>BSWB01000002.1:107732059-108332059 GCA_033239125.1 Fagopyrum homotropicum
CACCCATGTATCCTTCTTGTACCTTTTTTGAATGAAAACCATGGAAACTTTTGTGCATGATAAGGACAACATCTTGGATAGCTCTTGCCGAAACGAATGGCCTTTGATGGGGGTGGATTGGTTTTGGTAAAATCAATTTATATTCTTATTGTTAGAATTTATTCAACTACTTAATTGATTATAGAGCATAAGCGATTAGTTTGTAATGACTCGTTGAGTTTGAGTTTTCTTTCTTTGAGATTAAAGTGATAAATGTATGATTTATTTGTCTAAGAAGCTTCCTCATTCTGTAAATGGTCTTGATTGCTCTGACAACAACCATTCTTACAATTAGTATTCCTAGGAAAAAACGGTAGGCATTACATCTGGTCTAAGGAATTTGTCATCTCCAATATCGAACATTTCTATTTTGAGGTCTTGGTTGGTGAATGCTTTTGTGAGTTCTTCATTATCTAATATTGAGATCTCTTTCGTGAGTACCGGAAGTTGGTTTTGGAAATCTTGATTATCAATTGGGGAACAATTTAGTCTTATCTTGTAGTCATTGGTGAATCTTTCATGATATCTTCTTCATTAGATACGAGGAAACCATTACGTTTTTTTTATTGAGGAGATATATTTTCGATTTCTCCTACCTATCGATCTTCTATGATAAAAAATAAATTGTATTTTTAGCTTATAAATGGAGATTCCTTGTTTTGATTATTTGGATCCAATATCTTTGTTGAAATTTGATTAGGCATTCTCTTTTCTTAAGAAGCCTATCTGCATTTACCTCATGATATTGATAATAATTTCTAGCGGTTTGGTTTGAAGTTTTTATATTTGAGTATCCACTTCTTATACTTGTCTATTGATATTTTCGAACTTTCTCTTACTCCACGGTTTTAGTTTTCCTTTAAGAAGATTTTATTTTTTGAATAGGTTAAACATGAGCACCAACAAACTGAATTCACCATGTTTGTTTAACTAGTCTCTTATAGTTAGAACTTTACATCCACATAACTTCAAGCCAAAAATTTTTATCATAGACAATACTCATTTCCGGCCCTTGATAGCACTCCAATAACGTTTTTTGTCATAATCAATCTATTCCATTCTTTATCCTTTTTGAGCTTAATAAACATATCCGTTTAGTTTTCCCCTTATATTCTTATTTTGGAGATCTACTAGTTGGTTTAAGTAATTGTAGGTATTATAGGTATTTACGGAGAAAAAATAATACATCAAATGTAGAATGTCCTGATACACATTAAGGGATTCCCTGTATTAATCAAAGTCAAAGATCATTGACGGGAATGAATGAAGTCCGAGAGTGAAGAACATAACATCGGACAAAGATCCAAGAGTGCTCGATTGGGCCCAAGTCGCACGACGGCTTGCCTATCACTCCTACATTTGACCCCGAAATGATCATCCGTTGTTGCTGAAATGATCCTAGCAATTTTGGACCTGACCCACACTTTTTAATTAGGAGGTCGAATGACGGGACAATGTTTGATCGATCTACATCAACATTTATCTTTACTTCTTTGTTTCTATCTTATCTTTAGTCCGATCGTATATTAGTAGAAGATGAGATCGAGTAGATTTAATTCTATCATAGGAGAAGATAGAATCCCAAGAGCTCTAGGATTTCTTGAGCATTTTTTGACTCTATAAATAAGGCTTCTTAACCATTAGATTAGATATCTTCTTTTCCAACATTTTCCAAAGTTTTCGGTAGTACGTATCTAAGCTCGTCACACGATGCCCATGTGCGTCAGACGACAACCTCCTCATCCGATCAATAAATAGCCTTTCTTTCATGTTTTGAGGTATGTGTGAATGATCCCTCTTTGTGATAAGGTCTGGTGTTACGCTTAGGAATAGCACGCAAAAAGCCTTAAATTTATAACTCGATATATTTCTCCTAACTCCTAGCGAAACCCACAGTGTATGGGTCGTTTTGTAGTAAGGATAGTATTCCGAGGTCGAACACAAAGACTAAGGTGAGATCGAGTCAATAGTGATTAAGTATAGTAAAGATCTAAGCTAAGAAAAGATGAAAGAAACAAATAAATGAAAATCTCGATATTTTTGGGTTTGGTTTTGTGTGGTGATTAATCAAGAATCACAACGATATAAGAATGCAAAACAAACTAACAATCTAATAAATCAATACAAACTAGCAAGACAAACACGAGATATGAGATCAAAGGGAGAAAACGGATTCTAGGGGTTGGAAATTCCGATTATGGCATAGGACTCAAGCTATCTAATCATTCTTTGGATTAACTATGGTATGTTGGGAAGGAATGTTTCTCAAGTGGGGTGAATTACCGGGTAGGTCTCATGATCCACTAATCCGCACGTAAGGTCCTATCACCGGGTAAGTCTCTAGGAGCCTATGGTAGGGATATCTACACAAACCGGATGGTTACCTAGGGATCTAACCTCTCCTTACCGGGTAAGTCTTGGAAAGGCAAGTCCTAAACACCTATCCTAGCACACTCAGTCCAATAGCGGCTTGTGAGGCTCACTACTACCTAGAGTTTGTCATCTTCGGTATCTAAGAGCAAAAATAACCGGGTAGGTCTCTTCTAACACTTAGTTGCTAACACTAGGTCACCCTAGGATAGATTTAGCTCAACAAACACTAGGATTTCAACAATCTAACATTCTAGCACTTAGATTTATCAACTCAAACAAGTCAGCCACAATCACGGGTTGATCATCCCTTTCCACGGCCGTGGACTGGCAAGATCAAACCGTGGTTTCCAACATTGGCTCGGTTCAAGCAAACGAATCGTCCAAAGGTATATTCTAAGTCCATCCTATCATAGTCCAAGCCATAAGCATTATTTCCTTACCCTAGAATCGCATCTATTTAGCCAATAACATGCATCTTAATAATCAAACTCAACAAGCATAAAATCATAGAATCCATGGCAAGGAGATGAAATGAAAGATGGATTAAGCAAATGAAACAAGTAAAGCAAGCCAAATCAAGGTTCAAGAAGGACTTACAACCCTTCAAAAGAAGGTTCGAATCGTTCTTAAAAACTTAGCAAACGTTTCCAACAATCTCTACTCTAGAACTATGAAAGACTAAAAATGGTGTGTTCTTCTCTTCTTCTCCAATGGAAGCTTTCCTTCTTCTCCAATGGTGGCTCCAATCAAATGCTCCAATGAGAGAATATTGTGTTCTTGAGAGTGTGGGAGAGAATGGAGTGATGGGGTCTCTCTCTAACAGCCTGCAGGACCACCTTTTATACACAACAAATTGCAAGAGTCGGCCATGAATATCGTGGGACAACTGTCACAACTGTCTGGGCAAAACCACGGCCCATTTCCACGCTCGTGGAAGTCCCAGTGGCCGTGGTTTTGGTGCCTCAGCTTGTTTTGGATCATTAAGCTACGATTTGGTGCATGGCATGCACCAACAAGGTCCCAAGTGTCCTCCTTAGCTCCTAAGTTGCATCCCAATGAGTCCGAAGGTGTGTCATCTTGAGGAATGATCCTCAAATGTACCGATTAAGCTCCTAAATCTCCCAAAATACCTACAAAGCACACACAAGTCCGTGTAGACGTCTATCTCGACAAAATACATGAATTGGGTGCAAACGTCACGAACTAGTGCTAAACCATGCATGAATGAGCGGGAAAACTATCTAAATGAGTGCCTAAACCTAAGTCATAAATCGTGTTATCATCTGGTGCACCTGACTTGCTTGATCTATGTAACACCCCAAGTTCTCGGAACTTAGGGAGCTACTGGTAAGGACCTCGCAATGGGTCCCAACCTTAGTTTGACAACAACTTAACTAGATCTTACAACAAGGCACAGATAAGGAAAATCATAAAATACTGTTTTATAATGTCATGAATGTGACCAGAAATACTTAACAACCGTCCACAATAATGTCATAAATACTCAGAACAATATAGAATGTCATAAATGAAAGATCGACACAACAAAAAGACTGTCACCCATCCTATGAAGTACGACACCCCGACTGAACACTACCTTTCGGATCACTCGGCATCTGCTCTAACTTGCGGCACGTCTAAACAACAATATAACAATTAGCCAACTAATCAAATATAGGCAGAATAAAAATAGCACAAACACATCTAAGGAAACATAAACACTCAACATGCTGGCACATAATCCGATTATTATCTGATATCTTAGGTGATTCACTTCATCCCGTTTTAAAAGTTGTGGAACGAAAAATCTTAAGTTTTCTCGCCTCCATTCCTTATCCAACTGGTGATGGTTTGGCACACCTCTGCCAGTGGCGTCCCCGCAAACCAAGTATGGACTAGTCCCTAAAGAAACCCCCAACTCCCTCGGGCTAACTGAGTAGAATGCCACCACCTGTTACTCTTAGTCCAAATATGTAGGTCGGTCGATAATTAATATTAGATACACTTATAAACACATCATTTAAACACCACTATCATTATTCACACTCATATATGAAAGCTAGCTAAGTAAGCCTAAAGGACTTACCTGAATCAAGTCTCGACTCTCTTAATCACAACTCGATATGTAACCGTAGGAACTCAATTGCCTGTCCTAGGATGCAAGTGGATCAACACATCTCCCATATACTAGAAGTCTATGACTTCGAAGATGTAAGATCCTTTCAGAAGAGAAACTACTAAAATACCCATCTAAGGTAAAATGACCATTTTACCCTTGGTCCCGAAACATCCAAAAATCTCGTATATATACTTAAACTCTTACTTGGGACTAAATATCATATTTCTAACTCTTAAGAGTGAGTTTATGTAGAAACTAGAAAACTACACATTTTTCCTACTTTGTAAAAAGTCACTAGGATACAACTTTGGCTCAAGATATGAAGCCCGAATCAAAATATAAAAATTCTACTAAAAATTCTACTAAAAATGTCTAAGTTTTCTATGCTATGCACTCTATCCATAGAAGCAAGAATTTTCCAAAAATACCTAACAACCACTTCTACACAATTTCTCAAAGTTGGTTCTTACAACCAATAATCTCAGACTTAGCCAAAACTGGATATGTTTCCTAATTACACAACCAGTCAACTTTATACCTTCATAACTCTAGATCCAACCGTTGGATAAATCTCAAATTTTGATACATTATAGTATGCATATCACTCTTAAACATATAAAAATTTGAACGGTGGATCATGTTTCTAAGGTGTCGAAAACAAGGCTCGAATATGACTGTTCCATGCCGTTTCTTGATATTTATAGATATTGAAAAAGATCATTGTTTTGATACTCACCAAGCTCTTGGGTATTGTCTGTTCTAATGAGGGGGAGAGGTGTGTGGACTGCTCGCATGAGGGGAGGGTTTGATGCTGTACACGAAGCACATATTCGAGTTTCTCAGATGAGTGGAATCAGGAGAAGGAAGAGAGTGAGGATAGGTTCCTACTTACTTGATGACTTTGCAGATGGCTCGAGTGCTAGTTGGTTTCCGCTTGTGTGAGAGGGTGGTCTGGCTAGGTCGATCTGTGTAGATCTTTGGAACCTTGGTTATTGTTGTTACAAGTTGAGGCCATGGGCGTTGGTTACAGAAGGTGTGCGACAGGAGGACACTACGGAAACCAGGATTGAAGTGATTACCTGAAGGAAGACTTGTGACGTTGATCTCCCCCCTGGTTGCTAGGTTTGCTGCGATGCTGAAGAGGTCGATCGAAGGAGCCACGCTAATGCAGAAGGAGGACGATGGAGGTGGAAGAGTACTGAGTGTAACAAAAGGTAGAAGTGAAGGCAGGTAAATTACACGCAGAACCGACGTTGTTGTGGAAGGAAAGAAGGATATTTGCTGCGTGAAATCAGGCTGTTATAGGAGGAGATCTTCAGCAGCCGTTACGTGGGAGATATGAGAGAGGGAGCCGGCCGATTATGTCGCTTCCCATGTCTTCGTCACGTCTCTGGGCCAGCACACACGCAAGGGCAGTTGGCCTACGTACAAGCAGGTGCTGATGGGCTGGAAAAGGCCAATGAAGAATGCATGGAGAGGTGGGCTGAAACAAGGTTAGGAGTGGACTGAAAGTTTGTCAAGGCCTTGTCATGGGCTTGTCAAATGTTGTCACGGTCTCGTCTTGATCTCGTCAAATCTTGTCATAGTCCCGTCTTGGTCTCGTCAAAAGAATGTCATGACATTGTCAAGGACATGTCATGACATAAACTAGGGTTTTTAAGATTAGGGTTTCGTTGGAATTTTCATCATTTTATGTGAGTTTAGGCTTACATAAAATGATAAAATTTGTGATGGTAGATAACATTAGGTATCATGTACATGGATCATCGGGTCGAAAATTCGGTTTGACTCAGATGTAAAGGGAAATAAAATTCCGGATATTACAATCTATAATATTAGACTTATTCTATGTATTGTATGTATGTCTATGAGTTATGGTAGTACTATTTATGCTATATGATCTTGAAAGGATGATTTTTACTCGAAGTGACAATGGAGTCTTCATACCTTAATGCTCGTTCGATGTTATAAGTCTATAACCATCTTGGGTATAAAGTGACAATCATGGTGACAAAATCGATGTATTGCAAGCAATGACCTAACCACGACGTGATAATTGATAAAATGAATTATGACCTTAGTTTAGACTTGCATTTAGGTAGATTTTCCCTTTCTTTTCCATGGATAGACATGGATCCTTAGCATTTTAGCTCAAGTTTTCATACTTTGCTAGAATAGATGTCTACACGGATTCTTGTTACAATTGTAGGCAATTTGGCGTATTTTGGAGCGAAAATGGAATACATGAGGACTAAGGATTGAGGTGGATCATAATAGAACATGGTGGAACATAAAAGTAGGGTTGGATCATCACAAAATAATGGAAGGAAAGAACTAAGGAGAAGAAGTGCAAGACAAAAATCTCGGCCTTTATGTTCTAACAAAAACCTCGGACGAGATCATCACACGAGTGACCCACCGCTTATTTAAAATCGGCCCATGTCCCTAGCTTTTAAAACCCTAGTTTTAACTATAATCATGGAGGCTGGGCAGCATTTGAAGAGGTCGAAAGAGGATGGAAAATATATCTGTTTTGTTCGATTACACGCTGCAACATTAGATTGAGAGCTACAATAACTTTTGGATTGAGAAAGATTGTAAAGATTTTGAGCGAAAGATTTAGGTTCTTGAATATTGCTTTTGGATTAAAGATTCTGACTTTGTTATTGGCTTGTCATTGCTTTTGGATATTGAAGAGACATTGCTAAGTATTTCTTACTTTTCTTTAGTTTTATCGGTTTATGGTTTTCTTGAATCTTTCTTTTATCTTTCTTGATTTGAGTATGTGTGTTTTTTGCTAAACCCCTAAGATTCTAGGGTGATTAGATGAAAGTTGTGGTTTAGACGAACATAGACCGAGCCTTTAAATTTAGTTTGGACCTCTCTTGTTGGTTTATGTAACACCCCAAATCCGCGGGACTCGGAGTGCCACATTGGGCTAGGATCTCAAATGGATCCCGACCCTAGCCTAACAACAAGTTCATTGAACCTTACAACATGATATTGACTGATATAAAAACAAATGCATAAAACTGTATAAACTGTACAACCAGAATGTAAGACAACATAGCCGAGTATAAACAACAACGCCCTCACACAGGAGGTAACAAAAGATCATCCTCACACAGGAGGGAAGGGTAAACAAACCCAAAACCCAACAACAACCTATGTACGAGACGTCCTCGGCCTGCCACTTTGCTAGATCACCCAACAACATGCCTATCGTGTGGGGCATCTACAACATGGTAATAAACCATTAGATATCCATACACATATATAAAGTAATGCATAAGCACAATCACAATCAAGGAAAGATAAACACATCAGCATGCTTTCACACAATTAGCCATTTTATCATCTCAATATAATGATCTATCACTCAAATCGTATATATAAATATATATAAAACTATGTGACACGAGGACCGATACATCCTCGCCTCTGAGTCTGCTAGCCAGCTGCACAAGTATCGGTCACACAATCCGTGTACCCTATAGGAGTGGATTGTTCCCTTCCTGTAAAGTCAGTCTGGCCTGACAACAAAGAACCTCCCAAACTCCACGGCGGGATGAAAGGGAAAGGTTATCATAACCATGCATACGGGGCAATCAATAAAACATAGGTCGGTATAAACGACATCTCATTCTATCATAGCAAACATATAAATCACACACCAGTCATGCAAGCACCCAATATAAGGATGACAGCTAAGTAAGTCCTACGGACTTACCTCAACCTCGATCAAACTCAACCACGAGCACCTCTACACTGGAGGAACAACACAACCTATAAACAGGGCATAAAGAGATATATCAATCTCCTAAGAACACAAGGGTCACACCTAGACCGAAAGGGATCCATAGGATCATCCTCAACCTAAACTCACAACCTAAAGAGTCTCAAAGGCTATACAAGGCATAAACCGGTCATAACCTAAACCAAACACATCCTCACACCTCTAGCATGATCCTATACTCTCATAGTAGGAAAGGAGGGAACAAAGGCATCCTAAGGAAAGCCTAGAAGCACACAGACACACCTGTAGAACCAAGAGAACACCCTTGCTGATGTAGGTGGCGCAGGGGTGGCTCACTGGTGGCGCAGGGGCGGATCTTGGCCGGCACATGGCGGTTGCATGGTGGCGCAGGGGCGGCTGTAAAGCAGGAGGCACCACCTTAGCTCTTTCTTCACTTTTTCCTTCGATTCTCTACCCTTCTTCACTCCAATACAACATACATATAGGGCATACATATATATACATCAACGCAAGCCAAACATGGCTGAAACATGATCCAAGCCTAAGGAATCTAAGCTAGGCTAAGGAAAAAGAGGAAAAGATGAAGAAAAGAGGAAAGAAAGAAGAAAGGCCATGAAAGCTTACCAACTAAGCTTCCAGAAGATCAGTACCACAACAACACACCTATGGCTGGCTCAACAAGGCACAACAACATCATCAACACCAAAACCAAGCAAAACTATGCAAGATCTCTCACAAACTCAACACCAAAACTCAAGGAAGATCAAGCAAGGATGATCCAAGGGAGAAGACAGAAGAAGATGTACGTAAGGAGAGCGAGATGGGGCTGAGAATGGTGAACCCTCATCAAAGGGAGAAGATGAAGTATATAAAGGGGGTAAAAAGAGTAAAGCACGGGTCAAAGGGTCAAAGAAGACGGCTGCAGCACACAGAGTCGCGGGGGCGTACTCTGTGAGCCGTAGGGGCGGCCCAGGCAAACCGCAGGGGCGCCCTTTGGGTCACGGAGGGACGGTCCAGGCTTATTCCTGGCCCTCTCCTCACTCTCTCAGCAACTCAGCAACTAGACTCTTACATCTCACCCCCCTAAAAACAAGTTTCATCCCGAAACTTGCAAGATCCCAAAACCTCTCGGACCCATAACTCGCTCTCTCTATCGGAGGTATCACATCTCCGCTCAGAAGGTCAGAACTTATACAAATATATAACCTCAAGCATAAACATGGTGGAATCATCAACTCTAGAAAACAGGGCCATAATTCTACCCAAAGGCGTAGAGGAATCACATCTTTTGCCATACCATAACACAAGGCATAGAGGAAGCACATCTCTAGCCAAACATAATCATATACATTATATGGAGGAATAACATCTCCATTGAAACTATGTCCATCAAAGTAGCATGGAGGAAAGAACCATCTCCAACTGAATCCTAATCAACTCAGATAGCATGGAGGAAAGAACCATCCCCAGCTATAAACATATATCAAGCTCAAATAGCATGGAGGAAGTAATCATCTCCAGCCATACATACATCACGCTAGCACAACAAGATCCAATAAGATCATAAAACATATCATAGCTAGCATGGAGTAAACACATCAAGGCATATAAGCACATAAGCACATACCAAGATAGCAATAAGATCTACTCATCGACCTTAGATGCATCTATCTCGGCATAGAACTCTAGATAGTTCCTCTGGATACTATCCTCAGTCTCCCATGTAGCCTCCTCAGGTCCACGTCTAGACCATTGTATCCTCATCATAGGATTGTCCTTCGAACGCAGGCATCTTACACCTCGCTCTAGGAATGCAATAGGATGCTCATCAAAGGTGTGGTCTGGCTCCACCACCAAATTATCATAACTCACAATGTGCCTCGGATCTGGTATGTACTCTCTCAGTTGAGACACATGGAACATAGGGTGAACACCCTCTAACCTCGGAGGCACAACCAATCTGTAGGATGCCCTGCCAACTCTATCTAGTAACTCAAAAGGACCGACATATCGGGGACTCAGCTTCCCCTTTATGCCAAAATGTCTAACGCCAAGCGTCAGAGATACTCTCAACCAGACATGAGCTCCTACCCTAGACTCTAGAGGTCGACGGCTCTTGTCTGCATGACTTCTGGGGACTCTGTGCAGCCAGCATCCTCTCTCTGATCAGCGCTACTCGAGCCATATCATCCTGAATCTGCTTTGGCACTATCCCACTGGTACTGCTAGGCTCATCCCAACATAAAGTTGTATGACACCTACGTCCATACAGTGCCTCATAAGGAGCCATCCCAATAGATGCATGCCAACTGTATGTTGTATGAGAACTATACGAGTGGGAGGTAATTATACCATCCTTGTCCCCAATCCAACACACAAGCTTGCAGCATATCCTCCAAGGTCTGGATGGTCCTCTCAAAATGACCATCGGTCTGGGGGTGAAACGCAGTCGTGAAGTGTAGACTCGTCCCCAAAGCAGTCTGAATCTGCTGCCAAAACCTCGAGGTAAACCGTCCGTCTCGATCAGATATGATCGTCCTTGGTACACCATGGAGTCTCACTATCTGTCTAGTGTACTCCTCAACCAATCTACTCACTGGCCACGTCTCTCTGATAGGAATAAAACTTTCCGTCTTCGTCAGTCTATCAACAACAACCCAGATAGCATTAAAACTCCTACTTGGTCTCAAACCGGTCACAAAATCCATGGAGACATCCTTCCACTTCCATAGCGGTACTAGTAGTGGTGGAGCTCACCTGCAGGTCTGCAATGCTCTCTCTTAACCTGCTGACAGGTCACACACTGAGCCACAAATCTGGCTACATCGGGCTTCAACCGTCCCCACCACTATGAATGTCTCACATCATGGTACATCTTACTCGTACCTGGATTTACAAAGTAAGGTGTATAGTGAGCCTCTTGTAAAATCCTCTACCTCAACTCTGCATCAGTAAGAACGCAAATGCGATCATGTCGCCTCATCACTCCATCTACTCCAACAGAAAACTGTGGTGCCTCTCCACGAGACATCCTCTCTCTAATCCTCATCAAGGTTGAGTAGGTCCCTTGCTTCTATTGGATCTCATCCAACAGATCAGGAAAAACCTCTAAAGCATGTAATTGGGCATCCTCGTCAGGAAACTGGATGTCTAGCTCTAGCCAAGCTAGATCCCTCTGAAGGTGAGGCTGTACTGAAAATCTCGCAATCGCCTTCTCACGAGGCGTCTTCTTGCTCAAGGCGTCAACTACAACATTCTCCTTTCTGAGGTGATACAAAATCTCAAGGTCAAAGTCCTTGATCAACTCAAGCCATCGACGCTGGTGGTTATTCAACTCCCGCTGCGTTAAAATATACTTTAGACTCTTCTGGTCTGTGAAGATCTGACATGTAGCACCATAGAGGTAATGTCTCCAAATCTTTAAAGCATGAACTACCGCTGCCAACTCCAGATCATGAGTCGGGTAGTTCTCCTCATACGTCTTCAACTATCTAGACGCATAAGCAATCACGATGCCTCTCTGCATCAACACACATCCCAAGCCTAGCTTGGATGCATCACTGTAAACCACAAAATCATCAGAACCCTCTGGTTGTGCCAATACAGGAGCAGAAGTCAAACGTCTCTTCAACTCCTCAAAAATCTGGGCACACTTGTCAGTCCACACAAACCTGGTAGTCTTCCTCAGAAGACTCGTCAGTGGAAGGGCAAACCCTCTGGTTGTGCCAATACAGGAGCAGAAGTCTACGGACTTCCTTGATGGTCGTCGGTGTCGCCATGCAGCAACAAACTCAATCTTCGCCGGGTCAACCATAATCCCGTCGGCGGAGACAATATGCCCAAGGAAAGCAACCTCAGACATCCAAAACTCGCACTTAGAGAGCTTGGCATACAACTCTCTATCCCTCAAAATCTGCAAAACTGTCCTCAAATGATCGGCATGCTCCTCTCTTCTACGAGAGTATACTAGAATGTCATCAATAAAAACCACCACAAACTGATCAAGGAAGTCAATGAATATACTGTTCATCAACTCCATGAAGACTACTGGGGCATTCGTCAACCCGAATGACATCACTACAAACTCGTAGTGTCCATAACGGGTACAAAATGCCATCCTGTGTACATCCCGCTCTCTCACCCTTAACTAGTGATATCCTGAGCGCAAATCAATCCGGGAGAAAACTTTAGCTCTTTGAAGCTGATCAAGTAGATCATCATTACGAGGCAATGGATACCTGTTCTTGATGGTCACCTTGTTCAGCTCTTTGTAATCTATGCATAACCGCAAAGATCCGTCCTTCTTCCGCACGAAGAGGACAGGTGTACCCCATGGTGAAACGCTAGGGCGTATGAAGCCCTTCTCAGCCAACTCCTCGAGTTGCTTCTTCAGCTCCAACATCTCGACAGGTGCCATACGATATGGGGCATTCGAGATGGGTCTCGTACCAGGCTCTAAATCTATACTAAAGTCCACACTTCTCTGAGGCGGCAAGCTCGACGGCTCAGGAAATACGTTTGCAAACTCGCACAGCACTAGAATATCCTCCAAAGCTATACTCTCTCCATCCTTCTTGGCGTAGCACCAGAAGGCATCACATCCCTGTGCAATCAATCTAGCTGCTCGTTGATAACACGATTTATGACTTAGGTTTAGGTAATCATTTAGATAGATTTCTCACTCATTCATGCATGGTTTAGCACTAGTTCACGACGTTTGCACTCAATTCACGTATTTTGTCGAGATAGACGTCTACACGGACTTGTGCATTGCTTTGTAGGTATTTTGGGAGATTTAGGAGCTAAATCGATACGTTTGAGGATCGTTCATCAAGATGACACACCCTCGGACTCATTAGGATGCAAGCTAGAGGCTAATGAGGACTCATGGAACCTTGCCAACACAAGCCATGCACTGAATCGAAGCTTAATGATCAAAGGCAAAGCTGAAGGTCCAAATCACGGTTCACTGGAAGTCCACGGCCGTGGAACTGTCCGTGGATTTTGCCAGGTTTTCGTGACAGCTGTGCCACGATCTCTTGGCCAGCTCTTGCAAAGTTGTAGTATAAAAGTGGTCCTGCATTGGCTGAGAAAAACATCTTGGAGCAGCTCTCCATTATCCACTATCATCCAATCAAAATATTCTCTCAACAAGAAGATTCTTGGAAGGAGGTAGAAGGAAGCTACCATTGGAGGAAGAGCTTCATTGGAGAAGAAGAAGAGCACACCATTGACAGATTTTGATAGCTTTGTAGTGAAGAATTTCGGAATCGATTTCTTGAGTTGTATGAACCGTTTGAACCTTCTTTAAGAAGGGTTGTGAGTCATTCTAATTCCATTTTTCAGCTTGGTTTTGTTTACTTCACTTGTTCATCTCTTTCTCTTCATTATCTTGCAAATGGAAGCCATGATTTTATATTTGATGATTTTGATTGCAATGATGAATGTTGTAGGCTAAATAGATGTGATTCTAGGGTAAGGAAGGGATGGTTATGGCTAGGACTATGATAGGATGGACTTAGATTAACCCTTGGATGACTAACTTGCTTGGACGTAGCTTCTGTCGGAGTCCACGGTTTGTTCTTGCCTTTCCACGGCCATGGAAGGTGTAGAACAGTCCGTGATTCCCCCTTGTTTGATGGATCTAGCCTTAGATTGTTAGAATGTTGAAATCCTAGTGTTTGTTAAGATAAATCTACCCTAGGGTGACCTAGTGTTAGCAACTAAGTGTTAGGAGAGACTTACTCGGTAATCCTTACTCTTAGATTCCAAAGATCACAAACCCTAGGTAGTGGTGAGCCTCATAAGCCGCCATTGGAGTAAGTGTGCTAGGATGGTTGTTTAGGACTAACCCTTTCGAGACTTACCCGGTAAGGATAGGTTAGATCCCTAGGTAACAATCTGGTTTGTGTAGAATTCTGTCTCTTAGGTTCTTAGAGACCTACCCGGTGATAAGACCTTAGGAACGGATTAGTGGACCATGAGACCTACTCGGTGATTGATCCCAATCTAGAAACACTCAATCCCAACACATCATAGTTTATCCAAGGAACGATTAGATAGCTTGAGTCTTATGCCATAACCGGAATTTCCAACCCCTAAAATCGCTTCTCTCTTTTGATTCATATCTCGTGTTTAGTTTGTTTGTTTGTGTTGATTCGCTAGCTTAGTTGATTGTTTACTTCGCATGATTTGTGATCCTTGTTTGATCACCAAAAAAAAACCCAACCAAAAAAAATTGAGATTTTCATTTCTTTATTTCTTTCTTTCTTAAACTAGATCTTCACTAAACTTAATCATAAATTGAATCAATCTCACCTTAGTCTTTGTGTTCGACCTCGGAATACTATCCCTACTACAAACGTCCCGTACACTGCGGGTTTGCTAGGAGTTAAGATAAATATAACGAGAATATAAATTTAAAACCCATTGCGTATCACATCCTGAGCGTAACAAGTTTTTGGCGCCGTTGCCAGGGACTAGGTCTAGATTGAGTCTTTTGTGATTGATTGTAGTGTAGATCTTTCTTGTTGCTTTTGATCTCTTTTTGGTTTGTGTCTTTGCTTTTCAGGACGTCTCTTACTCTTTAGGTGTATGCCAAGATCTCGTGGGAAGGATTTAGCTCCATTCGATTCCGAACCGGAGAAAACCCTTTGATCTAGATCCAAGAGCATTAAAAAGGGGAAAGAGATGGCCGGAAGAGATCTCCAAGCTGAGTTGGATGAGGCTTTAGAGCAAATTAGGATAAGAGATGAAGCTTTGGAGAATGAAAGGAGACTTGCCAATGAGAGGCAAGAGGCAACTAGGAGGGAGATTGAGGAGATTAGGCAAGCTCTTGTGCAAAGAGAGCTTAACCGTCAACAACCTCCTCCACCTCCACCACAACCGTAGCCGGGAACGGTGAATATTAGGGTTGTGCCCATTGCTTTGGAAGAGCCACAAACGTTGGGGCAACGTATGGATCCGGCACAAAGACCACACCGTCCGGGTGTGAACTTAGGAGATCCCGCAGCCCATGATTACGAACTCCGCCCTCAAGTTCTACAAATGATCCGGCATAATCAATTTGGAGGGATGGAAGGAGAGTCTCCTCATCAACACTTGATGAACTATGAGATCTTGATGGAGACTCTTAGACTCTCAAGATTGGAGAGCTACAACCATAAGCTTAGGGCTTTTTCCTTCTCTCTTAAGGATAAAGCCTTGGCTTGGTATCAATCTATTCCACAAGGGCGAGTTGGTACTTGGGAGGAGATGACAACCGAGTTTTTGACTAAGTTCTTCCCACCTTCCAAGACTACCGAGTTAAGAGGGAAGATCAATGCCTTCGTGATGAAGGATAGAGAGAGTTTATTCAAGTCTTGGGAGATGTTCAAAGACCTTCTCCTAGATTGTCCATACCATGGTATACCGAAAATTGAGCTATTGGAAATCTACTTCAAAGGACTTGATGAAGATAGCCAATTCAAGCTTCAATCTCTTTCCGGTGGGACTTTCATGGAGAAGCATGTAGAGGTGAGTGAGGTCACCATGAGCAATTTCAAGCTTGACGCCATCAACAACGAGCTAAAGTCTTTGCGAGAGTTGTGTGCTACAACTTTGAAGAACCAAGCAACTCCTCAAGTGCAAGTGCAAGCTAATTTATCTTCCAAGGAGGAAGATGTAAATTACATGGGAAGGGGCAATTACAAAAACTATCAAGGCCCAAGGAACTTCAACAACAACCGGCAATTCAACAATTACCGGCCCAACCACAACCATCCCGGATTTTCTTACTCTAATCCGGATGGAGCCTTGAACCCTCCCGCTTCCACAAGCACAACTCCACCACCAAAAGCTTCACAAGAACCTCCACCCGGATTTACTCAACCTCCAAAGGATAGAACCGAAATGATGTTTGAGCAATTGCTTGGAAGGTTGAGTGGTCTTGAGAGCACCGTGACTTCCATTTCTAAGGCTCAAAAGGTGTTGGAAGCACAAGTGTTCCAAAAGGCGGGTGAAGCCCATAGAGATCCGGGGAAGCTTCCCGGAAGGACCGAAGACAACCCAAGAGGCCAAGTGTTGGCTATCACTACGAGGAGTGGGTTGAGCATGAAAGATCCTTTGCCCAAGGAGAATGCTAAAGGGAAACAAGTGGTGGTAGAGGAAGAGACTTTGCAAGGAGATGGAGGCAAGAGCAAGGATGTCGAGCCAACATATGTGGCACCGCCTCCATACAAGCCACCACTACCATTCCCTCAATCACGAGCAAGAGCTCGCTTGGACAATCACTTTGGTAAATTCCTTGAACTAATGTCTAAATTGCATATTAACATTCCGTTCATGGATGCTATTTTAGGAACTCCGGCATATGGCAAGTTCTTGAAGGAGATACTCTCCAACAAAAGGAAGTTGGAGGAGTATGGGGAGATAAGAATGACCAAGAGATCTTCGGAATTGATCCAAACAATGAAGGAGGAGATGCCTCCCAAGCTAAGAGATCCGGGTTCCTTTTGTGTCCCAATTGGAGTGGGAGATATGAAGTATGAGGCCCTTTGTGATCTTGGAGCAAGTGTAAGCATCATACCTGATGCGTCCTTGGAGGTAACCAAGGATAACTCCGGATCTAGATCAAGCAAAACTCCAACTACTCCTTGATTCTTTGTGCGACGTTGTATCGTTTCGGATCCAAAGGGGCGGAAGCGATGAGGAAACAAGGGTTACTTCGATCTAGAGAGGTCGAACTTTTTGTGTGGATCGAAGGTTGATTCTTAAGAAGAATCCTTGAATATGGATTTCTGGGATCAAAGACGAGATCCAAGGAAGAAATTTGAGAGATAGAAGAGAGGTTTTGATGCCCAAGCTAAGTAGGAGGAAATTCTTCTCAAAACTTAGTAATATTGAACATGGAAAATAAGTGAGGCAAGATATCTCTTATATAGAGAGACTTGCCTACCTATGGGCCAACGGGCCAAACAAAATACATGAAGAAAAGCCCAAAAGGGGAAAACCTAAAAGGATAAGAGCAAACCCTAAAAGGATAAGATCAAAAGGGAATATTCTTATACGGAATATCCCTTTATTACATAAAAAGGAAAACATGAAAATATAGTCCGAAAATAAGCTAGCTTCATGCCATGGAGTCGGAAAGACGGGACATGCCGCTAACGGAACCGGTAGCCTATGCCATGGTGGTGTAGAGACATGTCATGCCGGTAGTGGGACCAAGTGAAGAAGTAATGCGGGTGATGATGGAGCTGGTGGCTCGAGCAATGGCCTTAGCTCGGGATCGGGTGATCGGTCCATCTGAACGAACTCTAAGAGCCTCGTCCTCTTCGTCTATGGTCAACGTAAAAGGGGCATCCAAGGGCGCATCAATACCGCTTGCACTTTGCAACAAGGTTGGGCTAGGAGAGCCAAAACCGGTCAAGATGACCCTCTATATGGCGGACCGATCTATCACTCATCCGGTTGGGATGTTAGAAGACATTCCGGTGCAATTAGGAGGATTCTACATACCAATTGGAGAAGAGAACATCAAGTTCAAGTTGTCCACAATGATGAAAGGGCCAACCCTTGATGAGGATGTCTTCAACATAGTCGAGCAAGAGGAATCTAGAGAAGTTGTGAGCTCGATCTTGATCAAGGATCCCTTGGAGAAGGTTCTTACCTTAAGTATGATGGAGGAAGGTGTTGATGAGGCTTGTAATGAAGAGACCAAGGCCTTAGAAGCATTAGAAAAGGAGACAAGGGCTCAAAGTGAAGAGATCGAAGAGGTGCTGAACAGCTGCAAGTTCCACGGGCGTGGAAGTGGTTCCACGGCCATCAAACTCTCTGTAAGGCCTCAACAAACGAGCCAGGCAAGGTCCACGGCCGTGGAAGTGGAGCCAACCGTGGTTCCAACCGTGGTTTCCCCTGAATCAGACCTCATTGATGATCAAGCTTCAAGGAGCCTTGAAGGGTCTTCATTTGCTTTGGATTCATCTCATCCAACCTTATTTGGATCGTCTACACTCGATAAAGGTCCTCCTAAACTTGAACTTAAACCCCTCCCCTCTCATTTGAAGTATGCTTTTCTTGGTAATAATTCTACATATCCGGTGATTGTGAATGCATGCTTGAGTGATGATGAACTTGCTAAGTTGTTGCATGAGCTAAGATTGCATAGGAAAGCCATTGGCTATACTATTGATGATTTGGTTGGCATTAAACCCTCTTTGTGCATGCATAAGATCTTGATGGAAGATAACCATAAACCCTCTATTGAACATCAAAGAAGACTAAATCCTATAATGAAAGAGGTAGTCAAAAAGGAGATCATTAAGTTGCTAGATGCGGGGATAATCTACCCTATCTCGGATAGTAAGTGGGTTAGTCCCGTTCATGTAGTTCCTAAGAAGGGTGGGATGACCGTAATAACCAATGAGAACAATGAACTAATCCCAACTAGGACGGTTACGGGGTGGAGAATGTGCATTGACTATAGGAAGTTGAACATGGCCTCTAGGAAAGATCACTTCCCTCTCCCCTTCATCGACCAAATGCTAGAGAGGCTAGCTCAACATTCTCATTTTTGCTACTTAGATGGCTATAGTGGATTCTTCCAAATCCCTATCCACCCCGATGACCAAGAGAAAACAACATTTACATGTCCATGGGGTACTTTTGCATATAGGAGAATTCCATTTGGGTTGTGTAATACACCGCCACCTTCCAAAGGTGTATGATGGCTATCTTTTCGGAATACATTGAAAATATCATGAAAGTGTTCATGGATGATTTCTCTGTTTATGGTTCTTCCTTTGATAATTGCTTGGCTAACTTATCATTAGTATTGCAAAGATGTGAGGAGACAAATCTTGTCTTGAATTGGGAAAAATGCCACTTCATGGTAAGTGAAGGCATTGTGTTGGGACACTTGGTGTCCAATCGTGGCATTGAGGTTGATAGGGCCAAGATTGAAACGATAGAGAAGTTGCCACCACCTACCTCGGTGAAGGGGGTAAGGAGTTTCTTAGGGCATGCCGGTTTTTACCGGAGGTTTATTTAAGACTTCTCTAAAATTTCTAAGCCTCTCACTAACCTACTAATGAAGGATGTTGATTTTGTCTTTTCCAAAGATTGTCTTGAGGCTTTTTGTAGGTTGAAGAACGCCTTGATCTCCGCACCTATCATGCAACCTCCGGATTGGAGTTTACCGTTTGAGATCATGTGTGATGCAAGCGATGTAGCCGTTGGGGCTGTTTTGGGGCAAATGAAAGATGGGCGCACACATGCCATTTATTATGCTAGCAAGACGCTAGATGATGCCCAACTAAACTATGCTACCACCGAGAAAGAGTTGCTAGCGGTTGTGTTTGCATTTGAGAAATTCCGCTCATATCTTGTTGGAGCGAAGGTCATAGTGTATACGGATCATGTTGCGATCCGTTATCTACTTACAAAGAAGGATGCCAAACCAAGGTTGATTCGGTGGATCCTTCTTCTTCAAGAATTTGATTTCGAGATCCAGGACAAGAAGGGATCCGAGAACTCCGTGGCGGATCACCTTAGTAGACTCCCACCATTGGAGCTTGAAAGAGATGACATCCCGATTGATGACTCATTCCGGGATGAGCAATTGCAAATGGTGGAAGAATGCTTGTTCCAAGTATCTAGAGGAAGCGAGCCATGGTTTGCCGACATTGTGAACTACTTAGTGTGTGAGGAGGTGCCTCCCGGTTTGACATATGCCCAAAGGAAGAAGTTCTTCAAGGATGTGAGGCACTACTATTGGAATGAACCACTTTTGTTCAAGAGAGGGCCGGATGGAATGTTTAGAAGATGCATACCGGAGGATAAGGTGGAGAGTGTGATCCGCCATTGTCATTCCTTGCCATGTGGAGGGCATGCTACCTCACACAAGACATGTGCTAAAGTGTTGCAATCGGGCTTCTTTTGGCCAAGTTTGTTCAAGGATGTGCAAGGCTTTGTGGTAGCTTGTGATGCTTGCCAAAGGACGGGCAACATCTCAAGGAGGAATGAGATGCCCTTGAACAAAATACAAGAAGTGGAAATTTTTGATGTGTGGGGTGTGGACTTCATGGGACCATTCCCTTCTTCATGTGGCAACCTCTACATCCTATTGGCGGTTGACTATGTTTCGAGATGGGTGGAGACAATCGCCTCTCCTAGAAATGATGCCAAGGTTGTGGTGCGGTTCTTCAACCGAGTGATCTTTCCAAGGTTTGGAACACCAAGGGTGATCATAAGTGATGGAGGGAAGCACTTCACCAATAGGAACTTTGGGGCACTTTTGGCTAAGTATGGGGTGACCCATAAGGTGGCAACACCTTACCATCCCTAAACTAGTGGCCAAGTAGAGATCTCCAACCGGGAGATAAAAGGAATTCTTGAGAAGACAGTCTCTAGGACAAGAAAGGATTGGGCTATGAAGCTCGATGATGCCTTGTGGGCATATAGGACCGCTTTCAAGACACCAATTGGCACCACTCCTTACAAGTTGGTCTACGGTAAATCTTGCCACCTTCCGGTGGAGATAGAGCATAGAGCTTATTGGGCCATTAAGTGGCTAAATTTTGACCTCAAGGAGGCGGGAGAGAAGAGGTTGCTTGATATGAACGCCGTTGAAGAGATCCGGTTGGATGCTTATGAGAATGCCCGGATCTACAAGGAAAGGACCAAAAGGTGGCATGACAAGTGCCTCATCCCAAAGGAGTTGAGTGAAGGCGACCTTGTCCTTCTCTTCAACTCAAGGCTGCGTCTTTTCCCCGGAAAGCTAAAATCGAGATGGACCGGGCCATATGTGGTGAAGAAGATCTTTCCCCATGGAACTATTGAGATAGGAGGGGAGCATTGTGGAAACTTTAAGGTGAATGGGCACCGGTTGAAGAAGTATATCCCGGGAGCTCCGGTGGATATGATTGCCCCACTTCACCTTGAGTAAACGCCCCGAATTTGGTCAAGCTAATGACCTTAAAAGAGCGCTTGGTGGGAGGCAACCCATTGGTAACGTTTTCCCTTTCTCGTTTTGTTTTTGTTTTAGATTTTTTCTGTTTTTGTGTGTGTTTTTGTGTGTGCTTTGTGTGTGTTAGAGTCTTGGTAGCATTGGAAGCCTTGCTTGGCAAGTGAATGATGATGATGAACCCCTCATCAAATTGTGGGTGGAGCGGACGCGGAACTTGGACGGCTAGCGGTGCCTAGCGCGAGCCCCGACGCCTTGATGAATACTTAGAGCTCTCTACCATGGTTGATAGGATCATCCAACATCAATTCCACTTGAGAATCCCAAATACCATAGCAAACCATTTTTTACATTGTGAGAACCTTCTTTCACTCTTCTTTACTTCATTTACACATTGGGGACAATGTGTTTCTAAGTATGGGGTGGGGTTTGCATGATATTTTGCATGACTAGCATCTAGGGTAGTTTAATATTTGCACATGTCTTGCATTGTATATATTCATTTCGAAAATCCCATAAAAATTCAGAAAATTTAAAAATTTTTGTGCTTTCTAGGCTTGGATATGACCCTAATGATGAACCTTGTATTGTGGATTGGCTATGGATGGCCTTGTGTGTTTAATTGATGATGCATATGTGGACTTGAAATACTTATCTTGAATTCCATGAACGACTTGTGATTATGATGCTTGCCTTGATTCAATTGAGGATTGAAAGTCGAAATTGCATGCTAGTTCTTGCACATCAATTAGGAGTGATTAAGGCAATTCATCTTCCTCTACTTCTCATCTTGGTCATGTTGCTTGAGCACCTCAAGATATAAATTTGACCTCTTTTGACCCATCCGGGAATAGGAGCATGATAGTGTGTTGATGTGTGTGAAAAGCAAGTGTGGGGTGAAGTTGTTGATGAAAAGAATGTCATGCATAAAATGCTGAATTTGTTGTGAAAGTGTAGACAAAAACATAGGTTTGGGGACGTTGGCTTAAATGACAAGTAACTCGGTACACTTCACATAATCAGGTGTTGGTGCCTTGCCAAAGTCAAATAAACCAATAGTCCTAACGAGCTTTGGTATGTGTGCCCGGTGTGGATGCACCTCGAAAAATAGAAAAAGCCCGAGGATGGCTAATCACCAAGGTTTCGGCTTTTGTACACCAATGCCATTGTCTCAAAAATAAAAGAAAAGAAAGAAAAGAAAATGAAGAAAAATATACACTTGAGGGAAGTTGATAAGAAATGTGAAGTTGTGGTTGTTTAGTTCCTTTCCCGGATTAGCATCACATAGCCTAGAAAATTCCCACCTAATCACAACGTTTCTTGGCCTTCTATTTTACAAGTCCTTTTGACCTACTTGCATGTGTGTAAGACTAAGTGATTTAGATTGGATATACTCTTGATCTTCTTGGTTTCTTCATTTTTACATTTCATGCATGCTTTTGAGTTAAGTACAATTGTCTTTCCATGCCTTCGTTTATTTGATACATAATTGCTTGTCCGTTGCCCTAAAACATGACTATGAAGGTGATCCAATAGTAGAAGCACAAACCCAAAAAGATTTTGCCATTTTTCTACATACATAAATCATGTTATCTCGTAGTCTATAGTTGAGAATTTGCTCGGGGACGAGCAAACCTTAAGTATGGGGTATTTTGATAACACGATTTATGACTTAGGTTTAGGTAATCATTTAGATAGATTTCTCACTCATTCATGCATGGTTTAGCACTAGTTCACGACGTTTGCACTCAATTCACGTATTTTGTCGAGATAGACGTCTACACGGACTTGTGCATTGCTTTGTAGGTATTTTAGGAGATTTAGGAGCTAAATCGATACGTTTGAGGATCGTTCATCAAGATGACACACCCTCGGACTCATTAGGATGAAAGCTAGAGGCTAATGAGGACTCATGGAACCTTGCCAACACAAGCCATGCACCGAATCGAAGCATAATGATTAAAGGCAAAGCTGAAGGTCCAAATCACGGTTCATTGGAAGTCCACGGCCGTGGAACTGTCCGTGGATTTTGCCAGGTTTTCGTGACAGCTGTGCCACGATCTCTTGGCCAGCTCTTGCAAAGTTGTAGTATAAAAGTGGTCCTGTATTGGCTGAGAAAAACATCTTGGAGCATCTCTCCATTATCCACTATCATCCAATCAAAATATTCTCTCAACAAGAAGATTCTTGGAAGAAGGAGGTAGAAGGAAGCTACCATTGGAGGAAGAGCTTCATTGGAGAAGAAGAAGAGCACACCATTGACAAATTTTGATAGCTTTGTAGTGAAGAATTTCGGAATCGATTTCTTGAGTTGTATGAACCGTTTGAACCTTCTTTAAGAAGGGTTGTGAGTCATTCTAATTCCATTTTTCAGCTTGGTTTTGTTTACTTCACTTGTTCATCTCTTTCTCTTCATTATCTTGCAAATAGAAGCCATGATTTTATGTTTGATGATTTTGATTGCTATGATGAATGTTGTAGGCTAAATAGATGTGATTCTAGGGTAAGGAAGGGATGGTTATGGCTAGAACTATGATAGGATGGACTTAGATTAACCCTTAGATGACTAACTTGCTTGGACGTAGCTTCTGTCGGAGTCCACGGTTTGTTCTTGCCTTTCCACTTTCGTGGAAGGTGTAGAACAGTCCGTGATTCCCCCTTGTTTGATGGATCTAGTCTTAGATTGTTAGAATGTTGAAATCCTAGTGTTTGTTAAGATAAATCTACCCTAGGGTGACCTAGTGTTAGCAACTAAGTGTTAGGAGAGACTTACTCGGTAATCCTTACTCTTAGATTCCAAAGATCACAAACTCTAGGTAGTGGTGAGCCTCATAAGCCGCCATTGGAGTAAGTGTGCTAGGATGGTTGTTTAGGACTAACCCTTTCGAGACTTACCCGGTAAGGATAGGTTAGATCCCTAGGTAACAATCCGGTTTGTGTAGAATTTTGTCCCTTAGGTTCTTAGAGACCTACCCGGTGATAAGACCTTAGGAACGGATTAGTGGACCATGAGACCTACCCGGTGATTGATCCCAATCAAGAAACACTCAATCCAACACATCATAGTTTATCCAAGGAACGATTAGATAGCTTGAGTCTTATGCCATAACCGGAATTTCCAACCCCTAGAATCGCTTCTCTCTTTTGATTCATATCTCGTGTTTAGTTTGTTTGTTTGTGTTGATTCGCTAGCTTAGTTGATTGTTTACTTTGCATGATTTGTGATCCTTGTTTGATCACCAAAAAAAAACCCAACCAAAAATAATTGAGATTTTCATTTCTTTATTTCTTTCTTTCTTAAACTAGATCTTCACTAAACTTAATCATAAATTGAATCAATCTCACCTTAGTCTTTGTGTTCGACCTTGGAATACTATCCCTACTACAAACGTCCCGTACACTGCGGGTTTGCTAGGAGTTAAGATAAATATAACGAGAATATAAATTTAAAACCCATTGCGTATCACATCCTGAGCGTAACAAGTTTTTGGCGCCGTTGCTGGGGACTAGGTCTAGATTGAGTCTTTTGTGATTGATTGTAGTGTAGATCTTTCTTGTTGCTTTTGATCTCTTTTTGGTTTGTGTCTTTGCTTTTCAGGACGTCTCTTACTCTTTAGGTGTATGCGAAGATCTCGTGGGAAGGATTTAGCTCCATTCGATCCCGAACCGGAGAAAACCCTTAGATCTAGATCCAAGAGCATTAAAAAGGGGAAAGAGATGGCCGGAAGAGATCTCCAAGCTGAGTTGGATGAGGCTTTAGAGCAAATAAGGATAAGAGATGAAGCTTTGGAGGATGAAAGGAGACTTGCCAATGAGAGGCAAGAGACAACTAGGAGGGAGATTGAGGAGATTAGGCAAGCTCTTGTGCAAAGAGAGCTTAACCGTCAACAACCTCCTCCACCTCCACCACAACCGCAGCCGGCGGCGGTGAATATTAGGGTTGTGCCCATTGCTATGGAAGAGCCACAAACGTTGGGGAAACGTATGGATCCGGCACAAAGAGCACACCGTCCGGGTGTGAACTTAGGAGATCCCGCAGCCCATGATTACGAACTCCGCCCTCAAGTTCTACAAATGATCCGGCATAATCAATTTGGAGGGATGGAAGGAGAGTCTCCTCATCAACACTTGATGAACTATGAGATCTTGATGGAGACTCTTAGACTGCCAAGATTGGAGAGCTACAACCATAAGCTTAGGGCTTTTTCCTTCTCTCTTAAGGATAAAGCCTTGGCTTGGTATCAATCTATTCCACAAGGGTGAGTTGGTACTTGGGAGGAGATGACAACCGAGTTTTTGACTAAGTTCTTCCCACCTTCCAAGACTACCGAGTTAAGAGGGAAGATCAATGCCTTCGTGATGAAGGATAGAGAGAGTTTATTCAAGTCTTGGGAGATGTTCAAAGACCTTCTCCTAGATTGTCCACACCATGGTATACCGAAAATTGAGCTATTGGAAATCTACTTCAAAGGACTTGATGAAGATAGCCAATTCAAGCTTCAATCTCTTTCCGGTGGGACTTTCATGCAGAAGCATGTAGATGAAGCTTGAGAGTTTGTAGAGAAGCAAGCTTTAGTAATTGAGAAGTACTCCCATAGGAAGAGTGAAGGGAGAAAGGCGGGAGCATATGAGGTGAGTGAGGGTCACCATGAGTAATTTCAAGCTTGACGCCATCAACAACGAGCTAAAGTCTTTGAGAGAGTTGTGTGCTACAACTTTGAAGAACCAAGCAACTTCTCAAGTGCAAGTGCAAGCTAATCTATCTTCCAAGGAGGAAGATGTAAATTATATGGGAAGGGGCAATTACAACAACTATCAAGGCCCAAGGAACTTCAACAACAACCGGCAATTCAACAATTACCGGCCCAACCACAACCATCCCAGATTTTCTTACTCTAATCCGGATGGAGCCTTGAACCCTCCCGCTTCCACAAGCACAACTCCACCACCAAAAGCTTCACAAGAACCTCCACCCGGATTTACTCAACCTCCAAAGGATAGAACCGAGGTCCCAATCCCGGAAGAAATCAATCTGACCAACCTCGGTAGAGACTGTAACATCAAAAACCACACGGTGTCTACGGACCCAATCCATACCTAATATGACTTCTTCATGCATCAATGACATGACTAAGAAGTCAACAAGTAAAACACGAGTCCCTAAACGAAGGGGACAACTACATATCTCACGGGTACCTTTGACCCGACTACCATCAGGTAACCCTATAGTAAAGGGTATCCCCTCTATGATAGCTAAACTCAAACGCTCAACACATGTACCAAAAATAAATGAATGCGTAGCACCAGTATCAAAAAATACTCTAACAGGTAAACCATGAAGCAGAATGGTACCTGTAGCAGCCGGTGCAGGTGGATCCTCTACATACCAAAACTCAAAAGCTCGCCCTCGGGCGCCTCTGGCATCACTGGTGCCAACATTTCTACCTCTGTCTCTACTCGGTCCTGGAGCAGAACCCTGAAGAGATGAACGCTCTGGGACTCTTTGTTGTGCTTGTGTTTGCTGCTGAGGTGCCCTCTGACCACCTCCTGCTACATTGGCAGGGGAAGAACCCTGTTGAGATACAACTCCACCCTACCTACAAAATGCAGATTTGTGGCCTTGTCTACCACAAGTAAAGTAAGTCACAACTGGTCAAGGACAATCTGGCCTCAGATGGCCAAGGTCACCACAGTTGTAACACTGTCGTCCCTTATCTGAAGTCGGTGTAGACAAGGGGTAACTTTGACGTCTCTGGTCTCGTCTAGAACCAGATGCTCATCCAACTGCACTGGTCTGCCCAGTGCGCTGCCTCTTCTCAGACAGTCCCATCTGAGAAGCTCTCCTCTGACTAGCTCGCTCCCTCTCAAAAGTAGAAGCCCGGTCCTGATAATCACCTAGGGACTCGCAATGGAATCCCACCATGTATGAATGCGTGCTCTCCCTCAGACGACGAGAGAACAAATACACATGCTGGTCCTCAAATGGTGCAGCTGGACCTAGCAAAGCTAACTCCATCTGGAAGTGGCAGATGGCGTATACAATAGGCACGTCCTCAAATCCTGCCTCCACAAAATCCCGTAGCTTCTCCCTCCTCAGTGAGGCAGGACAAAACTGCTCCCTAATCATGCTCCTCATGTGATCATAACTGATGGCTCTGGTCCGTACAGTACTCCACCACTGGTGTGCATGGTCACGGAATAGAGACTGTACCCGCTCTATCCGTCTGTCCTCAAGACACTTGATAAACTCTAAGGTTGAGTTTACATGCCCTATCCAAACCTTAGTCTGTAGCCCTATCTCTCTTGAAAAGAGTGGAACTCCCTGTTGGTAAAAATCCTTCAACCAAGCATCTGGTCGAGGCCTCCAAATCTTCTCCACAACTCGAACCGACTCAACAACACGTGTAGGTGCAGTTGGCACCTGTGTCGCTCTCTGAGATCTCTCAGAAGATCCCTCATGAACTAGTAAATCTGGGGCCCGTCTGCCAGCCCTAATATCCTCCTCAAAACATCTGAGGTACTCTCTGAACTCCGGTCCTCCCATGGAGACATGGTCAGCGTCATCAGATTGAGCTCGGTGTGAATGATGTCTCCTAGATCCACCGCTCATCGTCTCTAGAACAACGCTCTCTGCAACCTCCTTGTGTATCTCCTCCACCACTGGTGGATCATCAGCGGAAACTGGTCCCTCACCTACCACACCCGGAGGACGGGGTGGTCTACCTCTACCTCTGCCTACAGCGGCAGTAGCTCTAGTCCGAGCCATCGACGGGGTATGCACACCCAACTTACAAGGCTCTTAATAGGCCATATGTATATATATATATATATATATACATATATATATATATATACTCTACACATACACATACATAAACCATAATACATATATACATAACTATACTGCAGAGATCCATAGAAAAAGTGGCGATTTCTCGTACATCTAACCCAAAACCACATTTAAAACCGAAACCTTTGAAAATGTCAGACTCCATATGAGTTCTGTTTAATTTACCTATCAAACCTCATTACAAGTAGCAAGTGTCATTGTTGTCAACCTAAGGCTCTGATACCAACTCTGTAACACCCCGAATCCGCGGGACTCGGTGTGCCACATTGGGCTGGGATCTCACAATGGATCTTGACCCTAGCCTTACAACAAGTTCACTAGACCTTACAACATGGCACTGACAGATATAAAAACAAATGCATAAAACTTTAGAAATTGTACAATCAAAAGGTAAGACAACAGAGCCGAGTATAAACAACAACGCCCTCACACAGGAGGTAACAAAAGATCATCCTCACGCAGGAGGGAAAGGTAAACAAACCCAAAAGCCCACAACAACCTATGTACGAGACGTCCTCGATCTACCACTCTGCTAGATCACCCAGCAGCATGCCTATCGTGTGGGGCATCTACAACATGGTAATAAACCATTAGCTATCCATACACATATATAGAGTAATGCTTAAGCACAATCACAATCAAGGAAAGATAACCACATCAGCATCCTTTCACTCATTTACCCATTTTATCATCTCAGTATAATGGTCATTCACTCAAATCGTATTTATAAATATATATGAAACTATGTGACACGAGGACCGATACATCCTCGCCTCTGAGTCAGCTAGCCAGCTGCACAAGTATTGGTCACACAATCAGTGTACCCTATGGGAGTGGATTGTTCCCTTCCTGTAAAGTCAGTCTGGCCTGACAACAAAGAACCTCCCAGACTCCACGGCGGGATGAAAGGGAAAGACTATAACAACCACGCATACGGGACAATCAATAAAACATAGGTCGGTATAAACGACATCTCATGCTATCATAGCAAACATATAAATCACACACCACTCATGTAAACACCCAATATAAGGATGACAACTAAGTAAGTCCTACGGACTTACCTCAACCTCGATCAAACTCAACAACGATCACCTCTACACTGGAGGAACAACACAACCTATAAACAGGGCATAAAGAGATATATCAATCTCCTAACAACACAAGGGTCACACCTAGACCCAAAGGAATCCATAGGATCATCCTCAACCTAAACTCACAACCTAAAGAGTCTCAAAGGCCATACAAGGCATAAACCGATCATAACTGTTAGCATGAAATATTGTGGTATTTTAGGCACGTTTTCTAATCGTATTTGATCCATATTGATAGTCTTTGATTGAGCTTTGTGCATATGTGAACTAGTATTGCCTATATTGTCGATATGGATGTCTACACGAGTTCTATGTTGATTATAGGTGATTTGGAGCTATTTCCGAACGGAATCAAGCATAGGAGAGTTGAGTTGATATGTCCATAGATCGAGGACACTTTTTGAAGCAATTTGGAGTCTTAGATTGAAGAATGCACGAGTTAGGGAAGAATCACGTTCTTGCCCTAAATTACGCCCTAAAACACGGCCGTACCACAAACCACGTTCAGAATTACGGCCGTGGATTCAGAGTCAAAATTTGATGTTCATTCCAGGGGATTCTACGGCCGTGGAACTAACCGTAATTGTTTCCACGCACTAAATTACGGTCGTGGAATCTTCCACGACCGTGATCTTGGCGAATCTTTTCGCCATGTTTCGAAGCCATGATCTTTTGAAGATTGGGCCGGGCCGACACTTTGCCCTGCATTATAAAAAGACGGATGAAGCAAGATTCCGTCACCTCGCTTACGACCTTTCAACCCTCGCTTAGCGGCAAAGGCACGCTTATAATCCACGTTTAGCAACGCACAAACCCTCATCTTGGAGGTAATTTGGAGATCTCATCGAAGATCAAAGTTCGTATTGGAGAGTTGCTGTTTGTGATCTTGGTGTTTGTGGAAGATCGAAGTTCTTGGAGGGTTTTGCAAGAAGATCCCTCTTCTTGCTTAGGTTTGATTTAGGATCGGATTGACATCCCGTTTCTTTTCTTTCCTAAGATTGTGATTGTTTACTCCGTTTTGAATCTTTTGATAAACACTTGTTCTTGGCTGTGATTCTGAGATTCATTTGAAGATTATTGATAGTTCTTGAAAGTTCCCATCTTTTATCTTTTAATTCTTGAATTGATATCAATATGACTGTTATTGGCTAAAAACCCTTAACAATTCTAAGGTGAAGGGTTGATAGTTGTGGCATAGGTGATGATAGATCGATCGCAAACAGATTAGACCCTGAGAGTTAGAGAATTGTCGCCGACAACCCTAAATTACGGCCTGTTCTTGAGTCCACGGCCGTGGAACCTCAAGAACTAACCGTGATTTCCCTTAAGTCTACGAACCTGCTTTTACTTTAATCTAAAGTTAAAGATTTGCTTTAACTTAGTTTAGACTTGTCTTTTCTAGGTGGTAGTGAAGCCTCAACAACCTCTACCTCGATTGTGAGCCTCAACAACCTCAATCGGATAAGTTAGTCTTGATCTTTAGATTATAAGTTTGGGTATTTGATACTAACCCTCGTCTTTAGAACCCTATCTATATTGAGCCTCAACAACCTGTATAGGGAGTGTCTTTTAGGTGAGTTACATAAGGTTTTTGGAACCTCAACCGTACGATTACCTTACATTAGTATACCTTTGCATATCTCAACTCTGTCTTTATATCATTAAGTATATCTTGAATCAATTGCCACAGCTGGATACTTGGATCTTTAGGATTGTTGTTTTCCCAATATCTGCAAAACTCCCATATTTACCTGCTTGATAACTTGCAATTGAATTCGCTCCACCCAAATCCCTGTGTTCGATACTTTGGAATTCTTGCTTAACTACGTCGATCCGTACACTGCGGGTTCGCTTGCTTGATTCTAGTTTTATAAATTTAAAGCTTATTTGCACACACCTCTAGGGGCGAACAAGTTTTTGGCGCCGTTGCCGGGGATTTGGCTTCGTCCGAATCCGGTAGCCGGTTGTCAAGCTTGGGAGCTTGCTCTCGTTATTTGATTTTTCTTTGAGTGCATGCGCAGGTCTAGGAACACCGAAGATCTCTTACCTCTTGATCAAGAGCTAGAGAAAACCTTGAGGCAAAAGCGCAAGGAAAAGAGGATGGCTGAAGGGAACGAACGCGATCTTCAAACGGAGTTGGCGGAGAAGGAAGCTCAACTCCGATGGAATGAGACTCTCCGCCAAGATGAGATGGATCGTCATCAATCTCAAGTCAACGGTCTACAAGACATGATCGTCCAAATGAGGATAAAGATGAGCGACCTTGAAGATAAGGTGGGCAAGAAGTCCTCGAGAAGGAGATCAAGGTCTAGAAGAAGAAACCACTCATCCGCCGATGATAGTGATTCTTCCATGCCACCGTTAGAAGAGATTGATCCCACGATCAATATAAATCCTTTCAATCCACAAGGAGCTGCCAATCGTCGCATTCCACCTAGGAATGCGAGGGTCGAACGTGTGGATAATGAGCCGAGAACTCTTGGCCAGCGAATGGATCCAACACAACAACCACGCCGCTTGGGTGAGAATTTTGATGCTGGAGATGTACAAGGGTTTAGCTTCAACCCTCAAGTTATCACTCTTGTTCGCCAAAGCCAGTTTGGCGGTACAAGCGCTGAATCTCCACACCAACACTTGCAAAACTTTGAGTGTATGATGGAGACGATGAGACCGAAGAGCGCTACTACCAACAGCTACAAGCTTAAACCTTTCTTTTTCTCCTTGAAAGGGAAAGCGTTATCTTGGTATCAAGCTCTTCCTAATGGGAAACTAGACACGTGGTAAGACCTCTCCGCAGAGTTTCTCACCAAATTCTTTCCGCCATCCAAAACGGCGGAACTTAGAGGTAAGATTAATGCTTTTTCTATGAGACCTAACGAAAGTTTGTTTCAATCTTGGGAAAGGTTTCAGGATTTGCTCTTGGATTGCCCTCATCATGGCATATCCAAGCTTGCCTTGTTGGAAATTTACTACAAGGGGCTGGATGCGGGAACGCAATTCAACCTCCAATCCCTCTCATGAGGAACGTTCATGGACATGAGAGAAGATGACGCTTGGGACTTCATTGAGAAGCAAGCAAGAGTCATAGAGAAGTATTCCCACCGGAAAGTGGAGGGAAATCGTGTGGAGTGTTCGCTCCAAACGGTGTGTGCAAGCTTTAAATTTATAACCCTAGACTTAAGCTTAAAACAAGGATGCGAACCCGCAGTGTACGGGTCAATCGTAGTAAAAGCAAGAAAATTCCAGGGGTCGATCACAGGGACTCGGTGAAACAGAGTCAATACGGTGTGCTAATGTTAATACTAACCACAAGAGCGATTTAACACAATCAAAGATGAATAAGATGTCAAATAAAGCAAACATGCAATTCTAAGGATTAAGGCATCTAGTTGTGGTTCCAGCTCAAGATCTGTAGATAAGCGGACAAAGCTGAGATTTTTGCGTGGGGAAGGTGTTTCTAAAGTGGAGTAGATCACCGGGTAAGTCTCACTACACACTAATCCCAAACCGTAACTCCTATTACCGGGTAAGTCTCAAGGAATTAAGATAAAGAACTATAACCTCAAACTAACACATCATCTAAGGGAATAGAATCAACCTTTACCGGGTAAGTCTCAGGCTAACTCACAAAGATGGGATGGAAGCACACTCAAACCCCAATAAAGGATAAACCTTTATTACCTACACTTATGATCGTTGGTACACAAACTAAGGAATTACCGGGTAAGTCTCATCCTAAGCTTGCATTGAACCAGGAAGGTGTAATAAGAATAGGATTTGGCAAACTCTAACACTTAACTCGCAGTTATGGATCAGATAAGTCACCTCGGTCAGCCAATTTCCACCTCGGCCGAAATGTTCATCGACTGAACGAGATGCTTAGGGTTAAGGTTAAAGACTCGAACTTTCAGGATCCTACTGGAATCTAAGATTATTCTATCATTGTTTTTCCCACAACCTTCAGCCAATCACCCTAGAATCACACAAGGAAATTAGCCACTCATCATCATAATGAAAGTATTAAATGTAAGGGAAGAAGGTGAATATTTGAACAAAGAAGAATTTAATGAAAAGACTTCAATAACTGAATCAAATATCACAACAAAGCGTTCCTTGGATAATAATCCAAAAAGACAAGACAACAATTGAGGGAATTGAAGACAATCTTACAAAACCCTTCAATAAGCTATAAAAGCTATGAACTTCAATCTTCCTTCAACCTTCAAAAAGGTTCTTCGAAGACTCCCAACTTGGAGTAGGCTGCTGCTGCGTAATAACTCTCTTGTGCTGATAGCGGATGTTGTGATCCGAAGATGGTCGAATTGTGGAAAATCCAACCCTTTATATAGGAAAATTACCCTTCCAAAGATAAGATATCTTAAAAAGATAATTTCCTAATAAAATCTATCCATATCTCCTTAAAATAAATATCTTCCTAAGATAATTTTATAGGAAATATCTTAAAAGATAACTTCCTAATAAAAATATATCCTATCTCCTAAAATAAATATTTTCCTAAGATAATTTTATAGGAAATATCTTAAAAGATAATTTCCTAATAAAATATATCTTATCTCCAAAATAGATCTCCTAAAATAAATTATCTTCCTTCCAGAAATCCAGCCCAAAAATATGAGATCTTCCTTCCAAAAATAAAAGATCTCAGCCAAGAATAAAATATTCTCGCCGCGTCCCGGGTGTTCGCCTCGGTCGAGTCGGCGTCCCTGGATCACCTCGGTCGAGATGAATCTCTGGTCAACCGAGGTGAGTCTCAACTGGATGTGAAATCTCTCGAATCTGCTCCAAAGTGGATCTTCAATCCATGGCTATGCTTCCTGGATGTAGCTCCAAATGACTCATAACTCCTTTTGCTCCTTTTTGATGCAAAACGTACCATATTACCTGCAATTACAACGAAACTAGGTGTAGACCTCGATTCTCGCAAAGGTAGATGAAATGGTAGTAAAATCACATAATGTATATACAAACATACAGATTATGAAAGATAAAACGTCCAAACAAACCCCAAAAACTAGACTATAATTCATGCTATCAAAATACCCCATACTTAGCCCTTGCTTGTCCCCAAGCAAGTTCCTCATATAGAAGTCAAGATAGAATGGATTATAAGTCATGAAAATCAATGAAAAAGTCTTCCAAAAACATTTTATGGTGTGCAACTATCATAGATCACTCTAAGAGAATACTTCCTGAAAAAAAAAAAAAAAAAAAAAAAAAAACTCAATATGATCAAAACATTTTATATATATAGGAAAGTTGTTCATCTTTGCATTAAATCATAGAATGCATAATAAATCATAGTTATCAAAATTAATCATGTATAATCCAGTTTAAACCGCTAAGTCAATCAACAAGCTCAAGGTCTCAAGGGCTTCCCAAAAGAAAGGTCAAGAAACGTGTAGGGTAGGGATGTATGTAAGGTAATGTGGTGCTAGAATCCGGGAAAAGGATGAACTTCACTTTCACTTTGACTTGCAACATCTTCCACCAATAAGCTTTGCTTATCTCACACTTTTTCTTTTTACTTTACTTTTTGGGATGCATGGACAGAGGTGCACAATAACCGAAGCCTAGGAAATCTGCAATCATCAATTTCTCGAGATGCATCAAACCCTTGATGCACATACCATGACCCGTTAGGAATATCGCTCAATCCGACTTTGGCAAGACACAAACACCCGGCTATGTGAATGGTGCCGAGTTACTCATCTTCATGATTGACTTCCCCAAACCTATTTATTACTTTCTAACACTTTCACTTCCAGCCAACTTTTCAACTTTTACTTCACTTGCTTTCACCACTTTGCTTGCTTCCAAATTCCCGGATAGGTAAAAGGGAGGCAAAATGTATATGAGGGGTTAAGCATGATCAAGAAGAAGAGGAGAGAAGAATTAATTGCCTTGGTCTTTCCAGGAAGAAAGTGAGAGAACTCATACTGCGGTGTCAACCTTCAAATTCAACATAATTTGGATAAAAACAAAGTATTAAACATGCCAAAAATTTCAAACAAAGCATTTAACAACTTAAACATATTATAAAACCTTTCAAACACATAAAGATTTCAAAACCAGTAAGTAAGCAAGATCTTCACTGAGATCATATCCAGATAAGAGGCACAAAAATCATTTCAAAAACTCTCAGTTAACCCACCTCGGTCGAGGTGTTCTTGGTTCAACCGAGGTGAAGCACCTCGTTTGGCCAGAACTGACTCGGTCGAGGTCAAAATTTTTTTTTTAAAAACCATTTTTTTCAGTTTCGACGTTTTTCTCAATCAAATAAACTGTATGCATGTATGTAATCTCAGATAAACATATAGAAGCGAAAGTGAAGCATAATAAGATCATAAATATCCATCAAAGTAGCATACAATCATCCATAGTCAAATAACATATCCGCATACCCCATACTTGGGACATACTGTCCCAGTGGGTCAAAATAAGTCTAAGGACAGGATACTCACCGAACATAGCTAAATTGCATGAAGGAGTAAGAAACAGCTCCCAGAAATGACCATCTCGGTTGGCGAAGCACATCTCGGTCGAGGTGTTTTGACAGTACCCGAGATGTATCTCAGTAAAGCTCGTTTCCTCAACTTCTCGAAATTTTGTTCTTCCAGTGTAGCTCCTGAACTGTGATCCTTCCTTTTGGAATACCTGGTTGTTGTCTAGAGGAAAACAAAAACAAAGCAACTATCTAAACTAAACTAGAAAAGGGAGAAGAAAGCAATACCTTGGGTTGCCTCCCAAGAAGCGCTTGGTTTAAGGTCGCTAGCTGGACCATACGGCATGGGATTACTCAATGCACTTCGAATGTCGTGGAGTGCTCATCACATCCGTAAAAATCTTCCAAGAAGGTTCCGGTTCCTAAATTCACCGGAAAATGGTAAGATCTCCCACGTACAAGCTTGTACGGTTTGATTCTCACCGGAATTCGTCTAGACTTCCTACACTTCACTGGGACATAATCTAGCCTTGCGTCCCATCCTTTCCTGGATCGAGAAAATAGTTTCTCGAGAATCATAGCAGCTTCCCCATCTATAGCTTGGGGATGGTACAGGGTCCTGAGCATGTGAGGGACCCCATACTTGAACAAATAACACTTTGTTGCCTTAGCGGTGAAGCGCTTGTTAACTTCACTCCTTATAATCCAAGGAGCATCTTCCTCCAACAATTTCAAGAGAGGTTTCATCTTGATCTTAGGAGGTTCTTTCGGAAGAGACCTCCAACTCTCCGGTGCCTTCCTGAAAAATCTAGAAATATTAATAGGGAATTCAAATGAAGTAGGAGAATGTACCTTGCAAAGTTCTCCAAAGCTTGAGACAAGTTTCGTGTTGGGTTGATAATCCACCCACGAAATCTCTCTTAGTTCTGCTGGTCTTTCTTCCACCTTGACCACAATCTCAGTAATTTGGCCAAGGTTCGCCGCATCTTGCAGTTCTACAAATTCTTCTTCCATCTCGGTCGAGATCTCCTCCACCTCGGCCGAGGTCTCGGCAGTTGGATCGAGATCTTCCACATCCTCCGCTTCCACAGAAGCTTCAGGAAAAACTTCCGGTTCGACCAAAGGAATGCTTGGAACGTGCAACACTTCCTTATGCTCCTCTTTCGGCTTAGCATAGGATAGGGTGCTTTCCTTGAGCTCCTCCACCTTCTTCATCAACTTCTCCAATCTTGATTCGAGAGAGTCTTCAAAAGGTTGCTCATAAATGTTTTTAGGGACATTCTTCTCATCCCATATCGCAAGTTCACGCTGAATGACCTCTTCTCTTTCCCATTCATTGCTGAACCAATAGAAGGAGTACTTCTCCTCCAAGTATTCATAATGGTCCGCCCTAGCACTTTGCCTTGCTATCCAGGTTGGCTCAAATGTAGTCATCGGAAATCCTGAAAACTACAAAACTCATAGAAAGAGTAGTTAGTAGCAACAGGGGCAAGTGCCCCAAAAGCAAACCGCAACCGGCTCGGTCTAGACCAAGTCCCCGGCAACGGCGCCAAAAGCTTGTTCGCTCCAAACGGTGTGTGCAAGCTTTAAATTTATAACCCTAGACTTAAGCTTAAAACAAGGATGCGAACCCGCAGTGTACGGGTCAATCGTAGTAAAAGCAAGAAAATTCCAGGGGTCGATCACAGGGACTCGGTGAAACAGAGTCAATACGGTGTGCTAATGTTAATACTAACCACAAGAGCGATTTAACACAATCAAAGATGAATAAGATGTCAAATAAAGCAAACATGCAATTCTAAGGATTAAGGCATCTAGTTGTGGTTCCAGCTCAAGATCTGTAGATAAGCGGACAAAGCTGAGATTTTTGCGTGGGGAAGGTGTTTCTAAAGTGGAGTAGATCACCGGGTAAGTCTCACTACACACTAATCCCAAACCGTAACTCCTATACCGGGTAAGTCTCAAGGAATTAAGATAAAGAACTATAACCTCAAACTAACACATCATCTAAGGGAATAGAATCAACCTTTACCGGGTAAGTCTCAGGCTAACTCACAAAGATGGGATGGAAGCACACTCAAACCCCAATAAAGGATAAACCTTTATTACCTACACTTATGATCGTTGGTACACAAACTAAGGAATTACCGGGTAAGTCTCATCCTAAGCTTGCATTGAACCAGGAAGGTGTAATAAGAATAGGATTTGGCAAACTCTAACACTTAACTCGCAGTTATGGATCAGATAAGTCACCTCGGTCAGCCAATTTCCACCTCGGCCGAAATGTTCATCGACTGAACGAGATGCTTAGGGTTAAGGTTAAAGACTCGAACTTTCAGGATCCTACTGGAATCTAAGATTATTCTATCATTGTTTTTCCCACAACCTTCAGCCAATCACCCTAGAATCACACAAGGAAATTAGCCACTCATCATCATAATGAAAGTATTAAATGTAAGGGAAGAAGGTGAATATTTGAACAAAGAAGAATTTAATGAAAAGACTTCAATAACTGAATCAAATATCACAACAAAGCGTTCCTTGGATAATAATCCAAAAAGACAAGACAACAATTGAGGGAATTGAAGACAATCTTACAAAACCCTTCAATAAGCTATAAAAGCTATGAACTTCAATCTTCCTTCAACCTTCAAAAAGGTTCTTCGAAGACTCCCAACTTGGAGTAGGCTGCTGCTGCGTAATAACTCTCTTGTGCTGATAGCGGATGTTGTGATCCGAAGATGGTCGAATTGTGGAAAATCCAACCCTTTATATAGGAAAATTACCCTTCCAAAGATAAGATATCTTAAAAAGATAATTTCCTAATAAAATCTATCCATATCTCCTTAAAATAAACATCTTCCTAAGATAATTTTATAGGAAATATCTTAAAAGATAACTTCCTAATAAAAATATATCCTATCTCCTAAAATAAATATCTTCCTAAGATAATTTTATAGGAAATATCTTAAAAGATAATTTCCTAATAAAATATATCTTATCTCCAAAATAGATCTCCTAAAATAAATTATCTTCCTTCCAGAAATCCAACCCAAAAATATGAGATCTTCCTTCCAAAAATAAAAGATCTCAGCCAAGAATAAAATATTCTCGCCGCGTCCCGGGTGTTCGCCTCGGTCGAGTCGGCGTCCCTGGATCACCTCGGTCGAGATGAATCTCTGGTCAACCGAGGTGAGTCTCAACTGGATGTGAAATCTCTCGAATCTGCTCCAAAGTGGATCTTCAATCCATGGCTATGCTTCCTGGATGTAGCTCCAAATGACTCATGACTCCTTTTGCTCCTTTTTGATGCAAAACGTACCATATTACCTGCAATTACAACGAAACTAGGTGTAGACCTCGATTCTCGCAAAGGTAGATAAAATGGTAGTAAAATCACATAATGTATATACAAACATACAGATTATGAAAGATAAAACGTCCAAACAAACCCCAAAAACTAGACTATAATTCATGCTATCATGGAGCAAGGAGCAAAGCTCACACATGAAGCTCAAAATCAGATTTTCTCCCTCAACAATGAGATCAAAGAGTTGAAGGAGACTATCAAGACCAACTTCCCAAAGCAACAAGAGAAGGATGTTGGCTATTTGGGCAACAACAACGGCGGTGACAATACCAACCGCAACAACAATAACCGGAACAATAACCGGAATAGCAATTGGAATGGAAACAACAACAACCGGAACAACAACAATTGGAACAACAATCGGGGTTCAAACAACAACAATTGGCGCTCCAATCAACAAAATTCCGGTAACTCCTATCCTTCCAATTCCAATCCGCTAACTCCACCCTCCTCTTCCTCTACTCCTTTGAAAAGCCAGGGGCAATCATCTAATGGAGAAAACAATACGGGAAAACCAAATGTTCGAGTACGGGAAAACAATACGGGAAAGCCAGGGGCAATCCCATGTTGGAAACGATCTTGGGAAAGCTTCAAGGGATGGAGAACCGCCTCATTAAGGTTGATGATCGAGTTTCTAAGATTGACAAAGCTCAAAAGGTTTTAGAAAACCAAATGTTCGATCATGCGGAGGAAGTTCCTAGAAATCAAGGGAAACTTCCAGGAAAGACGGAGGACAACCCTAAGGGAAGGGTAATGGCGATTACAACTAGGAGCGGAGTGACTACCACCGATCCGCAGCCTACGTTCGTTGAAGTCCCCGTAGAGAAGGACAAAGAAAAGGGGAAGGAGAAGGAAGACGTCTATGTTCCTCCTCCAGCTTTCAAACCTCCCCTACCGTTCCCTCAATCTAGAGCGCGAGCGCGCCTAGACAAGCAATTCGGTAAGTTCATAGAACTCATGAGGAAACTGCATATTAATATACCTTTCATTGATGCTATTGTAGGTATGCCGGCTTATGGCAAGTTCTTGAAGGAGCTTCTCTCTAACAAGAGGAAGCTAGAAGATTTCGGTGAAGTCAAGATGAGTTCGGATTCTTCGGATCTCATCAAGACTATGAAGGAGAAAATGCCCCCAAAGCTGAAAGATCCGGGGTCATTTTGCATTCCCATTGGGGTGGGAGAGGTCACATATGACGCTTTATGTGACTTGGGAGCAAGTGTGAGCATCATACCACTTGCATTGTGCAGGAAGATCGGTTTAGGCGACCCTAAACCGGTGAAGATGACGTTATACATGGCGGATCGATCCATTACTCGTCCCGTCGGCATTGTAGAAGACGTCCCGGTCAAGCTAGGCAAGTTCTTTGTCCCAATTGATTTTGTCGTACTTGACATTCCTGCAGATAGTCCGGTCCCGATCATACTCGGAAGGCCGTTTCTTGCAACTTCCGGCTGCATGGTCGATTGCAAGAATGGGAGACTCGCTTTTGATATTGGGGAAGAGAAAGTAGAGTTCGTTCTTTCCACTCTAGTGAAGGAGCCAATCTTTGATGAGGATACTTACAATGTCCAAGACGAAGAAGGTTTATCTAGGGAGGAGGTAAGTGCGATTCTCTTTAACGATCCTTTACAAAAGGTTATTACTATGAGTCTAACCGATGTAGGAGAAGAAGAAGAGTGCAAAGAGGAAATTAAAGCCTTAGGAGCACAAGAAGAGATGCATGAAGTGGAGTTTGAGAAACTCCACGATGAGGCTGAGAATACTAGAATCCACGGTCATACTCTGTATTCCACGACCGTGGATTCCACGACCAAAATCAACCTCCATTCCAGAGGATATTACGGCCGTGGAACACCAGAGGAAACCGTAATTTTGACCGTGGAAGAGGGCGATCGGCATACTTCTTCAACTTCTTCTAATTCTTCTCCAAACCATTCAACATCCTTAGAAACTTCTAAGGAAACATCGGAAGATCCTCAAGGATCATTGGAAGCTCCGAAAGCAATGGAACTCAAACCACTTCCTACTCATCTAAGGTACGCTTTTCTTGGATCTAATTCCACCTTCCCGGTTATCGTTAGTTCCGAATTAAGCATAGATGAACACGAACAGCTCATGATTGTCCTTAGGAAACATAGAAAAGCCATAGGCTATACTATTGAGGACTTAGTAGGAATTAAACCCTCCCTATGCATGCATAAGATACTAATGGAGGAGGACTTTAGAACTTCAAGACAACCTCAAAGGCGGTTGAATCCGACCATGAAGGAGGTTGTCAAGAAGGAAATTCTTAAACTTCTTGATGCAGGTATCATCTATCCTATCTCCGATAGCAAGTGGGTGAGCCCAGTTCAAGTAGTTCCGAAGAAGGGAGGAATGACGGTCATCACCAATAAGAACAACGAACTCATTCCTACCCGAACCGTAACTGGATGGCGAATGTGTATAGACTACCGCAAGCTCAACAATGCAACGCGGAAGGATCACTTTCCATTGCCATTCATCGATCAGATGCTTGAAAGGTTAGCACAACATTCATACTTTTGCTACCTTGACGGTTATAGTGGCTTCTTTCAGATTCCGATACATCCGGATGATCAAGAGAAGACCACATTCACGTGCCCTTGGGGTACGTTCGCTTATAGGAGAATGCCGTTCGGGCTTTGCAATGCCCCAGCCACCTTTCAACGGTGCATGATGGCCATCTTCTCCGAATATGTAGAGGAAATCATGGAAGTCTTCATGGACGACTTCTCCGTTTACGGTTCCTCTTTTAACGATTGTCTTTCTAACCTTTCTCTTGTTTTGCAAAGATGTGAAGACACTAACCTAGTTCTTAATTGGGAGAAGTGTCAATTCATGGTTAAGGAAGGAATCGTGTTAGGTCACTTAGTCTCTAGTAGAGGGATAGAGGTAGACAAGGCTAAGATAGAGACCATAGAGAAACTTCCTCCCCCAATTTCGGTGAAGGGAGTAAGAAGTTTCCTAGGACATGCTGGATTCTATATACGTTTCATTCAGGACTTTTCTAAGATATCAAAACCTCTCACTAATCTATTGATGAAGGATGCGGTTTTTGAGTTTTCGCAGGAATGTTTGGACGCATTTAACACCATTCGGCAAGCTCTAATTTCAGCACCTATTATCCAACCTCCGGATTGGACTCTTCCCTTCGAGATTATGTGCGATGCTAGTGACGTAGCCATTGGAGCTGTTCTTGGGCAACGAAAGGAAGGACGAACCCACGCCATATACTACGCTAGCAAGACGCTAGACGAAGCCCAGCTCAACTACGCCACTACGGAAAAAGAGTTTCTAGCCATTGTCTACGCTATTGACAAGTTTCGCTCTTATCTTGTAGGTGCAAAGGTGATTGTCTACACGGATCATGCTGCGATCCGATACCTCCTTGCAAAGAAAGATGCGAAGCCAAGGCTGATTAGATGGATTCTTCTCCTACAAGAATTCGATCTTGAGATCCGCGACAAGAAAGGCTCAGAAAATTCTGTTGCGGATCATTTGAGTCGTCTAACACATCTAGAGGACGACCATTTACCCATTGATGACTCCTTTCCGGATGAACACCTACATATCATAGAGGAGTGTATCAAGGTAGTCTCCAAAGGTAACGAACCATGGTTTGCTGATTTTGTTAACTATTTGGTTTGCCAGGAGATACCACCCGGACTGTCATACGCACAAAGGAAGAAGTTCTTCAAGGACGTCCGGGAATACCATTGGAACGAGCCTCTCCTCTTTAAGAGAGGTCCGGATGGCATCATCCGGCGATGTGTGCCGGAAGATGAGATGCAAAGTGTCATCCGCCATTGTCATTCACTACCTTGTGGAGGACACGCTAGTTCTAATAAAACTAGCGCAAAGGTATTGCAATCTGGATTCTATTGGCCTACTTTATTTAAAGATGTGCAATCCTTTGTTTCTTGTTGCGATGCTTGTCAAAGAACAGGCAATATCTCTAGAAGGAACGAGATGCCCCTCAACAACATCCAAGAGGTGGAGATTTTCGACGTTTGGGGAGTCGATTTCATGGGACCATTCCCTTCTTCTTGTGGAAACCAATACATATTATTGGCGGTAGACTACGTTTCTAGATGGGTAGAAGCAATTGCCTCTCCCACAAATGATGCCATGGTGGTGGTTAAGTTCTTCAACAAGACCATCTTTCCGCGATTCGGGACACCAAGGACGATCATTAGTGATGGGGTTCTCACTTCATAGCCCGTCGCTTTGAAGCTCTTCTAACCAAGTATGGGGTTACTCACAAGATCGCCACTCCTTACCATCCACAAACGAGTGGACAAGTCGAGATCTCAAATAGGGAGATCAAGGGAATTCTAGAGAAGACGGTTTCAAGGACTAGGAAGGATTGGTCCTTGAAACTAGATGACGCATTATGGGCATACCGGACCGCATACAAGACTCCCATAGGAACCACACCATACAACCTTGTGTATGGGAAGTCTTGTCATTTGCCGGTAGAGCTAGAGCACAAAGCGTTTTGGGCTATCAAATGGCTGAATTTCGGCATGAAGGAAGCGGGAGAGAAGCGTCTCCTAGACATCAACAAGCTGGATGAACTCCGTTTGAACGCCTACGAAAACGCTAAGATCTACAAGGAAAGAGCAAAGCGTTGGCATGATAAGCATATCATTCCAAAGGACTTCAAGGAAGGAGATCAAGTTCTCCTCTTCAATTCGAGACTTCGCCTCTTTCCAGGTAAGTTAAAATCTCGTTGGACTGGACCTTTTCTAATTAAGCGTATTTTCCCCCATGGTGCAGTTGAAGTATGGGGTGAAGCTAGCGGAAGTTTTAAGGTGAACGGCCAACGGCTCAAGAAGTACTCACCGGAACTCCAAGCTGAGGAGTTTGCACCTACCGCACTCGAATAAGTGCAAGATTGGTCTAGCTACGGACCTTAAACAAAGCGCTTCTTGGGAGGCAACCCAAGGTATTGCATTCTCGTTTTGTCTTCGATTCATAGATTAGTTTAGAACAGACGTTTTCACTTTATTATGCCTCGATTTCTTCCGGTATGTTCGTGTTTTTGGTTGTAGGATCGATGGAAAAGGAGAAAGGAGGGATAATGTCGAAGAGAAGTGACGAAATTTGGACTTTGAAGCTTTACAGAAAGTTCCACGGTCTAAATTACGGTCGTCATAGCTACAGTGGCCGTAATTCTCAAAAGCCTGTGAAAAATCACCAAAACCACGGGTCCGTACACTTCCACGGCCGTGGAATTCCCCGACAGACCGTGATTTTTGAAATTTTGCCTGCGAGTATAAAAGCCACACTTCATCACAAAACCACCACAATTCTTCCCCCATTTCCACGACCTAAATACCGAAAACCCGCAGCCTCTCCCAATTCTTCATTCTCTAATCGTTTTCAACGATTCTTCGCTCTAAACTGCAGCAAATCCAACCACGAACAAGATCCAAGCAACAAATCGAGTGGAAATCGATCAACAAACGCGCATTTTGGATTTTTCAATCCGAAAAAGAGGTTATTTCTTTCTCTTCGATTCTCGCGGATTTGGTTCGTTTTTGCTATAGATTTTTAGGAAGAACTGACAAAGATTGGAAGGAATTAGATTAGGACTGCTTGTTGTGGTGATATTTGGTGAATTTGCTGAGATTCACGAGATTCTGTGACGAATCACGGTCTCTGGAGGTTCCACGGCCGTGGTTTCTATAGAACAGACCGTGATTTTTGCTGAAAATGGATTTCGTAAGGAGAGTGTCGGGAAGGATTAAGGAAAAGAAAGGGGAGCAAAATAAGAAAAGGAAGGGCAACCCCTCCACCTCTAGGGCACCACCACCCTCATCTCCCTCACCACCATCCTCACCTTCACCTCCATCTTCACCCCCTCACCCTAGCATCCCAACCATACACGAAAACCACCTAGCTGCATTTGAAAGGATAGAGAAGAGGGCAGTGATTGGCCCTAGGTACTTGTTGTTGGAGGATCTACATCCTCTCAACATAGTTGATGACCTTACATGGCTCTTGGATAGAGCCGGATTGCTTGTCTTCACGAAAATTCGTGAAGACGCTTACGAGGAGATTACCCGAGAGGTTGTGACGTCCTTTGAGCACAGCCCAGTAGATAGGACCGTCTCTTTCCGTCTTATGGATCGAGACTACCACTTGAGCATTGTTGAGTTCGGGACCATTTTCGGGTTCCATGAGACTTACAACGGTCGTCTTCCTAGAGGCGTTTCCGCCAAGGACTTTTGGGCGGAAGTGGCCATGATTTATGCCGACGAGGACCGTTGGCAACCAGCTGATACCAAGGCTAGATTGATGTACCATCTAGCCTTGAAGATAGCTCACCGTGTTCTTTCGGAGTGTCTCTTTCCTAGGACGGAGACGCCCCAAAAGATCAAGACGGATGAGCTATTCCTTCTTTACGCCATGCTTTATGGATGCCGCGCAGATTGTGCTACTCTTTTGGCGGCGACGATGAGTAAAATCAAGAACAAATCGAGAGGGAACATTGGATATGGTGGGATAGTGACCCACATAGCTAGGAGCTTTGGTGTAGATTTTTCAGCTTGCACCCGCATACCCGCCGTACCTCTAGGATTACATGCATTCATGGTTAGGGGACTCATCTTCCCCACACATAGAGGTCCGCCTTATGCGGGCATGCCCTGGGAGAGTAGGACAGGCAGGGGTATTGAGTGGCTGCCAGAGTATTCCATTGTGGCGGGACGCCACAATTGGAAGGAGACGTTCGCTGCGATGCATGCGAACAGGCTTGTAGCTCCCTCTTTTGTCCCACCACCGGTTGAGGATGAGGAGGAGATGGGAGAGCAGTACGAGAGTGGTGGAGGAGCGGAGCAGGAGTTCGGCACGTTTCCGGATCAGCCGGAGGCGGTCCCGGATGTACCTAGGCGCTCTCCACGTCCAGCTAGAGCTTCAGGCTCGTCATCTCGCCGCGCCAGCGTGAGTGAGAGGCCCACGTGGATGACTACACCTCCCACTTGGTACAGCACACCTCCTCCTTGGTCCATGACACAGCCAGCACCACCACCACCAGCACCAGCACCAGCACCAGCACCAGCCGATGCCCCCTCATGGTATGATCACGCCCCGGGATGGTATGAGAGGATGCCAGATTGGGCTACCGGACTTTCAGAGAGAGTCGGAGCATTAGAGATCCGGGCGGATGCTAGAGACGGACGCTTAGAGGACCTTGACCACATGATGAGGGACGTCTACCGCCAGTAGTTTGGGCGGTTCTATGATCCGAGTTTCTCTCCATTCCCACCTCCACCGGCGCCGCAGTGATTGATGACCGGACCGCTCGTTTTTAGACACTCCCGCCACCACTTGTGAGTTTCTTTTTCTTTTCTTTCTTTTGTTCTTTCTTGTGAACATTAGGGACAATGTTCGTCCTAAGTATGGGGTGGGATGTACTAAATGTTTGTAATAACTCTACTCTATATGTTGCTTTCATTCCGAGACTATCATTGCATGTTCATTATATGTTACACGTTTCATTCTTGCATTGCATGAAAAAGAACTTTAAAAACCCATAAAAAATGGAAAATTTTGAAAATTTGGTGCTTCTAATGAATCGATATGATTTCCATGATAATCACTACTTGCGAATTGAGATTGATAACAATTGCATGCTTAAAAGGATTGTAATTCGAAAAGAAATTGAATGAATGAATTCTACCTCTTTTGCAAGTTTTATAATGTGAAAACGTTATCTAAATCATGTTGAGAAATTGAAGTTGAAATCACATTATAAGTTCCTATACTTCTTGTTGAAATGATTAAGGCAATTCGATACTTTCTTTCCTCTTTCTTTAATCATCTAACTCCTCATTGAAATATTAGCCTCCTTTACCCATCCGGGAACTTGGAAAAGTGAAAGAGAAAAAGGCATGTTTGATGTGGGAGGGCCATGAGAGCAATTATTTGCAATCAATTGAATAGAAAGAAATTATAGGTTTGGGGAAGTCAATCATGACGATGAGTAACTCGGCACCATTCACATAGCCGGGTGTTTGTGTCTTGCCAAAGTCGGATTGAGCGATATTCCTAGCGGATTATGGTATGTGTGCTAAGGGTTTGAGGCATCTCTTACAATTTTGAGAAACGCCAATCTCCTAGGCTTCGGTTTTTGTGCACCTCTATCCATAACTCCAAAAGTAAAGTCGAAAAATGAAAAGAAGAGAGCGAAGCTCTAAGTGAAGTGTTGCGGAAACCGCAAAAGAAGAAGAAGGTAGTTGTCCACTTTCCCGGATTTATGCACCACTCTCCCTTAAAGTTTTCACTTCCCTTCCATACTCTAGACCTTTTCTTTGAAAGTCCTTAAGATCAAAAGAATGTTATAGGACTTGGTGATCTAAATTGAAGTTCTTATAATTGATTTTGATAATATTTGAAGGTTATAATACTTGTTTGGAAGTTAAATTTATTCATGAGTTTTCTTTGCCTTTTACTCTCTAATTAAGTGTGTGAAAGTTTGAAAAACGATTGAAGCAAGGTTTGAGAATGATCTATTCTTTAGAAGTCACATTCATCCAAAAGAAGGTACACATATTTCATCCTAACTCTTGTTTAAAGCTTTTTGAAAGACCTTGCTTAGGGACAAGCAAGTGCTAAGTATGGGGTTATTTGTTAGCATGAAATATTGTGGTATTTTAGGCACGTTTTCTAATCGTATTTGATCCATATTGATAGTCTTTGATTGAGCTTTGTGCATATGTGAACTAGTATTGCCTATATTGTCGATATGGATGTCTACACGAGTTCTATGTTGATTATAGGTGATTTGGAGCTATTTCCGAACGGAATCAAGCATAGGAGAGTTGAGTTGATATGTCCATAGATCGAGGACACTTTTTGAAGCAATTTGGAGTCTTAGATTGAAGAATGCACGAGTTAGGGAAGAATCACGTTCTTGCCCTAAATTACGCCCTAAAACACGGCCGTACCACAAACCACGTTCAGAATTACGGCCGTGGATTCAGAGTCAAAATTTGATGTTCATTCCAGGGGATTCTACGGCCGTGGAACTAACCGTAATTGTTTCCACGCCCTAAATTACGGTCGTGGAATCTTCCACGACCGTGATCTTGGCGAATCTTTTCGCCATGTTTCGAAGCCATGATCTTTTGAAGATTGGGCCGGGCCGACACTTTGCCCTGCATTATAAAAAGACGGATGAAGCAAGATTCCGTCACCTCGCTTACGACCATTCAACCCTCGCTTAGCGGCAAAGGCACGCTTATAATCCACGTTTAGCAACGCACAAACCCTCATCTTGGAGGTAATTTGGAGATCTCATCGAAGATCAAAGTTCGTATTGGAGAGTTGCTGTTTGTGATCTTGGTGTTTGTGGAAGATCGAAGTTCTTGGAGGGTTTTGCAAGAAGATCCCTCTTCTTGCTTAGGTTTGATTTAGGATCGGATTGACATCCCGTTTCTTTTCTTTCCTAAGATTGTGATTGTTTACTCCGTTTTGAATCTTTTGATAAACACTTGTTCTTGGCTGTGATTCTGAGATTCATTTGAAGATTATTGATAGTTCTTGAAAGTTCCCATCTTTTATCTTTTAATTCTTGAATTGATATCAATATGACTGTTATTGGCTAAAAACCCTTAACAATTCTAAGGTGAAGGGTTGATAGTTGTGGCATAGGTGATGATAGATCGATCGCAAACAGATTAGACCCTGAGAGTTAGAGAATTGTCGCCGACAACCCTAAATTACGGCCTGTTCTTGAGTCCACGGCCGTGGAACCTCAAGAACTAACCGTGATTTCCCTTAAGTCTACGAACCTGCTTTTACTTTAATCTAAAGTTAAAGATTTGCTTTAACTTAGTTTAGACTTGTCTTTTCTAGGTGGTAGTGAAGCCTCAACAACCTCTACCTCGATTGTGAGCCTCAACAACCTCAATCGGATAAGTTAGTCTTGATCTTTAGATTATAAGTTTGGGTATTTGATACTAACCCTCGTCTTTAGAACCCTATCTATATTGAGCCTCAACAACCTGTATAGGGAGTGTCTTTTAGGTGAGTTACATAAGGTTTTTGGAACCTCAACCGTACGATTACCTTACATTAGTATACCTTTGCATATCTCAACTCTGTCTTTATATCATTAAGTATATCTTGAATCAATTGCCACAGCTGGATACTTGGATCTTTAGGATTGTTGTTTTCCCAATATCTGCAAAACTCCCATATTTACCTGCTTGATAACTTGCAATTGAATTCGCTCCACCCAAATCCCTGTGTTCGATACTCTGGAATTCTTGCTTAACTACGTCGATCCGTACACTGCGGGTTCGCTTGCTTGATTCTAGTTTTATAAATTTAAAGCTTATTTGCACACACCTCTAGGGGCGAACAATAACCTAAACCAAACACATCCTCACACCTCTAGCATGATCCTATACTCTCATAGTAGGAAAGGAGGGAACAAAGGCATCCTTAGGAATTCCTAGAAGCACACACACACACCTGCAGAACCAAGAGAACACCCTTGCTGATGCAGGTGGTGCAGGGGTGGCTCACAAGTGGCACAGGGGCGGATCTTGGCCAGCACAGGGCGGCTGCATGGTGGCGCAGGGGCGGCTGGAAAGCAGGAGGCACCACCTTAACTCTTTCTTCACTTCTTCCTTCGATTCTCTACCCTTCTTCACTCCAATACAACATACATATAGGGCATACATATATATACATCAACGCAAGCCAAACATGGCTGAAACATGATCCAAGCCTAAGGAATCTAAGCTAGGCTAAGGAAAAAGAGGAAAAGATGAAGAAAAGAGGAAAGAAAGAAGAAAGGCCATGAAAGCTTACCAACTAAGCTTCCAGAAGATCAGCACCAATACAACACACCTCAGGCTGGCTCAACAAGGCACAACAACATCATCAACACAAAAACCAAGCAAAACTATGCAAGATCTCTCACAAACTCAACACCAAAACTCAAGGAAGATCAAGCAAGGATGATCCAAGGGAGAAGAGAGAAGAAGATGTACGTAAGGAGAGAGAGATGGGGCTGAGAATGGTGAACCCTCATCAAAGGGAGAAGATGAAGTATATAAAGGGGGTAAAAAGAGTAAAGCACGGGTCAAAGGGTCAAAGAAGACGGCTGCAACACACAGAGCCGCGGGGGCGGACTTTGTGAGCCGTAGGGGCGGCCCAGGCAAACCGCAGGGGCGCCCTCTGGGTCACGCAGGGGCGGTCAAGGCTAATTCCCGGCCCTCTGCTCACTCTCTCAACAACTCAGCAACTAGGCTCTTATAGTTTTACCCTCGACCAGACGAATCTCAGCTTGTTGTTCAGGACCACGGCCGAGATTTTCCTTAGAACACCCGATGTATTTTATGTTGATTTGTAACCATTTTATCTTTATGCTTGGGTGTTAGATTGCACAAATCCTAGTCTTTGTTGAGCGTTTCGTAGCTTAGGTACCTCTAAGGCTTACATCTAAGCTTGGGAAGAGACTTACCCGGTGATTCCTTTTTTAGTTACCTCCAATGACGAGTTCTAGGTAATAAACGATTCAAAATCCTGTATTAGGTTTGAGCGTGCCTTCCTCTTGCCTGAGTGAGCCCCGAGACTTACCTGGTGAAGATTAATTCTATTCCCTTAGATTTAGTAATTGGTTTGAGTTTATATTCCATCCATTTGATCCTTGAGACTTACCCGGTAATAGGAGCTTTGGTTTAGGAAAGTGGTTTGTGAGACCTCCTCCGTGATCATTCCTACCTTAGAAACACCTTTCCTTAGTGATCCCAACCTTGTCCTAGTTTATAGAAGTCTTGAATCGAAAACCACAACCGGATACTTTGATCATTAGAATTTGCATTGCCCGATTATCATATTTTCATTTCTATTATTATTTTTTGTCTCATTCATTCTTTATTTTTAGCAGTGGTCTATTCTATTTTTGATTTATCATTTATATCGATTTCACCTCAGTCCCTGAGATCAACCTTGAAATATTTGCTATTGCAATTTGATCTGTACACTGCGGGTTTGCTTATTTGTTTAGCTTTTATTACAAGTCTAAATTTAAGACTGTATTCCTTCATTATTTACACACGTTTGAGAACGAACAAGTTTTTGGCAATGTTGCTAGGGACTTGGTCTAGATCAATTGGTGATTTCGGTCATCCATACTCTAGATTTTGCTTTTATTTATAATCTTTTTGCTTTGAGCCTATGTTCTTGCAGGAGTTCCTCATTCTTTTAGGTTTATGCAAAAATCTTGTGACTGTAAAGAACTCGTTCCATATGATCTTGAACCGGAGAAAACATTAAAGAAAAGAGTAAGGGAAGCTAAAAATAGGAAATGGATTAAAGACACATTCAAGCCGAATTAGAAAATGGATTAAAGAGACATTAAAGAGGCATTCAAGCCAGTTGAGGAGGAAAAAAGAAAAGAGAAAAAACAAATTTATGTGCCTCCTCTAACATACAAGCCACCACTTCCATTCTCACAATCTCTTGCTAGATCACGCTTGGACGAGCATAGATCCAAATCTCTTAGATGAGGAAACTCAATTTAAGATCAATCCCTTTCTAGAGGGACTTTTATGAAGAAGCCTTTTGATGAAGCATGGGAATTTGTTAAGAAACAAGCTTTAGTGATTGAGAAGTATTCATATAGAAGGTTGATTAGAGACTCCGGAGACCCGAAGTCTATGATGTTAGTACCACTACGACTAATAATGCTCAATTTGATATTATTAACAATGAAATCAAGGCTTTGAAGGAGCTGTTGAAAGCTCAAACTCAAGCGCCAACACAAGTTAGGTAGAGACCTAAGGAGCAAGATGTGAACTATATGGGAAGAGGAAATGACCCAGGAAATTTTCGAGGACCAAGAGATTACAATAATAACAGGAACTTTCATGGAGGAAACAATTATCGTCCAAACCAAAACATCTAGGTTTCTCTTACTCAAACCAGGATGATGGATTAAATCCTCCAACTTCCACGAGCCAAACACCAACTAAAGCTGCAACCTAGGCTTCACAAGAATCTCCACCAAGATTTTATCAACCTCCCAAAGACCGAACGGAGATGATGTTTGAGCAATTGATGGGGAGATTGAGTGGATTAGAGAGCACCGTTACTTCTATTTTTAAGGCTCAAAAGGCCTTAGAAAATCAAGTGTTCCATAAGGCAAGAGAAGCTCAAAAAGATCCAGGAAGATTACTTGGAAAGACAAAAGATAATCCTAGAGGGTAGGTAATGGCTATTACTACTAGAAGTGGATTGAAAACTAATTAGCCATTGCCCAACGTAGTTGATAAAGGAAAACAAGTGATGGTTGAGGATGATCCAAAGCCAGTTAAGGTGGAAAAAGGAAAAGAACAAAAACCAATTTATGTGCCTCCACTAGCATACAAGTCACCACTTCCATTCCCACAATCTCGAGCTAGAGCATGCTTGAACAAAAATGGATCCTAGATCTCTTAGATAAGAAAACTCAATTTAAGATCAATTCCTTTCTAGAGGGACATTTATGAAGAAGCCTGTTGATGAAGCATGGGAATTTGTTGATAAACAAGGTTTAGTGATTGAGAAGTATTCTTATAGAAAGATTGACGAGAGACTCCGGAGACCCGGGGTAATGCCCAAAATTTTTGGCGCGTTTTCGATATTTACTTTTCCGACTTTTATCGCTATTTAAATAGCCTAAATATTTTATGGGTATATGTTTATATTAGTATGTTAACGGTATTTTATTATTATTATTTAAATCTAGTAATTGAGTTATGAGATCGATTTATACGTCGCAAAGTATATTTTTGTGAGATTAATTATTTATTCGATCAACATACTTTATTTCCGAGTATAGTTATATTTTGATACGTTCACATATATTCCCGTAACTTATTTTCGGAATAGTTTGGAAAAGTTTGTCGATTCGAAAATCCCGTTACGTATGTTTTAATCGGGATTATCTTATTATTACATTTTTTCCTTCTTTTCTTTTAATTTGTTTTCTTCCCTTCTGCTGGCGCCAAGAGAGCTCAGCTACACTTGACCTTTCCGCCAAGCTACTATCTACCTCTGTGAACCTGAAACCCTAACCCTTTGGTTCTTTCACCTTCCCTGTTGAATCACCTCTCTCTTTGCCTCCATCTCTACAACAACACACACATTTCTTAACCAACAACCATCTCTCTCTTTGTCTCACCCTGTAACCGGAAGTGCTACTCGAGTCTCTCTGCACCGTCTATGCCGCATCGGAACCACCATCTCCATGACAAGCTGAAGCTGTAAGGCCAGCCTCCCTCTCCTCGTCCTCCCCTCAAGAAAGCCTCTGCAGCTCTACCCAACCCTTAACCTCAACCTTCTCCCTCCTTTGTTTCTAGCAACAATTCACTACACTCCCTCTCTATGCACGCTTAACCCTCATCCCCTCGCCCCATTTTCACACCTTCATCTCCTTTACCACCCGCACCATTGGAGCCCTGCCTTCATCGCCGACGCCACCGGAAATCACCAAGGACTCCACGCTAGACGAGGCCGCCGCCAGAGGAGCCGCACCATCGCCGTCACCCCTTCTCTCCTTTATTGTCAACAGGGGGCTTTCTGCAGCCACACATCACGATCCTCTAGAGCTCCCCGTTCCCCATGCAGCAAGCAAATCTCGAACTACCCTTCCCCGCCTTCTCTGGATAGCGTTGCCGGAAGCGAAGATCTCGATGCCGCTACTCACCTCCCCTCTCCATTTCCCTTCCTCTGTTGAACCTCACCGGGAATCACCCGCCTTGATGTCGACACCATGCTACCGGGGAATCTGTCGGAGCCTTGTTGCCGCCCCACGCCGTCGGAGAGTCTTTGGCCGCCGCATTCGCCCCTTCTCTCGCAACCATTTTCAATTGGGTTTGAACCTTGAAGAACCCTTCTGTAAAAGTTGAAGCGGCCCCCCTTTTGTTTTTTACAATTACATAATGTGCCCAAAGTTTTATATTTACAGTTTATGCCTAGATTTGTAAATTTAACAAATCGCCCCTACACATATTATTTACAGAATTTGGCAAGAAGTTGAATTTACAAAATATAACCTATGTTTTGAAATTTGCATGTATTGCCCCGGAAAAATGTGTAAGCGGTTTTTAACATTGGATTTTAATCACGGGGATACTCTTATATTTTTATATACTATATAGTATGCCTTTGTTGGATTAGTTTCGGTTATGACTTAGAAATTATTACGGGTTTTGACGTTGGCTTTTGAAAACGAGTTTTCCTAAGATTTTTATATATTATTTATTCTGTTCAAATTTAGCTTATGAGCTAAATTTTCTTAGTTTTGGTGTCAGGTTCGGAAGCGCCCCGATAAAGGCCTAATGAGTCCAAGTCGATATCCGCCGATCGACTTCCGTCTTTTGACGTCATGTGAGTTACCTTCACCCTCGATCTAGTTATGTTTAGCATTAGTATCATGCTAGGTTGGATCTAACATAACTTAGAGTGAATGCCAAGTAGTGGTTGTGGACCTTTAGGCGAGTTTTGAGGTTTGATTGTGCTAAGGCTTGAGGTGCTTGATTATCTTGTGTGGATGTTATAAGGTTTTGAGTTATATGGTTGATGTTGTGAGCTTTTGAGAATCTACGAGTTGAGGTTGTATGATTTTTGAGATTGTGGAGACTAGAAAGAGAGTATCCTAGTGGTGTGTGAATTATGATCTTGCGAGATCCGAAGGTTTAGAAGTCTTGGGACTTGTAGCTTCAGTTGAGTGTGATGTGAGCACGAGGTATTCTAGGATGCGGTCCTAGAATTGAGAGTCAAATTGTCTTCCGTAGATCATTTGTATAGAAGTCTAAGACTTCTATTGTGAGTGGGTTGTTGTTCATATAGTTATCTTCTTGTGAGCAGGTTATGGGCTTCCTCCCTAAGGAAGCAAGAGTGTTGTGAGTTGAGTGTGGTGACGAGGTAAGTCTCGGGACATACTTAGCTCGTATTCCTTGTATTAGCATTATTGTGTGTTTGGTGGTGTGTGTTTATTGTTTATGGTTTATAACAACTAAACCGGAATTAGGATTACCGACCTTTATATTATTTTGGCCCAAGTGTATGATAACGGGTGGTGACAACTTGCCTAGCTCCCGCAAGAGCTAGGAGGTTCTCGGCGACTATCCCGTGTTGGCAGACGGTCGGATGCATCAGTACCATTCCATGCCGGTAAGTAGGGACCGATGTGAGTTTCGGTGACTCTCGTGTCACAGCCTAAGTTGAATTAGAACAGGATACGACTTAATAATAATAAAGATAATAAACCGAATTGGTATGATTTTAAGTATGTTGTGTTCTTGCGGTGTTCTACTTGTGTATGTGCCTTTCCCATTAATTCTAATGCTTCGAATATGAGCTAAACGTTGATAGCCTTGCAGGTTAGGAATGCGGCCAAGAGACCCGGAAGAGTGGACAGCCGGGGTTCCGTACATTTTAGGAGGGGTTTTGGTTGGAGTCGAGTTGTGTTTTGTATGTCGCATGTATGGCGTTTAGTCTTTGTTTTGTATCTCGGCTGAAGTCTTTTGTTTGTTCGGTTCCGGGTTTCAATGCATTGCATAAAAATGTATTTCATTTTGACCTTTATTTGTGTCTTGTTGCAAGATCCAGTGAAATTGTTGTTAGGCTAAGGGTCGGGACCCATAGTGAGGTCCCAACCCGTAACGTCCCGAGTCCCGCAGATTCGGGTGTTACAAAAGCTGTATCAGAGGCCTAGGTTGACAACAATGGCACTTGCAATCTTCTAAAGGCCGAATAGAGGGAAACGGAACCCTAAAGGGTTCCGAGTTTTAGAATGAATTTCGTTTTCAAAATCACATGCATGAGTCGGGGTAGAATGTAAGGACCACCACTCCTTCCGCGGATCTCGGCGGCTCAGTTTATTGGATTTTGATATGTATATATATGTATATATAGATACGGATATGAAGTTTGTAGTTATGCATATTGAAATTGATGTGTATCTGTGTGGATTGTAGTTGCATGATTGATATGATTATGTGTATAGTTGTATATGTGAACGATTATATGTTTTGGACCTTGTATGGTTATGAGGGAATGCCGGATGCAATATATTAGTAGTAATATGAACATAGGACTTATATATATAGTTATATATACATACACTTATGGTATGTTTGCATTATATTAGTAGTAGTGGATCTTTTAGTTAAGGTGATAGGAAGCTCTCATCGCCCTTGGACAAACGCCCTGTTGGCATTAGGATTGTATATATACGAAGATGAGTATGCTCAAGTACCGAGTTGAGTATTATGTTACGAGAAACACCTTGGTGTTTCTCGAAATCCTTAAGAGGACGTCGAAGAGGAGGAGTAGAGATGATGTAAACAAAGGGCAACCAAGTAAAAGAAAACTCGAGACGACTTAAGGGGGATCAAGATGGGAGCAATACAAGAAAAGGGAGCAACATTAAGTGTAGATGTGGTTCTAAGGAGGCCATGATCGAACGACAACGAGACCAAGGGAGAGAACGAACTTAAGTTCTTCGAGAAGAAGCGTGGACAACTCAAGATTTAAATCGAGGAGGATATGAGTACGTTCTAACAAGGTTAAGGTGGTGTTCCATTAAGATGCAAAGCTTTCCTTAGACGTTTCAAAGCATTGTAGTTAAGATGAGAGAAGTGAACGAAACATGTAGGAAGGATTTAAAATACCGTATGAGAAACTTGCGAGGTACCAAGAAGTGAAGAGTCAAATATACGAGGGTTACGAGGAAGATCATGTGGTGAAAGTTCACATAGTAGAATTACCTGGTAGAGTCAATCATTTTCCGTCATTGAGATGAGACTGAGCAACGCTAAGAAGGAGAAAGGTTGTGTGGATGATGATCTTCAGAAGATGAAAGATAAAACAAGGAGTTTGGATTGAAAGACTCAAGTTACCAACCAAGAGAAGAGAGAGTGGTTACTAACGATAGAGATGTGGGGAAGATGCACTTACAAGATATTATGAAGAACGGTTAAGCCTATGAAGTTATGTCATATGACACGAAAGAGTTGGGGGGAGGTATAATTATCTTACAGAAGCGGAAAGAAGAGGGGAGCGTAGGCGGAGCTAACGGAGTTGGAAGTAGAGTAAAAAGTGATCTACAAAAGTTTAAGACAGAGTACCACGAAAGGGTATCCTTCAAGAGTGTGGTAGTATGTAAGTATGGTAGGAGGGTAAGTCGTTAATCTTGGAGAGGGACATGAATGAGTTAATCGGTGACCACCGAGAATGCGCAGGTGCGGGTTGTATACTGGTGACTGTAGGTGGGCAGAGTAAAGCAGGAGATAGGATCATGAAGAGAGGTAACAAGGACGTGGAATATTCATCGTGGTTGAATGTCGGCAATTGCAAGACTTTTATCTATAGTCGTTTTTATCTTATCAAAATATAATCCCGACTTAACACTAAAATGAGTATAGTGGTTAAGTAAGGGTCGAACCCAAGAGAGTTTAGTATTTTTATTAAATTCAATTAGAAACAAGTAACAAGGGCGGGGGGGGGGGGTTTGGTTGAATTGAAGCACACAAAACTTATGAAAACAAGTAACGCAACAAGCAAGACAATGATGGGTGAATCTACACTAGGTTGATTCTAAGCATGCGATTGCTACTTTGGTGAGTTCCTTTTACAAGTTTTCAAGTAATCTCTCGTCTCGATCATATATATGTGTTGAGCCAACCGGCATCAACACAACTTAATAGGTTTCTGCAGGGGCAGATCTTTAATGCTCTTCAAACGTCTGACTCTTCAATTTCCTGTCGTTTCTGACGCCGAGCCGCCGGGGCGTCCTAGTGTCAACGCGGGGGGCGGTGACACTGACTCTTCATCTTCTAGCTCCCAGGTTGAGGCACAGGCATAGGCGCGGGGGCGCTGGTCTTCGCTTCTTCAGGGCAGGTCACCGTAGGGGCACCAAGGGTTGACGCAGGTGCGGTGAAAGTCTTTGTGGGTGGCGCTGGTGAATGCGCAGGGAGCGCTCCGGAGTGTGGGGTCACCCGCAGGGGCGGTGACACTGCTCCGCGGGGGCGGTAAAGCAACAGAAGCTTTGCTTCATGAACGGCCTTCACTCCTAAGTGCTTATAACTCCTTCTTTATCTTCTTTTAGTCTTCTTCTTCTGGACCAAGGAGTTAGTAGCATAAACCGACACAAATGTAATAAAAAGACTCTAAAAACTAACCTAAATGATAGTGATTCCATCACCTATCAAACTCCCCCATAATTAGACCTTTTACTCGTCCCGACTAAAACAAATGACAACAGTTTCTAAACTTAAATGCCTCATGAAGCATGGGAAAGCAGAAAAGACAATGAAAACAAAAGAAAAGCCAAGAAAGAAAGAAGGAAAAGAGAGGAAATGTGAGAAAAAGGTTAGAAAAACTACCATCCTTATCGCTCCAAGAGTGACCTACCCGGACAACCTCCTTATGACTCCCCTTCTTATGTCGCCAAACGCCGGAAGGGAAACCTACACTCGGTGTCGCTCATTTTGCCAGGGTGCCCTTTCGGGTTTTCACCTTGCCACTCTTCTTCTTTTCTTTGATGATCTCACTTTGAACTCACATCCCTCAAGTCCAATTTTGCACCAACCTAAGGTTGGTCGGACTACCTTCTTTTTGCCTAAACCGCCCTTTCGGGTTTTTTGTTTGTCCAAGGATTTTCATGCATTTTTTTATTTTCTTTGGCTTTTTCTCTTCTTTTTTTTGAATTTCAAACTGAATACAATTCATAAGACTCAACAACTCAAAACAATCAAAACAACTATACATGCTATGATATGTCCCTCCCCCATACTTGAAGCAGACTTTGTCCTCAAAGTGGAAAATGAAGCAAAGATAAATGTGGGAAAGGGATGAGAAAAGATACCACTAGTGGGATGGTCCGGCTGGACCATCCGGACCCTCCTCCGGTGGGAACGGGAAGTGGCTGAAGAAGTATTTCTGCCGGCGGTAGAGCGTGTCTATATGATCCTCCTGAGCGTCCATCCTCTGCCTGTATGAAGTCTCAAAGCTAGCTTGCCAAGCCAGCTGCTGAGCCTCTAGCTGCTGTTGATGAACCGCCTGCCAAGCATCCTGACGGCGGTCAAAATGGGTGGTCATAGAGGAAGCGAAGCTGGACTGCCACGCCTGCTGCTACTGAAGCATGAACCACTAATACTCGGTCTTCCATGCCTGATGTTGGGTAGTCAAGGCTGCCATCTGAGCTTGAAAGCTCTCCATGGGCGGACTGTTGCTTGGTGCAGCTGTAGGCATCTCCTCATCATCCGGTATTGGCACGTGGTCAGCAACAGGAGCCCGGCTGGAGCTTGCAGCATATCTCTCAACAATGTCCCCCTGAGGCCGTCTCTGAACGAAGGGGTCAGCTGGTATGTATAGCTCGGAGAGCTCGTCTCCAGGTGGAAGTGGCCGGGGGAGGTATGTGATGTGACTCTTATCTGCCAACGAGAGCCAAAAGAGGTTCTCCCCGTCTCTCCTGAGGAGCCTGCACCTCCTCAACATTCCTTTTGTGTACAGTGGTGCCTCAAACCCTTCCTCCAAGTCAAGGAGGTCCATCACCTGTGCAACGATCAAGGAGATCACCACACCTCCCACAATGTCGCGTGGCTCGTTCTTCCTAATCCGCTTCAAAGCGGTAAGGAAGTGGTAAGGCCAATCTCGTACCCTATCGTTTGTGGGGAGGTAGGCGTATTATAGTGGAAGGTCCTTGAGAGCGACCTTTTTCTCCTCCTTGTGTCCACATAAGACACTCATGAAGATCTTGGAGATGAGCCTCAAACAGGGGTGAGTGAGTTTGTTGGAATACTCACCCATGCATGAAACTCGGATCTGGTGGCGGCATGCCAAAACTTACACAAGTCGGGTGTCGGGACGGGTTCTTGCTAGTCGTCGGAGGCACAAATAGTCACTGCAAATGCCTCTTGCAGTTGGGTGTAGTCCAATGTATACTTTATCTTGTTGAACTTAAATGAAATTCCAACACAAATATTGTCCTCCTTCTCCATGGTGAATGTGACGATGAATTGGCGGCTAAGCTCGGGGTATGTTGGAGCATTCAATTCCAGAAAATCGCCGGGCCCAGCATTTTCGAGGAATGCCTGCATGCTCTCCAACATGGCCAATTTTTCTAAAGTAGGAACGTGCAGAAACCGAGTTGCATACACATCCCGACCTTGCACAATCCTATACCGCTCCTTCTCAACTTCCGACAACTTGTATTTTTTCTATTTCTCTATTTCTTTCAAATAAACAAGTAAGGGAATTAGAAAGTTCAGAAACTGGATTAAGAAACGAACCCTCTATTGCTATTTCCGCAGGGGCGGCTGAAGGATGCGCAGGGGCGGCTGAAGGATGCCCAGGGGCGGCAGGACGCAGGGGTGGCAGCTTGCAAGTGCAGAGGCGGGAGAAGTGCAGAGAGCGATTTCTTAAAGCTGCGAAGGTGGCGGTGCTGAGGGGTGTTTTGGCGGCTTCTTGTTGGTGGGGATGTCGCCGGCGGTGGTTAGCAATGGAGGGAAAAGTGTGCGAGGGGCAAGGGTGTTGTAGGGTTAGAGTTTTGGGAGGATGAGGGAAGTGTGTGGTGGTAGCGAGGGCCGGTGTCGTAGGGGGCGGGTGTGGCTTGGTCGCCGTAGGTGGCGCATGGGCGTTGCACAAGGTGGCGTGTGAGAGCTTGCGGAGGGCGCAGGGGCGTGGGAGATAGAGGGTGTGTAGGGTTGGAAGAGTGAGTGGAGAGAGATGAGAGGGGAGGGTAGTTGTAGGTTATTTTTGGGAAGTGTAATTTTTTCTTTCCTTGATAAAACCGCAGGGGCGGGGGCTTGTCGCCGCGGGGGCGGTGACAAGGAAGAGGGGGCACGCAGACTCAACACCAGGGGCGGTGCTAAGAATGTGTGTCACGGATGGCCGCCGCAGGGGCGTAGGGGAGTCACCGCGGGGGCGGTGACCAGTAGGTTGTAGACGTTAGACTCAGCGCCGGGGAGGTGATAGCCATGGGTGTCACAGCGGGGGCGGGGACACTGAGCCGCAGGGGCGGTTTTCTTGACAGAGGCTCCTCTTCTTTTTCCTTCGGGTTGTCTCCCGAGCAGCGCCTTTGTTTTACGTCGTTGGCTCGACGCAAGGACTCCACTTCTCTGATTGAGCCTCCTACAACATCGTCTTTGGGTTTATAACCGTCTGTAAAGGCAATCCTCCGGAGGACCTAGTTTCAATCCTTTTTATGGCTTCCGCCATTTGCCCAACCTGTTTTTCAAGGTTCTTGATGCTGGATTCTGTTGTTTGGACATGAGTAGCAAAACGTTTAGTCAAAACCTGCAACATATCCTCAATCGTTTGATACTTACCTTGTCGGGGTTGTTGTTGTTGGTTTTGTTGACCCCTCCAACGAAAGTTCTGTTGATCACGCCAGTTGGGCATGGAATTCTGTGCATAGGGATCGTTCCTAGGCCTTTGCTGCTGTCGCTGTCCATAACCCATTGCATTAACCTCAGCACCGTCATCCTGGACTTGGGGACACATGTCCGTTGGATGGTATGGGTCAGCACACACTCCACATGCCTTCAACTGCTGTGAGGTTCCCATAAGTGTTAATCTCTTCACCATTTCCTTCAGTTCATCAAACTCAGTGGAGATCTCACTCTTCCCGGAATTCACAGCATGAACACCTCTCTTAGAAGGAGTCCTTCCAAAGTTCCGGGTCCCTTCAGCTAGTTCCTGTATCTTTTCCAAAGCAAGGTCAGGGGTAGAGTTAAGAATGTTAGCTCCACAAGCCGCATCAACGATCCTCCTTTCATTGTCTAGCAAGCCATTGTACAAGTACAAGACTAGATCTTGAGTTGAATATCCGTGGAAAGTACAGCTGGATCGGAGGCGTGCGAATCTTTCAAAGTACTCATAGAGAGTTTCGTTCGCCTCTTGATCGATGTTGCTTATAGCTTTCTTCAAGCTATTTGCCTTCTTGGCTGGGAAGTATTTCTCCAAAAACGCCTTGTGGAGGTTCTCCTAAGTGTCGATGCTCCCGGATGGAAGTGGTAATAGCAATCATCCGTCGCATCTTTGAGTGTGAAACTGAATGCCCTCATCTTGATTTGCTCTTCGGTAATGTTGGCCGGCTTCATGCTCATACACACGGTATGGAACTTCCCAAGGTGCTTGATGGGGTCTTCACCACTTATCCCATGGAAAGATGGGAGCAAGTGAATGAGACCCGACTTGAGCTCAAAGTTGATTCCTTGCCCTAATGCCGGTATAGTAACCACAAGAGGGTTTTGAGACAAAGTGGGCTGAGTGAGTTGACGGAGAGTACGATCATCCATTTCTTGTTGGAGTTGTTGTTTTCTTTGTTGCCGGATGTGCGTCCTCTCAATTTCTGGATCAAAGGAAGCAAAGCCGGAGTTAGTAGCACGGGTTTGAACCATAAAAATGGTTCAAACCAATAATCAATAATAACAATAAAATAAAAACAACTAAACTCCCCGGCAACGGCGCCAAAATTTGACAAGACTTTTATCTATGGTCGTTTTTATCTTATCAAAATATAATCCCGACTTAGCACTAAAATGAGTATATTGGTTAAGTGTGGGTCGAACCCAAGAGAGTTTAGTATTTTTAATAAATTTAATTATTGATTATAGAAACAAGTAACAAGGGGGGGGGGTTGGTTGGAATGAAGCACACAAAACTTTGAAAACAAGTAACGCAGCAAGGAAGACAATGATGGGTGAATCTACACTAGGTTGATTCTAAGCATGCGATTGCTACTTTGGTGAGTTCCTTTTACAAGTTTCAAGTAATCTCCTGTCTCGATCATATATATGTGTTGAGCCAACCGCCATCAACACAACTTAACAGGTTAGTGTTCCGTAAACCTACAAGAACAATTAACAAGTTAGCTTTCAAATAAAGACTAAGGGATATACAGAAAAGATTAAAACCGTTAAACTTATCTTTATATTTGTGTTCCTTTCCTTTAAACAAGTACTACCCGTTATTACTTAAAGTTTACTACTAGATTAAAGACCCGAACCCGAAATCTATTAATCCTAGTTCTTTGCATGCACTTTAGAACCTAAGGTGATCAATCTCAAGTGATAGTAAAACATGCAATTAGACAATGAAGATCAAGGAAACACAAAGTATTACTGAATGAAAACTTATATTAGAAAGAACTTACAACCAAAGTAAGAATGAAGCTTCAAACCAACCCAATGTAGCAAGGGAGTTAGCAACTCATTACAAAGGTAGCAAGATAGTTTTAATGGAAAAAGTGGATTCTAAATTGGATGATAAGTCGATGATTCTAGCTATCAGCCAAGGACTATTTATACTACAAATGAAACTAAATAGGAGTAAATGGACGGCCCAAAACAACCACCTTTAATGCCATAAAGGTGGTGTAAACAGCTAGAGTAAAGCTTTTGTCGTTGAAGCGTAGGGACGGCCTTCAGCTTTGCAGGGGCGGTGCAGGCGAAAACGCTTGATCTTCTTCATGGCCGCAGGGGCGGCCAGGCAATTTCGCAGGGGCGGATCTTTAATGCTCTTCAAACGTCTCATTCTTCAACTTCTTGTCGTTTCTGATGCCGAGCCGCCGGTGCGTCCTAGTGTCAACGCGGGGGCGATGACACTGACTCTTCATATTCCCGCTCCCAGGTTGAGGCGCAGGCAGAGGCGTTGGCATAGGCGCGGGGGCGCTGGTCTTCGCTTCTTCAGGGCAGGGGACCGTAGGGGCGCCAAGGGTTGACGCAGGTGCGGTGACAGTCTTTGTGGGTGGCGCTAGCCAAGGCGCAGGGAGCGCTCCGGAGTGTGGTGTCACCCGCAGGGGCGGTGACACTACTTTGTGGGGGCGGTGAAGCAAAAAAAGCTTTGCTTCGTGAACGGCCTTCACTGCTAAGTGCATATAACTCCTTCTTTATCTTCTTTTAGTCTTCTTCTTCTGGACCAAGGAGTTAGTAGCATAAACCGACACAATTGTAATAAAAAGACTCTAAAAACTAACCTAAATGATAGTGGTTCCATCAGTTATAAGCAATAAAGAGGTATATCAAGGGAAGTGAAAATATCTTAATCAAGTAACAATTTACGGATTCCAACTAGCGATGGTAGCATACATTGTTTATAGGGATTGTAATGATCTGATGCGACCTTCGTAGGTCATGGGATGGTCATATGGAGAAATGACACGGATTAGAGTAAAGGGAACTAGAAGGAGAAAGAGAAAGGTGAGTCTTCTATGGCTATTGTGCGTAAAGGGGGAATATATAAGGGGAGGTGTGTTGTGTTGTTCTAAGGTGATGGATGTCATATTTTCGTGAGCCAAGCTAAGTCAAAGTTTTGTGACTCGCATGGCGAAGCCATAGTGGCTATGACGTGAAACGAGGAATCGGGATTTGGGCAATGCGGCAAGCTTAGAGTTACGATGATAGTGCTCCGAGGAATAATGAGTGAATCTTTTTGTGATTAAGGTTGGGAAATTGCGCCAAAGGGCATACTAGTACAGTTGTGAAGATTGTTCATGGGATACCAAGAGATGCTTAAGGTACCAACAAAAGTAAGAGAAGACCCAAATTTTGAAGTTTGTTTTCGATAAGGGATGTACAAGAAGTACATGAAAGATTGAGGCTAGAGCCTCTATGGTCGGTTTGACAATGGCATAAGAAAATGAAGTAAGTTCTACACCTACTTGATGAAAGTATGTCTATGGGAAAATTTATGTACAATACGAAGAGCTCCTTCCATATGTTAGGAAGCCATGGAAAGCGAAGAAGATAAGGTCAATTGTTTTGAACCACGGTTAAGTCTTGCAGTTTGGACCCTTATGGTTGCACATAAGTGAGAAATCTTAGAAGATTTTTACAATCATGCCATTTAAGTGGGAAAATGGGATTAAGTTAAAAGAATACTTATATAAGAACACAAGAGTCAGAAGACACAAGCAAATCTTTCCATTTCAAGAAAAGACGAATATTTGAAAGAGGACGGTCAACATTGTAGCTAAAGATGAAGCAATACACATGTTTAAAGGATGTCACCCCAACAGATCGGGGGAGATCATTAATACCATGACTACCTGTCAAGTGTTAAGACAAGGTTGTGTCGGTCTTATGTTATGAGACAAAATAAGGAAAGAAAAAAACCGAGATATCATGGATTCCAATACATCGGAACGTGGATTTTGCCACTAAGGTTGAGTTTGACGCACCTCCGATATCCAAGGTGTTGTATAGAATGACACTCGTGAAGAAACAGGAGTTGTGGAAGCGAGAAAAGGAGCAATTGTAAGAATTATTGAAAATAGTTCATTAGATTTAGTGAAATGCTATGGGCAACACCAACGTTATCTTGAACTCTTGATTTGAAGTTGTTATAGAAAACACCAGTTTGCGAAAAGAGAGACGATTATCTCCGCTTGTACACCAATTACCGTTAGCCGAACAAGAAAACAATGAAGAACGAGTATCCCTCACCACGGATAGATGATCTCCTTGACCGGTTGGAAGGGTTGGTAGTCTCTACTAAAATTGATTTAAGGGTTGATTGCCACCAATTGAGAATTCGAGACTGGGATATTGCAAATACGGGATTCTGGAAAAATCATGGTCACTACGAGTTGTAGTAATTCCATATGGGCTTACTAATGCCCGGATAAGATATTTTAGTGTACTCTCGAAGAAGAGAGAAGTTGTATGACAAGTTGTCTCGGGATGACAACCCCCGAAGGATGTGGAAGAAGTTACAAGTTATCTTAGATGTGCTGAGCTTTACCAGATATGTGAAGGGAGAAGTTGTGTAACACCTTTTATGGTAACCAACTACGGATGGTGATGAAGTATTGAATGGGACGAAGAATTGACAATAGAGTTGCTGAGAGTTAAGGGGATTTATTGGTACAACTGTTTCGATTTAGCTTGAGGTATTATGGGTTTGAAGTGAGCAGGTGATTCTCCAAGACAAGTCTTGGTTGAGCATGGATGAACGAGGTAAAGGTAATAGCATACGTGTCTCGTTAGTAGAAGAAATGTGAAATAAAGTACTTCCTTCATTACTTGGAACTTCCAACAAGATTTGAGGAAAAGTAACATCAAAGTTTGGTTTGACAAGAACCAAAACCAACAGTGTAAATTGAAAGTTCGATCTTCTTTGATAGAGACAAGAAAAGAAGAAACATAATCTAAATGGTGCATTGAGAACCACCCGAGAAGGAAGTTGAATTTCCGATATATCGTTACCACCAAGAGTAGCGTGTTCACCCGGTGTTTCATGTGCATCAATCTAGAGAGTACATACATGACTCGAGTCATGTTGTCAGTCATGATGATTTAGTGGCGGACGAGGAACCGATGAGGCTAACTAGAAGACGAAGGATAGTATTTTTGGTTGAGTTTTTACGCTGAGCTAGTAGCATCGATAGAATCGACGGGTTAGACCTTTTTTTTTTCCCTTGATTGCATTATGTGCATGTGTAGGTTTCTGCCTTGTGCGGGAATGTGATATTACCTGATATATCTTGTGGTAGTAGTTTTAGTAGATTGTTGTATAGATTAGAAGGTTTAAACCTTCTTAGTTAGAGAGTTCATAACTCGGACTTAAGGACCGAGAAGTTCGGCGTATAACAAGTTTCGGGACGAAACTTGTTTTTAGGGGGATCTGTTGTAAAGCCCAAAATTTTTGGCGCGTATTCGATATTTATTTTTCCGGCTTTTATCGCTATTTAAATAGCCTAAATATTTTATGGGTATATGTTTATATTAGTATGTTAACGGTATTTTATTATTATTTAAATCTAGTAATTGAGTTATGAGATCGATTTATACGTCTCAAAGTATATTTTTGTGAGATTAATTATTTATTCGATCAACATACTTTATTTCCGAGTATAGTAATATTTTGATACCTTCACATATATTCCCGTACCTTATTTTCGGAATAGTTCGGAAAAGTTTGTCGATTTGGAAATCCCGTTACGTATGTTTTAATGGGGATTATCTTATTATTACATTTTTTCCTTCTTTTCTTTTAATTTGTTTTCTTCCCTTCTGCTGGCGCCAAGAGAGCCCAGCTACACTTGACCTTTCCGCCAGGCTACTATCTAGCTACCTCTGTGAACTTGCAATCCCAACCCTTTGGTTCCTTCACCTTCCCTGTTGAATCACCTTTCTCTTTGCCTCCATCTCTACAACAACACACATATTTCTTAACCAACAACCATCTCTCTCTTCGTCTAACCCTGTAACCGGAAGTGCTACTCGAGCCTCCCTCTCCTCGTCCTCCCCTCTGTATAGCCTCTGCAGCTCTACCCAACCCTTAACCTCACCCTTCTCGCTCCTCTGTTTCTAGCAGCAATTCACTACACTCCCTCTCTATGCACGCTCAGCCCTCAACCCCTCGCCCCATTTTCACACCTTCGTTTCCTTTACCACCCGCATCACTGGAGCCCTGCCTTCATCGCCGATGCCACCGGAAATCACCAAGGACTCCACGCTAGACGAGGCTAAGGCTTGAGGTTCGTGATTATCTTGTGTGGTTGTGGACCTATAGGTGAGTTTTGAGGTTTGATTGTGCTAAACCTTGAGGTTCTTGATTATCTTGTGTGGTTGTTATAAGGTTTTGAGTTATATGATTGATGTTGTGAGCTTGTGAGAATCTACGAGTTGAGGTTGTATGATTGTTGAGATTGTGGAGACTAGAAAGAGAGTATCCTAGTGGTGTTGTGAGCTATGATCTTGCGAGATCCGAAGGTTTAGAAGTCTTAGGACTTCTAACTTTTGTTGAGTGTGATGTGAGCACGAGGGATTCTAGGATGTGGTCCTAGAATTGAGAGCCAAATGGTCTTGCGTAGATCATTTGTATAGAATCTACGACTTCAATTCTGAGTGGGTTGTTGTTGATATAGTTATCTTCTTATGAGCAGGTTATTGGCTTCCTCCCTAAGGAAGCAAGAGTGTTCTGAGTTGAGTGTGGTGACGAGGTAAGTCTCCAGACTTACTTAGCTCGTATTCCTTGTATTAGAATTAATGTGTGTTTTGTGGTGTGTGTTTATTGTTTATTGTTAATAACAACTATACTGGAAATAGGATTACTGTTAGCATGAAATATTGTGATATTTTAGGCACGTTTTCTAAGTGTATTCGATCCATATTGATAGTCATTGATTGAGCATTGATGCATTTGTGAGCTAGTTTGTCTATAATGTCGATATAGAGATCTACACAAGCTTTATGTTGATTATAGGTAATTAAGAGCTATTTCCGAGCGGAATGGAGCAAGGATGGAGTTGATGGAACATATCCGTGGATTGAGGGCATTCCTAGGAGCTAAGGAAGTGCCAACTTGAAGGATGCACGAGGCTAAGGAAGAATCACGTTCTTGCCCTAAACCACGCTCTAAAATACGGCCGTACTACTTTCCACGTTCAAGTCCACGGCCGTGGAACCATGGCAAGGGAAGCGTGGTTCATTCCAGCAACTTCTACGGCCGTGGAAGAGTTGTGTCAAACCGTGTTGATTTCCACGCTCTAAATTACGGCCGTGGAACCCTTCCACGACCGTGATCTTGGCGATCTTTTTTGCCACACTTTAAGCCACGATCTCCTACGCAATTGGGTCGGGCCGATATTTTATCTTATACTATAAAAGGACGGACGAAGAGAGATTCCGTCACCTTCGCTTACGCATAGACGCATCTTACGCTTGCGCTTGGAATTGCCCTAATTTCGCATTTAGCGGAGATTTTGTTGGAGAGATTTGCGCTTCGTCATTGGGATTTCCGGTTTGACGGAAGATCGAAGATTCGGAAGATTGTTCGCAAGAAGATTACGCTTCTTGCTGAGGTTTGATTTAGAAGACGGATTGACATCCCGTTCTTCCTTCTTATCTAAGATTGTGATTGTTTGTGTTGTTCCGAATCTATTGACGATATTGTTCTTAATTTGTGGATTTGAGATTTGTTTGAAAGTTATTGAAGGTTTTCAGAAGTTTTCATCTTTCAATCTCTTAAACCTTGAATTTGATATCAATATGACTGTTATTGGCTAAAAACCCTTGACAATTCTAGGGTGAAGGGTTGATAGTTGTGGCTTAGATGATGATAGATCGATCGTAAACAGATTGGACCCTGAGAGTTAAAGAGAATCGACGACAACCCTAATCCACGGTCTGTTCTTGAGCTTCCACGGCCGTGGAACTCAAGAACTAGCCGTAATTTTGTGTTAAGTTACGAACTTGGTTTTACTTTAATCCAAAGTTAAAGATTTGCTTTAACTTAGTTTTGGCTTGCCTTTTCTAGGTGGTAGTGAAGCCTCAACAACCTCTACCCCAATTGTGAGTGTCACAACCTTAATCGGTTTAGTTAGTCTTGATCCTTGGATTACAAGTTTGGGTATTTGATGTTAATTCTTACCTTTAGAACCTTTCTATACTGAAGCCTCAACAACCTTTATAGAGAGTGTCTTTTAGGTGAGTCATATAAGGTTTTTGGAACTTCACCGTACATTACCTTACATTAGCATACCTTTGCATATCTCAACTCTGTCCTTATATCATTAGTATATCTTGAATCGATTGCCACAGTTGGATATCTGGATCCTTAGGATTGTTGTTTTCCCAATAATTTGAAAAGCTTCATACATTTACTTGCTTGATAATCTATAATTGAATTTGTTCCCCCCAAATCCCTGTGTTCGATACTCTGGAATTCTTGCTTAACTATATCGATCCGTACACTGCGGGTTCGCTTGCTTGATTCTAGTTTTATAAATTTAAAGCTTATTTGCACGCACGCTAAGTGGCGAACAAGTTTTTGGCGCCGTTGCCGGGGATTTGGTCTAGGCCGAATTCGGTTGCCGGTTGTCAAGCTTGGGAGCTTCTCCCTTGTTATTTGATATCTCTTTGAGTGCATGCGCAGGTCTAGGAACACCGAGGATCTCTTACCTCTTGATCAAGAGCTTGAGAGGACTTTAAGGCAAAAGCGTAAGGAAAAGAAAATGGCTGAAGAACACGAACGTGATCTTCAATCGGAGCTAGCGGAGAAAGAACCTCAACTCCTATGGAGTGAGAAGACACGTAGAGAAGAAACGGATCGTCATCAAATGAAGGTTGACGATCTAACTGACATGATGTTCCAAATGAGGATTGAGATAAACAACCTCAAGGAGAAAAAGAAAAGGAGGAGACCGGGAAGATCGGTTAGAGCCAACTCATCTAATGATGATAGCGACTCCTTCATGCCACCGCTAGAGGAAATTGATCCATCGATCAATGTGAATCCATTCCATTCACGGGCAGCTGCTAATCACCGTGTTCCACCTAGGAATGCTAGGATCGAACGTGTGGATGAGGAGCCAAGAACTCTTGGCCAAAGAATGGATCCAACGCAGCAACCACGCCGTCTAGGTGTGAAATTTGATGCTGATGATGTACAAGGGTTTAGCTTCAACCCTCAAGTTATTACTCTTGTTCGCCAAAACCAATTTGGCAGGACAAGCGCTGAATCTCCACACCAACACTTGCAAAACTTTGAGTGTATGATGGAGGCAATGAGGCCGAAGAACGCGACTACCAACAACTATAAGCTCAAGCCTTTCTTCTTCTCCTTGAAGGGGAAAGCATTGTCTTGGTATCAAGCTCTTCCTAGTGGGAAACTAGACACATGGGAAGACCTTTCCACGGAGTTCCTCACTAAGTTCTTTCCGCCATCCAAAACGGCGGAACTTAGAGGTAAGATTAATGCATTTTCCATGAGATCTAACGAAAGTTTGTTTCAATCGTTGGAAAGGTTTCAGGATTTGCTCTTGGATTGTCCTCATCATGGCATATCCAAGCTTGCATTGCTAGAGATATACTATAAGGGGCTGGATGTGGAGACACAATTCAAGCTCCAATCCCTCTCATGCGGTACATTCATGGACATGAGAGAAGATGATGCTTGGGACTTCATTGAGAAGCAAGCAAGAGTCATAGAGAAGTATTCCCACCGGAAAGTTGAAGGAAATCGTGTGGAGCAAGGAGCAAAACTCACACATGAAGCTCAAAATCAGATTTTCTCCCTCAACAATGAGATCAAAGAGTTGAAGGAGGCTATCAAGACCAACTTTCCAAAGCAACAAGGAAAGGATGTTGGCTACTTGGGCAACAACAACAATGGTGGTGAGAATACGAACCGCAACAACAATAACCGGAACAATAACCGGAATAATTGGAATGGCAACAACAACAACCGGAACAACAATTGGAACAACAATAGGGGTTCAAACAACAACAATTGGTGCTCCAATCAACAAAATTCCGGTAACTCTTATCCTTCCAATTCAAATTCACTAACTCCACCTTCCTCTTCCTCTACTCCTTTGAAAAGCCAGGGGCAAACGTCTAATGGAGGAAACACTTCGGGGAAAGAGAAGCCCGATCCCATGTTGGAAACGATTTTGGGAAAACTTCAAGGATTGGAGAACCGCATCATTAAGGTTGATGATCAAATTTCTAAGGTTGATAAAGCCCAAAAGGTTTTAGAAAACCAAATTTTCAGCCATGCAAAGGAAGTTCCTAGGAATCAAGGGAAACTTCCAGGAAAGACGGAGGACAACCCTAAGGGAAGGGTGATGGCAATCACAACTAGGAGCGGAGTGACTACCACCGATCCGCAACCTAAGTTTGTTGAAGTCCCAGTTGAGAAAGACTAGGAGAAGGGGAAAGAGAAGGAAGATGTCTACATTCCTCCTCCGGCTTACAAACCTCCCCTACCATTCCCTCAATATAGAGCGAGAGCGCGCCTAGATAAACAATTTGGTAAGTTTATAGAACTCATGAGCAAGCTGCATATTAATATACCTTTCATTGATGCTATTGTAGGTATGCCGGCTTATGGCAAGTTCTTAAAGGAGCTCCTCTCCAACAAGAGGAATCTAGAAGATTTTAGAGAGGTTAAGATGAGTTCGGATTCTTCGGATCTCATCAAGACCATGGAGGAGAAAATGCCCCCAAAGCTAAAGGATCCGGGGTCATTTTGTATTCCCATAGGAGTGGGAGATGTCACATACGATGCATTATGTGACTTGGGAGCAAGTGTGAGCATCATACCACTTGCATTATGTAGGAAGATCGGTTTAGGCGACCCTAAACCGGTGAAGATGACATTGTACATAGCGGATCGATCCATCACTCGCCCTGTCGGTATTGTAGAAGACGTCCCAGTCAAGCTAGGTAAATTCTTTGTTCCCATTGATTTTGTTGTGCTTGACATTCCTGCAGATAGTCCGGTCCCGATCATACTCGGAAGATCGTTTCTTGCAACTTCCGGCTGCATAGTCGATTGCAAGAATGCTAGACTCGCCTTTGACATAGGAGAAGAGAAGGTAGAGTTCGTTCTTTCGACTCTAGTGAAGGAGCCAATCTTTGATGAGGATATATTCAATATCCAAGATGAAGAGGGGTTGTCTAGAGAGGAGGTAAGTGCGATTCTCTTCAAGGATCCTTTGCAAAAGGTTATTGCTATGAGTCTAACGAATGTAGAGGAAGAAGAGGAGTGCAATGAGGCAATTGAAGTCTTAGAAGCACAAGAGGAAGTGTGTGAAGAGGAGTTTGAGAAACTCCACGACGAGGCAGAAAACGTGAGAATCCACGGCCATACACTATATTCCACGGCCGTGGATTTCACAACCCAAAGTGTGGCTCACTCTAGAGGGTTACACGGTCGTGGAGGAAACAGAGCAACCGTATTTCCTTTCCACGCCCTAAACCACGGCCGTGGAGGGTGTATGGAAACCGTAATTTTGGCCGTGGAAGATGGTGATCGTGCCACTTCTTCAACTTCTTTTGATTTTTCTCCCACACCTTCTACTTCCTTAGACACTTCTAAGGAAGCATCGGAAGCTCCACAAGAGCCATTGGAAGCTCCGAAAACTATGGAACTAAAGCCGCTTCCTACTCATCTAAGGTACGCATTTCTAGGACCTAACTCTACTTATCCGGTTATTGTTAGTTCCGATCAAACCATAGAAGAACATAGTAAGCTTATGGTTGTCCTTAGGAAACATAGGAAAGCTTTAGGTTATACTATAGAAGATTTAGTAGGAATCAAACCCTCCCTATGCATGCATAAAATATTAATGGAGGAAGACTTTAGGACTTCAAGACAACCTCAAAGGCGGTTGAATCCGACCATGAAGGAGGTTGTCAAGAAGGAAATTCTTAAACTTCTTGATGCAGGTATCATCTATCCTATCTCCGATAGTAAGTGGGTGAGTCCGGTTCAAGTAGTTCCGAAGAAGGGAGGAATGACTGTCATCACCAACAAGAACAACGAAGTCATTCCTACCCGAACCGTAACAGGATGGCGGATGTGCATAGACTACCGCAAGCTTAACAACGCAACGAGGAAGGATCACTTCCCACTACCCTTCATCGATCAAATGCTTGAAAGGTTAGCGCAACATTCTCACTTTTGCTATCTTGACGGTTATAGTGGTTTCTTTCAGATTCCGATACACCTAGATGATCAGGAGAAGACCACATTCACGTGCCCGTGGGGTACGTTCGCTTATAGGAGAATGCCGTTCGGGATTTGCAACGCCCCAGCCACCTTTCAAAGGTGCATGATGGCCATCTTCTCCGAATACATTGAGGAAATCATTGAGGTCTTCATGGATGACTTCTCCGTATACGGTTCCTCTTTTGACAATTGCCTTTCTAACCTTTCTCTTGTTTTACAAATGTGTTAAGACACTAACCTAGTTCTTAATTGGGAGAAGTGTCAATTTATGGTAAAGGAAGGAATTGTATTAGGACACCTAATCTCTAGTAGAGGGATAGAGGTGGATAAGGCGAAAATAGAGACTATAGAGAAGCTTCCTCCCCCAACTTCGGTGAAAGGGATAAGAAGTTTCCTAGGACATGCCGGATTTTATAGACGCTTCATAAAAGACTTCTCTAAAATATCAAAACCGCTAACTAATCTATTGATGAAGGATGCAGTTTTTGAGTTTTCGCAGGAATGCTTGGATGCGTTTAACATGATCCGGGAAGCTCTAATTTCAGCACCTATTATCCAACCTCCGGATTGGACTCTTCCCTTTGAGGTTATGTGCGATGCTAGTGACGTAGCTATAGGAGCTGTTCTTGGACAACGAAAGGAAGGGCGGACCCATGCCATATACTATGCTAGCAAGACGCTAGATGAAGCACAGCTCAACTACGCCACTACGGAAAAATAACTTTTAGCCATTGTTTATGCTATTGACAAGTTTCGCTCTTATCTTGTAGGTGCAAAGGTGATTGTCTACACGGATCATGCTGCGATCCGGTACCTCCTTGCAAAGAAAGATGCGAAGCCAAGGCTAATTAGATGGATTCTTCTCCTACAAGAATTTAATCTAGAGATCCGCGACAAGAAGGGTTCGGAAAACTCTGTTGCGGATCATTTGAGTCGCCTCACACATCTAAAGGACGACCACTTACCTATAGATGACTCCTTCCCGGACGAACACCTACAAATTATTGAGGAGTGCATCGATGTGATCTCCAAAGGTAACGAACCATGGTTTGCTGATTTTGTTAACTATTTGGTTTGTCAGGAGATACCACCCGGATTATCCTACGCACAAAGAAAGAAGTTCTTTAAGGATGTCCGGGAATACTTTTGGAATGAACCTCTCCTCTTCAAGAGTGGTCCGGATGGCATCATTCGGCGATGTGTGCTGGAAGATGAGATGCAAAGTGTCATCCGCCATTGTCATTCACTACCATGTGGAGGACACGCTAGTTCGAACAAGACTAGCGCTAAGGTATTGCAATTTGGATTCTTTTGGCCTACTTTATTTAGAGATGTGCAATCTTTTGTTTCCTGTTGCGATGCTTGTCAAAGAACAGGAAATATCTCTAGAGGAATGAGATGCCTCTCAATAACATCCAAGAGGTGGAGATTTTCGACGTTTGGGGAGTTGACTTCATGGGACCGTTCCCATCATCTTGTGGAAACCAATACATACTCTTAGCGGTGGATTATGTTTCTAGATGGGTGGAAGCTATTGCCTCTCCCACCAATGATGCCATGGTGGTGGTTAAGTTCTTCAACAAGACCATCTTTCCACGATTCAGGACACCGAGGACTATCATTAGTGATGGAGGTTCTCACTTCATTGCCCGGCGCTTTGAAGCTCTTCTAGCTAAGTATGGGGTTACTCACAAGATCGCCACCCCTTACCATCCACAAACTAGTGGACAAGTTGAGATCTCAAATCGGGAGATCAAAGGAATCCTAGAGAAGACGGTTTCAAGGACTAGGAAGGATTGGTCCTTGAAGCTTGATGATGCATTATAGGCGTACCGGACTGCGTACAAGACTCCCATAGGAACCACACCATACAACCTTGTGTATGGGAAGTCTTGTCACTTACCGGTAGAGCTGGAGCACAAGGCGTTTTGGGCTATCAAGTGGTTAAATTTCAGCATGAAGGAAGCAGGAGAGAAGCGTCTCTTGAACCTTAATGAGCTTGAAGAACTCCGCTTGAATGCCTATGAGAACGCCAAGATTTATAAGGAGAGAGAAAAGCGTTGGCATGATAAGCATATCATTCCAAAGGACTTCAAAGAAGGAGATCAAGTTCTCCTCTTCATATCAAGGCTTCGTCTCTTTCCAGGTAAGCTTAAATCTCGTTGGACCTGACCTTTTCTAATCAAACGTATTTTCCCCCATGGTGCAGTTGAAGTATGAGGTGAAGCGGGCGGAAGCATTAAGGTGAACGGTCAACGACTCAAGAAGTATACGCCGGAACTCCAAGCTGAAGAGTTCGCGCCCACCGCACTCGAATAAGTGCGAGTTTGGTCTAGGTACGGACCTTAAACAAAGCGCTTCTTGGGAGGCAACCCAAGGTATTGCATTTACGTTTTTGTTTTCGATTCATAGTTTAGCTTAGTTTAGACGTTTTTGCTTTGTTTTGCCTTCGATTCCTTCCGGTATGTTCGTGTTTTTGGATGTAGGAACAGTGGAAAAGGAAAGGGGAAGAGTAATTTTGATGAAAAGTGACGAAACTTGGACTTTGGAGCATTATAGAGAGTTCCACGGTCTAAACCACGGTCGTGACAGCTACAGTGACCGTTATTTCCAAAAGCCTTTGAAAAATCACAAAAACCACGGTTTTGTACATTTCCACGGCCGTGGAACCCCCCGACAGACCGTGATTTTCAAAAATTTTGCCGGCCACTATATAAACCACGTTCTTCACAAAAACACTTCACAAAACCCAATTCCACGACCACTTTCTCCGATTCCACACCCCTCACCTAGATTCCCCGTTCGTTAATCGTTTTCAACGATTCTTCGACCCAAACTGAAGCAAATTCGACCACCAACGAGATCCAAGCAACGAATCGAGCGGCAAATCACCAAGGAACGCAGAATTCGGATTCTAAAATCCAAAACCTAGGTTTTTTTCGCTCTTCTCTATCTTTGTCAATTTGGGTTAGTTTTTGCTAGAAATTATAGGAGAACTGATTGAAATTGGAAGGAATTAGACTAGGGCTGCCTGATTGCTGAGTTTGAGTGCTGTTTGCTGGATTTTGAGAAAAGGCGAGACGAATCACGGTCTCTGGCAATTCCACGGCCGTGGAACACCAAGAACAGACCGTGGTTTTGAACAGTAATGGATTTTGTGAGGAGAGTTTCTGGGAGGATTAAGGAGAAGAAGAATGAGAAGGATAAGAACAAAAAGAGAAAGGGTAACCCCTCTTCCTCTTCATCCTCTAGAGCACCACCACCTTCCTCCCCTTCACCTCCATCATCACCTTCATCACCCGCACCTCCTAGCCCTAGAGTACCTACCATTCACGAGGATCATCTCGATGCACTCGAGAGGATTCATAAGAGGGCTGTTATCGGACCTAGGTACCTATTGTTGGAGGATCTAGCTCCCCTCCACATCATAGATGACCTTACGTGGCTCTTGGATAGAGCATGATTAGTTGTCTTCTCGGCTATCCGAGAGGACGCTTACGAGGAGATCACGAGAGAGGTTGTGACGTCGTTTGAGCACAACCATATGGATAGGACAGTTTCTTTCCGTCTGATGGAAAGGAACTATGATTTCTCCATCCGGGAGTTTGGGACCTTCTTTGGGTTCCAAGAGACCTTCAATGGTCGTTTTCCTAGCGGCGTTTACGCCAAAGATTTTTGGGAGGAGGTAGCTATGATTTACGCCAGCGAGGACCGCTGGCAACCAGCTGATACCAAGGCTAAGTTGATGTATCACTTAGCCTTGAAGATTGCTCACCTTGTTCTTTCTGAGTGTCTCTTCCCTAGGACGGAGACACCTCAGAAGATCAAAACGGATGAGCTCTTTCTGTTGTACTCTATGCTGTATGGGCGCCCTGCTGACTGCGCCACCCTCTTAGCTGCTACCATGAGCAAGCTTAAGAACAAGAGGGCTGGCAACATTGGATATGGTGGGATAGTCACCCACCTTGCTAGGATGTTGGGGGTAGATTTTTCTGCATGCACATGCATACCAACTGTACCCCTAGGACTCCAGGCCTTCATGACTAGAGGTCTTATCTTCCCTACCCATAGAGGTCCACCTTACGCATCTATGCCTTGGGAGAGCAGGATGGGGAGGGGCATTGAGTGGCTCCCGGAGTACTCCATTATGGTTAGACGCCATAATTGGAAGGCGACGTTCGCAGCTATGCATGCGAACAGGATTGCAACTCCTCCATATGTCCCACCACCACCCGTAGTTGAGGAGGAGGAGATGAGATATCAGTTTGAGGGAGGAGGAAGAGCAGAGCAGGAGTTTGGCACGTTTCCGGATCAGCCGGACATTGCTTCTGATGTGCCCAAACGTTCTCCACGTCCATCCAGAGCTTCAGGTTCATCTTCTCGCCGCGCCAGCGTGAGTGAGAGACCCACCTGGATGGAGGCACCTCCTGCATGGTACGGAGCTCCACCTCCATGGTCCGTACAACAGCCACCAGCACCAACACCGTCAGATGCACCGGGGTGGTACAGTCAGGCTCCGGGATGGTATGAGCAGATGCCGGAGTGGGCTACTAGCCTTTCTGAGAGAGTGGGAGCATTGGAGATCCGAGCCGATGCTAGAGATGGACGCATGGACGACCTCGACCATATGATGAGAGACGTCTACTGCCAGCAATTCGGGCGGCACTACGATCCTAGCTTCTCTCCATTCCCGCCTCCGCCTCCACCGCAGTGATGATATGCATGACCGACAGTTTTAGCCGCTCCACCGCCATTTTGTGAGTTTCTTTTTCTTTTCTTTCTTTTTCTTTCTTTCTTTTCTTCTTTTCTTCTTTTCTTTCTTCTATTTGAACATTAGGGACAATGTTTGTTCCAAGTATGGGGTGGGGTGTGACTAAAAGTTGTAATAACTCTTACTCACTATGTTTGCTTCTATTTGAGACTATCTTGCATGTTTACTATATTGTTACACGTTTCATTATTGCATTGCATGAAAAAAAAAGAGTTTGAAAAACCCATAAAAATTGAAAAATTTTGAAAATTTTGTGCTTCTAAGGGTAGAAAGGATTTCTATGATAATCGCTACTTGTGAATTGAGTTTGATGACAATCACATGCTTAAACGAATAGTGAATTGAAAAGAAATTGAATGAGTTGATTATACCTCTTTTGCAAGTTTCATAATGTGATGAATGTTACTTAAATCATGTTGAGAAATTGAAGTTGAAATCACACTATAAGTTCTTATGCTTCTTGTTGAGATGATTAAGGCGATTCGATTTTTCTTTCTTCTTTCTTTGATCATTTAGCCCCTCATTGAAATATTGACCTCCTTTACCTATCCGGGAATTTGGAGGAGTTGAATGAAAAAGGCATGTATGATGTGGGAGGGCCATGAAAGCAATACTTTGCATTCAAAGGAATAGAAAGAATGTATAGGTTTGGGGAAGTCAATCATGACGATGAGTAACTCGGCACCATTCACATAGCCGGGTGTTTGTGTCTTGCCAAAGTCGGATTGAGCGATATTCCTAGCGGATTATGGTATGTGCGCTAAGGGTTTGAGGCATCTCATAAAAATTGAGAAACGCCAATCTCCTAGGCTTTGGTTTTTGTGCACCTCTATCCATAACTCCAAAAGTAAAGTCGAAAAATGAAAAGAAGAGAGCGAAGCTCTAAGTTGAAAGTGATGCGGAAACCTCAAGAGAAGAAGAAAAGAGTAGTTGTCCACTTCCCGGATTCATGCACCACATTCCTTAAAGTTTTCCTTCCCTTTCCACATTCTAGACCTTTTTCTTTGAAAGTCCTTAAGATCAAAAGAATGTTATATGACTTGGTGATCTAAATTGAAGTTTCTTATGATTGATTTTGATAATGTTTGAAGGTTATGATGTTTGTATGGAAGTTTGATTGATTCATGAGCTTCCTTTACTCTTTACTCTTTGATTAAGTGTATGAAAGTCTTATAAACGATTGAAGCAAGATTTGAGGATGATCTATTGATTAGAAGGCACATTCATCAAAAAGAAGTTTTGCTTTGAGAAGGTACACATATTTCATCCTAACTTGTGTTTTAAAGCTTTTGAAAGACCTTGCTTAGGGACAAGCAAGTGGCAAGTATGGGGTTATTTGTTAGCATGAAATATTGTGATATTTTAGGCACGTTTTCTAAATGTATTTGATCCATATTGATAGTCATTGATTGAGCATTGATGCATTTGTGAGCTAGTTTGTCTATAATGTCGATATAGAGATCTACACAAGCTTTATGTTGATTATAGGTAATTAAGAGCTATTTCCGAGCAGAATGGAGCAAGGATGGAGTTGATGGAACATATCCATGGATTGAGGGCATTGCTAGGAGCTAAGGAAGTGCCAACTTGAAGGATGCACGAGGCTAAGGAAGAATCACGTTCTTGCCCTAAACCACGCTCTAAAATACGGCCGTACTACTTTCCACGTTCAAGTCCACGGCCGTGGAACCATGACAAGGGAAGCGTGGTTCATTCCAGCAACTTCTACGGCCGTGGAAGAGTTGTGTCAAACCGTGTTGATTTCCACGCTCTAAATTACGGCCGTGGAACCCTTCCACGACCGTGATCTTGGCGATCTTTTTCGCCACACTTTAAGCCACGATCTCCTACGCAATTGGGCCGGGCCGATATTTTATCTTACAGTATAAAAGGACGGACGAAGAGAGATTCCATCACCTTCGCTTACGAATAGACGCATCTTACGCTTGCGCTTGGAATTGCCCTAATTTCGCATTTAGCGGAGATTTTGTTGGAGAGATTTGCGCTTCGTCATTGGGATTTCCGGATTGACGGAAGATCGAAGATTCGAAAGATTGTTCGCAAGAAGATTACGCTTCTTGCTTAGGTTTGATTTAGAAGACGGATTGACATCCCGTTCTTCCTTCTTATCTAAGATTGTGATTGTTTGTGTTGTTCCGAATCTATTGACGATATTGTTCTTAATCTGTGGATTTGAGATTTGTTTGAAGTTATTGAAGGTTTTCGGAAGTTTTCATCTTTCAATCTCTTAAACCTTGAATTTGATATCAATATGACTGTTATTGGCTAAAACCCTTAACAATTCTAGGGTGAAGGGTTGATAGTTGTGGCTTAGATGATGATAGATCGATCGTAAATAGATTGGACCCTGAGAGTTAAAGAGAATCGACGACAACCCTAATCCACGGTCTGTTCTTGAGCTTCCACGGCCGTGGAACTCAAGAACTAGCCGTAATTTTGTGTTAAGTTACGAACTTGCTTTTACTTTAATCAAAAGTTAAAGATTTGCTTTAACTTAGTTTTGGCTTGCCTTTTCTAGGTGGTAGTGAAGCCTCAATAACCTCTACCCCGATTGTGAGTGTCACAACCTTATTCGGTTTAGTTAGTCTTGATCCTTGGATTACAAGTTTTGGTATTTGATGTTAATTCTTACCTTTAGAACCTTTCTATACTGAAGCCTCAACAACCTTTATAGAGAGTGTCTTTTAGGTGAGTCATATAAGGTTTTTGGAACTTCACCGTACGATTACCTTACATTAGCATACCTTTGCATATCTCAACTCTGTCCTTATATCATTAGTATATCTTGAATCGATTGCCACAGCTGGATATCTGGATCCTTAGGATTGTTGTTTTCCCAATAATTTGAAAAGCTTCATACATTTACTTGCTTGATAATCTATAATTGAATTTGTTCCCCCCAAATCCCTGTGTTCGATACTCTGGAATTCTTGCTTAACTATATCGATCCGTACACTGCGGGTTCGCTTGCTTGATTCTAGTTTTATAAATTTAAAGCTTATTTGCACGCACGCTAAGTGGCGAACAATTACCGACCTTTATATATTTCTTTCCCAAGTGTAGGATAACGGGCGGTGACAACTTGCCTGGCACCCGCGAGAGCTAGGAGGTTCTCGACGACTATCCCGCGCTGGTAGACGGTCGGATGCATCAGTACCATTCCATGCCGGTAAGTAGGGACCGATGCGAGTTTCGGTGACTCTCGTATCACAACCTAAGTTTAATTAGAATGGGATACGACTTAATAATAATAAAGATAATAAACCAAATTGTTGTGATTTTTAAGTATGTTGTGTGCTTGCGGTGTTCTACTTGTGTATGTGCCTTTCCCATTAATTCTAATGCTTCGAATATGAGCTAATGGTTTTATACCGATTGTTGTAGATAGCCTTGCAGGTTAGGAATGCGGCCAAGAGATCCGGAAGAGTCGGCAGCCGGGGTTCCATACATTTTTGGAGGGATTTTGTTTGGAGTCGAGTTGTGTTGTGTATGCCGCATGTATGGCGTTTAGTCTTTGTTTTGTATCTCGGCTGAAGTCTTTTGTTTGTTCGGTTTCGGGTTTCATTGCATTGCATAAAAATGTATTTCATTTTGGCCATTATTTGTGTCTTGTTGCAAGATCTGGTGAAATTGTTGTCAGGTTAAGGGTTGGCACCCATTGTGACATCCAAAACCATAGCGTCCCGAGTCCCGCGTATTCGGGGTGTTACACCCGGAGTCTATGAGGTTAGTACCACCACTACTAATAATGCTCAATTTAATATTATTAACAATGAAATCAAGGTTGTGAAGGAGCTGTTGAAAGCTTAGACTCAAGCGCCAACACAAGCTAGGTTGACACTTAAGGAGACATATGTGAACTATATGGGAAAAGGAAATTACCAAGGAAATTATCAAGGACCAACGAATTACGACAACAACAGGAATTTTCATGGAGGAAACAATTATCGCCCTAACCACAACATCTAGGTTTCTCTTACTTAAACCCGGATGGTGCATTAAATCCTCCAGCTTTCCCGAGCCAAACAATACCTTAAGCACCAGCCTACACTTCACAAGAATCACCATCAGTATTTAATCAACCTCCCAAGCACCGAACGGAGATGATGTTTGAGCAATTAATGAGGAGATTGAGTGGATTAGAGAGCACCGTTACTTCTACTTCTAAGGCTCAAAAGGCCTTAGAAAAAGTATTCCACATGGCAGGAGAAGCTCAAAGAGATCCAGGAAGACTACCTGGAAAGACAAAAGATAATCCTAGAGGGTAAGTTATGGCTATAACTACTAGAAGTGGATTGAAGACTAATGAGCCATTGCCCAAGGTAGTTGATAAAGGAAAGAAAGTGATGGTAGAGGATGACCCAAAGCCAATTGAGGAGGAAAAAGAAAAAGAGAAAGAACAAGTTTATTGTCCTCCGCTAGCATACAAACCACCACGTCCATGCTCACAATCTCGAGCTAAAGCACACTTGGACAAGCATGGATCCTAGATCTCTTAGATGAGGAAACTCAATTTAAGCTCAATCCCTTTCTAGAGGGACTTTTATGAAGAAGCTTGTTGATGAAGCATGGGAGTTTGTCGAGAAACAAGCTTTAGTGATTGAGAAGTATTCCTATAGAAAGGTTGATGAGAGACTCCGGAGATCCGGAGTTTATGAGGTTAGTACCACCACTACTAATATTGCTCAACTTGATATTATTAACAATGAAATCAAGCCTTTGAAGGAACTGTTGAAAGCGCAAACTCAAACTCCAACACAAACTAGGTTGACACCTAAGGAGCAAGATGTGAACTATATTGGAAGAGGAAATTAACAAGGACCAATGAATTACAACAATAACAGGAATTTTAATGGAGGAAACAATTATCGCCCAAACCACAACATTTAGGTTTCTCTTACTCAAACCCGGATGGTGCATTAAATGCTCCAACTTACACGAGGCAAACACCACCGAAAGCTCCAGCCTAGACTGCACCAGAATCTCCACTAGGAATTAATCAACCTCCCAAAGCCGAACAGAGATGATGTTGGAGCAATTGATGGGGAGATTGAGTGGATTAGGTAACACCGTTACTTCTATTTTTAAGGCTCAAAAGGCCTTAGAGAAACAAGTGTTCCACACGGTAGGAGAGGCTCAAAAAGATCAAGGAAGACTACATGGAAAGACAGAAAATAATTCTAGTAGGTAGGTTCTAGCTATAATTACTACAAGTGGATTGAAGACTAATGAGCCATTGCCCAAGGTAGTTGATAAAGTAAAGCAAGTGATGGTTGAGGATGATCCAAAGGTAGTTGAGGAGGAAAAGGAAAAGAGAAAGAACCAGTTTATGTGCCTCCACTCGCATAAAAGCCACCACTTCCATTCTCACAATCTCGTGCTAGAGCACGCTTGGACAAGCATGGATCCTAGATATCTTAGATGAGGAAACTCAATTTAAGCTCAATACCTTTCTAGAGGGACTTTTATGAAGGAGCCCGTTGATGAAGCATGGGAATTTGTTGAGAAACAAGCTTTAGTGATTGAGAAGTATTCCTATAGAAAGGTTGATGAGAGACTCCGGAGACCCGGAGTTTATGAGGTTAGTACCACCACTACCAATATTGCTCAATTTGATATTATTAACAATAAAATCAAGGCTTTGAAGGAGCTTTCGAAAGCTCAAACTCAAACGCCAACACAAGCTAGGTTGACACCTAAAGAGCATGATGTCAACTATATGGGAAGAGGAAATTATCAAGGACCAAGGAATTACAACAATAACAGGAATTTTCATGGAGGAAACAATTATCTCCCAAACCACAACATTTAGGTTTCTCTTACTCAAACCCGGATGGTGCATTAAATCCTCCAACTTCCACGAGCCAAATACCACCTAAAGCACCAGCATAGACTTTACAAGAATGTCCACTAGGATTTAATCAACCTCCCAAAGACTAAACGAAGATGATGTTTGAGTAATTGATGGGGAGATTGAGTGGATTTAGGAGCACCGTTACTTCTATTTATAAGGCTCAAAAGGCCTTAGAAAATCAAGTGTTCCACACGGTAGGAGAAGCTAAAAAAGATCGAGGAAGACTACTTGGAAAGACAAAAGATAATCCTAGAGGGCAGGTTATGGCTATAACTATTAGAAGTGGATTGAAGACTAATTAGCCATTGCCAAACGTAGTTGATAAAGGAAAACAAGTGATGGTTGAGAATGATCCAAATCCAATTAAGGTGGAGAAAGGAAAAGAGAAAGAACAAATTTTTGTGCCTCCACTAGCATACAAGTCACCACTTTCATTCCCACAATCTCGAGCTAGAGCATGCTTGGACAAACATGGATCTTAGATCTCTTAGATTAGGAAACTCTATTTAAGCTCAATCCATTTCTACAGAGACATTTATAAAGAAGCCCATTGATGAAGCATGGGAATTTGTTGAGAAACAAGCTTTAGTGATTGAGAAATATTCCTATAGAAAGATTGATGAGAGACTCCGGAGACCCGTAGTCTATGAGGTTAGTACCACCACTACTAATATTGCTCAATTTGATATTATTATCAATGAAATCAAGGTTGTTAAGGAGCTGTTGAAAGCTCAAACTCAAGTGCCATTACAAGCTAGGTTGACTCCCAAGGAGCAAGATGTGAACTATATGGGAATAGGAAATTACCAAGGAAATTATCAAGGACCAAGGAATTATAACAAAAAAGGAATTTTCATTCAGGAAAAAATTATCACCCTAACCACAACATCTAGGTTTCTCTTAATTACACCCGGATAGTCCATTAAATCCTCCAGCTTCAACGAGCCAAACACTACCTAAAGCTCCAGCCTAGACTTGACAAGAATCACCATCAGTATTTAATCAACCTCCCAAAGACCAAACGGAGATGATGTTTGTGCAATTGATGGGGGAGATTGAGTGGATAGAGAGCACCATTACTTCTATTTCTAAGGTTCAAAAGGATCAAGTGTTCCACAGGGCGGGAGAAGCTCAAAGAGATCCATGAAGACTACCTGGAAAGAGGAAGATAATCCTAGAGAGTAGGTTATGGGTATAACTACTAGAAGTGGATTGAAGACTAATGAGCCATTGCCTATAGTAGTTCATAAAGGAAAGCAAGTGATTGTTGAGGATGATGCAAAGCTAGTTGAGGAGGAAAAAGGAAAAAAGAAAGAACCAGTTTATGTGCCTCCACTAGCATACAAGCCACCACTTCCATTCCCAAAATCTCGAGCTAGAGGACGCTTGGACAAGCATGGATCCTAGATCTCTTAGATGAGAAAACTCAATTTAATCTCATTTCCTTTCTAGAGGTACTTTTATTAAGAAGCCCGTTGATGAAGCATGAGAATTTGTTGAGAAACAAGCTTTAGTGATTAAGTAGTATTCCTATTGAAAGGTTAATGAGAGACTCCGGAGACCCAGAGTCTATGAGGTTAGTACCAATACTACTAATAATGCTCAATTTGATATTATTAACAATGAAATCAAAATATTCAAAAAAAAACAATGAAATCAAGGCTTTGAAGGAGTTGTTGAAAGCTCAAACTCAATCGTCAACACAAGCTTGGTTGACATCTAAGGAGCAAGATATGAACTATGTGGGGAGAGGAAATTTCCAAGGATATTATCAAGGACCAATGAATTACAACAACAACAATAATTTTCACGGAGGAAAGAATTATAACCCTAACCACAACATCTAGGTTTCTCTTACTAAAACCCGCATGGTGCGTTAAATCCTCCTGCTTCCGCGAGCCAAACACTACCTAAAGCTCTAGCCTAGACTTCAGAAGAATCTCCACCAGGATTTAATCAACCTCCCAAAGACCGAATGAAGATGATGTTTGAGAAATTAATCGGGATATTGAGTGGATTAGAGAGCACCGTTACTTCTATTTCTAAGGGTAAAAAGGCCTTAGAAAATCAAGTATTCCGTAGGGCAGGAGATGTAACAGCCGGTTTTTGGCAGTCTCCGCCCTATGGTGACTGTGGCCACCCCAACGACAATTGTGCCTGTCACTGCCCCCGCGGTGACAGTGAGTCGGCCATACGGCTAACTACGGTTCATGCAAGGCAAACCACCCCTGCGGGTTTGCCTCAGATCTCGAAGATCTTATTTCTTTTTTCACTTATATCTTGTTTCCTATCTTAAAATATCCAATTTTCTTATCTTTGGCCACATTTCTTGCATCTTCAAAACCCTAGAACGTCCTTCCTTCTATATTTTCATCCTTTTCTATAAATTACCTTCTTTCCTCTCTTTTTCCCGTTTCTTGCATATGTTCTTCAACCCTTAGAGTTGCAGCCGTTCCCTTGCTTCCCTTGTGATTTTGCTGAACGTTTAAGTTCCTTCTTCTATGTTTCTTCCTCAGGTTCATGAGTTGTTGCATTTATTTCCTTCTATTTCGCTTTGTTCTTTCGTTCTTCCTCTTCTTCTTCTCCAAGGATCAAGATCTTGTCTTGATTCTTCTTAGTCGTTCTGTTGTTGATATGTTGACTTTCACGGGATCCCTTGGTTGAGTTATGAAAGTTTCGAGTGTTGATATGTTGTGGCTCTGTTGCCATCGAGAAGCAGACATTCGTTTCTGTCGAAGATCCGCCTCCGCGCTCTGTAGTGTCGCCCCTACGGGTTGCCGCCCCTACATCTTGTCCAGCCGCCCCTGCGGTTTCTTTTGTTGTAGCTCCCGTCTTTGGTGAGCTGCTTCCTTCCTTGTTTCCCTCGTTCCTTTCCTTGGTTGTTGTTGATGTTGTTACCCCTTGAGAGCGCTGTAAGACTAAGGTCAATCCCTTTGCATATGGAGATCTCTTAGAGATCATTGCGATTAGAAGTTATAGACTTGTAGCGACTGTTTCGTTTCTGATTCGTGACGCCTTGTATGAACAGGCTTTCCTTGCTCATGTCTTGAGGGAAATTTAGTTGTTCTCTGATTGTTTGAGTTACCTTCGAGTGAGGTAAGTTCCTTGGACATACTTAGCTTCATTTCGTGTATTGGTTTGAGTGTTTTGGCTTGTTTGCGTTGTTATTATTGTTGTTAACGGATAACCGAACTAAGTTTGACCTTTATAACTATAATTGGCCCAAGTGTATGATAACCGGGAGGTGACCACTTGTCTAGTTCTATAGGAGACTAAGAGGGGTTCTTGCAACCCAGGCCCGTAGGTAAGGGATAATATTAATCTATTCTTGTTGGTAGACGGAAGCGGAGGCGAGTTTCGGGAGATTCTCATGTGAAAAAAGAAGTTATTATAGAAATGGATAACCTTATAGAAGATAATAACCGGTTGAGTGTGAGCATGCTATATGTTTACTTTACCTTACGTGTGTGTGTGCCTTTATAGTCATTATGATATCTAGAATGTTAGCTAACGGTTTATACCGATGTTGTAGGTGCCTTAAAGGATATAGGTGCTGCTGAGTGATCCGGACGGTATGGTCAGCAGGGTTCCCGTACATTATAGGACGGGATCGGGTTTATATTTCAGTTGTTGTTTCCCTTTTGTTTTGAACTCAGTTGCGAGTCATTTACGCTTCCTTTTGTATAAACCTTTGGTTTTAAATTGAGTTTTGGTTTTTATTTGTCTGTGCCTTGTTGTAAGATCCGTTATCTCGTTGCTATTCTGAGGGTCGGGACCCATTGTGAGGTTCTAGCCCGTAACACTTCAAGTTCCCACAACTTGGTGTGTTACAATGTGGTATCAGGGCTCTAGGTTGACAACAATGACACTCAAAATCTTCTAAAGGTCGGATGGATAAATAAACAAAACCCGTAAGGGGTGTACATCTTCAAATGGGGTTTTGATCTTAAACTTGTCGGCCTGGGATAGATGTACGGATAGATGTACGGGTGACCACGACTACCTCCGCTTATCTCAGCATTTAGTTATGTTGGCCTTTATGCGCTTTTCTTGGATTTCTGTTTTAGCTGTAGCGTGACCTTATATATAGAGTCTTATATATCTATATATTCCTATAGAAAATGATGTGTACTAGAGCTACATATGCTTCGGGGCGAAGAAAGGGTCGACCACCTTTTCCACCTTCCGTCCGTGGACGAGGACGTGCAAGAAGACCTCTACTAGCTGGAGGTCGGGGACAAGCCCTAGTTGCGTATCCGCCTATCGTTGAGGCGTTTGCTGAGGAGGTTGCTAAGAGCGTTGTTCCAGAGGTTGGGAACGGGACCGCTGCTAGGTCCGGAGCGTAGCGAGCACAGTCGACCGAGTCCGGTCGAGTATCTATTGGAGCTTCTGCATATCGCGACTATCTGCAAAGAGTCGATGAGGCTGTCAAAACTAGAGGACCTGCACCAACACCGTCAGTTCCTGCGAGATCACCTAAGGTTTCGGAGAGAGTTACACATATCGTTGCCCACTTGATAGAGTTGTTGAGATTGTCAAAGCACCGGCTGAGACGAGAGACCCGAGGCCGGACTGTTGGTTGAAGGCTTTCAACCAGTTGAAGGTTCTTTCTTCCATGGGGAAGACAGGATTAGAGGTGGAGTTGTTGCTAGGACAACTAGATTCTGCTATGGAGGCAATCGGTTTCCCAAAAGGACGTTGAGGCGACATAGCACATACGCTGCTTAAGGATCAGACTCATTCTTGGTGCAGGACAACTCGTAGTAAGGCCACTAGTTATGAGCAGATGAAGACGGTGATCAGGGATCGCTACTGCCCTGTAGCTATGAGGAGAGACCGTCTTTAGGATTTCCTTGATCCTGGCTTCGAGTATTTGCCTATTGTTGAGATCGTCAACAAGTTTTAGGAGGAGCTATCTTTGCTGGGTCCGTCTGCACCACCTGAGGATAAGCATGTTTCTTGTGGCAAGCCCAGACATAGACCTGCATTCTATCGTCACGGAAAAGCTCTATCACAACAGGGTTCTTCACCTGCTAGTGCTGCATGAGATGGACAAAGACCTCAGTATCAACAGCAACAACAGTAGAGAGTTCTTGGTTCTACCGCTCCTCAGGGTTCCACTCTGGGAAAGGGCGGAGGAAGAGCAGGAGGTACTTCTGACACTAAAGGTGCCTCGACTAGATTTTATGAGCTGAGGAGTGCAATGGAGCCGACCGCTCCAGCAACCACGAGTACCATTCATATTAATGGTTTTCCTGTCATAGTTCTTTTCGATACCGGTGCTACGCATTCTTTTATATTTGATGCTTGCGTAGATAGATTGGCCTTAGTTACTGTAGAGGGTAGACCCTTCTTTATAGGATTACTCAATGGGGTTAAGATTCGAGGTACACGAGAGGTTTACGATTGCCCTATTAGATTGGGAGGTCACGATTGGCCAGCTGACTTCTTCATCGTGTACTTAGTACATGAAGAATTTATTTTGGGTATAGATTGCTTGGATCGACATCAAGGAGTTTTGGACATCGGCAAGAGGACAATGACGGTAACTACAAAGTCAAGCCATATTGAGATCTTCAGAGGATGGGATCTCGGGAAGACCGGTACAACCATTAGTGCAGTCTGAGCTGCGAGACTTATCGGTCAGGGTTACGAGGCTTTTTGGTGCTATGCCATGAAGGATAGTGATAGCATGTATTATAGTCTATATTTTGGGACTTGTTTAGAGGTTTTATCTTCAATAATCTGCATGTTTGGATGTATATTATGTGATTATATAGTCGTTTCATCTACCTTTGCGGGAATCGAGGTCTACACCAAGTTTCGTTGTATTCGTAGGTAAAATGGCATGTTTTACATCAAAATGGAGCTAAAGGAGCTAAGGAGTCATTGAAGCTACATTCAGGAGTTTAAGGAAGAATCCAGGAAGCATGGAAATGGATTAAAGATTTACTTTGGAGCAGATTTGAGAGATTTCACATTCAGTTTAGAGCTACCTCAGTCAGCTACAGTGTCATCTCGACCGAGGTGATCTTGAGGAGTGCCCCGACCGAGGCGAACACCTTGGATGCGGCGAGATATATTTTATTTGGCTGAGATCTTTTATTTTTGGAAAGAGAGATCTTATATTATTGGGCTGGATTTCTGGAAGGAAGATCATATATTTGGGAGATCTATTTTAGAGATAAGATATATTTTTATTAGGAAACTATCTTTTAAGGTACTTCCTATAAAATTATCTTAAGATATTATTTATTTTAGGAGATATGGATATATTTTATTAGGAAGTTAACTTTTAAGATATTTCCTATAAAATTAACTTAGAAGATATTTATTTTAGGAGATAAGATATATTTTATTAGGAATTATCTTTTCAAGATAATTTATCTTTGGAGGATAATTTTCCTATATAAAGGGTTGGATTTTCCACAATTAAACCATCTTCGGATCACCGGCTTAGAGAGCTGAGAGCATCCAGCAGTTAGGAGGGATTTTTTGGAGGTTGAAGGAAGATTGAAGGAAGGAAGTTCATAGCTTTTATAGCTTTTGTGAAGGGTTTTGTAAGATTTTCTTAGATTCCCTTCTTGTTGATTGTCTTGTTGGATTGTGATCCAAGGAACGCTTGTTTGTTTGATAATTGATTTAATATTGAAGCCTTTTTCTTAAGGTTTTTGTGTTCAATTATTCACTTTCTTCCCTTATACTTGGTTATTGCTTTCATGATGATGAGTGGCTAATTTCTTTGTGTGATTCTAGGGTGATTGGCTGAAGGTTGTGGGAAAAACAATGATAGAATAATCTTAAATTCCAATAGGACCCTGAAAGCTCGAGTCTTTATCCTTAAACCTAGAGTATCTCGTTCAGTCAATGAACATCTCGGCCGGGGTGGAATTCGTCTGACCGAGGTGACTTATCTGATCCGAAACTGAGAGTTAAGTGTTAGAGTTTGCAAAATCCTATTCTTATTACACCTTTCCTGGTTCAATGCAAGCCTAGGATGAGACTTACCCGGTAATTTTTTTGTTTGTTTACCCATGATCATAAGTATAGGTAATAAAGGTTTATCCTTTATTGGGGTTTGAGTGTGCTTTCATCCCAACTTTGTGAGTTAGCCTGAGACTTACCCGGTAAAGGTTGATTCTATTCCCTTAGTTGGTGTGTTGGTTTGAGGTTATAGTTCTTTTCCTTAATTCCTTGAGACTTACCCGGTAATAGGAGTTGCAGTTTGGGATTAGTGAGTAGTGAGACTTACCCGGTGATCTATTCCACTTTAGAAACACCTTCCTTTTGCAAAACCTCAGCTTTGTCCGCTTATCTTGAGATCTTGAGTTGGAACCACAACTAGATGCTTTAATCCCTAGAATTGCATATTTCCTTTAATTGACTTTTTATCATCTTTGATTGCTTTAATTACTTTTGTGGTTATTAGTAGCATTGACAATCTATACTTGCTTTGTTTCACCTAAGTCCTTGAGATCGACACCCCGGAATTCTTGCTTTTACTACGATTGACCCGTACACTGCGGGTTCGCATCCTTGTTTTAAGCATACATCTAGGGTTATAAATTTAAAGCTTGCACACACCATTTGGAGCGAACAAGTATTTGGCGCCGTTTCCGGGGACTTGGTCTAGACCGAGCCGGTTGCGGTTGTCTTTCGGGGCTATTGCCCTTGTTGCTATTAACCATTTGTCCTATGAGTTTTGTAGTTTTTAGGATATCCGATGACTACATTTGATCCAGCCTGGATAGCAAGACAAAGTGCTAGGGCGGAGTATTATGAATACTTGGAAGAAAAATACTCCTTTTATTGATTTAACAATGAAAGGGAAAGAGAAAAGGCCATTGAGAAGGAGCTTGCGATATGGGATGAGATGAATGTCCCTAGAAACATTTATGAGCAACCTCTTGAAGATTATCTTGAATCAAGATTGGAGAAGTTGATGCAAAAGGTGGAGGAGCTCAAGGAAAGCACCCTATCCTATGCTAAGCCGAAAGAGGAGCATAAGGAAGTACTGCAAGTTTCAAGCATTCCTCCAATCGAACCGGAAGTTTCTCCTGAAGCTTTTGAGGAAGAGGAAGATATGGAAGATCTCGATCCAACTGTTGAGACTTCGGCCGAGGTGAAAGAGAGATCGGCCGAGGTGGAAGAGAGATAGGGCCGAGATGGAAGAGGAATCTGTAGAACTGGAAGTGGAAGAGGCAGAGAACCTTGACCAAATTACTGAGACTGTGGGCAAGGTGGAAGAAAGATCAACTAAGTTGGGAGAGATTTCATGTGTGGATTATCAACCTAACATGAAACTTGTCCCAAGCTTTGGAGAACTTTATAAGGTGCCTTCTCTTACTCCCTTTGAAATTCCTACTAAAGTTCTAGATTTCTTCAGGGATGCACCAAAGAGCTGGAGGTCACTTCCGAAAGAACCTACTAAGATCAAGATGAAACCTCCCTTGAAATTGTTGGAGGAAGATGCTCCTTGAATTATAAGGAGTAAAGTTAACAAGCGCTTCACCGCTAAGGCAACGAAGTGTTATTTGTTCAAGTATGGGGTCATTCACAATACAAAGACCTTGTACTATCCCCAAAATGGAGATGGGGAAACTACTAGGATCCTCGAGAAACTGTTTTCTCGATCCTGGAAAGGATGAGATGCAAAACTGAGTTATGTCCCATGGAAGCATAGGAAGACCGGTAGGATTCCGGTGAGAACTATACCATACAAGCTTGTCCGTGGGAGATCCTACCATTTGCCGGTGAAATTAGGAACCGGAATCTTTTTTGAAAACTTTTATGATGGATGTGATGAGCACTCCCAGATATTCGAGGTACATTGAGTAATTCTATGGAGAGAGGTGCAGCTAGAGACCTTAAACCAAGCGCTTCTTGGGAGGCAACCAAAGGTATTGCTTTCTTTTCCCTTTTCTAGCTTATTTTTAGATAGTTTGCTTTGCTTTTGGCGTCCTCTAGACAAGAACCAGGTACTTTCTAAGGAAAGATTACAACTCATGAGCAACACTGGAAGGACAAAAGTTCGAAAAAATTGAGAGGACGGAGCTTGAGTGAGACACATCTCGGGTTCAGTCACAGACCTCGACCGAGATGTTCTTCCCCAACCGAGACGGTCTTGTCTGGAGCTGTTTCTTAGTTTTGTATGCAGTTCAGCTATGTCCGGTGAGTACTCTATTTTCAGACTTATTTTGACCCATTGGGACAATGTGTCCCAAGTATGGGGTATTTGGATGTATTTATGTGACTTATGTGTATGCTTAGATGACTCTATTAGATATTATTGTTTTATCTTGCTCTATGTGTTTATCTGAGACTACAAGCATGCATACAGGTTATTTGATTGAGAAAAACGTCAAAAACTGGTTAAGAAAAAAATTTTATGACCTTGACCGAAGTGATTCTGACCAATCGAGGTATAGTACATCGGTTGACTTAGAACATCTCGACCGAGGTGGTTTAACTAGAACAGTTTTCGAAACGATTTTTGTGCTTCTTATCTAGATATGACCTCAGTGATGATTTTGTTTGCTGACTGGTTTTGTAATCTTTATATGTTTGAAAGGTTTTATAATATGTTTAAGTTGTTAAATGCTTTGTTTGAAATTTGTGGCATGTTTAATAATTTGTTTTTATCAAAGTTATGTTGAATTTGAAGGTTGACACCACATGATGAGTTCTCTCACTTTCTTCCTGGGATGATTACGGCAATTCATTCTCTTCTCTTCTTCTTCTTGATCATGCTTAGCCCTTAATATACATATTTGCCTCCCTTTACCTATCCGGGAATTTGGAAGCAAGCAAGTGAAAAGCAAGTGAAAGAAAAGATGAGATGTTGGCTGGAAGTTAGAAAGAAACAAATAGGTTTGGGGAAGTCAATCATGATGATGAGTAACTTGGCACCATTCACATAGCCGGGTGTTTGTGTCTTGCCAAAGTCGGATTGAGCGATATTCCTAACGGGTCATGGTATGTGCATCAAGGGTTTGAGGTATATCGAGAAATTGATGATTGCTAATCTCCCAGGCTTCGGTTATTGTGCACCTCTATCCATGCATCCCAAAACGTAAAGTAAAAAGTAAATAAGCAAAGCTTATTGGTGGAAGATGTTGAAGTTCAAAGGAAGTGAAGTAAAGATCCTTTTCCCGGATTCTAGCACCACATTCCCTATATACATCCCACCCTCACACGTTTCTTGACCTTCTCTTGAAAAGCCCTTGAGACCTCGAGCTTGATAATTGACTTAGTGGTTTAAACTGAATTATACATGATTAATTTCGATAATTATGATTTATTATGCATTCTATGATTTTATGCAAAGATGAACAACTTTCTTATATTTATAAAATGTTTTGATCATATTTTAATTTTAAATTCCATGAAGCATTCTCTTAGAGTGATCTATGAGTGGAGCACACCATCAAAAATGTTTTTAAATACTTTTCATTGTTCTTTATGACTTACAATCCATTTTATCTTCAATAATCTGCATGTTTGGATGTATATTATGTGATTATATAGTCGTTTCATCTACCTTTGCGGAAATCGAGGTCTACACCAAGTTTCGTTGTATTCGTAGGTAAAATGGCACGTTTTGCATCAAAATGGAGCTAAGGAGTCATTGAAGCTACATTCAGGAGTTTAAGGAAGAATCCAGGAAGCATGGAAATGGATTAAAGATTTACTTTGTACCAGATTTGAGAGATTTCACATTCAGTTTAGAGCTACCTCGGTCAGCTACAATGTCATCTCGACGGAGGTGATCTTGAGGAGCGCCCCGACCGAGGCGAACCCCTTGGACGCGGCGAGATATATTTTATTTGGCTGAGATCTTTTATTTTTGGAAAGAGAAATCTTATATTTTTGGCCTGGATTTCTGGAAGGAAGATCATATATTTGGGAGATCTATTTTAGAGATAAGATATATTTTTATTAGGAAACTATCTTTTAAAGTACTTCCTATAAAATTATCTTAAGATATTATTTATTTTAGGAGATATGGATATATTTTATTAGGAAGTTAACTTTTAAGATATTTCCTATAAAATTATCTTAGGAAGATATTTATTTTAGGAGATAAGATATATTTTATTAGGAATTATCTTTTCAAGATAATTTATCTTTGGAGGGTAATTTTCCTATATAAAGGGTTGAATTTTTCACAATTCAACCATCTTCGGATCACCGAATGCTTAGAGGGCTGAGAGCATTCAGCAGTTAGGAGGGATTTTTTGGAGGTTGAAGGAAGATTGAAGGAAGGAAGTTCATAGCTTTTGTGAAGGGTTTTGTAAGATTTTCTTAGATTCCCTTCTTGTTGATTGTCTTGTTGGATTGTGATCCAAGGAACGCTTGTTTGTTTGATAATTGATTCAATATTGAAGCCTTTTTCTTAAGGTTTTTGTGTTCAATTATTCACTTTCTTCCCTTATACTTGGTTATTGCTTTCATGATGATGAGTGGCTAATTTCTTTGTGTGATTCTAGGTTGATTGGCTGAAGGTTGTGGGAAAAACAATGATAGAATAATCTTAAATTCCAATAGGACCCTGAAAGCTCGAGTCTTTATCCTTAACCCTAGAGTATCTCGTTCAGTCGATGAACATCTCGGCCGGGGTGGAATTCGTCTGACCGAGGTGACTTATCTGATCCGAAAGTGAGAGATAAGTGTTAGAGTTTGCCAAATCCTATTCTTATTACACCTTTCTTGGTTCAATGAAAGCCTAGGATGAGACTTACCCGGTAATTCCTTTGTTTGTTTACCCATGATCATAAGTATAGGTAATAATGGTTTATCCTTTATTGGGGTTTGAGTGTGCTTTTATCCCAACTTTGTGAGTTAGCCTGAGACTTACCCGGTAAAGGTTGATTCTATTCCCTTAGTTGGTGTGTTGGTTTGAGGTTATAGTTCTTTTTCTTAATTCCTTGAGACTTACCCGGTAATAGGAGTTGCGGTTTGTGGATTAGTGAGTAGTGAGACTTACCCGGTGATCTATTCCACTTTAGAAACACCTTCCCTTTGCAAAACCTCAGCTTTGTCCGCTTATCTTGAGATCTTGAGTTGGAACCACAACTAGATGCTTTAATCCCTAGAATTGCATATTTCCTTTAATTGACTTTTTATCATCTTTGATTGCTTTAATTGCTTTTGTGGTTATTAGTAGAATTGACAACCTATACTTGCTTTGTTTCACCTAAGTCCTTGAGATCGACACCCCGGAATTCTTGCTTTTACTACGATTGACCCGTACACTGCGGGTTCGCATCCTTGTTTTAAGCATACATCTAGGGTTATAAATTTAAAGCTTGCACCCACCATTTGGAGCGAACAGATAGTACGAGTCCAGCTTCGCAAGAGATTCTAGTGGCTTACGAGTTTTCCAACGTTTCCGGTGAGCCATCTGGTTACCTTCACAGAGGAGTGTAGACTTTGGCATTGATATAGAGCCCGGTACGAGACCGATCTCTAAGAAGTAGCTCAAGGAGTTAGCTTACGAGTTTTCCAACGTTTCCGGTGAGCCATCTGGTTACCTTCACAGAGAAGTGTAGACTTTGGCATTGATATAGAGCCCGGTACGAGACCGATCTCTAAGAAGTAGCTGGAGGAGTTAGCTTACGAGTTTTCCTTCCCGTATGACGCCTATCAAGATGCTTGAGCTTAAGAAGTAGCTCGAGGAGTTAGCAGAGAAGGGCTTCATCTGCCCTAGTGTATCTCCTTGGGGCGCACAAGTACTCTTCGTCAGGAAGAAACACGGGTCGATGAGGTTATGTATCGATTACTGAGAGCTTAACAAGGTTACGATCAAGAATAATTACCCATTGCCCCGTATCGACGACCTTTTGGATCAGCTGCTAGGAACTTCAGTGTTATCGAGGATCGATTTGAGATCTCGATATCACCAGTTGAGGGTGAGAGAGCAGGACATAGCCAAGACGGCATTTCGGACCAGGTATGGGCACTACGAGTTCTTAGTAATGCCATTCGGGCTCACGAATGCGCCCGTAGTCTTCATGGAGTTGAAGAAAAACATCTTCATCGACTTCCTAGACAAGTTTTTAGTTGTCTTCATAGATGACATTCTGGTATAGTCTCTATGTAGAGAGGAGTATGCAGGAGAGTTAAGGATCGTACTCCAAGTCCTACAAGATAGAGATATTTACGCGAAGCTCTGTAAGTGTGATTTTTGGATGCCCGAGGTAGCATTCCTTGGTCACATCGTTTATATGAAGGGATCAAGGTAGATCCGGAGAAGATCGAGTCATTAGCATCTTATCCGCCTCCTAAGAACACCAAGGAGGTACGCAACTTGTTAGGATTGGCGGGCTACTACCGGCGTTTTGTTGATGGCTTTTTCGTTATTGCCCGACCGCTCACTTCCTTGTTGAGGAAGTCCACGAGATTTGTATGGTCCGAGCCATGCCTGTAGAGCTTTGAGGAGCTGAAGAAGAGGCTGACCTCCGCTCCTAGCCAGAGGGCATTGAAGACTTTGTGGTTTACAATGATGCAGTCATGCTCGGCATGAGATGTATTCTGATACAAAGGGGTAAGGTGATTGCTTACGTGTTGAGACAGTTGAAGACGTACGAGGAGAATTATCCTACCCATGATCTGGAGTTGGCCATTGTGGTTCATGCGTTGAAGATTTGGAGGCATTATCTGTACACAGCTATGTGTCAGATATTCACATACGATAAGAGTCTGAAGTACATATTCAGTCAGCGGGAGTTGAATAACCGCTAGCACAAATGGTTGGAGTTGATCATGGAATTTGATTTGGAGATCTTATACCGCCCGGGGAAGGCGAATGTAGTAGCTGATGCGCTCAGTAGGAAGACTTCCCGGGAGATAGATATCGCTATGTTGACAACTCAATCACAGTTACAACGAGACGTTGCGTGGATAGAGATGGATATCCATTTTCCGAATTCCGACAACCACTTATCCACCTTGGAGATAGTACTTGATATGTTGGCTGAGATCCGACAAAAGCAGGACAGTTGCCCAACGATGACACAGATCCGAGATTGGATGTCTCGAGGAGAGGCACCATAGTTTGTAGTTGGTGCTGATGGGATCTTGAGACACCAGGAGCGTGTATGTGTTCCTTCAGATCAAGAGTTGAGACAACAGATCCTTCAAGAGGCTCATTCTTCACCTTACTCAATGCACCCCGGTGCAAGTAAGATGTATCAGGATATCAGACGCTCTTTCTGGTTGGGAGGTTTGAAGCCAGATGTCATGAGATATGTAGCTCAGTGTGTGACCTGTCAGTAGGTCAAGAACGAGCATCTTCGACCAGGAGGCGAGCTACACCCACTTTCCGTCCTTCAGTGGAAATGAGAAGACATCTCGATGGACTTCGTTACCGGTTTGAGACTGAGCCGAGGTTTTGATTCTATCTCGGTTGTAGTAGATCGACTGATGAAGACCGCACGTTTCATTCCTATCAAGGAAACGTGGCCGGTAAGTCGATTGCCAGAGGAGTTCACTAGACAGGTGTTCGCCACTTAGCGTGCGTGCAAATAAGCTTTAAATTTATAAAACTAGAATCAAGCAAGCGAACCCGCAGTGTACGGATCGATATAGTTAAGCAAGAATTCCAGAGTATCGAACACAGGGATTTGGGGGGAACAAATTCAATTGTAGATTATCAAGCGAGTGAATATAAGAGCTTTTTGAATTATTGGGAAAACATCAATCCTAAAGATCCGGGAATCCAGCTGTGGCAATCGATTCAAGATATACTAATGATATAAGGACAGAGTTAAGGGTTGCAAAGGTATGCTAGAGTAAGGTAATCATACGGTGAAGTTCCAAAAACCTTATATGACTCACCTAAAAGATACTCTCTATAAAGGTTGTTGAGGCTTCAATATAGAAAGGTTCTAAAGGTAAGAATTAACGTCAAATACCCAAACTTGTAATCCAAGGATCAAGACTAACCAAACCGATTAAGGTTGTGACACTCACAATCGAGGTAGAGGTTGTTGAGGCTTCACTACCACCTATAAAAGGCAAGCCAAGACTAAGTTAAAGCAAATCTCTAACTTTGGATTAAAGTAAAAGCAAGTTCGTCACTTAACACAAAATTACGGTTAGTTCTTGAGTTCCACGGCCGTGGAAGCTCAAGAACAGACCGTGGATTAGGGTTGTCGTCGATTCTCTCTAACTCTCAGGGTCCAATCTGTTTACGATCGATCTATCATTATCTAAGCCACAACTATCAACCATTCACCCTAGAATTGTTAAGGGTTTTTAGCCAACAATAGTCATATTAATATCAAATTCAAGATTTAAAAGAATGAAAGATGAAAACTTCCGAAAACCTTCAATAACTTTCAAACTAATCTCAAATCCACAGATTAAGAACAATATCGTCAATAGATTAGGAACAACACAAGCAATCACAATCTTAGATAAGAAGGAAGAACGGGATGTCAATCCGTCTTCTAAATCAAACCTAAGCAAGAAGCGTAATCTTCTTGCGAACAATCTTCCGAATCTTCGATCTTCCGTCAATCCGGAAATCCCAATGGCAAAGCGCAAAAATCTCTCAAACACAATCTCCGCCAAATGTGAAATTAGGGCAATTCCAAGCGCAAGCGTAAGATGCGTCTATGCGTAAGAGAAGGTGATGGAAACTCTCTTCGTCCGTCCTTTTATAGTGTAAGATAAAATATCGGCCCGGCCCAATTGCGTAGGAGATCGTGGCTTAAAGTGTGGCGAAAAAGATTGCCAAGATCACGGTCGTGGAAGGGTTCCACGGCCGTAATTTAGAGCGTGGAAATCAACACGGTTTGACACAACTCCTCCACGGCCGTAGAAGTTACTGGAATGAACCACGCTTCCCTTGCCATGGTTCCACGGCCATGGACTTGAACGTGGAAAGTAGTACGGCCGTATTTTAGAGCGTGGTTTAGGGCAAAAGCGTGATTCTTCCTTAGCCTCGTGCATTCTTCAAGTTGGCACTTCCTTAGCTCCTAGGAATGCCCTCAATTTATGGACATGCTCAATCAACTCCATCCTCGCTCAATTCCGTTCGGAAATAGCTCTCATTTACCTATAATCAACATAAAGCTTGTGTAGATCTCTATATCGACATTATAGACAAACTAGCTCACAAATGCATCAATGCTCAATCAATGACTATCAATATGGATCAATTACACTTAGAAAACGTGCCTAAAATATCACAATATTTCATGCTAACAAATAACCCTATACTTGCCACTTGCTTGTCCCTAAGCAAGGTCTTTCAAAAACATTAAAACACAAGTTAGGATGAAATATGTGTACCTTCTCAAAACAAAACTTCTTTTTGATGAATGTGCCTTCTAATCAATAGATCATCCTCAAATCTTGCTTCAATCGTTTATAAGACTTTCATACACTTAATCAAAGAGTAAAGAGTAAAGAAAGCTCATGAATCAATCAAACTTCCATACAAACATCGTAACCTTCAAACATTATCAAAATCAATCATAAGAAACTTCAATTTAGATCACCAAGTCATATAACATTCTTTTGATCTTAAGGACTTTCAAAGAAAAGGTCTAGAATGTGGAAAGGGAAGGAAAACTTTAAGGAATGTGGTGCATGAATCCGGGAAAGTGGATAACTACTCTTTTCTTCTTCTCTTGCGGTTTCCGCAGCACTTTCAACTTAGAGCTTCGCTCTCTTCTTTTCATTTTTCGACTTTACTTTTGGAGTTATGGATAGAGGTGCACAAAAACCGAAGCCTAGGAGATTGGCGTTTCTCAATTTTTATGAGATGCCTCAAACCCTTAGCGCACATACCATAATCCGCTAGGAATATCGCTCAATCCGACTTTGGCAAGACACAAACACCCGGCTATGTGAATGGTGCCGAGTTACTCATCGTCATGATTGACCTCCCCAAACCTAAAATTTCTTTCTATTCCTTTGAATGCAAAGTATTGCTTTCATGGCCCTCCCACATCATACATGCCTTTTTCATTCAACTCCTCCAAATTCCCGGATAGGTAAAGGTGGTAAATATTTCAATGAGGGGCTAAATGATCAAAGAAAGAAGAAAGAAAAATCGAATTGCCTTAATCATCTCAACAAGAAGCATAAGAACTTATAGTGTGATTTCAACTTCAATTCTTCAACATGATTTAAGTAACATTCATCACATTTTGAAACTTGCAAAAGAGGTATAATCAACTCATTCAATTTCTTTTCAATTCACTATTTGTTTAAGCATACAATTGTCATCAAACTCAATTCACAAGTAGCGATTATCATAGAAATCCTTTCTATCCTTATAAGCACATAAATTTTCAAAATTTATCAATTTTTATGGGTTTTTCAAACTCTTTTTTCATGCAATGCAATAATGAAACGCATAACAATATAGTGAACATGCAAGATAGTCTCAATAGAAGCAATCATAGTGAGTAAGAGTTATTACAAACTTTTAGTCACACCCCACCCCATACTTGGAACAAACATTGTCCCTAATGTTCAAATAGAAGAAAGAAAAGAAGAAAAGAAAGAAAGAAAAAGAAAGAAAAGAAAAGAAACTCACAAAATGGCGGTGGAGCGGCTAAAACTGTCGGTCATGCAAATCATCACTGCGGTGGAGGCGGAGGCGGGAATGGATGGAAGCTAGGGTCATAATGCCGCCCGAACTCCTGGCGGTAGACGTCTCTCATCATATGATCGAGGTCATCCATACGTCCGTCTCTAGCGTTGGCTCGGATCTCCAATGCTCCCACTCTATCAGAAAGGCTAGTAGCCCACTCAGGCATTTGCTCATACCATCCCGGAGCCTGATTGTACCACCCTGGTGCATCTGACGGTGCTGGTGCTGGTAGCGGTGGCTGCTGTGCGGACCATGGAGGTGGAGCTCCGTACCATGCAAGAGGTGTCTCCATCCAAGTAGGTCTCTCGCTCACGCTGGCGCGGCGAGAAGATGAACCTGAAGCTCTGGCTGGACGTGGAAAACGTCTAGGCACATCAGAAGCAATGTCCGGCTGATCCGGAAACGTGCCAAACTCCTGCTCTGCTCCTCCTCCTCCCTCATACTGATCTCTCATCTCCTCCTCCTCAACTACGGGCGGTGGTGGGACATATGGAGGAGCTGCAATCCTGTCTCATACATAGCTGCGAACGTCGCCTTCCAATTATTGCGTCCAGCCATAATGGAGTACTCCGGGAGCCACTCAATGCCCCTCCCGTCCTGCTCTCCCAAGGCATAGCTGCGTAAGGTGGACCTCTATGGGTAGGGAAGATAAGACCTTTAGTCATGAAGGCCTGGAGTCCTAGGGGTACGGTGGGAATGCGTGTACATGCAGAAAAATCCACCCCTAACATCCTAGCAAGGTGGGTGACTATCCCACCATATCCAATGTTGCCAGCCCTCTTGTTCTTAAGCTTGCTCATGGTAGCAGCTAAGAGGGTGGCACAGTCAGCAGGGCGCCCATAGAGCATAGAGTACAACAGAAAGAGCTCATCCGTCTTGATCTTCTGAGGTGTCTCCGTCCTAGGGAAGAGACATCCAGAAAGAACACGGTGAGCAATCTTCAAGGCTAAGTGATACATCAACTTAGCGTTGGTATCAGCTGGTTGCCAGCGGTCCTCGCTGGCGTAAATCATAGCAACCTCCTCCCAAAAATCTTTGGCGTAAACGCCGCTAGGAAAACGACCATTGAAGGTCTCTTGGAACCCAAATAAGGTCCCGAACTCCCGGAAGGAGAAATAATAGTTCCTTTCCATCAGACGGAAAGAAACTGTCCTGTCCACATGGTTGTGCTCAAAAGACGTCACAACCTCTCTCGTGATCTCCTCATAAGCGTCCTCTCGGATAGCCGAGAAGATGATAAGACCGGCTCTATCCAAGAGCCAAGTAAGGTCATCTACTATGTGTAGAGGAGCTAAATCCTCTAACAATAGGTACCTAGGTCCGATAACAGCCCTCTTGTGGATCCTCTCTAATGCATCGAGATGATCCCCGTGAATGGTAGGTACCTTAGGTCTAGGAGGTGCGGGTGATGAAGGTGATGATGGAGGTGAAGGGGAGGAAGGTGGTGGTGCTCTAGAGGATGAAGAGGAAGAGGGGTTACCCTTCCTCTTTTTGTTCTTATCCTTCTCATTTTTTTTCTCCTTAATCCTCCCAGAAACTCTCCTTACAAAATCCATTACTGTTCAAAACCACGGTCTGTTCTTGGTGTTCCACGGCCGTGGAATTGACAGAGACCGTGATTCGTCTCGCTTTTTCTCAAATCTCAGCAAACAGCAGCCAATCTCAGCAATCAAGCAGTCCTAGTCTAATTCCTTCCAATTTCAATCAGTTCTCCTATAATTTCAAGCAAAAACGAACCCAAATTGACAAAGATAGAGAAGAGCAGAAAAAACCTAGGTTTCGGATTTTAAAATCAGAATTCTGCATTCCTTGGTGATTTGCCGCTCGATTTGTCGCTTGGATCTCGTTGGTGATCGGATTAGCTTCAGTTTGGGTCGAAGAATCGTTGAAAACGATTAACGAACGGAGAATTTAGGTGAGGGGCGTGGAATCGGCGAAGAGGGCGTGGAAAATGGGTTTGTGGTGTGTTTTTGTGAAGAACGTGGTTTATATAGTGGCCGGGAAAATTTTTGAAAATCACGGTCTGTCGGGGGGTTCCACGGCCGTGGAAATGTACGGAACCGTGGTTTTTGTGATTTTTCAAAGGCTTTTGGAAATTACGGTCACTGTAGCTGTCACGACCGTGGTTTAGATCGTGGAACTCTCTGTAATGCTCCAAAGTCCAAGTTTCGTCACTTTTCTTCAAAATTATTCTTCCCCTTTCCTTTTCCACTGTTCCTACATCCAAAAACACGAACATACCGGAAGAAATCTGATAACACGATTTATGACCTAGATTTAGGCACTCATTTAGATAGATTTTCCGCTCATTCATGCATGGTTTAGCATTAGTTCACGTCGTTTGCACTGAAATCACGTATTTTGTCGAGATAGACGTCTACTCGGACTTTTGCTTGCTTTGTAGGTATTTTGGGAGATTTAAGAGCCTAATCGATACATCCGAGGATCATTCCTCGAGATGACACACTTCCGGACTCATTGGAATGCAAGCTAAGGGCTAAGGAGGACTCATGGAACCTTGCCAACACAAGCCATGCACCAAATCATGACTTAACGAGCCTAGAAGAAGACTCTGCACCAAACCACGGTCTAGACCCTTTCCACGGCCGTGGACTTGCCCGTGATTCTTGCCAGGACCACATCGACAGCTGGCCACGATCTCTTCCATTGCTCTTGCATCCTAGTGGGTATTTAAAGGATTTTGCAGGCTGTAATTGGGGATCCTTCTCCTATCTTTTGACCTACTTTTCTTCCCCAAAACTCTTCTCCATTGTTGCCTCTCTTCCAAGCACCCATTAGGTGTGTTCTTGGAAGAGATTAGTGTAGATTCTCGTTTTAGAGTGAGATTAGATTGGATTCGAGTGAAGCTTCGATTGTTGTCAAGTTGGATTAGCTCTTGGAGCCTTGTAAGAATTTGGTAATTTCTATTCTATGCTTTTAATGTCTTTTCTTTGGATTGTTCTTCATCAATTGACCATGACTGGCAAGCATGCTTTATTTTTTGAGATTGATCTTGAAATGAATGTTGTTGGCTAGATAGATTGCGATTCTAGAGTAAGGAAAGAAGGGCTATGGCTAAGACCATGATAGGATGAACTTAGATTTTCACCCTTGGATGACTTGTGTTCTTGAAATCCTAGTGTTTGTTGAGCTAATTCTATCCTAGTGAGACCTAGTGTTAGCAACTAAGGGTTTAGAAGAGACTTACCCGGTGATTCTTACTCTTAGATTCCGAAGATAACAAACCTTAGGTAGTGGTGAGCATCACAAGCCGCCATTGGACTAAGTGTGCTAGGATAGTTGCTTAGAACTTCCCTTTCCGAGACTTACCCGGTAAGGATAGGTTAGATCTCTGGGTAACAATCCGGTTTGTGTAGAATTCCTATCCTTAGGTTCTTAGAGACTTACCCGGTAATGAGACCTTAGGAATGGACTAGTGGACCATGAGACCTACCCGGTAATTGATCCCAATCTAGAAACGCTTAATCCCAACGTATCATAGTTAATCCAAGGAATGAATAGATAGCTTGAGTCTATGCCATACCCGGACTTCCAAACTCTAGAATCCGCTTTGTTACTTCCATTTTCCTATCTTTTGTTTTAGTGTGTGTTTGTGTTGCTTGATTGTGTTCATGTACTCGTGATCTTGTTTGATCACCCAAAACCCTCCAAAAACATTGTGTTTTCCATTTTCTTTATTCCTCATCTTATCTTAGTCTAGATTAACACTATTTTCGATCATTGAATGACTTAGTTTCACCTCAGTCCTTGTGTTCGACCTCGGAATACTATCCCTACTACGAACGTCCCGTACACTGTGGGTTCGCTAGGAGTTAGGAGAAATATAACGAGTTTAAATTTAAAACCCAATTGCGCATCACACGATCTTAGCGTAACAAGTTTTTGGCGCCGTTGCCGGGGACTAGGTTAAGATTAAGTCATTTGTTTTTGATTGTTTTTAGTGTTTATCTTTCTTGTTACTTTTGATCTTGTGTGTTTTTGTCTTTTCCTTTTCATGTTTGCCATGGACGGATTGTACCTCCAAGACGACCTTGACAACATGGAGTATGAGGAGTGGATGAAAGGCCAAGATCTAGGACCTCTCCATGATGAGTTTGAGTATTGGGAGGAGTTTAATGCATATCATGAGTCCCATGATCAAGCTCACATGATTACATTACCTCATGAGGAACCTCACCATCAACTTCATGAAGATCGATTGGAATCAATGCTAGAGAAAATGTTGAGGAAGATGGATGATCTAGAAAGCAACCTTACTTCCATTTCTGGTTCCCACATGGAGCTTGAAGCGGAAGTATGTCATCAAGAGGAGGTTCAATATGAGGAGATCCAAGAATTGCCCGATTCAACCATAACCAATAGACGCCTTGAGGAAGAGTTGAATGAAGCTCGGGAGCAATTGAGACTAAGGGATTTGGCCCTGAAGGAAGAAAGAAGATTGAATACCGAGAGAGAAGAGCAAATGAGGAGGGAGATTGAGGAGATTAGGAATGCTCTTATGCTAGGAGAATCTACCATTCTTAAATATTCACCTCCATCTCCTTCACCTTTAGAGGAGTGCAATGAAGTGTTCTTATCCCCGGACATCCTTGCCATCAACCCCGGAACCATACATGAAGAGCTCACTTGGAACGGATGCAGCAGAGTGAACCACGGCAGTGGAGGACAAACCACGACCGTGGAAGACTACAGAGGAAATCACGGTCGTGGAGTACAAATCACGACCGTGGAAGGCTTTGTAGTGGTCCATCCTAAGCCAATCTCAGCTCCCTCCGACCCTTTCTTGCTTGCCCGGAGTACACACGAAGATTGGAGCCCCTTTCCAAAGGATTCTCCATCATTGAATGATGGAGGCAAGCATGATGGATCCATGATGGTTATGAAGTACTTCAATAAAGGATTCTTCCCAAGAATCGGCATTCCCCGGATCATAGAGGATGAGGATGACAAGCACTTCACCGGTATGACCGCGGAGTACAAATTGCCTAAGTATGGGGTGACACCTATGGTTGCAACTCTATACTATCATCAAGGAAGTGGTGATGAAGGAGTCTACTACTCACCGGTGAAAAGAGAACTCAAAGCTTATTTGGGCATCAAATGGCCCTTGCTTGTCATCATGGATTCCGGGAAAAGATGGTTGCTTGGACTCCTCAAGCAAACCATGGTATTCGAGGTGGATTAACATATCCACGGAGTTTGGTCAAGCTAATGACCTAAAAGAAGCTCTTGGTGGGAGGCAACCCATTGGTACAACTCTTTTCCTTTTCTCTTTTGCCTTTGTTTTTGCTTTTGTGTGTTTTTGTGTTTTGTGTTTGTGGTAGATTTTAGGTAATGAGGAAGCCTTGCAAAGTGAGTTGATGATGGTGATTCCGTTTTCAAACATGGGTGGAGCGGACGTGAGGCTTGGACGGCTTGAGGTGTCTTGTTAGATGGAAGAGCTACCATCTCACATATACCTTGGCGCGGGTCTCGACGCCGGAATGATTATGAAGAGCTATCTACCATGCTTGATCGATCATCCATCACCACCACTCCAAACGAGTTCATCCCAAATACCGAAGCAAACAATTTTACATTGTGAGAACCTTCTTTCACTCTCTCTACTTCATTTACACATTGGGGACAATGTGTTTCTAAGTATGGGGTGGGGTTTGCATAATCCTTTGCATGATGAGCATCTAGGGTAGTTTAATATTTTCACATGTCTTGCATTGAACATACATATTCCGAAAATTCCAAAAAATCAGAAAATTTAAAATTTTTTTGTGCTTTCTAGGCTTGGATATGACCCTAATGATGAAACTTGTCTTGTGATTGGCTATGGATGGCCTTATGTGTTGAATTGATAAACGCATATGTGGACTTGAACTACTTCTCTTAAATTATATGAATGACTTGTGATCATGATGATTGCCTAGAATGGATTGAGTATTGAAAGTCGAAATTACATGATAGTTCTTGCATACCATCTAGGATTGAATGAGGCATTTCATCTTTCTCTACTTCTCATCTTGATCATGATTGCTTGAGCACCTCAATTGATATAAAATCGACCTCCTTTAAACCCATCCGGGAATAGGAGCATGCTAGTGTGTTGAAATGTGTGAAAAGCAAGTGCGGGGTGAAGATGTAATGAAAAGAATGTCGTGAATGAAATGCTGAAATTATTGTGGAAGTGTAGCCAAAATATAGGTTTGGGGGCGTTGGTTTAAATGACAAGTAACTCGGTACACTTCACATAATCGGGTGTTGGTGCCTTGCCAAAGTCAAATGAACCAATAGCCCTAACGAGCTTTGGTATGTGTGCCCGGTATGGATGCACCTCGAAAAAGAGAAAAAGCCCGAGGATGGCTAATCACCGAGGTTTCGGCTATTGTACACCAATGCCATTGTCTCAAAAATGAGTTGAAGAAAAAGAAAAGAAAGCAAGATAGGGAAAAATATACACTTGGGGGAAGTTGATCGAGGACAAGGATGTGGAGTTAGTTCCATTCCCGGATTAGCATCACATAACCTAGAGAATCCCCCGCCCAATTGCAACGTTTCTTGGCCTTTTATGTCACAAGCCCTTATGACCTACTTGCATGTTTGTAAGACTTAGTAATCTAGATTGGATAGACTCTTGATCTTCTTGACCTCTTCATCCTCACATCTCATGCATGCTTTTGAGTTAAGTACAATTGTCTTTCCATGCCCTTATTGTTTGATACATAATTGCTTATCCAATTGCCATTGATCATGACTATGAAGGTGATCCAATAGTAGAAGCACAAAACCCAAAAAGATTTTGCCATTTTTCTGCATACATAAATCATGTCATCTTCTAGTCTATAGTTGGGAATTTGCTCGGGGACGAGCAAACCTTAAGTACGGGCTTTTTTGATAACACGATTTATAACATAGTTTTAGGTGTACATTTAGACAAAATTCTCGCTCATTCATGCATGATCTAGCATTAGTTCAAGACGTTTTGCACCCAATTCACATATTTTGTCGAGATAGACGTCTACACGGACTTGTGCGCGTTTTGTAGGTATTACGGGAAGTTTAGGAGCTTAAACGATGCGTTTGAGGATCGTTCATTTGGATGACACACCCTCGGACTCATTAGGACACAAGCCAAGGGCTGAGGAGGACTCATGGAACCTTGCCAACACAAGCCATGCACCAAATCACAGCTTAATGATTCAAGGCGAAGTTTCTGCATAGAATCACGGTTCTCTGACGAACCACGGCCGTGGAAATGACCGTGGATTTTGCCAGATTTTCGTGACAGCTGTGCCACGACTCTCATGGCCAGCTCATGAAGGATTTGTTATAAAAGTGGTCCTTCATGGGTTGTTTGAGGCAGCTGGGGTAGTTTGGGAGCAGCTCATCCATTATCCATTTCTCTCTAACAAATATATTCTCAAAAACAAGAAGATTTTCTAGGAAGGAAAGTGTCAAAGAGAAGAAGGAGAGTTCCATTGAAGAGGAGGAGAAGAACACACACCATAGCTTTCTTGTATTTCGGATTTCGTTTTCTAGAGATTGTATGAACCTTTGAACCTTCTTTGGAAGGGTTGTAAGTGGCTCTATTCTAATCTTCAGCTTAGTTTTGAATTAAGTTCACTTGTTCACCTCTCTTCTTTCATTATCTTGCAATGGATGTTTTGATTTTATGTTTGTTTGCTTCGATTTCCATTATGAATGTTGTAGGCTAAATTGATGTGGTTCTAGGGTAAGGAAAGGATGGTTATGGCTAGAACTATGATAGGATGGACTTAGATTTACCTTTGGATGACTTTTGCTTATGAACGTAGTTGCTGTTAGAAATCACGGGTAGTTCTTGAAGAACCACGGCCGTGGTTTAGGAAGAACAACCCGTGATTCTCCCTGGTTTGAAGGATCTTGCCTTAGACCTATAAAATGTTGAAACCCTAAGTGTTTGCTGAGTTTAACCTACCTAGTGTAGTGACTAAGTGTTAGGAGAGACTTACCCGGTAATCCTTACCCTTAGAATCTAAAATAGTAAACCTTAGGTAGTGGTGAGCCTAATAAGCCGCTATTGGATTAGATGTGCTAGGATAGTCGCTTAGGACTTCCCTTTCCAAGACTTACCCGGTAAGGATAGGTTAGACCCCTAATTTACAATCCGGTTTGTGTAGAATTCCTATCCTTAGGCTCTTAGAGACTTACCCGGTAATAAGACCTTAGGTGTGGACTAGTTGGACCATGAGACCTACCCGGTAATTGATCCCAATTTAGATACACTTAATCCCAACATATCATAGTTAATCCAAAGAATGAATAGATAACTTGAGTTCTATGCCATAACCGGAACTTCCGACCCCTAGAATCCGTCTTTTCTTTCCTTGATCATTATCTTGTTTGGTTTATTCATTTGTGCTGATTTTTAGTCTAGTTTGATTGTTTACTTTGCATGAATTGTGATCTTTGATTGATCACCAAAAACCGACCAAAAACAATTTAGATTTTCATTTCTTTGTTTCCCTCTTTTCTAACCTAGACCTTCACTAAACTTAATCACAAAACCGAATCAATTTCACCTTAGTCTTTGTGTTCGACCTCGGAATACTATCCATACTACAAACGTCCCGTACACTGCGGGTGCGCTAGAAGTTAGGATAATTATAACGAGTATAAATTTAAGGCTTATTGCGTGCACACTTTTTAGCGTAACACAGTTCTAAGGAGGCATCGGATGCTCCTCAAGAGCCATTGGAAGCTCCGAAAGCGATGGAACTAAAGCCACTTCCTACTCATCTAAGGTACGCTTTTCTAGAACCTAACTCTACTTATCCGGTTATTGTTAGTTCCGATCTAACCATATATGAACATAGTAAGCTTATGGTTGTCCTTAGGAAACATAGGAAAGCTTTAGGCTATACTATAGAAGACTTAGTAGGAATCAAACCCTCCCTATGCATGCATAAAATATTAATGGAGGAAGAATTTAGGACTTCAAGACAACCTCAAAGGCGGTTGAATCCGACCATGAAGGAGGTTGTCAAGAAGGAAATTCTTAAACTTCTTGATGCAGGTATCAGCTATCCTATCTCCGATAGTAAGTGGGTGAGTCCGGTTCAAGTAGTTCCGAAGAAGGGAGGAATGACGGTCATCACCAACAAGAATAACGAACTCATTCCTACCCGAACCGTAACGGGATGGCGGATGTGCATAGACTACCGCAAGCTTAACAACGCAACGAGGAAGGATCACTTCCCACTACCCTTCATCGATCAAATGCTTGAAAGGTTAGCGCAACATTCTCACTTTTGCTATCTTGACGGTTATAGTGGTTTCTTTCAGATTCCGATACACCCAGATGATCAGGAGAAGACCACATTCACGTGCCCATGGGGTACGTTCGCTTATAGGAGAATGCCGTTCGGGCTTTGCAACGCCCCAGCCACCTTTCAAAGGTGCATGATGGCTATCTTCTCCGAATACATTGAGGAAATCATGGAGGTCTTCATGGATGACTTCTCCGTATACGGTTCCTCTTTTGACAATTGCCTTTCTAACCTTGCTCTTGTTTTACAAAGGTGTGAAGACACTAACCTAGTTCTTAATTGGGAGAAGTGTCAATTTATGGTAAAGGAAGGAATTGTATTAGGACACCTAATCTCTAGTAGAGGGATAGAGGTGGATAAGGCGAAAATAGAGATTATAGAGAAGCTTCCTCCCCCAACTTTGGTGAAAGGGATAAGAAGTTTTCTAGGACATGCCGGATTTTATAGACACTTCATAAAAGACTTCTCTAAAATATCAAAACCGCTAACTAATCTATTGATGAAGGATGCAGTTTTTGAGTTTTCGCATGAATGCTTGGATGCATTTAACATGATCCACGAAGCTCTAATTTCAGCACCTATTATCCAACCTCCGGATTGGACTCTTCCCTTTGAGGTTATGTGCTAATGCTAGTGACGTAGCTATAGGAGCTGTTCTTGGACAACAAAAGGAAGGGCGAACCCATGCCATATACTATGCTAGCAAGACACTAGATGAAGCGCAGCTCAACTACGCCACTACGGAAAAGGAATTTTTAGCCAATGTTTATGCTATTGACAAGTTTCGCTCTTATCTTGTAGGTGCAAGGTGATTGTCTACACGGATCATGCTGCGATCCGGTACCTCCTTGCAAAGAAGGATGCGAAGCCAAGGCTAATTAGATGGATTCTTCTCCTACAAGAATTCGATCTAGAGATCCGCGACAAGAAGGGTTCGGAAAATTCTGTTGCGGATCATTTGAGTCGCCTAACACATCTAGAGGACGACCACTTACCTATAGCTGACTCCTTCCCGGACGAATACCTACACATTATCGAGGAGTGCATCGACGTGATCTCCAAAGGTAATGAACCATGGTTTGCTGATTTTGTTAACTATTTGGTTTGTTAGGAGATACCACCCGGATTATCCTACGTACAAAGAAAGAAGTTCTTTAAGGATGTCCGGGAATACTTTTGGAATGAACCTCTCCTCTTCAAGAGAGGTCCGGATGGCATCATTCGGCGATGTGTGCCGGAAGATGAGATGCAAAGTGTCATCCGCCATTGTCATTCACTACCATGTGGAGGACACGCTAGTTCGAACAAGACTAGCGCTAAGGTATTGCAATCTGGATTTTTTTGGCCTACTTTATTTAGAGATGTGCAATCCTTTGTTTCTTGCTGCGATGCTTGTCAAAGAACAGGAAATATCTCTAGGAGGAATGAGATGCCTCTCAATAACATCCAAGAGGTGGAGATTTTCGATGTTTGGGGAGTTGACTTCATGGGACCGTTCCCATCATCTTGTGGAAACCAATACATACTCTTGGCGGTGGATTATGTTTCTAGATGGGTGGAAGCAATTGCCTCTCCCACCAATGATGCCATGGTGGTGGTTAAGTTCTTCAACAACAACATCTTTCCACGATTCGGGACACCAAGGACTATCATTAGTGATGGTGGTTCTCACTTCATTGCCCGGCGCTTTGAAGCTCTTCTAGCTAAGTATGGGGTTACTCACAAGATCGCCACCCCTTATCATTCACAAACTAGTGGACATGTTGAGATCTCAAATCGGGAGATCAAAGGAATCCTAGAGAAGACGGTTTCAAGGACTAGGAAGGATTGGTCCTTGAAGCTTGATGACGCATTGTGGGCGTACCGGACTGCGTACATGACTCCCATAGGAACCACACCGTACAACCTTGTGTATGGGAAGTCTTGTCACTTACCGGTAGAGTTGGAGCACAAGGCGTTTTGGGCTACCAAATGGTTGAATTTCAGCATGAAGGAAGTGGGAAAGAAGCGTCTCTTGAACCTTAATGAGTTTGAAGAACTCCGCTTGAACGCCTATGAGAACGCCAAGATTTATAAGGAGAGAGCAAAGCGTTGGCATGATAAGCATATCATTCCAAAGGACTTCAAAGAAGGAGATCAAGTTCTCCTCTTCAATTCAAGGCTTCGTCTCCTTCCAGGTAAGCTCAAATCTCGTTGGACCGGACCTTTTCTAATCAAACGTATTTTCCCCCAAGGTGCAGTTGAAGTATGGGGTGAAGCGGGCGGAAGCTTTAAGGTGAACGGTAAACGACTCAAGAAGTATACGCCGGAACTCCAAGCTGAAGAGTTCGCGCCCACCGCACTCGAATAAGTGCGAGTTTGGTCTAGCTACGGACCTTAAACAAAGCGCTTCTTGGGAGGCAACCCAAGGTATTGCATTTACGTTTTTGTTTTTGATTCATAGTTTAGCTTAGAATAGACGTTTTTGATTTGTTTTGCCTTCGATTTTGTTACGCTAAGATCGTGTGATGCGCAATTGGGTTTTAAATTTATACTCGTTATATTTCTCCTAACTCCTAGCGAACCCGCAGTGTACGGGACGTTCGTAGTAGGGATAGTATTCCGAGGTCGAACACAAGGACTGAGGTGAAACTAAGTCATTCAATGATCAAAAATAGTGTTAATCTAGACTAAGATAAGATGAGGAATAAAGAAAATGGAAAACACAATGTTTTTGGAGGGTTTTGGGTGATCAAACAAGATCACGAGTACATGAACACAATCAAGCAACACAAACACACACTAAAACAAAAGATAGGAAAATGGAAGTAACAAAGCGGATTCTAGAGTTTGGAAGTCCGGGTATGGCATAGACTCAAGCTATCTATTCATTCCTTGGATTAACTATGATACGTTGGGATTAAGCGTTTCTAGATTGGGATCAATTACCGGGTAGGTCTCATGGTCCACTAGTCCATTCCTAAGGTCTCATTACCGGGTAAGTCTCTAAGGACCTAAGGATAGGAATTCTACACAAACCGGATTGTTACCCAGAGATCTAACCTATCCTTACCGGGTAAGTCTCGGAAAGGGAAGTTCTAAGCAACTATCCTAGCACACTTAGTCCAATGGCGGCTTGTGAGGCTCACCACTACCTAAGGTTTGTTATCTTCGGAATCTAAGAGTAAGAATCACCGGGTAAGTCTCTTCTAAACCCTTAGTTGCTAACACTAGGTCTCACTAGGATAGAATTAGCTCAACAAACACTAGGATTTCAAGAACACAAGTCATCCAAGGGTGAAAATCTAAGTTCATCCTATCATGGTCTTAGCCATAGCCCTTCTTTCCTTACTCTAGAATCGCAATCTATCTAACCAACAACATTCATTTCAAGATCAATCTCCAAAAATAAAGCATGCTTGCAAGTCATGGTAAATTGATGAAGAACAATCCAAAGAAAAGACATTAAAAGCATAGAATAGAAATTACCAAATTCTTACAAGGCTCCAAGAGCTAATCCAACTTGACAACAATCGAAGCTTCACTCGAATCCAATCTAATCTCACTCTAAAACGAGAATCTACACTAATCTCTTCCAAGAACACCCCTAATGGGTGCTTGGAAGAGAGGCAACAATGGAGAAGAGTTTTGGGGAAGAAAAGTAGGTCAAAAGAGAGGAGAAGGATCCCCAATTACAGCCTGCAAAATCCTTTAAATACCCACTAGGATGCAAGAGCAATGGAAGAGATCGTGGCCAGCTGTCGATGTGGTCCTGGCAAGAATCACGGGCAAGTCCACGGCCGTGGAAAGGGTCTAGACCGTGGTTTGGTCCAGAGTCTTCTTCTAGGCTTGTTAAGTCATGATTTGGTGCATGGCTTGTGTTGGCAAGGTTCCATGAGTCCTCCTTAGCCCTTAGCTTGCATTCCAATGAGTCCGGAAGTGTGTCATCTCGAGGAATGATCCTCGGATGTATCGATTAGGCTCTTAAATCTCCCAAAATACCTACAAAGCAAGCAAAAGTCCGAGTAGACGTCTATCTCGACAAAATACGTGATTTGAGTGCAAACGACGTGAACTAATGCTAAACCATGCATGAATGAGCGGAAAATCTATCTAAATGAGTGCCTAAATCTAGGTCATAAATCGTGTTATCAAAATACCCCATACTTAAGGTTTGCTCGTCCCTGAGCAATTCCCCAACTAAAGACTAAGAGATGACATGATTTATGCATGCATGAAAAACAACAAAATCTTTTTGGAGTTGTGCTTCTAATATTGGATCACCTTCATAGTCATGTTTCATGGCAATGGACAAGCAATTATGTATCAAATAAATGAAAGCATGGAAAGACAATTACACTTAACTTGATAGCATGTAATGAAATGTAAAGATGAAGAAGTCAAGATGATCATGAGTATATCCAATCTAAATCACTTAGTCTTACACACATGCACGTAGGTCAAAAGGACTTGTAAAATAGAAGGCCAAGAAACGTTGTGATTAGGTGGGAATTTTCTAGGTTATGTGATGCTAATCCGGGAAAGGAATTAAACAACCACAACTTCACATTTCTTATCAACTTCCCTCAAGTGTATGTGTTTCTCTTTCTTTTCTTTTTCTTTTCTTTTATTTTTGAGACAATGGCATTGGTGTACAAAAGCCGAAACCTTGGTGATTAGTTGTCCTCGGTTTTTTTCTTAGTTTTCGAGGTGCATCCACACCGGGCACACATACCAAAGCTCGTTAGGACTATTGGTTCATTTGACTTTGGCAAGGCACCAACACCCGATTATGTGAAGTGTACCGAGTTACTTGTCATTTAAACCAATGTCCCCAAACCTATATTTTTGGCTACACTTTCACAACAATTTCAGCACTTCATTCATGACATTCCTTTCATCAACAACTTCACCCCACACTTGCTTTTCACACACATCAACACACTAACATGCTCCTATTCTCGGATGGGTCAAAAGAGGTCAAATTTATCTCAATTGAGGTGCTCAAGCAACATGATCAAGATGAGAAGTAGAGGAAGATGAATTGCCTTAATCACTCCTAATTGATGTGCAAGAACTAACATGCAATTTCGACTTTCAATCCTCAATTAAATCAAGGCAAGCATCATAATCACAAGTCATTCATGGAATTCAGGATAAGTATTTCAAGTCCACATATGCATCATCAATTAAACACACAAGGCCATCCCAGCCAATCCACAAGACAAAGTTCATCATTAGGGTCATATCCAAGCCTAGAAAGCACAAAAAAATTTTAAATTTTCTGATTTTTATGGGATTTTCGTTCTAAGTATGTACAATGCAAGAAATGTGCAAATATTAACCTATCCTAGATGCTCATCATGCAAAGGATCATGCAAACCCCACCCCATACGTAGAAACACATTGTCCCCAATGTGTAAATGAAGTAGAGAGAGTGAAAGAAGGTTCTCACAATGTAAAATTGTTTGCTATGGTATTTCGGAATTCTCAAGTGAATTGATGTTGGATGATCCTTTCAACCATGGTAGAGAGCTCTAAGCATCCTTCAAAGCTTCGGAACCCGCGCTAGGCACCGCTAGCCGTCCAAGTTCCGCGTCCGCTCCACCCATAATTGGTGAGGGTTTCATCATCATCATTTTCATCGCCAAGAAAAGCTTCCAATGCCACTAATGCTCTAGCACACACACGAAGGTAGACAAAACACACACAAAGCACACAAAAACAGAAAAATCTAAGCAAAAATGAAAAGGAAAAAAAAATGTTACCAATGGGTTGCCTCCCACCAAGCGCTTCTTTAAGGTCATTAGCTTGACCAAACTCGGGAGCGTCTATTCGAGGTGAAGCGGGGCAATCATGTCTACCGGGGCTCCCGGAATATACTTCTTCAAGCGATGCCCATTCACCTTTAAATTTCCACAATGCTCCCCTCCTATTTCAATAGCTCCATGGGGAAAGATCTTCTTCACCACATATGGCCCGGTCCATCTTGATTTGAGCTTTCCGGGAAAGAGCCTTAGCCTTGAGTTGAAGAGAAGGACAATATCTCCTTCACTCAACTCCTTTGGAATGATCCTCTTGTCATGCCACCTTTTGGTTCTCTCCTTGTAGATCCGGGCATTCTCATAAGCTTCCAACCGGAGCTCCTCAAGGGCATTGATATCAAGCAACCTCTTTTCTCCCGCTTCCTTGAGGTCAAAATTTAGCCACTTAATGGCCCAATACGCTCTATGCTCCATTTCCACCGGGATATGGCAAGACTTGCCATAGACCAACTTGTAGGGAGTGGTTCCAATTGGTGTCTTGAAGGCGGTTCTATATGCCCATAGTGCGTCATTGAGCTTCATAGCCCAATCCTTCCTTGTCCTAGACATCGTCTTCTCGAGGATGGCCTTGATCTCTCGGTTGGAGATCTCCACTTGACCACTAGTTTGGGGATGTTAGGGTGTTGCCACCTTATGAGTCACCCCATACTTGGCCAAAAGTGCTGCAAAGTTCCTATTTGTGAAGTGCTTCCCTCCATCACTAATGATTACCCTTGGTGTTCCAAACCTAGGGAAGATCACCCGGTTGAAGAATCGCACTACCACCTTGGCATCATTCGTAGGAGAAGCGATCGCTTCTACCCATCTTGACACATAGTCCACCGCCAATAGGATGTAGAGATTGCCACATGAAGAAGGGAATGGTCCAATGAAGTCTACACCCCACACATCAAAAATCTCAACTTCTTAGATGTTATTCAAAGGCATTTCATTCCTCCTTGAGATGTTGCCCGTCCTTTGGCAAGCATCACATGCCGCTACAAAACCTTGCACATCTCTAAACAAGTTAGGCCAATAAAAACCGGATTGCAATACCTTTGCACACGTCTTGTGTGAGCTAGCATGGCCTCCGCATGTTAAGGAGTGGCAATGCCGCATCACACTCTCCACTTCATCCTCCGGGATGCATTTTCTAAGCACCCCATCCGGGCCTCTCTTGAATAGAAGTGGCTCACTCCAATAGTAATGCCTTACATCGTTGAAGAACTTCTTCCTTTGTGCATATGTAAATCCGGGAGGCACTTCCTCACACACTAAGTAGTTCACGATGTCGGCGTACCATGGCTCACTTCCTCTAGCCACTTGGAACAAGCATTCCTCCACCATTTGCAATTGTTCATCCCGGAATGAATCATCTATCGGGATGTTGTCTTTCCCAAGCTCCAATGGTGGGAGTCTACTAAGGTGATCCGCTACGGAGTTCTCGGATCCCTTCTTATCTCGTATTTCTAAATCAAACTCTTGAAGAAGAAGGATCCACCGAATCAACCTTGGTTTGGCATCCTTCTTTGTAAGTAGATAACGGATCGCCGCATGATCCATATAAACTATGACCTTCGCTCCAACAAGGTATGAGCGGAACTTCTCAAATGCATACACCACCGCCAACAACTCCTTCTCGGTGGTAGCATAATTGAGTTGGGCGTCATCTAGCGTCTTGCTAGCATAGTAAATAGCATGAGTGCGCCCTTCTTTCCGTTGCCCTAAAACCGCCCCAACGGCCACATCACTTGCATCGCACATGATCTCAAATGGTAGACTCCAATCCGGAGGTTGCATGATAGGTGCGGAGATCAAGGCGTTCTTCAACCTACAAAAAGCTTCAAGACAATCCTTGGAAAAGACAAAATCAACATCTTTCATTAGTAGGTTAGTGAGAGGCTTAGAAATTTTAGAGAAGTCTTGAATAAACCTCCGGTAAAAACCGGCATGCCCTAAGAAACTCCTTACCCCCTTCACCGAGGTAGGTGGTGGCAACTTCTCTATCGTTTCAATCTTAGCCCTATCAACCTCAATGCCACGGTTAGACACCAAGTGTCCTAACACAATCCCTTCACTTACCATGAAGTGGCATTTTTCCCAATTTAAGACAAGATTTGTCTCCTCACATCTTCGCAACACTAATGACAAGTTAGCCAAGCAATCATCGAAAGAAGAACCATAAACAGAGAAATCATCCATGAACACTTCCATGATATTTTCTATGTATTCCGAAAAGATAGCCATCATACACCTTTGGAAGGTGGCGGGTGCATTACACAACCCAAATGGCATTCTCCTATATGCAAAGGTACCCCATGGACATGTAAAAGTCGTTTTCTCTTGGTCATCGGGGTGGATAGGGATTTGGAAGAATCCACTATATCCATCTAGATAGCTAAAATGAGAGTGTTGAGCTAACCTTTCTAGCATTTGGTCAATGAAGGGGAGGGGGAAGTGATCTTTCCTAGAGGCCATGTTCAATTTCCTATAATCAATGCACATCCTCCACCCCGTAACCGTCCTAGTCGGTATTAGTTCATTGTTCTCATTAGTTACGACCGTCATTCCACCCTTCTTAGGTACTACATGAACGGGGCTAACCCACTTACTATCCGAGATAGGGTAGATAATTCCCGCATCTAGCAACTTAATGATTTCCTTTTTGACCACCTCTTTCATTATAGGATTCAATCTCTTTTGATGTTCAATAGAGGGTTTGTGGTTATCTTCCATCATTATCTTATGCATGCACAAAGATGGCTTAATGCCGACCAAATCATCAATAGTATAACCAATGGCTTTCCTATGTAATCTTAGTTCATGCAGCAATTTAGCAAGTTCATCATCACTCAACCATGCATTAACAATCACAGGATATGTAGAATTATCACCAAGAAATGCATACTTTAAATGAGAGGGAAGGGGTTTAAGTTCAAGTGAGGGAGGACCTCTATCGGTTGAAGACGATCCAAATAAGGTTGAATGAGATGAATCCAAAGCAAAGGAAGACTCCCCATGGCTCCTAGGAGCTTGATCATCATCAAGAGCTGATTCAGGGAAAACCACGGTTGGAAACACGGGTTGCTCATCTTCCACGGCCGTGGTTCTTGCCAAGCTTGCTTCTCGGAGTTGTCCAAAAAGTTTGACGGCCGTGGAACATAAATCTCGACCGTGGAACTTGCAGCTGTTCACCACCTCTTCGTGGCTTTCAAATCCAACTCTTGGCTCCTCATCCAAGGCTTCCAAGGCTTTGATCTCTTCATTGCAGTCCTCTTCAACACCTTCCTCCATCATACTTAAGGTGAGAACCTTTTCCAAGGGATCCTTGATCAAGATCGAGCTCACATTTTCTCTAGATTCTTCTTGCTCGACTATGTTCAAGATATCTTCATCAAGGGTTGGCCCTTTCATCATTGTGGAAAGCTTGAACTTGATGTTCTCTTCCCCGATGTTGAAGGAGAGAGTCCCGTTCTTGCAATCCACTAAGCAACCGGAAGTGGCTAGGAAAGGTCTTCCTAAGATGATAGGAACCGGACAATCCGCCGGAATGTCCAACACTACAAAATCAATAGGCACGTAGAATCCTCCTAGCTGCACCGGAATGTCCTCTAGAATCCCAACCGGATGAGTGATAGAACGGTCCGCCATATAGAGGGTCATCTTGACCGGCTTTGGCTCTCCTAGCCCGACCTTGTTACTAAGTGCAAGCGGTATGATGCTTACACTCGCCCCAAGATCACAAAGGGCCTCGTACTTCACATCTCCCACTCCTATTGGGACGCAAAAGGAGCCCGGATCCCTTAGCTTGGGAGGCATTTCTTCTTTCATGGTTTGGATCAATTCCGAGGACCTCTTGGTCATCCTTATCTCCCCATACTCCTCCAACTTCCTTTTGTTGGAGAGTATTTCTTTCAAAAATTTCCCATATGCCGGCATTCCTAAGATGGCATCCATGAACGGAATGTTAATATGTAACTTGGACATTAGTTCAAGGAACTTACCAAAGTGATTGTCCAAACGAGCTCTTGCTCTTGATTGTGGGAACGGTAGTGGTGGCTTGTATGGAGGCGGTGCCACATAAGTTGGCTCTACATCCTTGCTCTTGCCTCCATCTTCTTGCCTTCTTCCCTCTTCTACCACTATTTGCTTTCCCTTAGCTTGGTCCTTGGGCATAGGATCCTTCATACTCAACCCACTCCTTGTTGTGATAGCCGACACTTGGCCTCTTGGGTTATCTTCGGTTCTTCCGGGAAGCTTTCCCGGATCTCTATGTGCTTCACCCGCCTTTTGAAAGACTTGTGCTTCCAAGACCTTTTGAGCTTTAGAAATTGAAGTCACGGTGCTCTCAAGTCCACTCAACCTTCCTAGCAATTGCTCAAACATGACTTCGGTTCTATCCTTTGAAGGTTGCGAAAAACCGGGTGGAGGTTCTTGTGAAGCTCTTTGTGGTGGAGTTGTGCTTGTGGAGGCGGGAGGGTTCAAGGCTCCCTCCGGGTTAGAGTAAGAAAATCCGGGATGGTTGTGGTTGGGCCGGTAATTGTTGAATTGCCGGTTGTTGTTGAAATTTCTTGGGCCTTGGTAATTGTTGAAGTTGCCCCTTCCCATATAATTCACATCCTCCTCCTTGGAAGACAAGTTAGCTTGTGGAAGCACTTGAGGAGTTGCTTGGCTCTTCAAGGTTGTAGTACACAACTCTCTCAAGGATTTCAACTCGTTGTTGATGGCGTCAAGCTTGAAATTGCTCATGGTGACTTCGCTCACCTCATATGCTCCCGCCTTTCTTCCTTCACTCTTCCTATGAGAGTACTTCTCAATCACTAGAGCTTGCTTCTCCACAAACTCCCAAGCATCATCTACATGTTTCTCCATAAATGTCCCGCCGGAAAGAGATTGAAGCTTGAATTGGCTATCTTCATCAAGTCCCTTGAAATAGATCTCCAATAGCTCAATTTTTGGTATGCCATGGTGTGGACAATCTAGAAGAAGGTCTTTGAATCTCTCCCAAGACTTGAACAAACTTTCTCTATCCCTCATTACGAAGGCATTGATCTTCCCTCTTAATTCGGTGGTCTTGGAAGGTGGGAAGAACTTGGTCAAGAACTCGGTTGTCATCTCCTCCCAAGTACCAACTCGCCCTTGTGGAATAGATTGATACCAAGCCAAGGCTTTATCCTTAAGAGAGAAGGAAAAAGCCCTAAGCTTATGGTTGTTGTTCTCCAATCTTGGCGGCCTAAGAGTCTCCATCAAAATCTCATAGTTCATCAAATGTTGGTGAGGAGACTCTCCTTCCATCCCTCCAAATTGATTGTCCCGGATCATTTGTAGAACTTGAGGGCAGAGCTCATAGTTGTGGGTTGCGGGATCTCCTAGATTCACACCCGGTCGGTGAGCTCTTTGTGCCGGATCCATACGTCTCCCTAGGGTTTGTGGCTCCTCGATAGAAATGGGAACAACCCTAACATTGGCCGCCGGCTGCGGTTGTACCACCGGTGGTGGAGGAGGTGGAGGTTGTCGGCGATTAAGCTTTCCTTGAACAAGGGCTTGCCTAATCTCCTCAATCTCCCTCCTTGTTTCCTCTTGCCTCTCATTGGCAAGTCTCCTTTCTTCCTACAAGAGCTCATCTCTTAGCCTTATTTGCTCTAAGGCTTCATCTAACTCAGCTTGAAGATTTCTACCGGCCATCTCTCTCTCTTTTCGGATGTTCTTGTGATTATGATGCTTGCCTTGATTTAATTGAGGATTGAAAGTCGAAATTGCATGTTAGTTCTTGCACATCAATTAGGAGTGATTAAGGCAATTCATCTTCCTCTACTTCTCATCTTGATCATGTTGCTTGAGCACCTCAATTGAGATAAATTTGACCTCTTTTGACCCATCCGAGAATAGGAGCATGTTAGTGTGTTGATGTGTGTGAAAAGCAAGTGTGGGGTGAAGTTGTTGATGAAAGGAATGTCATGAATGAAGTGCTGAAATTGTTGTGAAAGTGTAGCCAAAAATATAGGTTTGGGGACATTGGTTTAAATGACAAGTAACTCGGTACACTTCACATAATCGGGTGTTGGTGCCTTGCCAAAGTCAAATGAACCAATAGTCCTAACGAGCTTTGGTATGTGTGCCCGGTGTGGATGCACCTCGAAAACTAAGAAAAAAACCGAGGACAACTAATCACCAAGGTTTCGGCTTTTGTACACCAATGCCATTGTCTCAAAAATAAAAGAAAAGAAAAAGAAAAGAAAGAGAAACACATACACTTGAGGGAAGTTAATAAGAAATGTGAAGTTGTGGTTGTTTAATTCCTTTCCCGGATTAGCATCACATAACCTAGAAAATTCCCACCTAATCACAACGTTTCTTGGCCTTCTATTTTACAAGTCCTTTTGACCTACGTGCATGTGTGTAAGACTAAGTGATTTAGATTGGATATACTCATGATCATCTTGACTTCTTCATCTTTACATTTCATTACATGCTATCAAGTTAAGTGTAATTGTCTTTCCATGCTTTCATTTATTTGATACATAATTGCTTGTCCATTGCCATGAAACATGACTATGAAGGTGATCCAATATTAGAAGCACAACTCCAAAAAGATTTTGTTGTTTTTCATGCATGCATAAATCATGTCATCTCTTAGTCTATAGTTGGGGAATTGCTCGGGGACGAGCAAACCTTAAGTATGGGGTATTTTGATAACACGATTTATGACCTAGATTTAGGCACTCATTTAGATAGATTTTCCGCTCATTCATGCATGGTTTAGCATTAGTTCACGTCGTTTGCACTCAAATCACGTATTTTGTCGAGACAGACGTCTACTCGGACTTTTGCTTGCTTTGTAGGTATTTTGGGAGATTTAAGAGCCTAATCGATACATCCGAGGATCATTCCTCGAGATGACACACTTCCGGACTCATTGGAATGCAAGCTAAGGGCTAAGGAGGACTCATGGAACCTTGCCAACACAAGCCATGCACCAAATCATGACTTAACAAGCCTAGAAGAAGACTCTGGACCAAACCACGGTCTAGACCCTTTCCACGGCCGTGGACTTGCCCGTGATTCTTGCCAGGACCACATCGACAGCTGGCCACGATCTCTTCCATTGCTCTTGCATCCTAGTGGGTATTTAAAGGATTTTGCAGGCTGTAATTGGGGAACCTTCTCCTCTCTTTTGACCTACTTTTCTTCCCCAAAACTCTTCTCCATTGTTGCCTCTCTTCCAAGCACCCATTAGGGGTGTTCTTGGAAGAGATTAGTGTAGATTCTCGTTTTAGAGTGAGATTAGATTGGATTCGAGTGAAGCTTCGATTGTTGTCAAGTTGGATTAGCTCTTGGAGCCTTGTAAGAATTTGGTAATTTCTATTCTATGCTTTTAATGTCTTTTCTTTGGATTGTTCTTCATCAATTTACCATGACTTGCAAGCATGCTTTATTTTTGGAGATTGATCTTGAAATGAATGTTGTTGGCTAGATAGATTGCGATTCTAGAGTAAGGAAAGAAGGGCTATGGCTAAGACCATGATAGGATGAACTTAGATTTTCACCCTTGGATGACTTGTGTTCTTGAAATCCTAGTGTTTGTTGAGCTAATTCTATCCTAGTGAGACCTAGTGTTAGCAACTAAGGGTTTAGAAGAGACTTACCCGGTGATTCTTACTCTTAGATTCCGAAGATAACAAACCTTAGGTAGTGGTGAGCCTCACAAGCCGCCATTGGACTAAGTGTGCTAGGATAGTTGCTTAGAACTTCCCTTTCCGAGACTTACCCGGTAAGGATAGGTTAGATCTCTGGGTAACAATCCGGTTTGTGTAGAATTCCTATCCTTAGGTCCTTAGAGACTTACCCGGTAATGAGACCTTAGGAATGGACTAGTGGACCATGAGACCTACCCGGTAATTGATCCCAATCTAGAAACGCTTAATCCCAACGTATCATAGTTAATCCAAGGAATGAATAGATAGCTTGAGTCTATGCCATACCCGGACTTCCAAACTCTAGAATCCGCTTTGTTACTTCCATTTTCCTATCTTTTGTTTTAGTGTGTGTTTGTGTTGCTTGATTGTGTTCATGTACTCGTGATCTTGTTTGATCACCCAAAACCCTCCAAAAACATTGTGTTTTCCATTTTCTTTATTCCTCATCTTATCTTAGTCTAGATTAACACTATTTTTGATCATTGAATGACTTAGTTTCACCTCAGTCCTTGTGTTCGACCTCGGAATACTATCCCTACTACGAACGTCCCGTACACTGCGGGTTCGCTAGGAGTTAGGAGAAATATAACGAGTATAAATTTAAAACCCAATTGCGCATCACACGATCTTAGCGTAACAAAATCGAAGGCAAAACAAATCAAAAACGTCTATTCTAAGCTAAACTATGAATCAAAAACAAAAACGTAAATGCAATACCTTGGGTTGCCTCCCAAGAAGCGCTTTGTTTAAGGTCCGTAGCTAGACCAAACTCGCACTTATTCGAGTGCGGTGGGCGCGAACTCTTCAGCTTGGAGTTCCGGCGTATACTTCTTGAGTCGTTTACCGTTCACCTTAAAGCTTCCGCCCGCTTCACCCCATACTTCAACTGCACCATGGGGGAAAATACGTTTGATTAGAAAAGGTCCGGTCCAACGAGATTTGAGCTTACCTGGAAGGAGACGAAGCCTTGAATTGAAGAGGAGAACTTGATCTCCTTCTTTGAAGTCCTTTGGAATGATATGCTTATCATGCCAACGCTTTGCTCTCTCCTTATAAATCTTGGCGTTCTCATAGGCGTTCAAGCGGAGTTCTTCAAACTCATTAAGGTTCAAGAGACGCTTCTTTCCCACTTCCTTCATGCTGAAATTCAACCATTTGGTAGCCCAAAACGCCTTGTGCTCCAACTCTACCGGTAAGTGACAAGACTTCCCATACACAAGGTTGTACGGTGTGGTTCCTATGGGAGTCATGTACGCAGTCCGGTACGCCCACAATGCGTCATCAAGCTTCAAGGACCAATCCTTCCTAGTCCTTGAAACCGTCTTCTCTAGGATTCCTTTGATCTCCCGATTTGAGATCTCAACATGTCCACTAGTTTGTGAATGATAAGGGGTGGCGATCTTGTGAGTAACCCCATACTTAGCTAGAAGAGCTTCAAAGCGCCGGGCAATGAAGTGAGAACCACCATCACTAATGATAGTCCTTGGTGTCCCGAATCGTGGAAAGATGTTGTTGTTGAAGAACTTAACCACCACCATGGCATCATTGGTGGGAGAGGCAATTGCTTCCACCCATCTAGAAACATAATCCACCGCCAAGAGTATGTATTGGTTTCCACAAGATGATGGGAACGGTCCCATGAAGTCAACTCCCCAAACATCGAAAATCTCCACCTCTTGGATGTTATTGAGAGGCATCTCATTCCTCCTAGAGATATTTCCTGTTCTTTGACAAGCATCGCAGCAAGAAACAAAGGATTGCACATCTCTAAATAAAGTAGGCCAAAAAAATCCAGATTGCAATACCTTAGCGCTAGTCTTGTTCGAACTAGCGTGTCCTCCACATGGTAGTGAATGACAATGGCGGATGACACTTTGCATCTCATCTTCCGGCACACATCGCCGAATGATGCCATCCGGACCTCTCTTGAAGAGGAGAGGTTCATTCCAAAAGTATTCCCGGACATCCTTAAAGAACTTCTTTCTTTGTACGTAGGATAATCCGGGTGGTATCTCCTACCAAACCAAATAGTTAACAAAATCAGCAAACCATGGTTCATTACCTTTGGAGATCACGTCGATGCACTCCTCGATAATGTGTAGGTATTCGTCCGGGAAGGAGTCATCTATAGGTAAGTGGTCGTCCTCTAGATGTGTTAGGCGACTCAAATGATCCGCAACAGAATTTTCCGAACCCTTCTTGTCGCGGATCTCTAGATCGAATTCTTGTAGGAGAAGAATCCATCTAATTAGCCTTGGCTTCGCATCCTTCTTTGCAAGGAGGTACCGGATCGCAGCATGATCCGTGTAGACAATCACCTTTGCACCTACAAGATAAGAGCGAAACTTGTCAATAGCATAAACATTGGCTAAAAATTCCTTTTCCGTAGTGGCGTAGTTGAGCTGCGCTTCATCTAGCGTCTTGCTAGCATAGTATATGGCATGGGTTCGCCCTTCCTTTTGTTGTCCAAGAACAGCTCCTATAGCTACGTCACTAGCATTAGCACATAACCTCAAAGGGAAGAGTCCAATCCGGAGGTTGGATAATAGGTGCTGAAATTAGAGCTTCGTGGATCATGTTAAATGCATCCAAGCATTCATGCGAAAACTCAAAAACTGCATCCTTCATCAATAGATTAGTTAGCGGTTTTGATATTTTAGAGAAGTCTTTTATGAAGTGTCTATAAAATCCGGCATGTCCTAGAAAACTTCTTATCCCTTTCACCAAAGTTGGGGGAGGAAGCTTCTCTATAATCTCTATTTTCGCCTTATCCACCTCTATCCCTCTACTAGAGATTAGGTGTCCTAATACAATTCCTTCCTTTACCATAAATTGACACTTCTCCCAATTAAGAACTAGGTTAGTGTCTTCACACCTTTGTAAAACAAGAGCAAGGTTAGAAAGGCAATTGTCAAAAGAGGAACCGTATACGGAGAAGTCATCCATGAAGACCTCCATGATTTCCTCAATGTATTCGGAGAAGATAGCCATCATGCACCTTTGAAAGGTGGCTGGGGCGTTGCAAAGCCCGAACGGCATTCTCCTATAAGCGAACGTACCCCATGGGCACGTGAATGTGGTCTTCTCCTGATCATCTGGGTGTATCGGAATCTGAAAGAAACCACTATAACCGTCAAGATAGCAAAAGTGAGAATGTTGCGCTAACCTTTCAAGCATTTGATCGATGAAGGGTAGTGGGAAGTGATCCTTCCTCGTTGCGTTGTTAAGCTTGCGGTAGTCTATGCATATCCGCCATCCCGTTACGGTTCGGGTAGGAATGAGTTCGTTATTCTTGTTGGTGATGACCGTCATTCCTCCCTTCTTCGGAACTACTTGAACCGGACTCACCCACTTACTATCGGAGATAGGATAGATGATACCTGCATCAAGAAGTTTAAGAATTTCCTTCTTGACAACCTCCTTCATGGTCGGATTCAACCGCCTTTGAGGTTGTCTTGAAGTCCTAAATTCTTCCTCCATTAATATTTTATGCATGCATAGGGAGGGTTTGATTCCTACTAAGTCTTCTATAGTATAGCCTAAAGCTTTCCTATGTTTCCTAAGGACAACCATAAGCTTACTATGTTCATATATGGTTAGATCGGAACTAACAATAACCGGATAAGTAGAGTTAGGTCCTAGAAAAGCGTACCTTAGATGAGTAGGAAGTGGCTTTAGTTCCATCGCTTTCGGAGCTTCCAATGGCTCTTGAGGAGCATCCGATGCCTCCTTAGAACTGTGTTACGCTAAAAAGTGTGCACGCAATAAGCCTTAAATTTATACTCGTTATAATTATCCTAACTTCTAGCGCACCCGCAGTGTACGGGACGTTTGTAGTATGGATAGTATTCCGAGGTCGAACACAAAGACTAAGGTGAAATTGATTCGGTTTTGTGATTAAGTTTAGTGAAGGTCTAGGTTAGAAAAGAGGGAAACAAAGAAATGAAAATCTAAATTGTTTTTGGTCGGTTTTTGGTGATCAATCAAAGATCACAATTCATGCAAAGTAAACAATCAAACTAGACTAAAAATCAGCACAAATGAATAAACCAAACAAGATAATGATCAAGGAAAGAAAAGACGGATTCTAGGGGTCGGAAGTTCCGGTTATGGCATAGAACTCAAGTTATCTATTCATTCTTTGGATTAACTATGATATGTTGGGATTAAGTGTATCTAAATTGGGATCAATTACCGGGTAGGTCTCATGGTCCAACTAGTCCACACCTAAGGTCTTATTACCGGGTAAGTCTCTAAGAGCCTAAGGATAGGAATTCTACACAAACCGGATTGTAAATTAGGGGTCTAACCTATCCTTACCGGGTAAGTCTTGGAAAGGGAAGTCCTAAGCGACTATCCTAGCACATCTAATCCAATAGCGGCTTATTAGGCTCACCACTACCTAAGGTTTACTATTTTAGATTCTAAGGGTAAGGATTACCGGGTAAGTCTCTCCTAACACTTAGTCACTACACTAGGTAGGTTAAACTCAGCAAACACTTAGGGTTTCAACATTTTATAGGTCTAAGGCAAGATCCTTCAAACCAGGGAGAATCACGGGTTGTTCTTCCTAAACCACGGCCGTGGTTCTTCAAGAACTACCCGTGATTTCTAACAGCAACTACGTTCATAAGCAAAAGTCATCCAAAGGTAAATCTAAGTCCATCCTATCATAGTTCTAGCCATAACCATCCTTTCCTTACCCTAGAACCACATCAATTTAGCCTACAACATTCATAATGGAAATCGAAGCAAACAAACATAAAATCAAAACATCCATTGCAAGATAATGAAAGAAGAGAGGTGAACAAGTGAACTTAATTCAAAACTAAGCTGAAGATTAGAATAGAGCCACTTACAACCCTTCCAAAGAAGGTTCAAAGGTTCATACAATCTCTAGAAAACGAAATCCGAAATACAAGAAAGCTATGGTGTGTGTTCTTCTCCTCCTCTTCAATGGAACTCTCCTTCTTCTCTTTGACACTTTCCTTCCTAGAAAATCTTCTTGTTTTTGAGAATATATTTGTTAGAGAGAAATGGATAATGGATGAGCTGCTCCCAAACTACCCCAGCTGCCTCAAACAACCCATGAAGGACCACTTTTATAACAAATCCTTCATGAGCTGGCCATGAGAGTCGTGGCACAGCTGTCACGAAAATCTGGCAAAATCCACGGTCATTTCCACGGCCGTGGTTCGTCAGAGAACCGTGATTCTATGCAGAAACTTCGCCTTGAATCATTAAGCTGTGATTTGGTGCATGGCTTGTGTTGGCAAGGTTCCATGAGTCCTCCTCAGCCCTTGGCTTGTGTCCTAATGAGTCCGAGGGTGTGTCATCCAAATGAACGATCCTCAAACGCATCGTTTAAGCTCCTAAACTTCCCGTAATACCTACAAAACGCGCACAAGTCCGTGTAGACGTCTATCTCGACAAAATATGTGAATTGGGTGCAAAACGTCTTGAACTAATGCTAGATCATGCATGAATGAGCGAGAATTTTGTCTAAATGTACACCTAAAACTATGTTATAAATCGTGTTATCACAGTGTCTAAGGGTGTAGAAGGTGTGGGAGGAGAATCAAAAGAAGTTGAAGAAGTGGCACGATCATCCTCTTCCACGGCCTGAATCACGGTTTCCCTGCATCCTCCACGGCCGTGGTTTAGGGCGTGGAAAGGAAATACGGTTGCTCTGTTTCCTCCACGACCGTGTAACCCTCTGGAGTGAGCCACACTTTGGGTGGTGAGATCCACGGCCGTGGAATATAGTGTATGGCCGTGGATTCTCACGTTTTCTGCTTCGTCGTGGAGTTTCTCAAACTCCTCTTCACACACTTCCTCTTGTGCTTCTAAGGCTTCAATTGCCTCATTGCACTCCTCTTCTTCCCCTATATTCGTTAGACTCATAGCAATAACCTTTTGCAAAGGATCTTTGAAGAGAATCGCACTTACCTCCTCTTTAGACAACCCCTCTTCATCTTGGATATTGAATATATCCTCCTCAAAGATTGGCTCCTTCACTAGAGTGGAAAGAACGAACTCTACCTTCTCCTCTCCTATGTCAAAGGCGAGTCTAGCATTCTTGCAATCGACTATGCAGCCGGAAGTTGCAAGAAACGGTCTTCCGAGTATGATCGGGACCGGACTATCTGCAGGAATGTCAAGCACAACAAAATCAATGGGAACAAAGAATTTACCTAGCTTGACTGGGACGTCTTCTACAATACCAATGGGGTGAGTGATGGATCGATCCGCCATGTACAACGTCATCTTCACCGGTTAAGGGTCGTCTAAACCGATCTTCCTACATAATGCAAGTGGTATGATGCTCACACTTGCTCCTAAGTCACATAATGCATCGTATGTGACATCTTCCACTCCTATGGGAATACAAAATGACCCCGGATCCTTTAGCTTTGGGGGCATTTTCTCCTTCATGGTCTTGATGAGATCCGAAGAATCCGAACTCATCTTAACCTCTCCAAAATCCTCTAGCTTCCTCTTGTTGGAGAGGAGCTCCTTTAAGAACTTGCCATAAGCCGGCATACCTACAATAGCATCAATGAAAGGTATATTAATATGCAGCTTGCTCATGAGTTCTATAAACTTACCAAATTATTTATCTAGGCGTGCTCTCGCTCTAGATTGAGGGAATGGTAGGGGAGGTTTGTAAGCCGGAGGAGGAACGTAGACATCTTCCTTCTCCTTCCCCTTCTCCTTGTCTTTATCAACAGGGACTTCAACAAACTTAGGTTGCGGATCGGTGGTAGTCATTCCGCTCCTAGTCGTGATTGCCATCACCCTTCCCTTAGGGTTGTCCTCCGTCTTTCCTGGAAGTTTCCCTTGATTCCTAGGAACTTCCTCCGCATGGCTGAACATTTGGTTTTCTAAAACCTTTTGGGCTTTATCAACCTTAGAAATTTGATCATCAACCTTAATGATGCGGTTCTCCAAACCTTGAAGCTTTCCCAAAATCGTTTCCAACATGGGATCGGGCTTCTCCTTCCCCGAAGCGTTTCCTCCATTAGATGTTTGCCCTTGGCTTTTCAAAGGAGTAGAGGAAGAGGAAGGTGGAGTTAGTGAATTCGAATTGGAAGGATAAGAGTTACCGGAGTTTTGTTGATTGGAGCACCAATTGTTGTTGTTTGAACCCCTATTATTGTTCCAATTATTGTTCCGGTTATTGTTGTTTCCATTCCAATTATTCGGGTTGTTGTTCCGGTTATTGTTGTTGCGGTTTGTATTCTCACCACCATTGTTGTTGTTGCCCTAGTAGCCAACATCCTTTCCTTGTTGCTTTGGAAAGTTGGTCTTGATAGCCTCCTTCAACTCTTTGATTTCATTGTTGAGGGAGAAAATTTGATTTTGAGCTTCATGTGTGAGCTTTGCTCCTTGCTCCACACGATTTCCCTCTACCTTCCGGTGAGAATACTTCTCTATGACCCTTGCTTTCTTCTCAATGAAGTCCCAAGCGTCATCTTCTCTCATGTCCATGAATGTACCACATGAGAGGGATTGGAGCTTGAATTGTGTCTCCACATCTAGCCCTTTATAGTATATCTCTAGCAATGCAAGCTTGGATATGCCATGATGAGGACAATCCAAGAGCAAATCCTGAAACCTTTCCCAAGATTGAAACAAACTTTCGTTATATCTCATGGAAAATGCATTAATCTTACCTCTAAGTTCCGCCGTTTTGGATGGCAGAAAGAACTTAGTGAGGAACTCCGCAGAAAGGTCTTCCCATGTGTCTAGTTTCCCACTAGGAAGAGCTTGATACCGAGACAATGCTTTCCCCTTCAAGGAGAAGAAGAAAGGCTTGAGCTTATAGTTGTTGGTAGTCGCGTTCTTCGGTCTCATTGTCTCCATCATACACTCAAAGTTTTGCAAGTGTTGGTGTGGAGATTCAGCGCTTGTCCCGCCAAATTGGTTTTGGTGAACAAGAGTAATAACTTGAGGGTTGAAGCTAAACCCTTGTACATCATCAGCATCAAAGTTCACACCTAGACGGCATGGTTGCTGCGTTGGATCCATTCTTTGGCCAAGAGTTCTTGGCTCCTCATCCACACGTTCGATCCTCGCATTCCTAGGTGGAACACGGCGATTAGCAGCTGCCCGTGGATGGAATGGATTTACATTGATCGTGGGATCAATTTCCTCTAGCGGTGGCATGGAGGAGTCGCTATCATCATTAGTCGAGTTGGCTCTAACCGATCTTCCCGGTCTCCTCCTTTTCTTTTTCTCCTTGAGGTTGTTTATCTCAATCCTCATTTCGAACATCATATCAGTTAGATCATCAACCTTCATTTGATGACGATCCGTTTCTTCCCTACGTGTTTTTTCACTCCATAGGAGTTGAGCTTCTTTCTCCGCTAGCTCCGATTGAAGATCACGTTCGTGTTCTTCAGCCATTTTCTTTTCCTTACGCTTTTGCCGTAAAGTTCTCTCAAGCTCTTGATCAAGAGGTAAGAGATCCTCGGTGTTCCTAGACCTGTGCATGCACTCAAAGAGATATCAAATAACAAGGGAGAAGCTCCCAAGCTTGACAACCGTAAACCGAATTCGGCCTAGACCAAATCCCCGGCAACGGCGCTAAAAACTTGTTCGCCACTTAGCGTGCGTGCAAATAAGCTTTAAATTTATAAAACTAGAATCAAGCAAGCGAACCCGCAGTGCACGGATCGATATAGTTATGCAAGAATTCCAGAGTATCGAACACAAGGATTTGGGGGGAACAAATTCAATTGTAGATTATCAAGCGAGTAAATATAAGAGCTTTTCGAATTATTGGGAAAACAACAAACCTAAAGATCCGGGAATCCAGCTGTGGCAATCGATTCAAGATATACTAATGATATAAGGACAGAGTTAAGGGTTGCAAAGGTATGCTAATGTAGGGTAATCGTACGGTGAAGTTCCAAAAACCTTATATGACTCACCTAAAAGATACTCTCTATAAAGGTTGTTGAGGCTTCAGTATAGAAAGGTTCTAAAGGTAAGAATTAACGTCAAATACCCAAACTTGTAATCCAAGGATCAAGACTAACTAAACCAATTAAGGTTGTGACACTCACAATCGAGGTAGAGGTTGTTGAGGCTTCACTACCACCTAGAAAAGGCAAGCCAAGATTAAGTTAAAGCAAATCTCTAACTTTGGATTATAGTAAAAGCAAGTTTGTAACTTAACACAAAATTACGGTTAGTTCTTGAGTTCCACGGCCGTGGATGCTCAAGAACAGACCGTGGATTAGGGTTGTTGTCGATTCTCTCTAACTCTTAGGGTCCAATCTCTTTACGATCGATCTATCATTATCTAAGCCACAACTATCAACCCTTCACCCTTGAAGTGTTAAGGATTTTTAGCCAACAATAGTCATATTGATATCAAATTCAAGATTTAAAAGAATGAAAGATGAAAACTTCCGAAAACTTCAATAACTTTCCAAATAATCTCAAATCCATAGATTAAGAACAATATCGTCAATAGATTCGGAACAACACAAGCAATCACAATCTTAGATAAGAAGGATGAACGGGATGTCAATCCGTCTTTTAAATCAAACCTAAGCAAGAAGCGTAATCTTCTTGCGAACAATCTTTCGAATCTTCGATCTTCCGTCAATCCGGAAATCCCAATGGCAAAGCGCAAAAATCTCTCAAACACAATCTCCGCCAAATGCAAAATTAGGGCAATTCCAAGCGCAAGCGTAAGATGCGTCTATGCGTAAGCGAAGGTGACGGAATCTCTCTTCGTCCGTCCTTTTATAGTGTAAGATAAAATATCGGCCCGGCCCAATTGCGTAGGAGATCGTGGCTTAAAGTGTGGCGAAAAAGATTGCCAAGATCACGGTCGTGGAAGGGTTCCACGGCCGTAATTTAGAGCGTGGAAATCAACACGGTTTGACACAACTCCTCCACGGCCGTAGAAATTGCTGGAATGAACCACGCTTCTCTTGCCATGGTTCCACGGCCGTGGACTTGAACGTGGAAAGTAGTACGGCCGTATTTTAGAGCGTGGTTTAGGGCAAAAACGTGATTCTTCCTTAGCCTCGTGCATTCTTCAATTTGGCACTTCCTTAGCTCCTAGGAATGCCCTCAATTTATGGACATGCTCAATCAACTCCATCCTTGCTCAATTCTGTTCGGAAATAGCTCTCATTTACCTATAATCAACATAAAGCTTGTGTAGATCTCTATATCGACATTATAGACAAACTAGCTCAGAAATGCATCAACGCTCAATCAATGACTATCAATATGGATCAAATACACTTAGAAAACATGCCTAAAATATCACAATATTTCATGCTAACAACAGGTAGTGAGACTTCATGGAGTACCTAGGACTATATTCTCTAACAAAGACGGACGGTTCACCTCAAGATTTTTGCAGAAAGGACTTGCCGCCCTAGGTACAAGTTTGTAGTTCACGACTGCTTATCATCCTCAAACGGCTTGATAGCATTTATTATAGTCTATATTTTGGGATTAGTTTAGATGTTCTATCTTCATAAATCTGCATGTATGGATTTATATTCTTTGATCATTATGTTGTTTTGTTTACCTTTGCAAGAATCGAGGTCTACACCTAGTTTTGTTGTGATTGTAGGGAAAATAACACGTTTTGGAACGATATGGAGCTAAGGGAGCTAAGGAGTCATTGGAGCTACATTATGGAGCATTGAGGAGCTACAAGAAAGGTTTAGGAACCATGGAAGTTGGACAACATATTGATATCGGACCAGATTAGAGACATATACACATAGCTGAGACACACCTCGGATGGCTACATTGTTACATCGACCGATGTGATCTTTCCGTTGGGCTGGACAGTGGCGAGCGGCCGACAACCCACGAGATCTTTTATTCATGGCCGAAGATCTTTTATTTTTGGCAAGTGATTCTCCTATATATTGAGAGGGATTTTTTGGATGGAAGCATGTCTTAGAGATGGAAGTTGGCTAGTGTGGAAGATTGAAGATATTCCAAGGAAGGAAGGAATATAAAGTTGAACGCTTTGAAGGAAGTTGTAAGGTTTTCTTAGATTGTTTGATTGTTGTCTTTTGGTTTGTGATTGAGGAACGCAGTTTGGTTGTTTGATTAATTGTTTGATTGAATTATTGAGACCTTTGTGTTAAGGTTTTCTTGTTTGACTATTGATTCCCTTTTCATATATTTGATTATTGTTATCATGATGATTATTGTCTATGTTCTTCGTGCGATTCTAGGGTGATTGACTGAAAGTTGTCGGAAAGACGATGAAAGACTGAGCCTTTACCCTAGTGGACCCTGAAAGCTCGAGCCTTACCTTAACCGACGAACACCTCGGTCAGTTTGTAGAACATCTCGAACGAGATGGAGCATGAACTGAGCAAGGCGAGACCTTTCCTGATCCTTATCTGAGTTGAGGTTTTTGTTTTTCAAATCCTATCCTTGTTATACCTTTCTTGGCCCATACGCAAGCCTAGGATGAGACTTACCCGGTGATTCCTTTGTTTGTATACCCATGATCATGAGTGTTAGGTAATAAATGTTTATCCTTTATTAGGGTTTGGGTGTGCTTTCATCCCATCTTTGATAGTTAGCGTGAGACTTACCCGGTAAAGGTTAGTTCTATCCTCTTGGGCGGTATGTTGGTTTGAGATTATAGTTCGTTTCCTTAGTCGCTTGAGACTTACCCGGCGAGAGGATCTTTGGTGTGGGATAGTGAGTAGTGAGACTTACCCGGTGATCTATTCCCACCATGGGAACACCTTCCCTATGCAAACCTCAGCTTTGTCCGTGTTATCCTTTGAGATCTTGAGTCGGAACCACAACCGGATGCTTTGACCTCTAGAATCTGCTTTTTCTTTATCTGATTATTACCTCATCTTTAATACCTTTGCTTTGTTACTTGTTTTTGATTGACAACCTGAATTACCGTGTTTTGTTTCACCATAGTCCCTTGGAACCACAATTGGATGTTTTAGATTGACAACCTGAATTACCGTGCTTTGTTTGATCCTGGAGTATTTGCTATTATTACAATTGATCCATACACTGTTGGTTCGCATATTGTTTCGGGCTTATATTTTAGGTTAAAAATTTAAAGCTTTATCGTTCACCATACACACACGTCTGAGAGCGAACAAGTTTTTGACGCCGTTGCCGGAGACTTGGTCAAGACCAAGTCGGTTTCGGTTGTCTTTTAGGGTTGTTGCCCTTGTTGCTATTGATTACTTTACTTGAGTGATTTTGATAGCATGTATTATAGTCTAAATTTTGGGACTTATTTGGACGTTTTATCTTCAATAATCTGCATGTATGGATGTATATTATGTGATTATATTGTTGTTTCGTCTACCTTTATGGGAATCAAGGTCTACACCAAGTTTCGTTGTAATCGTAGGTAAAACGGCACATTTTGGACTAAAATGGAGCTAAGGAGTCATTGGAGCTACATTCTGGAGTTTAAAAGAGAACTCAGGAAGCCAGGAATTAATGAAGAAGATTTACTTTGGACCAGATTTGAGAGATTTCACTTTTAGTTAAGACTCACCTCGGTCAGCTACAGTGTCACCTCGACCGAGGTGATCTTGAGGAGCGTCCCGACCGAGGCGAACACCCTGCCGCCGGCGAGATCCATACTTTTGGCTGAGATCTTTTAATTATGGAAAGAAGATATCTTATATTTTTGGGCTGGATTTCTAAAGGAAGATCTTATTTTTGGAAGATCTATTTTAGAGATATGAATATATTTTATATAGGAAATTATGTTTTTAAGATATTATTATCTTTCGAAGATAATTCTGCTATAAAAGGGGCTGGATTATCTACAATTCAGCATCGTCACATGCTTGGAGGCTGAGAATACGCAGTAGTTAAGAGATTTTTTGGAAGCTTGAAGGAAGGATTGAAGATCAATCAAGGAAGGATTCATAGTTTGGAGATTAGCTTTAGAGGGAGTTTTTAAGACTTTCTTAGATTCTCTTTGGTTTATTGTCTTGTTGGACTTGTGATTTGAGGAACGCTGATTTGTTGTTTATTCGATTAAGTTATTGAGGCCTTTTCCTTAAGGTTTACTTGTTCGAATATTCATTCCTTTCCCATATATTTGGTTATTGTTTTCATGATGATTAGTGGCTAAATTTCTTGTGCGATTCTAGGGTGATTGGCTGAAAGTTGTGGGAAAGACGATGATAGAATGATCTTAATCCCAGGAAGACCCTGAAAGTTCGAGTCTTTAACCTTAACCCTAGAGTACCTCGCTCAATCGATGAACATCTCGGCCGGGGTGGAACTTGACTGAACGAGGTGATCTTTTCTGATCCGAAACCGAGAGTTAAAAGTTCTAGTTTGCCAAATCCATTTCATATTACACCTTTCCTGGTTCAATGCAAGCCTAGGATGAGACTTACCGGGTGATTCCTTTGTTTGTTTACCCATGATCATAAGTGTAGGTAATAAAGGTTTATCCTTTTATTGGGGTTTGAGTGTGCCTTGATCCCATCTTTGTGAGTTAGCCTGAGACTTACCCGGTAAAAGTTGATTCTATTCCCTTAGGTGATGTGTTGGATTGAGATTCTAATTCCTTTCCTTAGTACCTTGAGACTTACCCGTTAATAGGAGCTTTAGTTTGAGATAGTGAGTAGTGAGACTTACCCGGTAATCTATCCCCACCTTAGAAACACCTTCCCTTCGCAAAACCTCATCTTTGTCCGCATTATCCTTTGAGATCTTGAGTCTGAACCACAACTAGATGCTTTAATCCCTAGAATCTGCATTTACCCTTATTTGAACTTATTATCATCTTTGATTACTTTAATTGCTTTTGTGGTTATTAGTTACTTGACAACCTATTCTTGCTTTGTTTCACCTAAGTCCTTGTGATCGACCCCTGGAATTCTTGCTTTTTATTACAATTGATCCGTACACTGCGGGTTCGCATCCTTGTTTTAAGCATACTTCTTGGGTTATAAATTTAAAGCTTGCCCACACCGTTTGGAGCGAAAAAGTTTTTGGCGCCGTTGCCGGGGACTTGGTCTTGACCGAGCCGGTTGCGGTTGTCTTTCGGGGCAATTTCCCTTGTTGCTACTAACCACTCTACTTGTGTGTTTTCCCAGGATCTTTTTCTTAATTAGGTTTATGCGAAGAACCCGTGTTGGGAAGGAAATCGTTCCATATGATCCCAAACCAGAAAAGACATATAAACGACGATTGAAAGAAGATAAGATGGCCAACCAGGACAATCGCGATCTTGAGGCCGAATTGAAGGAGGCGTTGGAATAGCTGCGCCTCAATAAGGAAGAATTGTAGCGAGAAAGTGAGCAGACTCGCACCAGAACTGCAGAGATTGAAGCAGATATGGCCGATCTAATAGCCCAGATTCTGCATCGAGCGATCCCATATCCTCGACGGAGGCAGGACCCAGTCCCAGTTTCCGCGGCCGAGATACATCCACCTCGGATGCCTGTCCGAGATGTTCTTTTTGCTGTACTTCCACAAACCCTGGGACAAAGGATGGACCCTAATAAGCATGTGAGGCATCCAGGAGTCAACCTAGGTGATCCAGCGGAGCATGATTACGAGCTTCGACCGCAAGTTCTATCCATGATCCTCCAAAGCCAGTTTGAGGTTTAGAGAGGGAGTCTCCGCATCAGCATTTGCAAAAATATGAGATCCTGATGGAGACCTTGAGACCTTCAAGGCTGGAAAACAACAACTACAAGCTAAGGCCTTTCTAATTTTCTTTGAAGGACAGGGCGCTTACTTGGTATCAATCTCTTCCACCCGGAAAGATCAACACTTGGGAAGAGATGACGATGGAGTTTCTAACAAAGTTCTTTCCCCCCTCCAAGATCGTTGAAATGAGAGGAAAGATTAATGCATTCATAATGAAGGACAAGGAGAGTTTGCCCAAGTCATGGGAAAGATTCAAAGATTTTCTATTGGATTGCCCACATCATGGGATTCCAAAGATAGAGTTGCTGGAGATATACTTTAAGGGATTGGATGGAGCTACTCAATTCAATCTTCAGCTACTTTCCGCCGGAACATTCATGCATATGCCGGTAGACGAAGCTTGAGAGTTCGTTGAAAAGCAAGCTTTGCATATGGAGAAGTACTCCCACCAAGGAGCCGAAAATGGAATTAAGAGAGTTAATTTCCAGGACACTCCATCAAATGATAATCAACTCATCTCCCTTAAGAATGATGTGAAGCAATTGTAAGACCTTTTGGTGGCTCACACGAAGAAGGAAGATTGAGGATATCAAGGGTCAAGGAACAACAACCAAGGGTCCAAGAATAACAATTACAACAACAATAGAGGCTCCAACAACAACAATTGGAGATCTAATCAACAAAATCCGGGTAACCCTTATTCTAATTCTAATTCTAATAATTCTTTTAACCCTTCTTCTTCTTCTACTACTCCATTGAAGATCCAGGAGCCTGGATCAAGTTCGTCCCAGCCAGAGAAGAAAGATGCAGTGCTGGAGGCCATCTTGATCAAGCTCAACGCTGTGGAGACGTCCATGACTTCATTTTCGAAGGCACAAAAAGCCTTAGAGCAACAATTCTTTAATTAGGCAAATGAAGCGCCAAGAGATCCAGGGAAGCTCCCAGTAAGGACAGAGAGCAACCCTAAGGGACAAATTATGGCAATAACAACGAGAAGTGGACTGAAAACTGCAGATCCAGTACCTCGGTCAGTGCTAGAGCAGATGAAGGACACCTCGGTCCAGATACAGACGAGGAATACTTCGGTCGAGGTGCCACCCGAGGTGGAGTCCCAGAAAGTGAAGGACAAATCTGAAGTTTATGTCCAACCTCAACCACCACTTCCATTCCCTCAGTTAAGTGCCAGAGCACATCTAGACAAGCATTTTGGTAAGTTCCTTGACTTGATGAATAAACTACACATTAACATCCCTTTCCTTGATGCTATTCTAGGGATGCCCGCCTACGGGAAGTTCTTGAAAGATTCTATCAAGGAAGAGGAAACTGGAAGACTTTGGAGAGGTAAGGATGACATCTAAATCATCGGAGCTCATTTAAATCAAGAAGGAAAAGATGCCACCCAAGTTGAGAGATCCCGGCTCATTTTGCATTCCCATTCAAGTTGGGGATGTAACTTGTGAAGCGTTGTGTGATCTAGGAGCCAACGTGAGCATCATCCCGTTGGAGCTATGTGTGAAGATCGGACTTGGAGAGCCCAAGCCGGTGAAGATAAGGTTGTATATGGCGCATCGTTCCATTACCCATCCCGTGGGCATCTTGGAAGACATTCTCGTCAAGTTCGGTAACTTCTATTTACCTATACACTTTGTTGTACTTAATATACCCACAAATTATCCCATTCCTATCATTCCCGGGAGACATTTTCTAGCAACTTTGGGTTGCAATGTGGATTGTAAGAACGCCAAGTCAAAATTCAATATTGGTGGTGATCAAGTGGAGTTTGCATTGCTTACTGGAATGAAAGGAGAGCCGCTGGAGGATGATTTCTTCAACATCTATGATGAAGAAGAATCAAGAGAATTGGTGAGTTCGATCCTTATTAATGACCCTCTTGAAAGAGTTATTAGTTTTAGCCAAAGGAGGAAGGTATAGATGCTTCTTGTGATGCAGATATACGGAGCTTAAAGGCACTGGAAGCAGATCTAGGAGCTAAGATTGAGAAACTCATCCACGAGAGGAGAAATTCAAGTTTCGGTCCCAGTTCCAGTACCTCGACCGAGGCACTTTCGGGACCAAACGGGGTGTTCTTATCTGAAGAACATCTCGGTCATCCACCTCGGACACCGACCGAGACAGCAAGCGAGATGTTGTCAAGTGAGGACAACAAACTTCTTACACCCATTTCTGAGATTCATTTACAGTTGGTCGAGCATTGGCTCCACCAAGCTTCTGATAATAAAGAACCTTGGTATGCTGATATTGTTAATTATCTTGTTTGCTAGAAAATACCGCCCGGATTGACATACACTCAGAGGAAGAAATTCTTCAAGGATGTACACCACTACTACTGGAATGAACCTCTACTATTTAAGAGAGGTCCGGATGGGATGCTTCGACGATGCATTCCAGAGGATGAAGTTGCTAGTGTTTTACGACATTGCCACTCGCTTCCTTGTGGAGGACATGCTAGCGCTCACAAAACATGCGCTAAGGTATTACGTTCTGGTTTCTTTTGGCCTACATTATTTAAGGATGTGCAAACGTTTGTTGTTTCTTGTGATGCATGCCAACGAACTGGGAACTTGTCTAGAAGGAACGAGATGCCACTCAACAATATCCAGGAGGTTGATATTGTTAATGTATGGGGAGTTGATTTCATGGGACCTTTCCAATCATTCGCATGGAACCTCTACATTCTCCTAGCTTTCGATTACGTCACTAGATGGGTAGAAGCCATCGCCTCTCCCACTAATGACGCCATGGTGGTTGTGAAGTTCTTCAATCGGACTATCTTCCCACGTTTTGGGACACCACGTATCATCTTCAGCGATTGAGGGACACATCAACCGGAAGTTTAAGGCACTTTTATCGAAGTATGGGGTAACCCACAAGGTAGAAACTCCTTACCACCCTCAAACTAGTGGACATGTCGAGATCTCGAATAGAGAAATCAAGGCAATTTTGGAGAAGACTGTCTCTAGGACGAGGAAGGATTGGTCCATAAAGTTGGACGACGCTCTTTGGGCTTATAGGACCGCATTCAAGACTCCCATTGGTACCACCCCTTACAATTTGGTATATGGGAAGTCTTGCCATCTAGCCGTGGAGTTAGAGCACAAGGCATATTGGGCAATCAAGTGGTTGAATTTTGATATCAAGGAAGCCGGAGAGAAGAGGCAATTGGACATCAACGAGTTGGAATAGTTGCGCTTAAACGCTTATGAGAATGCCACAATCTACAAGGAAATAACAAAGAGATGACATGACAAGCATATCATTCCTAAGGAATTCAAAGAAGGAGATTTAGTCCTACTCTTCAACTCCCGTCTTCGCCTCTTTCTAGGTAAGTTGAAATCTAAATGGACAGGACTTTACATTGTGAAACATGTTTTCCCTTATGGTGCAGTTGAGATTTGGGGAGAAACAAGCGGAAGCTTCAAGGTCAATGGTCATAGGATAAAGAAGTACCAACCGGAAATCCAGGTTGAGGAGATTGCACCACTATACCTCGTTTAGGGATGCCGTACGGTCCAGCTAGCGACCTTAAATCAAGCGCTTCTTGGGAGGCAACCCAAGGTATTGTTTTCTTTTTGCTTTTTCTAGCTAAGTTTTAGATAGTTTTCTCTTGCTTTGCTTTGTTTTGTTTTTGGCGTCCTAGACAGAAACCAGGTACTCTCTAAGGAAGGATTACAACTCAGGAGCAACACTGGAAGGACAGAAGTTCAAGAAATTGAGAAGACGGAGTTTGACTGAGACACATCTCGGTTACTGTCACAGCGCCTCGACCGAGATGTTCTTGATGCAACCGAGCCGACTAGGTCAGAAAATCCAGTCAGCCACCTCGGTCCGGTCGGGACCACCTCGACCGAGGTGATATCAGAATCGGCGAGGGGTATAAAAGGCGAACATATTTTTCTCTCTTCCCTCCCAACTCCCTTCTCGACCGCGGCGCATAATCATCTCGTTTCTTCGTTTTTCACGATTTTTTATCCGATCTCGCAAAGAAAAGCAAGAGGATCAGATTGCAAGCAACAAACTGCGAGATAAACACCTCGAATCTGCATAATTTGGGGTAAATTGTCGGAAACCCTAACTTCTCTCTCTTTACTTATTTTAGAGATATTTGGCTTTGATTGCCACATTTTATTGCTGAAAAGAGTATAAGTACCCCATAGGAAGCAATTGGTAGTGATTTTGGGGGAAAAGAACTGAAAATCAAAGAGAGGAAATCGGCCAGTTTTTTGCCTCGGTCCAGTCGAGTTGTGTCTCGGCTTTCTTCAGCCTGTGAGACCAACCGAGGTGACCTTGTCAGCAGAAATCATGAGTTCTCGATCTGAACGTCCGCTTGTTTTGAGGGATGCTCCCAGTGGTTCTTCCCCTTCCCCTTCTTCCCGACCTTTTTTCCTGGTGATTCATGAGCGTCCACGTGGCGGAGGACTTGAAGAAGATGATTTCTATAGTAGGGCTGGAGAAGTTTTTGGAGATCCGAGCTCCAGCCTACCTTGAGCCGACCATGGAGTTTGTGAGTTCTGTTACTCACATGCCAGAGAGGAACAACATCAAGTACCGGTTACTGAACCGGAATTATACGGTGCCGATAGATCAATTCTAAGACATTTTTGGCTTCCCGACAGTTCCCGACTTTCCTTCCCGAGCAGTGACTCGATAGTTCTGGGGGAAAATTGCCCATGTGGTGGGGCATAGTGACATATGGAGACCTGGAGACTCCAAGGAGTGCATCATCTTCCATTTAGCTTTCCATCTAGCCCACCGTATTTTTAGTGAGACTCTTCTGGCGCGCACTGAGGCTCCCTAGAAGATCAGTCAGGGAGAGTTGTTGAGCCTGTTCTGCATGGTTACTGGAGGAGTGCTTGAATTTGGAGGCATGCTAGCTGAGGATCTGCACCGGATCAAGGGTAAGGCAAAGGGATATATTTGTTGTGGAGGGTTGGTGACTTATATCGCTACAGTTTTGGGTCTAGACTTGACTGCTTGTACATTGGTGGCGGCTGCAAAGCCGCTTGGACTTTATGAGATGATCACGAGGAAGATACTAGTTCCTCGTGGCCTCACTACACCCTACGTAGCTATGCCTTGAGAGCAGACTGCCCCTCAGGGTATCATATGGTCAGCCTAGTTCACAGTTTTCGATCCGCAATACTGGTCTTCTGCATGGCTGCCCTATATAGAGGATGCGAGAGATGTTGCACCAGCTGTGGAGGAGGAGGAGTATGATGATGGAGGAGTTTCCATGGAGACTGGTACAGATACAACCGACCCTAGTGTGCCAGTTGTCGATTTAGACAACGAGGCTACAGAGGAGGAGGCAGCTGCACCATCACGACCTGCCCGACGTAGAGTCCGCGGACAAAGAGATCCAGTAGCTCACCGACGGATTGATGAGCTGACGGACCAGATGATCGACTCTTACCTAGCCTTGACATTATACATGATGGAGCTTAGAGAGAGCCAGCACTACCACCAGAGGATGATGGAGATCTAGTTTCAGCACACTATGGGTTATCCGTTTGACCCATCTCAGCATCCCTTCATCCCATATCCACCACCACCACCAACGGATCACGACTAGACCATGCATGGATTTCTTTTCTTTATTTATTATGCAGTGCAGCATGTCTGGTGAGTTCTCTTATTTTAGACTTATTTTGACCCATTGGGACAATGTGTCCCAAATATGGTGTATTTATATGTATTATTTGACATTGTGTATGCTTGTATGACTCGAGTTGGATATTTATGATTTTATTTATGCTCTATATGTTTATTTGAGATTACATGCATGCATACAGGTTTTTGTTTGAGAAACACGTCAAAAAATGGTTTAAGAAAAAAACTTTTTTATGACCTCGACCAGGATGATTTTGACCAAACGAGGTAAAGCACCTCGGATGACTTAGAACACCTCGACCGAGGCGGTTTAACTGAGTGATTTTTCGAAACGTTTTGTGCTTTTTTTTTTATATGACCTCAGTGATGATTTTGTTTGCAGATTGGCTTTGAAATCTTTATATGCTTGAAAGGTTTTATGATATGTTTAAGTTGCAAAATGCTTTGTTTGAAATTTTGGCATGTTTAATACTTTGTTTTTATCAAAATTATGTTGAATTTGAAGGTTGACACCACATGATAAGTTCTATCACATTCTTCCTGGGATGAATAAGGCAATTCATTCTTTTCTTTTCTTCTTCTTGATCATGCTTTAGCCCCTCAGATACATATTTGCCTCCCTTTACCTATCCGGGAATTTGGAAGCAAGTGAAAGTAAAGTGGAGATGTTGATTGGAAGTTTTAGAAACAAACAAATAGGTTTGGAGAAGTCAATCATGATGATGAGTAACTCGACACCATTCATATAGCCGGGTGTTTGTTTCTTGCCAAAGTCGGATTGAGCGATATTCCTAACGGGTCATGGTATGTGCATCACGGGTTTGAGGCATCTCGAGAAATTGATGATTGCTGATCTCCTAGGCTTCAGTTATTGTGCACCTCTGTCCATGCATCCCAAAAAGTAAAGTAAAATAAGCAAAGCTTATTGGTGGATGATGTTGTGTTTCAAATGAAGTGAAGTAAAATCCTTTTCCCGGATTCTAGCACCACATTCCCTATATACATCCCACCCTGACACATTTCTTGACCTCTTTTGGAAGCCCTTGAGACCTCGAGCTTGTTGATTGACTTGGTGGTTTAAGCTGGATTATACATGATTAATTTCGATAAATATGATTTATTATGCATTCTATGATTTTATGCAAGGTGAACAACTTTCTTATACTTATAAAATGTTTTGATTTTATTTGCCATGAAGCATTCTCTTAGAGTGATCTATGAGTGGAGCACACCACCAAAAATGTTTTGAAATACTTTTCATTAATCTTTATGACGTATAATCCATTATATCTTGTACTTAAGATTTGAAACTTGCTTGGGGACAAGCAAGGGACAAGTATGCGGTATTTTGATAGCATGTATTATAGTTTATATTTTGGGACTTGTTTGGACGTTTTATCTTCAATAATCTGCATGTATGGATGTATATTATGTGATTATATTGTTGTTTCATCTACCTTTATGGGAATCGAGGTATACACAAAGTTTTGTTGTAATCGTAGGTTAAACGGCAGATTTTGGTCTAAAATGGAGCTAAGGAGCTAAGGAGTCATTGGAGCTACATTCTGAAGCTTAAAAGAGAACTCAGGAAGCAAGGAATTAATGAAGAAGATTTACTTTGGACTAGATTTGAGAGAATTCACATTCAGTAAAGACTCACCTCGGTCAGCTACAGTGTCACATCGACCGAGGTGATCTTGAGGAGCGTCCCGACCAAGGCGAACACCCTGCCTCCGGCGAGATCCATATTTTTGGCCGAGATCTTTTAATTATGGAAAGAAGGTATCTTATATTTTTGGGTTGGATTTCTGGAAGAAAGATCTTATTTTTGGGAGATCTATTTTAAAGATATGGATATATTTTATATAGGAAATTATCTTTTTAAGATATTACTATCTTTTAAAGATAATTCTCCAATAAAAGGGGCTGGATTTTCTACAATTCAGCATCGTCGCATGCTTGGAGGCTGAGAATACGCAGCAGTTAAGAGATTTTCTGGAAGCTTGAAGGAAGGATTGAAGATCAATCAAGGAAGGATTCATAGTTTGGAGATTAGCTTTAGAGGGAGTTTGTAAGACTTTCTTAGATTCTCTTTGGTTTATTGTTTTGTTGGACTTGTGATTTGAGGAACATTGATTTGTTGTTTATTCGATTTAATTATTGACGCCTTTTTCTTAAGGTTTACTTGTTTGAACATTCATTCCTTTCCCATATATTTGATTATTGTTTTCATGATGATGAGCGGCTAAATTTCTTGTGCGATTCTAGGGTGATTGGATAAAAGTTGTGGGAAAGACGATGATAGAATGATCTTATTCCCAATAGGACCCTGAAAGCTCGAGTCTTTAACCTTAACCCTAGAGTACCTCGCTTAGTCGGTGAACATCCTGGCCGGTGTGGAACTTGACTGAACAAGGTGATCTTTTCTGATCCGAAACCGAGAGTTAAGAGTTCTAGTTGCCAAATCCAATTCTTATTACACCTTTCCTAGTTCAATGCAAGCCTAGGATGAGACTTTCCCGGTGATTCTTTTGTTTGTTTACCCATGATCATAAGTGTAGGTAATAAAGGTTTATCCTTTATTGGGGTTTGAGTGTGCCTTCATCCCATCTTTGTGAGTTAGACTGAGACTTACCCGGTAAAGGTTGATTCTATTCCCTTAGGTGGTGTGTTGGTTTGGGATTATAATTCCTTTTCTCAGTACCTTGAGACTTACCCGGTAATAGGAGCTTTTGTTTGGGATAGTGAATAGTGAGACTTACCCGGTAATCTATTCCCACCTTAGAAACACCTTCCCTTTGCAAAACCTCATCTTTGTCCGTGTTATCCTTTGAGATCTTGATTCGGAACCACAACTAGATGCTTTAATCCCTAGAATCTACATTTTCCCTTATTTGACCTTATTATCATCTTTGATTACTTTGATTGCTTTTGTGGTTATTAGTTACTTGACAACCTATTCTTGCTTTGTTTCACCTAAGTCCTTGTGATCGACCCTTGGAATTCTTGCTTTTGATTACAATTGATCCGTACACTCCGGGTTCGCATCCTTGTTTTAAGCATACTTTTTGGGTTATAAATTTAAATCTTGCACAAACCGTTTGGAGCGAATAGATTTCACGGGATCTTTCTTTAGGTTTATGCGAAGAACTCGTGCTGGAATGGAAATCGTTCCTTACGATCCCGAACCAGAAAAGACATACAAATTGAGATTGAAAGAAGCTAAGATGACCGATCAAGATAATCGAGATATTTAAGCCGAATTGAACGAGGCATTGGAACAACTTCTCCTCAGTAAATAGAATTGTAGAGAGAAAGAGATGAGACTCGTGCAAGAACTGAAGAGATTCAAGCTGATATGGTCGCTCTACGAGCTCAGATTCAACCTCGACCAGTCCTAGTTGCTCGACCGAGGTAGGATCCAGTCCTAGTTGCACCGCTGAGATACAGCCACCACCTTAGATGCCGGTAATGGTTGACCGAGGTTATCTCTTTGCGGGAGCCCCGCAAACCCTAGGTCAAAGGATGGACCCGAATTAGCAAGTGCGGCATCCAGGAGTTAATCTAGGAGATCCAGCTAAGCATGATTATGAAGTTAGACCCCAAGTTCTAACTATGATTCGACAATTTCAATTTGGAGGAATGGAAAGAGAATCTCCACAACAACACATTCAAAACTATGAGACTTTTATGGAGACTTTGAGACCATAAAGAGTGTAGAACAACAACTACAAGCTAAGGCCTTTCTACTTCTCTTTGAAAGACAAGGCGCTAGCTTGGTATCAATCCCTTCCAGCTGGAAGAGTTAGCACAATGTTTGTTACTAAGTTCTCTCCCCTACCAAAGACCGCTGAATTGAGGGGTAAGATCAATGCTTTTGTTATAAAGGATAAAGAAAGCTTGTTCAAGTCATGGAAAAGGTTCGAGGACCTTCTATTGGATTTCCCTCATCATGGGATTCCAAAGATCGAGTTGCTAGAGATTTACTTCAAGGGGTTGGATGAGGAAACTCAATTCAAACTCCAATCACTTTTTGCTCGAGGTTTTATGGATACACCGGTTGATGAAGCTTGGGTGTTTATTTAGAAGCAATCTTTACGCATGGAGAAATACTCCCATCGAAGAGTTTAAGATGGAGAGATGCGAGTTAGCTTTCCGGATACAAGTCTTACAAATTCAAGTGCTGCTCAACTCACTACGCTCAACAATGAAGTCAAGGCATTGAAGGAGTTTTTGATAGCTCAAACTAAAAAGGAGCAAGATGTTGGTTATGTGGGGAGAGAAAATTATCAAGGGCCGTGGAACAACAACAACAACAATAGGAATTTCAATAACAATTGGAGATCAAATGAACAAAATCCTGGTAACCCTTATTCTCATGCTGAAAATGCTCCAATCCCCCCTTCTTCTTCTTCTACTCCATTGAGAAGCCAGGAGCCGTCATCAAGCTGATTCCAGCCGCCCAAGGAGAAGCCGGACGATGTGCTGGAGGCTATATTGATCAAGCTCAACACTATGGAGACTTCTATGAACTCGTTTTCAAAGGCACAAAAAGCCTTAGAACAAAAAGTTTTCAACAAGGCTAATGAAGCACCAAGAGATCATTGGTAAACTTCAGTAAGGACAGAGAAAAACCTAAAAGGGCAAGTCATGGCGATCACAACACGTAGTTGATTGAAGACTGCAGATCCAGTACCTCGGTCGGACCACGATCAGACGAGGAATACCTCGGTCGAGGTGCCAAACGAGTTGGTGCCCCAAAAAGCAAAAGAAAAAGCTGATGTTTATGTTCCACCACCTGCTTATAAACCACCACTCCCGTTCCCTCAGTGTAGGGCACAGGCACATCTAGATAAGCACATTGGTAAGTTTTTTGACTTTATGAATAAGCTAGATATTAACATCTCTTTCATTGATGCTATCCTAGGAATGCCCGCCTATGGGAAGTTTCTGAAAGAGATCTTTTCAAGGTAGAGAAAGCTGGAAGATTTTGGAGAAGTACGGATGACCTCTAGATCTTCGGAGCTCATTCAAATCACGATGGATAAGTTGCCACCTAAGTTGAGAGATCCCGGTTCATTTTGCATTACCATCCAAGTTGGGGATGTGACTTATGATGCGCTTTGCGATCTAGGAGTTAGTGTGAGCATCATTCCTCTAGCACTATGTGAGAAGATCGGCCTTGGAGTTCCCAATCCCGTGAAGATGACGTTATACATGGAGGATCGTTCCATTACCCGTCCCGTTGGTATCTTGGAGGACGTTTCCGTCAAGCTAGGTAATTTCTACATATCCATTCCTATCATTCTCGGAAGACCATTTCTAGCAACATCGGGTTGCAACGTTGATTGTAAGAACGCCAAGTTGTAGTTCAACATTGGTGGCGATCATGTGGAGTTTGCACTTTTGGCTGCAATGAAGGGAGAGCCTTTGGAAGACGATATCTTCAACATCTATGATGAAGAAGATTCTCGAGAATTGGTAAGCTCTATTCTTATTAAAGACCCTCTTGAGGAAGTTTTGAGTTTAAGTATGATGGAGGAAGGTGTAGATGTTTTGTGTGATGCAGATGTGCAAAGCTTGGAAGCATTGTAAGCAGATCCAGGAGCTAGATTCGATAAACTAATTCAGGAGAAGAAAAGCACATTAGGTTTCGGTCCCAGTTCCAATACTTCGATCGAGACATTTTCCGGAGCAAGCGAAGTGATCATCTCTGAAGAACACCTCGGTCCACCATCTTGGACCACGACCGAGACAACAAGCGAGATGAAGTCAACTAAGACTTGCATCAGTCCAACACTTATCCCGTCATTGTTAGTGCTTTCCTTGGTCTAGATTCTACTTATCCCGTCATTATTAGTGCTTCTCTTTCTGAAGATGAGTTATCTAAGTTGACACATGCTTAGGAAACATAGCAAGGCTTTGGGTTACACTATTGATGATCTTGTTGGTATTAAACCTTCTCTTTGTATGCATAACATATTAATGGAAGATGATCACAAGACTTCACGGGAACCTCAAAGACGGTTAAATCCGATCATAAAAGAGCTTGTCAAGAAGGAGATTCTTAAGTTGCTTTATGCAAGTATCATATTTCCCATATCGGACAGCAAATGGGTAAGTCCGGTGCATGTAGTTCCCAAGAAGGAAGAGATGACCGTTGTGACAAACAAGAACAACGAGTTGATTCCTACTGGGCTGGAGGATGTGCATTGACTATAGGAAGCTATATTTGGCCACTCGAAAGGACCATTTCTCTCTTCCATTCATCGACCAAATGCTCGAACGGTTAACACAACACTCCTATTTTTGCTATTTAGATGGTTATAGTGGCTTCCTCCTCTTGTTTTGTTAAGGGTGTGCAGAGTTTTCTCGTGCACGCAGGTTTCTGCAAGAGGTTCATCAAGGATTTCTTTAAAATCTCTAAACCGCTCACTAATCTTTTGAATAAGGATGTTGTTTTTGAGCTTTTGCAGGAATGCCTTGATGCTTTTTACAGGATAAAGAAAGCGTTGATTACAGCTCCCATAATTCAACCTCCTAATTGGACCTTGCCCTTTGAGATCATGTGTGATGCTAGTGATGTGGCCGTAGGAGCGGTACTTGGACAAAAGAAGGATAGCCGGACCAACGCCATTTATTATGCTAGCAAGACGCTAGATGAAGCTAAACTGAACTACGCCACCACCGAGAAGAAGCTATTGATAGTTCTTTATGCGTTTGAGAAGTTTCGCTCTTAATTAGTGGGAGAGAAAGTTATTGTTTACACTGGCCATGCAGCTATTCGATACTTGTTGGCTAAGAAAGATGCAAAGCCGCGGCTTATTCGTTGGATTCAAGAGTTTGACCTAGAGATTCGCGATAAGAAGGGATTCGAGAATTCCGTAGGGATCACCTCAGCCGGTTGCCGCCTATCCCGCTTGAGAAGGATGACATACCCATTGATGACTCATTTCTTGATGAGCATTTGCATTTTATGGAGCATTGGACGGAACCTCTTGTCTTTCTCCATGGTGCAGTTGAAGTATGGGGTGAGGCCACCTTTCACCTTATTTGAAGATGACGTATGGTCCAGCTAGTGACCTTAAACCAAGCGCTTCTTGGGAGGCAACCCAAGGTATTGCTTTCTTTTCTCTTTTCTAGCTTAGTTTAGATAGTTTGCTTTGGGTTTTGGGTGTTCTCCTAGACATGAATCAGGTGATCTCTAAGAAGAAAATACAACTCAGGAGCTACATGGACGAACTGACGTTCGAGAAATTGAGAAGACGGAGTTTGACTAAGACACATCTCGGATGCTGTCACAGTTCCTCGACCGAAGTGTTATCCGTCATCCGAGGCGCCTAGGTCTGACATCCACCACGCTCTGACACCTCGGTCCGCCCCCGAACACCTCGACCGAGGTGAAATCAAATTCAACGAGGGGTATAAAAGGAGTTCGACATTTCTCTCACCTCTCACTTTCCCTCTCTTCGGTCGCCTCGACCGCGGCACACCTCCTCGCTCAGATTCTTGATTCTTGCTCGTTTTCGAAGATTTTTGGCTCCAAATCCTTAGAAGAACTACGAGCATCAGTTCCCAAGCAACAAACTACACAAAGATCGACTCAAATCTGCATAATTTGGGTATTTCATTAAAAACCCTAACTTGGTTCTTATTTCTTCGATTCCGCATATATCAGTTCACACCATTCTTCCCCCTCTTCTTCATCTCGCACGACCCTTCGCGTCGGTTGAGGGAAAAAGCTTACGTTTTCTAGATTTCACCTAGCACGACCCTTCGTGTCGGTTGACTCATCTGCATCTCGGCCGAGGTGTTCTTGATCCGACCAAGGTGAATTTCAGTCATGAGCAGTTCAAGGAGATCTGATCGACAATTGGCCTTGAGAGATAGGCCTAGCAGTTCACACCATTCTTCCCCCTCTTCTTCATCTCAGTCTACCATCCCAGTGATACACGAGCGACATCAGCGAGATTTTGATAGGATATGTGGGCGCCCCTTCGTTGCCCCACGTTTTGTTCATGTTGATGACTTCGAGTGCCTTCACGTTCTGGAGGACTTGAAGTATCTATAGTTGGCCTTGAGGACTTTAGGGACATACGAGCACCAGCTTATCTATAGGCGACTTTTGAGTGTTTGAGCTTAGTTACCTACGTACCGGAGCGTAGAGGAATCAATGTGCAAGCTCAGAGTTTTTAGGGAGAGATAGCTTACGTGACCGACCATCATGATAGATGGCAACCCAGAGATTCCCGGGAGCGGATCATCTTTCACAATTTTTTCGTGATAGCATGTATTATAGTCAATATTTTGGGATTGGTTTAAACGTTTTATCTTCATAAATCTACATGTATGGATGTATATTCTTTGATTATATTGTTGTTCTGCATACCTTTGCGAGAATGGAGGTCTACACAGAGTTTCGTTGTAATTGTAGGGAAAATGGCACGTTTTGCATCAAAATAGAGCTAATAGAGCTAAGGAGTCATTAGAGCTACATTCAGGAGCTTTGAGAAAATCTCAGGAAGCATGGAATTTATTTAGAAGATTGATTTTTGACCAGATTCGAGATGATTAAAATTCAGTTGGGATTCACCTCGGTCAGCTATAGTACCACCTCGACCGAGGTGATCTTGAGGAGCGTCCTGACCAAGGCGAACACCCTGCCGCCGGCGAGATCTTTATTTTTGGTTGAGATCTTCTATTTCTGGAAGGAGGATATCTTATATTTTTTGCTGGATTTCTGGAAGGAAGATATATATATTTGGCTGTTTTATTTTAAGAGATATGGATATATTTTCTAGGAAATTATCTTTTTAAGATATTATTATCTTTGGAAGATAATTCTCCTATATAAAGGGTTGGATTTTCCACAAGTTCGGCCATGCTTAGAGCATTAGCAACTGAAGGATTTTCTGGAGTTTTGAAAGAAGAGTTGAAGGAAGTTTGAAGGTTGAAGTTCAAGAAAGGAAGGAATCATAGTTGAAGTTTGGTTTTGAAGGAGTTTTGTAAGATCTTCTTAGATTGCTTTTATTTGTTGTCTTTTGTGATTTGTGACTTCAGGAACGCCGATTTGTTACTTGATCAATTTAGTTATTGAGACTTTTGTGTTAAGGTTGTCTTGTTTGAATATTGATTCCTTTCCTATTAATTTGATTATTGTTATCATGATGACTGTTGGGTAAGTTTCTTATGCGATTCTAGGGTGATTGGCTGAAAGTTGTGGGAAAGACGATGATAGAATGATCTTAATCCCAGCTGGACCCTGAAAGCTCGAGCCTTTACCTTAACCGTAGAACACCTCGGTCAGTCATTGAACATCTCGACCGGGATGGAATATAACTGAGCGAGGTGAACCTTTCTTGAACCTTATCTGAGTTAAGAGTTTAAGTTTGCCAAATCCTATCCTTATTACACCTTTCCTGGTTCAACGCAAGCCTAGGATGAGACTTACTTGGTGATTCCTTTGTTTGTTTACCCAAGATAATGAGTGTAGGTAATAAAGGTTTATCCTTTATTGGAGTTTGAGTGTGCCTTCACCCCATCTTTGAGAGTTAGCCTGAGACTTACCCCGTAAAGGTTGATTCTATTCCCTTAGGTGGTGTGTTGGTTTGAGATTATAGTTCCTTTCCTTAGTACGTTCAGACTTACCCGGTAATAGGTTCTTTGGTTTGGGATAGTGAGTAGTGAGACTTACCCGGTAATCTATTCCCACCTTAGAAACACCTTCCCTTTGCAAACCTCATCTTTGTCCGCGCTATCCTTTGAGATCTTGAGTCGGAACCACAACTAGATGCTTTAATCCCTAGAATCCGCAATCCCTATATGTGACTTTATATCATCTTTGATTACATTAATTTATTGTCATTAGCATATTTGACAACATGATTCCGTGCTTTGTTTCACCATAGTCCCATGTGATCGACCCTTGGAATTTTTGCTTTTATTACAATTGATCCGTACACTGCGGGTTCGCATATTGTTCAAGCGTACTTCTTGGGTTATAAATATTAAAGCTTGCACACACCTTTTGGAGCGAACAAGTTTTTGGCGCCGTTGCCGGGGACTTGGTCTAGAACAAGCGAGTTTCGGTAGTTTTTCAGGGCTATTGCCCTTGTTGCTTTTGACTACTCTACTTGAGTGTTTTCGCATGATCTTTTCTTAGGTTTATGTGAAAAACTCGTGCTGGAAAGGAAATCGTCCCCTACGATCCCGGACCATAAAAGACCTACAAGAGAATATTTAAAGAAGCTAAGATGGACAATCAAGACAATCGTGATCTTGAAGCCGAATTGAACGAGACTCGCGCAAGAACAGAAGGAATCGAAGTAGATATGGCACCTCTAAGGGCCTAGTTTCTGCCTCGACCGATCCTATATCATCGACCGATGCAAGACCCAATTCTTGTTGCCCCGGCCGAGGTACACTTACCACCTCAGATGCCTGTCCGAGATGTTCTTTTTGCAGGAGTTCTACAAACCGTATGATAGAGGATGGACCCCAATCAGCAATTCAGGCATCAAGGAGTCAACCTATGTGATCCAGCTGAGCATGATTATGAACGTAGACCGCAAGTTCTAACCATGATTCGATAATGTCAATTTGGAGGTTTGGAGAGAGAGTCTCCGCATCAGCACTTGCAAAATTATGAGATTCTGATGGAGACCTTGAAACCTTCAAGAGTGGAGAACAACAACTACAAGTTGAGGCCTTTCTATTTCTCTTTGAAAGACAAGGCGCTTGCTTGGTATCGATCTCTTCCGGCCGGAAAAATCAACACTTGGGAAGAGATGACAACGGAGTTTCTAACTAAGTTCTTTCCTCCCTCTAAGAGCGCTGCATTGAGAGGAAAGATCAATGCTTTTATTATGAAGGACAAGGAGAGTTTGTCCAAGTCATGGGAGAGATTCAAGGATCTTCTAATTTGATTGCCCACATCATGGGATTCCAAAGATCGAGTTGCTGTGAATTTATTTCAAGGGTTTAGATGGAGCGACTCAATTCAATCTCCAACTACTTTCAACAGGCACATTCATGGATATGCCGATAGATGAAGCTTGGGATTTCATTGAAAATCAAGCTTTACATATGGAGAAGTACCCGCATCAAGAACTGAAAATTGAGCAAGGAGAGTTAACTTCCAAGACACATCAACAAATGGAGCTCAACTCACCTCGCTTAGCAATGAGGTAAAAGCATTGAAGGAGCTTTTAGTAGCTTAAACAAAGAAGGAGCAAAATGGAGTATATCAAGGAAGGAACAACTATCAAGGGTCGCGGAACAACAATTACAACAACAACAAAAACTCTAACAACAACAATTGGAGATTTAATCAACAAAATCCCGGTAACCCTTATTCTCATGCGAATAATGCTTTTTACGCCCCCTCTTTTTCTTCTACTCCATTGAGAAGCCATGAGCCTGGATCGAGTTCGTCTCAGCCAGAAAAGAAAGATGTTGTGCTGGACGCAATTTTGATCAAGCTCAACGCTCTGGAGACATCAATGAATTCATTTTCAAAGGCACAAAAAGCCTTAGAGCAACAATTCTTCAATAAGGCGAATGAAGCGCGAAGAGATCCAGGGAAGCTCTCAGCAAGGACAAAGAGCAACCCTAATGGACATATTATGGCAATAACAACACGAAGTGGATTGAAAACTGCATATCCAGTAACTCGGTCGAGCCACGACCACACGAACACTTCGGTCGAGATGCCAACCGAGGCGGAGCCCCAGAAAGTGAAAGACAAATCTGAAGTTTATTTTCCACCTCCTGCTTATATACCACCACTTCCATTCCCTCAGTCAAGGGCAAGGGAACATCTAGACAAGCATTTTGGTAAGTTTCTAGACCTTATGAATAAACTATACATTAACATCACTTTCCTTGATGCCATTCTAGGGATGCCCGCCTATGGGAAGTTTCTGAAAGAAATTCTATGAAGGAAGAGGAAGCTGGATGATTTTGGGGAAGGAAGGATGACATCTAAGTCTTCAGAGCTTATTCAAATCATGAAGGAGAAGATGCCACCCAAATTAAGAGATCACGGTTCATTTTGAATTCCCATTAAAGTTGGAGATGTAACCTATGATGCCTTGTATGATCTAGGAGCCAACGTGAGCATCATCCCGCTAGAGCTATGTGAGAAAGTCGGCCTTGGAGATCCCAAGCCGGTGAAGATGACGCTATACATGGTGGATTTCTACATTAACCGTCCCGTGGGCATTTTGGAAGACGTTCCCATTATGTTAGGTAATTTCTACTTACCTATAGACTTTTTTGTACTTGACATTCCCGCAGATTATCCCGTTCCTATCATTCTCGAGAGACCATTTCTAGCAACTTCGGGTTGCAATGTGGATTTTAAGAACGCCAAGTTGAAATTTAACATTGGCAGTGATCATGTGGAGTTTGCATTGCTTTTTGTAATGAAGAGAGAGCCGCTGGAGGATGATATCTTCAACATCTATGATGAAGAAGAATCAAGAGAATTGGTGAGCTCTGTCCTTATTAACGATCCTCTTGAAAAAGTTCTTAGTTCTAGTTTAATGGAGGAAGGTCGAGATGTTTCTTGTGATGCAGATATACGGAGCTTAAAAGCATTGGAAGCAGATCCAGGAGCTAAGATTGAGAAACTAATCAAGGAGAAGAAAAGCAATTTAGGTCTCGGTCCCAATTCCAGTACCTCAACCGAGACACTTTCTGAACCAAGTGAGGTGTTCTCATCTAAAGAACATTTCGGTCAACCACTTTGGGCCTCGACCGAGGTCGTAACCGAGATGATGTCAACTGAGATTTCTGAAAGTCAAGTTCTTCGATCTATGTCCACTTTACTGGAAGGAGAAGGCACATATCAACCTCAGAAAGCACCCCCAGTTGTGGAGCTTATTCCACCTCCGAATCACTTGAGGTACGCTTTCCTTGGTCCGGATTCTACTTATACTGTTATCGTTAGTGCTTCCCTTTCTGAAACTGAATTGTCTAAACTGATGCATGTTCTGAGGAAACATCGAACGGCTTTGGGTTATACTATTGATGATCTTGTTGGTATTAAGACTTCTTTTTGCATGCATAAGATACTAATGGAAGACGATCATAAGACTTGACGGGAACCTCAAAGAAGGTTAAATCCAATCATTAAAGAGGTTGTGAAGAAGGAGATTCTTAAGTTGTTGGATGCAGGAATCATATTTCCCATATCGGATAGCAAGTGGGTGAGCCCGGTGCATGTAGTTCCAAAGAAAGGAGGGATGACCGTTGTGACGAATAAGAAAAACGAGTTGATTCCAACTAGGACCGTTACGGGTTGGAGGATGTGCATCGATTATAGGAAGTTGAACGTGGCCACTCGGAAGGACCATTTCCCGCTTCCCTTCATCGACCAAATGCTCGAACGGTTAGCTCAACACTCTCATTTTTTCTATCTAGATGGTTATAGTGGCTTCTTTCAGATTCCTATCCATCCGGATGATCAAGAGAAGACCACTTTTACTTGTCCATGGGGGACATTCGCTTATAGGAGGATGCCATTCAGATTGTCTAACGCACCTACTACCTTCCAACATCATATGATGGCTATCTTTTCCGAGTACATTGAGGAGATCATGGAGGTATTCATGGATGACTTTTCGGTATATGGTTCCTCTTTTGATAATTGTTTGGCTAACCTTTTTCTAGTGCTACAACGTTGTGAAGACACTAATCTTGTTCTGAATTGGGAGAAGTGTCACTTTATGGTTAGCGAAGGAATTTTTCTAGGACACCTCGTTTCCAACCGAGGTATTGAGGTTGATCGAGCTAAGATCGAGACTATTGAGAAACTTCCTCCCCCTTGTTCTGTTAAGTGTGTGTGGAGTTTTCTCAAGCATGCAGGTTTCTACAAGAGGTTCATCAAGGATTTCTCAAAAATATCTAAATCACTCACTAATCTTTTGAATAAGGATGTTGTTTTTGAGTTTTTGCAAGAATGCCTTGATGCTTTTTATAGGATAAAGGAAGCGTTAATCACCGCTCCCATCATTCAGCCTCCCGATTGGACCTTGCCCTTTGAGACCATGTGTGATGTTACGCTAAGAACTTGTCACGCAAAAGCCTTAAATTTATAACTCGTTATATTTCTCCTAATTCCTAGCGAACCCGCAGTGTACGGGACATTTTGTAGTAGAGATAGTATTCCGAGGTCGAACACAAAGACTGAGGTGAGATTGAATCGATTAGTGACTAAGGATAGTGAAGATCTAGGGTAAGAAAAGAGAAAGGAATAAAGAAATGAAAAGCTCAATTGTTTTTGGTTTGGTTTTTAGGTGATCAATCAAAGATCACAAATCATTCAAAATAAACAATCAACTAAACTAACACTACAAGCAAACAAGTAAATACGAAAAATGTAATCGAAGGGAGAAAAGTGGATTCTAGGGATCGGAAATTCCGGTTATGGCATTGGACTCAAGCTATCTAATCATTCCTTCGCTCAACTATAGTATGTCGGGAGTGAGCGTTTCTAGATTAGGATCAATCACCGGGTAGGTCTCATGGTCCACTAGTCCGTTCCTAAGGTCTCATCACCGGGTAAGTCTCAAAAAGCCTAAGGATAGGAATTCTACACAAACCGGATGGTATTCTAGGGATCCAACCTCTCTTCACCGGGTAAGTCTCGGAAAGGCAAGTCTAAAACACCTATCCTAGCACACTCAGTCCAATAGCGGCTTGTGAGGCTCACTACTACCTAGAGTTTGTCATCTTCGGTATCTAAGAGCAAGAATTACCGGGTATGTCTCTTCTAACACTTAGTTGCTAACACTAGGTCACCCTAGGATAGAATTAGCTCAACAAACACTAGGATTTCAACAATCTAACAACCTAGCACTTGGATTTATCATTACAAGCAAATTCATCAAAATCACGGGATGTTCATCAAGGTCCACGGCCGTGGTTTGTCTAGAACAAACCGTGGATTCTAACAGTGACTAGGTTCAATCAACGAATCATCCAAGCATACATTCAAGTATATCCTATAGTAGTCCAAGCCATAACCATCCTTTCCTTACCCTAGAATTGCATCTATTTAGCCTACAACATACATCATCACAATCGAAATCATCAAGCATAAAATCATGGCTTCCATTTGCAAGATAAAGAAGAGAAAGAGATAAACAAGTTAAACAAAGTAAAACCAAGCTGAATATGAGATTTAGAAAGACTCACAACCCTTCAGAAGAAGGTTCAATTGATTCTTACAACCCTAGAAAACGATTCCGATAATCTTCACTCTAAAATCTATCAAAGGCTAACAATGGTGTCTTCTTCTCTTCTTCTCCAATGGAGCTTTTCTCCTCCTCTAATGGTAGCTCTCTTCCAAACTTCCAATTGAGAGAATCTTCTTGTTGAGAGTATGGGAGAGAATGGTAGTGAGAGTGGATGATGGGAGATCCTTTCAGCCTTGCAGGACCACCTATTTATCCTACAAATTTGCAAGAGTCGGCCATGAAGATCGTGGCACAGCTGTCACAACCGTCTGGAAAAAACCACGGTCCAATTCCACGCCCGTGGAAGTCCCAGTGACCGTGGTTTTGGTGCCTCACCTTGTTTAGGATCATTAAGCTACGATTTAGTGCATGGCATGCACCAACAAGGTCCCAAGTGTCCTCCTTAGCTCCTAACTTGCATTCCAATGAGTCCGAAGGTGTGTCATCTCGAGGAACGATCCTCAAATGTATCGATTAAGCTCCTAAATCTCCCAAAATACCTACAAAGCAATGCAAAAGTCTGTGTAGAAGTCTATCTCGACAAAATACGTGAATTGAGTGCGGACATCGTGAACTAGTGCTAAACCATGCATGAATAAGCGGAAAATCTATCTAAATGAGTGCTTAAACCTAATTCATAAATCGTGTTATCAAAAATACCCCATACTTAAGGTTTGCTCGTCCCCGAGCAAGTCCCAACTATAGACTAAGAGATGACATGATTTATGCATGCAGAAAAATAACAAAATATTTTGGAGTTGTGCTTCTAATATTGGATCACCTTCATAGTCATGTTCATGGCAAATGGACAAGCGATCATGCATCGAAATAATGAAGGCACGGAAAGACAATTATACTTAACTCAAAAGCATGCATGAAATGTAAAAATGAAGAAGTCAAGATGATCATGAGCATGTTCAATCTAGATCACTAAGTCTTACACACATGCAAATAGGTCACAAGGGCTTGTGAAATAAAAGGCCAAGAAACGTTGTGATTAGGTGGAAATTTTTCTAGGTCATGTGATGCTAATCCGGGAATGGAACTAACTTCACAACTTCGTTTTTGCTCAACTTCCCAACAAGTGTATAATTTTCTCCATCTTTTCTTTGTTTTCTTTTCTTTTTCACTTACTTTTGAGACAAGGGCATTGGTGTACAAAAGCCGAAACCTTGGTGATTAGCCGTCCTCGGGCTTTTTTTTTTCATTTTTCGAGGTGCATCCACACCGGGCACACATACCCAAGCTCGTTAGAACTATCGGTTTATTTGACTTTGGCAAGGCACAAACACCCGATTATGTGAATGGTGCCGAGTTACTCGTCATTTAAACCAACATCCCCAAACCTATATTTTTGTCTACACTTTCACAACAAATTCAGCACTTCATTCACATCATTCATTCATCAACAACTTCACCCCACACTTGCTTTTCACACACATCAACAAACTAGCATGCTCCTATTCCCGGATGGGTCAAAAGAGGTCAAATTTTTCATCAATTGATGTGCTCAAACATTATGATCAAGATGAGAAGTAGAGAAAGATGAATTGCCTCATTCATTCCTAGATGATGTGCAAGAACTAGCATGTAATTTCGACTTTCAATACTTAATCCAATCAAGACAAACATCATAATCACAAATCATTCATGGGTTTCAAAATAAGTACTTCAAGTCCACATATGCATTCATCTATTCAACACATAAGGCCATCCATAGCCAATCCACATAACAATTTCATCATAAGGGTCATTCTCAAGTTTAGAAGCACTAAAATTTTTTAAATTTTCTGTTTTTTTTGGATTTTTCGAAATATCTATGTACAATGCAAGACATGATGAAGCATGTGACTAAAAGAAACTACCCTAGATGCTAATCATGCAAAAGATCATGCAAACCCCACCCCATACTTAGAAACACATTGTCCTCAATGTGGCATTCAAGTAAAGAAGAGTGAAAGAGGGTTCTCACAATGTAAAAATGGTTTGCTTTGGTATTTGGGATCATTCATGTGGAGTAATGGCGGATGATCCTATCAACGATGGTAGAGAGCTCAAAGTGTTCGTTATGGCGTCGAGATCCGCGCTAGGCACCGCTAGCCGTCCAAGTCCCGCGTCCGCTCCACCCACAATTGATGAGGGACTCATCATCATCATCCACATGCCATGCATGGCTTCCATGCCACCAAGACTCTAGCACACACACAAAGCACACCAAACACACAAAAACAGAAAAATCAAAAACAAAAATAAAAACGAAAAGGGGAAATGTTACCAATGGGTTGCCTCCCATCAAGCGCTTCTTTAAGGTCATTAGCTTGACCAAACTCGGGGGTGTCTACTCAAGGTGAAGTGGGGCAATCATGTCCACCGGAGCTCCTGGGATATACTTCTTCAACCGATGCCTATTCACCTTAAAATCTCCAAAATGCTCCCCGCCTATCTCAACCGCTCCATGGGGAAAGTTCTTCTTCACTACATAAGGGCCGGTCCACCTCGACTTCAGCTTTCCGGGGAAGAGCCGCAGCCTTGAGTTGAAGAGAAGGACAAGGTCGCCTTCACTCAACTCCTTCGGGATGAGACGCTTGTCATGCCACCGTTTGGTCCTCTCCTTGTAGATCCGGGCGTTTTCATAAGCATCCAACCGGATCTCCTCAAGAGCGTTCATATCAAGCAACCTCTTCTCTCCTTCCTCCTTGAGGTCAAAATTCAACCACCTTATAGCCCAATATGCTCTATGCTCCATCTCTACCGGAAGGTGGCAAGACTTGCCATAGACTAGATTGTAAGGAGTGGTGCCAATCGGTATCTTGAAAGCGGTTCTATATGCCCACAAAGCATCATCGAGCTTCATAGCCCAATCCTTTCTTGTCCTAGAGACCGTCTTCTCAAGTATTCCCTTTATCTTCCGGTTGGAGATCTCCACTTGGCCACTAGTTTGGGGATGGTAAGGTGTTGCCACCTTATGAATCACCCCATACTTAGCCAAAAGTGTCCCGAAGTTCCTATTGGTGAAGTGCTTCCCTCTATCACTTATGATCACCCTTGGTGTTCCAAACCTAGGGAAGATCACTCGGTTGAAGAACTGCACCACAACCTTGGCATCATTTGTGGGGGAGGCGATTGCCTCTACCCATCTCGAAACATAGTCCACCGCCAATAGGATGTAGAGGTTGCCACATGAAGAGGGGAATCGCCCCATGAAGTCCACACCCCATACATCAAATATCTCCACCTCTTTTATGTTGTTCAAGGGCATCTTATTCCTCCTTGAGATGTTGCCCGTCCTTTGGCAAGCATCACAAGCTACCACAAAGTTCTGCACATCCTTGAACAAACTTGGCCAAAAGAAACCCGATTGCAACACTTTGGCACATGTCTTGTGTGAGCTAGCATGGCCTCCACATGACAAGGAATGACAATGGCGGATCACACTCTCCACCTCATCCTCCGGTATGCATCTTCTGAAAACTTCATCTTGCCCTCTTTTGAAAAAAAGCGGCTCACTCCAATAGTAATGCCTTACATCTTTGAAGAACTTCTTCCTTTGGGCATAGGATAAACCGGGCGGCACTTCCTCACACACAAGATAGTTCAAAATGTCGGCATACCATGGCTCACTTCCTCTAGACACTTGAAACAAGCACTCCTCCACCATTTTCAATTGCTCATCCCGGAATGAGTCATCAATCGGGATGTCATCTCTCTCAAGCTCCAATGGTGTGAGTCTACTAAGGTGATCCGCCACAGAATTCTCGGACCCCTTCTTGTCCTGGATTTCCAAGTCAAACTCTTGAAGAAGAAGGATCCACCGAATCAACCTAGGCTTGGCATCCTTCTTTGTAAGGAGATAACGGATCGCAACATGATCCGTATAAACAATGACCTTTGCTCCAACAAGATATGAGCGGAACTTCTCAAATGCATACACAACCGCCAACAACTCCTTCTCGGTGGTAGCATAATTGAGTTGGGCATCATCTAGCGTCTTGCTAGCATAATAAATGGCATGTGTGCGCCCATCTTTCCTTTGCCCCAAAACAGCCCCAACGGCTACATCACTCGCATCACACATGATCTCAAACGGTAGACTCCAATCCGGAGGTTGCATGATAGGTGCGGAGATCAAAGCATTCTTCAACCTACAAAAAGCTTCAAGGCAATCCTTGGAGAAAACAAACTCAACATCTTTCATTAGTAGGTTAGTAAGAGGCTTAGAAATCTTAGAGAAATCTTTAATAAATCTCCGGTAAAAACCGGCATGCCCTAAAAAACTCCTTACCGCTTTCACCGAGGTAGGTGGTGGCAACTTTTCTATCATTTCTGTCTTAGCCCTATCAACCTCAATGCCATGGTTGGACACCAAGTGTCCCAACACAATGCCTTCACTTACCATGAAGTGGCATTTTTCCCAATTCAAGACTAGATTAGTCTCCTCATATCTCTTAAGCACTAAAGACAAGTTAGCTAAGCAATCATCAAAGGAAGATCCATAAACAGAAAAATCATCCATAAACACTTCCATGATGTTTTCAATATACTCCGAAAAGATAGCCATCATACACCTTTGAAAGGTGGCGGGTGCATTACACAACCCAAATGGCATTCTCCTATATGCAAAAGTACCTTATGGACATGTAAATGTGGTTTTCTCTTGGTCATCGGGGTGGATAGGGATTTGGAAGAATCCACTATAGCCATCTAAGTAGCAAAAGTGAGAATGTTGAGCTAACCTCTCTAGCATTTGGTCAATGAAAGGAAGAGGGAAATGATATTTCCTAGAGGCCACATTTAGTTTGCTATAGTCAATACACATCCTCCATCCCGTAACCGTCCTAGTTAGGATTAGTTCATTGTTCTCATTAGTTACTACGGTCATCCCACCCTTCTTAGGAACCACATGTACTGGACTAACCCATTTACTATCCGAAATAGGGTAGATGATTCCCGTATCTAGCAACTTAATGATCTCTTTCTTGACTACCTCTTTCATTATAGGATTCAATCTTCTTTGATGTTCAATAGAGGGTTTATGGTTATCTTCCATCAATATCTTATGCATGCATAAAGAGGGTTTTATGCCAACTAAATCATCAATAGTATAGCCAATGGCTTTCCTATGCAATCTTAGTTCATGCAACAACCTAGCAAGTTCATCATTATTCAAGCATGCATTCACGATAACTGGATATGTAGCATTATCACCAAGAAAAGCATACTTTAAATAAGAAGGGAGAGGTTTGAGTTCAAGTTTAGGAGGACCTTTATTGAGTGGAGACGATCCAAATAACGTTGGTTGAGATGAATCCAAAGCAAATGAAGGCTCTCCAAGGCTTCTTGAAGTTTGATCAACAACAAAGGCTGTTTCTGGGGAAATCACGGGCAAATCCACGGACTCTGGCGCATCCACGGCCGTGGTTCTTGCAAAGCTTGCACTTCTGAGCATTCCAGAGAGTTCCACGGCCGTGGTTCTTGGGCCCTGGCCGTGGTTCCTACAGGAGTTCAGCACACTCTCGTGGACTTCAAATTCAGCTCTTGTCTCCTTTTCTAATGCTTCCAAAGCCTTGATTTCTTCATCTCAAGCCTCCTCAACACCTTCCTCCATCAAACTTAAGCTAAGAACCTTCTCCAAGGGGTCCTTGATCAAGATCGAGCTCACAAATTCTCTAGACTCCTCTTGCTCGACTATGTTGAATACATCCTCATCAAGGGTTGGTCCTTTCATCATTGTGGACAGCTTGAACTTGACATTCTCTTCTCCAATGTTGAAGGAGAGAATTCCATTTTTACAATCCACTAAGCATCCGGAAGTGGCTAGGAAAGGTCTACCAAGATGATGGGAACCGGATAGTCCGCCGGGATGTCCGAAAAAACGAAGTCTATTGGCACATAGAACTTCCCGAGTTGCACCGGTATGTCCTCCAAGATTCCTACGGGGTGAGTTATCGAACGGTCCGCCATATAAAGGGTCATCTTGACCGGTTTTGGCTCTCCTAGCCCAACCTTGTTGCAAAGTGCAAGTGGTATGGTGCTTACACTTTCCCCAAGATCATATAGGGCTTCATACTTCACTTCTCCCACTCCAATTGGCACACAAAAGTATCCCGGATCTCTTAGCTTAGGAGGCATCTCCTCCTTCATAGTTTGAATCAATTCCGAGGATCTCTTCGTCATCCTCACTTCTCCATACTCCTCCCACTTCCTTTTGTTGGAGAGTATTTCCTTCAAGAACTTGCCATATGCCGGAATACCTAAGATAGCGTCCATGAACGGAATGTTAATATGCAATTTAGACATAAGTTCAAGGAATTTACCAAAGTGTTTGTCCAAGCGAGCTCTTGCTCATGATTGTGGGAATGGTAGTGGTGGCTTGTATGGAGGCGGTGCCACATAAGTTGGCTCATCATCCTTGTTCTTGCCTCCATCTTCTTGCAAGGTCTCTTCCTCAACCACTACTTGCTTCCCCTTGTCACTTCCCTTAGGCAAGGGATCCTTCATGTTCAACCCGATCCTCGTTGTAATGGCCAACACTTGGCCTCTTGGGTTGTCCTCGGTTCTTCAGGGAAGCTTTCCCGGATCTCTATGAGCTTCACCCGCCTTTTGAAACACTTGTGCTTCCAACACCTTTTGAGCCTTAGAAATAGAAGTCACCGTGCTCTCAAGACCACTCAACCTTCCAAGCAATTTCTCAAACATCACCTCGGTTCTATCCTTTGGAGGTTGAGTGAATTCGGGTGGAGATTCTTGTGAAGCCTTTGGTGGTGGAGCTGCGCTTGTGGAAGTGGGAGGGTTCAAGGCTCCATCCGGGTTAGAATAGGAAAACCCGGGATGGTTGTGGTTTGGCCGGTAATTGTTGAATTGCCGGTTGTTGTTGAAGTTCCTTGGGCATTGATAGTTGTTGTAATTGCCCCATCCCATGTAGTTCACATCTTCCTCCTTGGAAGACAAGTTTGCTTGCACTTGCACTTGAGAGGTTGCTTGATTCTTCAAAGTTGTAGCACACAACTCCCTCAAGGACTTAAGCTCGTTGTTGATTGCATCAAGCTTGAAGTTGCTCATGGTGACTTCACTCACCTCGTATGCTCCCGCTCTCCTCCCATCACTCTTCCTATGGGAGTACTTCTCAATCACCAAAGCTTGTTTCTCTACAAACTCCCAAGCTTCATCCACATTCTGAAAGTCCTACCGTAAAGAGATTGGAGCTTGAATTGGCTATCCTCATCAAGTCCTTTGAAGTAGATCTCTAATAGCTCAGTTTTCGGTTTACCATGGTGTGGACAATCTAGGAGAAGGTCTTTGAACCTCTCCCAAGACTTGAATAGACTCTCTCTATACTTCATCACGAAGGCATTAATCTTCCCTCTTAACTCGATAGTCTTGGAAGGTGGGAAGAACTTAGTCAAAAACTCGGTTGTCATCTCCTCCCAAGTACTCACTCGCCCTTGTGGAATAGATTGATACCAAGCCAAGGCTTTATCCTTAAGTGAGAATGAGAAAGCCCTAAGCTTATGGTTGTTGCTCTCCAATCTAGGCGGTCTTAGAGTCTCCATCAAGATCTCATAGTTCATCAAGTGTTGATGAGGAGACTCTCCTTCCATCCCTCCAAATTGATTATGCCGGATCATTTGTAGAACTTGAGGGCGGAGCTCATAATCATGGGTTGCGGGATCTCCTAAGTTCACACCCGGACGGTGTGCTCTTTGTGCCGGATGCATACGTTGCCCCAACGTTTGTGGCTCTTCAATAGCAATGGGCACAACCCGAATATTAACCGCCGCCGGCTGCGGTTGTGGTGGAGGTGGAGGAGGTTGTTGATGATTAAGCTCTCTTTGAACAAGAGCTTGCCTAATCTCTTCAATCTCCCTCCTAGTTGCCTCTTGCCTCTCATTGGCAAGTCTCCTTTCATTCTCCAAGGCTTCATCCCTTATCCTAATTTGCTCTAAAGCCTCATCCAACTCATCTTGGAGATCTCTTCCGGCCATCTCTTTTCCCTTACTAATGCTCTTGGATCTAGATCTTAGGGTTTTCTCCGGTTCGGGATCGAATGGAGTTAAATCCTTGCCACGAGATCTTCGCATACACCTAAAGAGTGAGAGATGTCCTGAAAAGCAAAGATACAAACCAAAAGAGATAAAAAGCAACAAGAAAGACCTTCACTATAAACAATCACAAAAAGACTCAATCTAGACCTAGTCCCCGGCAACGGCGCCAAAAACTTTGTTACGCTAAGAACTTGTCACGCAAAAGCCTTAAATTTATAACTCGTTATATTTCTCCTAACTCCTAGCGAACCCGCAGTGTACGGGACATTTTGTAGTAGGGATAGTATTCCGAGATCGAACACAAAGACTGAGGTGAGATTGAATCGATTAGTGACTAAGAATAGTGAAGATCTAGGGTAAGAAAAGAGAAAGGAATAAAGAAATGAAAAGCTCAATTGTTTTTGATTTGGTTTTTAGGTGATCAATCAAAGATCACAAATCATGCAAAATAAACAATCAACTAAACTAACACCACAAGCAAACAAGCAAATACGAAAAATGTAATCCAAGGTAGAAAAGTGGATTCTAGGGATCGGAAATTCCGGTTATGGCATTGGACTCAAGCTATCTAATCATTCCTTGGATCAACTATAGTATGTCGGGAGTGAGCGTTTCTAGATTGGGATCAATCACCGGGTAGGTCTCATGGTCCACTAGTCCGTTCCTAAGGTCTCATCACCGGGTAAGTCTCAAAAAGCCTAAGGATAGGAATTCTACACAAACCGGATGGTATTCTAGGGATCCAACCTCTCTTCACCGGGTAAGTCTCGGAAAGGCAAGTCTAAAACACCTATCCTAGCACACTCAGTCCAATAGCGGCTTGTGAGGCTCACTACTACCTAGAGTTTGTCATCTTCGGTATCTAAGAGCAAGAATTACCGGGTAAGTCTCTTCTAACACTTAGTTGCTAACACTAGGTCACCCTAGGATAGAATTAGCGCAAAAAACACTAGGATTTCAACAATCTAACAACCTAACACTTGGATTTATCATTACAAGCAAATTCATCAAAATCATGGGATGTTCATCAAGGTCCACGGTCATGGTTTGTCTAGAACAAACCGTGGATTCTAATAGTGACTAGGTTCAATCAACGAATCATCCAAGCATACATTCAAGTATATCCTATAGTAGTCCAAGCCATAACCATCCTTTCCTTACCCTAGAATCGCATCTATTTAGCCTACAACATACATCATCACAATCGAAATCATCAAGCATAAAATCATGGCTTCCATTTGCAAGATAAAAAAGAGAAAGAGATAAACAAGTTAAACAAAGTAAAACCAAGCTGAATATGAGATTTAGAAAGACTCACAACCCTTCAGAAGAAGGTTCAATTGATTCTTACAACCCTAGAAAACGATCCGATAATCTTCACTCTAAAATCTATCAAAGGCTAACAATGGTGTCTTCTTCTCTTCTTCTCCAATGGAGCTCTTCTCCTCCTTCAATGGTAGCTCTCTTCCAAACTTATAATTGAGAGAATCTTCTTGTTGAGAGTATGGGAGAGAATGGTAGTGAGAGTGGATGATGGGAGATCCTTTCAGCCTTGCAGGACCACCTATTTATCCTACAAATTTGCAAGAGTCGGCCATGAAGATCGTGGCACAGTTGTCACAACCGTCTGGCAAAAACCACGGTCCAATTCCACGCCCGTGGAAGTCCCAGTGACCGTGGTTTTGGTGCCTCAGCTTGTTTTGGATCATTAAGCTACGATTTGGTACATGACATGCACCAACAAGGTCCCAAGTGTCCTCCTTAGCTCCTAACTTGCATTCCAATGAGTCCGAAGGTGTGTCATCTCGAGGAACGATCCTCAAATGTATCGATTAAGCTCCTAAATCTCCCAAAATACCTACAAAGCAATGCAAAAGTCCGTGTACACGTCTATCTCGACAAAATACGTGAATTGAGTGCGAACGTCGTGAACTAGTGCTAAACAATGCATGAATGAGGAGAAAATCTATCTAAATGAGTGCTTATACCTAAGACATAAATCGTGTTATCATGTGATGCTAATGATGTGGCCGTAGGAGTGGTTCTTGGACAGAAGAAGGATGGCCGGACCAATGCCATATACTATGCTAGCAAAACGCTAGATGAAGCTCAACTGACCTACGCCACCACCGAAAAGGAGCTCTTGGCGGTTGTATATGCTTTTGAGAAGTTTCGCTCTTACATAGTGGGAGAAAAAGTTATTGTTTACATTGACCATGCAGCTATTCGTTACTTCCTTGCTAAGAAAGATGCAAAGCCGTGCCTAATTCGTTGGATTCTCTTGCTTCAAGAGTTTGACCTAGAGATTTGCGATAAGAAGGGTTCCGAGAATTCTGTTGTAGAGCACCTCAGCCGACTACCTCCCTTCTCACTCGAGAAGGATGACCTACCCATGCATGATTCATTTCCCTTTTCTAGCTTAGTTTTAGATAGTTTGTTTCGCTTTGTTTTTGCGTCCTCTAGACAGAAACCAGGTACTTTCTAAGGAAGGATTACAACTGAGGAGCTACACTAAAAGGACAGAAGTTCGAGAAATTGAGAAGACGGAGCTTGACTGAGACACATCTCGGTTGTTGTCACAGTACCTCGACCGAGATGTTCTTGAGGCAACCGAGGCGACTAGGTCTGGCATCTAGTCAGACACCTCGGTCCGGTCGGGACCACCTCGACCGAGGTGAAATAAAATTCAGTGAGGGGTATAAAAGCCAAGATGGTTTTCCCTCTCTTCACTTTCCCTCCCAAGTGCGAACCTCGACCGCGGCGGTGCCATAGCCACAAATCTTGCTTGTTTTCCACGATTTTTGGCTCGATTACACCAGAGGAAGCAATAGGATCAGTTTTCAAGTATCAAACAGCAAGGAAAACGCTCTAATTCTGCAAAATCTGGGTATTTCGTTTGAAAACCCTTACTCTTCTTCTTCTACTGATGTAGCACAGATCTGGCATTGGTTGCCACTGTTTGTTGTTGAAAAGGATATAAGTACCCCTTAGGAAGCCTTTGATAGTGATTTGGGGGAAAATAACTTACAAATTCGAGATTTGCGAACGAACAACCCTTCGCCTCGGTCCGGTCGGCTGTGTCTCGGCCGAGGTGTTCTTCAGGCAACCGAGGTGACCTGTCAGAAATTATGAGTAGCAGATCTAAGCACCAGCTGGTCTTGAGAGACAAACCTAGTAGCCCCCACCAGTCCTCTCCTTCTTTTGCTTCATTGTTTTCGATCCCGGTGATCTACGAGCGACACTAGACTAATTATGACCGTATTTGCGAACGTCCTATCATTGCCCCACGTTTTCTTGACGTTGCTGCCTTCGAATTCCTCCATGTGGCGGAGGACTTGAGGATAATGATCTCCATGGTGGGACTGGAGGACTTCATGGAGGTTACAGCACCGGCTTACTTAGAGCCGACACTGGAGTTTGTGAGTTCCGTCTCTTACGTACCGGAGCGCAGCAGTATCAAGTACCGGTTGCTGAACCGGAACTATATCATGCCTATGGACCAATTCAGGGAGATTTTCGGCTTCCCTACCCCCACCGTTTCTGATTTCCCTCCCGAGCTGGAGCTCGAGATTTCTGGGGCGAGATAGCCCATGTGGTTGAGCACAGTGATTGGTGGAGACCCGGAGACCCGGACATTCCCGGGAGGTGTAGCTCGAGACTTCTTCCGCGTACTAAGATGCCCTAGAAGATCTGATAGGGGGAGCTCTTGAGTTTATTCTGTATGGTCACAGGGGGAGTTCCTGATTTTGCTGGGATGTTAGCAGAGGACTTGCATAAGATCAAGGGCAAGTCAAAGGGCGACATTTGTCGTGGAGGGTTGGTGATCCATATTGCTACTGCCATGGGTCTGGATCTGTTTGCATGTACATTTGTTGCAGCTGAAAAGCCGCAGGGATTACAGGAGATGATCACGAGACGTATTCTCGTTCCTCGAGGTCTTAGCATACCTTACGTCGCCATGCCATAGGAGACGACGGCTCCACAGGGCTATTTTGTGGTCATCTAAGTTCTTTGTCTTTGACCGCCAGTACTGGTCCGCTGCCTGGTTTCCTTACATGCAGGATGCCAAAGACGCTGATGATGATGATGATGATGATGATGATGATGATGATGATGATGATGATGATGATGATGATGATGATGATGATGATGATGATGATGATGATGATGATGATGATGATGATGATGATGATGATGATGATGATGATGATGATGATGATGATGATGATGATGATGATGATGATGATGATGATGATGATGATGATGATGATGATGATGATGATGATGATGATGATGATGATGATGATGATGATGATGATGATGATGATGATGATGATGAGGGAGGAGGTACCATGGAGACTAGTACTGATGCCGGTGGCCCTAGTGTTCCAGTTTTCGACCTTGATGATGAGGCGAAAGTGGAGGAGAGAGTAGCACCACCACCTCAGCGCAGATCCCGCAGACGCAGAGATCCCGAGGCTCACCGACGGATTGATAAGCTGACTGTGTAGATGATTGACTCTTATGCGGCTATGACGGTAGATATGTCCCAACGCTTTCATGATGAGCGTAGATACACCGATGGATGGATGCATCAGATAGGGGAGAGCCAGCATTACCAGCGTCGCATGATGGAGATTCAGTTCCAGCAGATGATGAGCTATCCCTTTGATCCGAGCCAACACCATTACATTCCACCACCACCACCACCACCGCCAACTGACGAGGATTAGAGTTGCATGGATTTTCTTTCTTTATATTTATTATGCAGTTCAGCTAGGTCAAGTGACTATTTTGTTTCTTAGACTTTTATTTGACCCATTGGGACAATGTGTCCCAAGTATGGGGTATTTGGATGTATTTGCTTGACTTGTGTGTATGTTTGTATGACACTTCGGATTATTATTGTTTATTTGGCTTTATGTGCCTATTTGTCATTACATGCATACACACATGTTTTTGTTTAAGAAAAACGTCAAAAACTGGTTTGAAAATTTTTTTTATGACCTCGACTGGGATGTTCATGGCCGATCGAGGTTAACCACCTCGGATGACGCCAGAACACTTCGACCGAGGTGGGTTTTTAACTGAGAGTTTTCGAAATGTTTTGTGCCTCTTCTCTGGATATGACCCTAGTGATGATTTTGTTTGCAGATTGGTTTTGAAATCTTTATATGCTCGAAAAGTTTTATGATATGTTTAAGTTGCAAAATGCTTTGTTTGATGTTTTAGCATGTTTAATACTTTGTTTTAGCCCCTCATATACATATTTGCCTCCCTCTACCTATCCGGGAATTTGGAAGCAAGCAAAGAAAAGCAAGTTAAAGTGAGGATGAGATGTTGGTTGAAAGTATTAGAAAGAAACAATTAGGTTTGGGGAAGTCAATCATGATGATGAGTAACTTGGCACCATTTAAATAGCCGGGTGTTTGTGTCTTGCCACAGTCGGATTGAGCGATTTTCCTAACGGCTCATGGTATGTGCATCAAGGGTTTGAGGCATCTCGAGAAATTGATGATTGCTCATTTCCTAGGCTTTGGTTATTGTGCACCTCTGTCCATGAATCCCAAAAAGTAAAGTAAAATAAGCAAACCTTATTGGTGGAAGATGTTTGTGATTCAAAGAAAGTGATGTAAGATCATTTTCCCGGATTCTAGCACCACATTACCCTATATACATCCAACCCTTACAGGTTTCTTAACCTCTTTTGGAAGCCCTTGAGACCTCGAGCTTGTTGATTTACTTGGTGGTTTAAACTGGATTATACATGATTAATTTCGATAATTATAATGTATTATGCATTCTATGATTTTATGCAAAGATGAACAACTTTCTTATATTTATAAAATGTTTTGATCACGTCTTGATTTTATTTGCCATGAAGCATTCTCTTAGAGTGATCTATGAGTGGAGCACACCACCAAAATGTTTTGAAATGTTTTTCATTGATCGTTCTGACTTATAATACATTCTATCTTGTATCTAAGATTTGGACCTTGCTTGTAGACAAGCAAGGGACAAGTATGGGGTATTTTGATAGCATGTATCATAGTCAATATTTTGGGATTGGTTTAGACATTTTATCTTCATAAATCTGCATGTATGGATGTATATTCTTTGATTATATTGCTGTTGTGCCTACCTTTGCGGGCATCGAGGTGTACACCGATTTTTGTTGTAATTGTAGGGAAAATGGTACGTTTTGAATCAAAATGGAGCTAAGAGAGCTAAGGAGTCATTGGAGCTACATTTTTGAGCTTTGAGAAGATCTCAAGAAGCATGGAATTGATTTAGAAGATTGATTTTTGACCAGATTCGAGATGAGATTTACATTCAGTTGAGATTTACCTCGGTTAGCTACAGTACCACCTCGACCGAGGTGATCTTGAGGAGCGTCCTGACCAAGGCGAACACCCTGCCGCCGTCGAGATCTTTATTTTTGGCTGAGATCTTCTATTTTTGGAAGGAGGATATCTTATATTTTTGGCTGGATTTCTGGAAGGAAGATATATATATTTGGCTGTTTTATTTTAAGAGATATGGATATATTTTCTATGAAATTATCTTTTTAAGATATTATTATCTTTGGAAGATAATTCTCCTATATAAAGGGTTGGATTTTCCACAAGTTCGGCCATGCTTAGAGCATCAGCAATTGAAGGATTTTCTGGAGTTTTGAAAGAAGAGTTGAAGGAAGTTTGAAGGTTGAAGTTCAAGGAAGGAAGGAATCATAGTTGAAGTTTGCTTTTGAAGGAGTTTTGTAAGATCTTGTTAGATTGCTTTTGGTTTGTTGCCTTTTGTCATTTGTGACTTGAGGAATGCTGATTTGTTACTTGATCCATTCAGTTATTGAAACTTTTGTGTTAAGGTTTTCTTGTTTGAATATTGATTCATTTCCTATTAATTTGATTATTGTTATCATGATGATTGTTGGCTAAGTTTCTTATGCGATTCTAGGGTGATTGGCTGAAAGTTGTGGGAAAGACGATGATAGAATGATCTTAATCACACCTGGACCTTGAAAGCTCGAGCCTTTACCTTAACCGTAGAACACCTCGGTCAGTTATTGAACATCTCGGCCAGGATGGAATATAATTGAGCGAGGTGAACCTTTCATGAACCTTATCTGAGTTAAGAGTTTAAGTTTGCCATATCCTATCCTTATTACACCTTTCCTTGTTCAACGCAAGCCTAGGATGAGACTTACCCGGTGATTCCTTTGTTTGTTTACCGAAGATCATGAGTGTAGGTAATAAAGGTTTATCCTTTATCGGCGTTTGAGTGTGTCTTCACCCCAACTTTGAGAGTTAGCTTGAGACTTACCCGGTAAAGGTTGATTCTATTCCCTTGGGTGGTGTGTTGGTTTGAGATTATAGTTATATTGCTTAGTACCTTGAGACTTATCCGGTAATAGGATCTTTGGTTTGGGATAGTGACTAGTGAGACTTACTTGGTAATCTATTCCCACATTAGAAACACCTTCCCTTTGCAAACCTCAGCTTTGTTTGCGTTATCCTTTGAGATCTTGAGTCGGAACCACAACTAGATTCTTTAATCCCTAGAATTCGCATTCCCTTTATCTGACTTTAAATCATCTTTGATTACTTTAATTTGTGGTCAATAGCATATTTGACAACCTGATTCCGTGCTTTGTTTCACCATAGTTCTTGTGCTCGACCCTTGGAATTCTTGCTTTTATTACAATTGATCCGTACACCGCGGGTTCACATATTGTTTAAGCATACTTCTTGGGTTATAAATATTAAAGCTTGCACACACCTTTTGGGGCAAACATTTCCGCCTAACTCACAGGATCTTTAGCGAGATGCTTCTGGCGCATACTGAGACGCCCCAAAAGGTCCGACAAGGTGAGCTCTTGGGTTTATTTTGTATGGTTACAAGAGGAGTTGCAGACTTGGCTGCCATGCTGGCAAGGAATCTTCACCGGATCAAGGGGAAGGCGAAGGGCGATATTTGTTGTGGTTGGTTGGTGACCCACATTGCCACTTCTATGCGTTTTGACTTATCTAGTTGTACATTGGTTGCGGCTCCGAAGCCGCTGGGATTACAGGAGATGATCACAGGACGCATACTCGTTCCCCGTGGTCTTGGCACACCTTATGTTGCCATGCCATGGAAACGAAGTTTCCTCAAGGCATTCTTTGGTCTTCACAGTTCTCGGTGTATGATCGTTAGTACTGATCTGCTGCGTGGTTCCCGTATATGCAGGAGGCTGCTGCTAGAGAGGCAGTTGATAGAGATGATGGTGATGATGGCTATGTAGGAGCTGCTGCCATGGATAACAGTACAGACACCGGTAGCCCTAGTATTCCCACCGCTGACCTTGACGACGAGGCCACGGAGGACGAGAGAGAGGCGCCTGCACCTCCAGCTGACATGCCACCACCACCTCAGTAGCGAGCCCGCCGCCGTAGAGATCTTGAAGCGCATGAGCGAATCGATGACCTGACGAGACAAATGATTGATTCATACGCCGCATTGAGACTAGAAGTCACCCGGAGTTTTGATGCCCAAACCAGATCTATTAAGGGATGGACACATCGGATGGAGGAGAGCCAGCATTTCACGAGACGGATGATGGAGGTACAGTTACAGTAGGTTATGGGCTACCCATTCGACCCGTCCCAGTTTCCCTACATTCCACCGCCACCACCGCCAGCTGATGAGGATTGTGCGCTTCATGGATTTATTTTCTATTTATTATGCATTTCAGTTATGTCCTGTGAGTACTTGTTTCTCATGCCTTATATTTGACCCATTGGGACAATGTGTCCCAAGTATGGGTATTTGTATTATTTGACCTACTTGCTATGGTTGTATGACTCTTGCTGGATATTACCGTTTATTTGGCTTCATGTGCTTATGTGTCATTACATGCATTGCATTCGAGTTTCTGTTTGGGAAAAATGTCAAAAACCAGTTTGAAAATTTTTTTTTGGCTCAACCGAGACGTTCTTGACCAAACGAGGTCGTGAAAACTGAGACATATCTCGGTTGAACACCTCGGATAACGTCAGATCACCTCGACCGAGATGGGTTTTTAACTGAAAGATTCTCGTAACGTTTTGTGTTTCTATTTTGGATATAACCTCGATGAAGATATTTGTTTGCAGATTGGCTTTGAAATCTTTATATTCTCGAAAGGTTTTATGATATGTTTAAGTTGCTAAATACTTTGTTTGAAATTGTAGCATGTTTAATACTTTGTTTTTTTTCCAAATTTATGTTGGATTTGATGGTTGACACCACATTATGAGTTCTCTAACATTCTTCTTGGGATGATTAAGGCACTTCATTCTCTTCTTCTTCTTCTTGATCATGCTTTAGCCCCTCATATACATATTTTCCTCCCTTTACCTATCCGGAAGTTGGATGCAGTTGATGAAAAGCATGTGAAGTGAAGTTGAGATCTTGGCTGAAAGTGTTAGAAAAAAATAGGTTTGGGGACGTTGATCTTGATGATGAGTAACTCGGCACCATTCACATAGCCGAGTGTTTATGTCTTGCCAAAGTCGGATTGATCGATAGTCCTAACGAGTCACGGTATGTGCATCAAGGGTTTGAGGCATCTCGAGAAATTGAAGATTGCTAATCTTCTAGGCTTCGGTTATTGTGCACCTCTGTCCATGCTCCCAAAAAGTAAGGTAAAAAGTGAAAATAAGCAAAGCTTATTGGTGGAAGATGTTTAGATTCAAAGAAAGTGAAAGTAAGATCCTATTCCCGGATTCTAGCACCACATTACCCTATATACATCCCACCCTGACACGTTTCTTTACCTCTTTTGGAAGCCCTTGAGACCTTGAGTATGATGATTGACTTGGTGGTTTAAACTGGATTCTACATGATTGATTTCATTCTATGATTTTATGCAAAGATGAACAACTTTCTTATATTTATAAAATGTTTTGATCATGTCTTGATTTTATTTGCCATGAAACATTCTCGTTGCGTGATCTATGAATGGAGCGCACCACAAAAATGTTTTGAAATGTTTTTCGTTCATCTTTTTGATGAATTATAGTCCATTCTATCTTGTATCTAAGATTTGGATCCTGCTTGGGGACAAGAAAGGGACAAGTATGGGCTATTTTGATAGCATGTATTATAGTCTATATTTTTGGATTGGTTTGGACGTTCTATCTTCATAAATCTGAATGTATGGATGTATATTCTTTGATCATTATGTTATTTTGTTTACCTTTGCAAGAATCGAGGTCTACACCAAGTTTTGTTGCGATTGTAGGGAAAATAACACGTTTTGAAACGATATGGAGCTAAGGGAGCTAAGGAGTCATTGGAGCTACATTATGGAGCATTGAGGAGCTACAAGAAAGGTTTAGGAACCATGGAAGTTGGACAGAAGATTGATTTTGGACCACATTAGAGAGATTTACATGTAGCTGAGACACACCTCGGATGGCTACAGTGTCACCTCGACCGAGGTGATCTCTCCGTTGGGCTGGACCGAGGCGAGCGACCCACAACCCCGAAGATCTGTTATTCTTGGTTGAAGATCTTTTATTTTTGGCAAATGATTCTCCTCTATATTGAGAGGGGTTTTCTGAATGGAAGCATGTCTTAGAGTTGGAAGTTGAAGGATGTTGGCTAGTTTGGAAGATTCAAGATAATCCAAGGAAGGAAGGAAGATAAAGTTGAAGGCTTTGAAGGAAGTTGTAAGGTTTTCTTAGATTGTTTGATTGTTATCTTTTGATTTGTGATTGAGGAACGTAGTTTGGTTGTTTGATTGATTGTTTGATTGAAGTATTGAGACCTTTGTATTAAGGTTTTCTTGTTTGAATAATGATTCACTTTTCATATATTTGATTATTGTTATCATGATGCTTATTGGCTAAGGTCTTTGTGCGATACTAGGGTGATTGGCTGAAAGTTGTGGGAAAGACGATGAAAGACTGAGCCTTTACCCCAGTGGACTCTGAAAGTTCGAGCCTTACCTTAACCGACGAACACCTCGGTCAGTTCGTAGAACATTCTCGTAGGGTGATCTATGAATGGAGCGCACCACAAAAATGTTTTGAAATGTTTTTCGTTCATCTTTTTGATGAATTATAGTCCATTCTATCTTGTATCTAAGATTTGGATCCTGCTTGGGGACAAGCAAGGGACAAGTATGGGCTATTTTGATAGCATGTATTATAGTCTATATTTTTGGATTGGTTTGGCGTTCTATCTTCATAAATATGCATGTATGGATGTATATTCTTTGATCATTATGTTATTTTGTTTACCTTTGCAAGAATCGAGGTCTACACCTAGTTTTGTTGTGATTGTAGGGAAAATAACACGTTTTGGAACGATATGGAGCTAAGGGAGCTAAGGAGTCATTGGAGCTACATTATGGAGCATTGAGGAGCTACAAGAAAGGTTTAGGAACCATAGAAGTTGGACAGAAGATTGATTTTGGACCACATTAGAGAGATTTACATGTAGATGAGACACAACTCGGATGGCTACAGTGTCACCTCGACCGAGGTGATCTCTCCGTTGGGCTGGACCGAGGCGAGCGACCCACAACCCAGAAGATCTGTTATTCTTGGTTGAATATCTTTTATTTTTGGCAAGTGATTCTCCTATATATTGAGAGGGATATTCTGAATGGAAGCATGTCTTAGAGTTGGAAGTTGAAGGAAGTTGGCTAGTTTGGAAGATTGAAGATATTCCAAGGAAGGAAGGAAGATAAAGTTGAAGGCTTTGAAGGAAGTTGTAAGGTTTTCTTAGATTGTTTGATTGTTATCTTTTGATTTGTGATTGAGGAACGCAGTTTGGTTGTTTGATTGATTGTTTGATTGAATTATTGAGACCTTTGTATTAAGGTTTTCTTGTTTGAATATTGATTCACTTTTCATATATTTGATTATTGTTATCATGCTGCTTATTGGCTAAGTTCTTAGTGCGATATTAGGGTGATTGGCCGAAAGTTGTGGGAAAGACGATGAAAGACTGAGCCTTTACCCCAGTGGACCCTGAAAGCTCGAGCCTTACCTTAACCGACGAACACCTCGGTCAGTTCGTAGAACATCTCGACCTATATGGAACATGAACTGAGCGAGGCGAGACCTTTCCTGATCCTTATCTCAGTTGAGGTTTCTGGTTGCCAAATCCTATCCTTGTTATACCTTTCTTGGCCCATACACAAGCCTAGGATGAGACTTACCCGGTGATTCCTTAGTTTGTATACCCAAGATCATGAATGTTAGGTGATAAAGGTTTGTCCTTTATTAGGATTTGAGTGTGCCTTCATCCCATCTTTGAGGGTTAGCTTGAGAATTACCCGGTAATGGTTAGTTCTATCCCCTTGGGTGGTATATTGGTTTGAGATTATAGCTCCTTTCCTTAGTACCTTGAGACTGACCTGGTGAGAGGATCTTTGGTTTGAGATAGTGAGTAGTCAGACTTACCTGGTGATCTATTCCCACCTTAGAAATACCTTCCCTTTGCAAACCTCAGCTTTGTCCACGTTATCCTTTGATATCTTGAGTCGGAACCACAACTGGATGCTTTGACCTCTAGAATTTGCATTCTCTTTATTTGATTATTACCTCATCTTTGATAGCTTTGTTTTGTTACTTGTTTTTGATTAACAAGCAGAATTACCGTGCTTTGTTTCACCACAGTCCCTGTGTTCGACCTTGGAGTAGCTATTTTTACAATTGATATGTACACTGCGGGTTCGCATATTGTTTCAGGCTTATATTTTAGGTTATAAATTTAAAGCTATATCGTTCACCATACCCGAGACACATCGTCAGTCATGAGGATCTAGTGGTCGAACCAGACCACATGTTTGTTGAGCATCCGGTAGTTGTCTTAGAGCACAGTACGAGACGCTTGCGTTCGAAGGACATACTAATGATGAGGGTTAAGTGGTCGATGTGAGAAGTTGATGAGGCTACTTGGGAGACAGAGGATAGTATCCAAAGGAACTATCCGGAGTTCTACGTTGTGTTGGATGCACCTTTAGCTTAGTAGTTGCCTTTTGGATTCCTTTATTGAGTATGTGCACGTGTTTATGAAGTTTTGAATTTTTTGCCCCAAGTGGGAATATATGAGTTGAGTTCATTGCTTCTGCGTTGTTGTTGTCTGACCTTTCTAGTTGTTGCAATTTTTGGCACAAAACTTCTTTTTAGGAGATCTGATGTAACATCCTGTTTTTGGCGTTCACCGCCTCTACGGTGACAGTGACTGCCCCAGCTGCAATTGTGAATGTCACCGCCCTTGCGGCTAGCCGCAATTGCGGAAAAGGAAAACAGCCAATGTAGGTTTGTCTCAGATCGGGAAGATCCTCTTTCCTTCTTCGTCTCTATCTTGTTTCCTATCATAGAGAATCCGATTTTCTTATCTTTGGATGACTTTCCTGGATCTCCTAAACCCTAGAACGTCCATCCTTCTATCTTTTCATCCTTTTCTATAAATTCCCTTCTTTCCCCTCTTTTTCCCGTTTCTTGCATACGTTCTTCAACCCTTAGTGGTGCAGCCGTTCCCTTTCTTGCCTTGTGATGTTGTTGCACTGTAAGTTCCTTCTTCTCTATTTCTTCCTCATGTTCATGAGTTGCTGCATGCGTTTCCTTCTGTATCTCTTTCTTCTTTTGTTCTTCTTCTTCTTCTTCTCCAAGGATCAAGATCGAGTATTTATTCATGTTAGTCGTTCCGTTGTTGATATGTTAACGTTCACAGGCTCCCTTGGCTGTGTTATGAAATGTTCAAGTGTTGAGAAAACAAGATTTGGCCTTTATCGTGGTTTTGCTGTCATCGAGAATCGACATTCGCTTCTGTCAAAGTTCCATCCCCGCGCCCTAGTGTGCTGCCCCCGTGGGTTGCCGCCCCTGCACCTTGTCCAACCGCCCCTGCGGTATCTTCTGCAGTAGCTCCCGTCTTTGGTGAGTTGCTTCCTTCCTTGTTTCCCTCATTCCTTTCTTTGGTTGTTGTTGATGTTGTTAGCTCTTGAGAGCATTGTAAGACTAAGGTCGAGCACTTAGCATGTAGAGATCTCTTAGAGATCATTGAGAGTAGAAGTTATAGACTTCTAGAGACCGTTTTGTTTCTGATTCCTGACGCCTTGTATGATTAGGCTTTCCTTGCTTCTTTCCTAAGGGAAACTGAGTTGTTCTCTGATCGTTTGAGTTACCTTCGAGTGAGGTAAGTCCCTTGGACTTACTTAGCTTCATTTTGTGTATTCGTTTGAGTGTTTTGGCTTATTTGCGTTGTTATTATTGTTGTTAATGGATAACCGGATTAGGTTTGACCTTTATAACCGTAATTGGCCCAAGTGTATGATAATCGGGCGGTGACACTCGTCTAGTTCTACAGGAGACTAGGAGGTGCTCTTGCAACCCAGGCCCGCACGGAATGGATAGTACTGATCTATTTCTGTTGGTAGAAGGAAGCGGAGGCGAGTTTCAGGAGAGTCTCGTGTATAAAAGAAGTTGAATTAGTAATAGCTAACATTATAAAAGATAATAACTGGTTGAGTGTGAGCATGCTATATGTTCACTTTACCTTACGTGTGTGTGTGTGCCTTTACAGTCTTTGTGATATCTAGAATGTTAGCTAACGGTTTATACCGATGTTGTAGATGTCTTGTAGGATATAGGTGTTGTTGAGTGATCCGGATGGTATGGTCAGCCGGGGTTCCCGTACATTATAGGGCGGGATCGGTTTTATATTTGAGTTGTTATTTCCCTTTTGTTTTGAACTCGGATGCGAGTCTTTTACGATTCCTTTTGTTTAAACCTTTGGTTTTATATTAAGTTTTGGTTTTCATTTGTCTATGCCTTGTTGAATGATCCGTTGTGTCGTTGCTACTATGAGGGTCGGGACCCATTGTGAGGTCCTAGCCCATAACGCTTCGTGTTTGCTCTCAGACGTGTGTGTAGTAGTGAACGAAATAGCTTTTGATTTATAACCTATAATAAAAGCCCGAAACAATATGCAAACCCGTAGTGTACGGATCAACTTTAATAACAATAAATATTTCATGGTCGAACACAGGGACTATGGTGAAATCAAGCACGGTAATAATCAGGTTGTCAATCAAAAGCAAGCGATAAAGCAAAAATAACACTGATGATGTATCAATCAGATACGAGAATGTAGATTCTAGAGGTCAAAGCATCCAGTTGTGGTTCCGACTCAAGATTTCTAAGGATAACGTGGACAAAGCTGAGGTTTGCAATGGAAGGTATTTCTAAGGTGGGAATAGATCAGCAGGTAAGTCTCACTACTTACTATCCCAAACCAAAGATCCTCTCACCGCGTAAGTCTCAAGGAACTAAGAAAAGGAACTATAATCTCAAATCAACTCACTACCTAAGGGGAAAGAACTAAGCTTTACCGGCTAGGTCTCAGGCTAACTCACAAAGGTGGGATGAAGGCACACTCAAACCCTAACAAAGGATAAACCTTTATTACCTAACACTCATCATCATAGGTATACAAGCTAAGGAATCACTGAGTAAGTCTCATCCTAGGCTTGTATATAAACCAGGAAAGGTGCAACAACGATAGGATTTGACAAACTAAAACCTAAACTCAGGTTTGGATCGGATCTGGTTCACGCCTCGCTCAGTTCATATCGATCTCGGTCGAGATGTTCTATGAACCGACCGAGGTGAGTTTCAATTTGGTTTCGGCTCGAGTTTTTAGGGTCCACTAAGGTAAAGGCTCAATCTTTCATCGTCTTTCCCACAACTTTCAGCCAATCACTCTTGAACCGCATGAAAATTTAGCCAACAATCATCATGATAATAACAATCAAATATATGATGAAAAAGCAATAAGCAAACAAGAAAACCTTAACACAATGGTCTCAATAATCACTCAATCAAACAAGCAATCAATTAAAACAATCAGCAAACTGTGTTCCTCAATAACAAACCAAAAGACAACAATCAAGGTTCCCTAAGAAAACCTTACAACTTCCTTCAAAAGCCTTCAACTTTCCATTCAAAACTATCTTCCTTCAACTTCCTTCTTCCTTGGAATATCTTCAATCTTCTAAAATAATGAGCTAACCACCCATCCTTCCATCCAGAAAATAACTTCATACTTATAGGAAAATCACTTGCCAAAAATAAAAGATCTCATGGGCCATGGGCCGTGTGTCTCGATCCTGGCCCAACAGGTCATCTCGGTCGAGGTGATCTTGTAGCCAACCGAGATGATCATCAGTTACGTGCAAATCTCTCAAAACTGGTCCAATATCAAAATTCTATCCAACTTCCATGGTTCCTATGCTTTCCTTGTAGCTCCTCAATGATCCAAAATGTAGCTCTAATGACTCCTTAAATCCCTTGGCTCCATATCGCTCCAAAACGTTCCATTTTTCCTACAATTACAACAAAACTAGGTGTAGACCTCGATTCTTGCAAATGTAAACAAAACGACATAATCATCAAGAATATGCAGCCATGCATGCAAATTTATGAAGATAAAACGTCCAAACCAATCCCAAAATATAGACTATAATCCATGCTATCAATATACCCCATACTTGTGCCTTGCTTGTCCCCAAGCAAGATTTAGATCTTAGATACAAGATAGCTTCATCAAAAAGATCAATGAAAAACATCTTACAAAACCTTTTGGTGATGTAGATAGATCACCTTAAATGAATGCTTCATAGCAAATAAAATCAACACATGGTCCAAACATTTTATAAATATAAGAAAGTCGATCATCTTTGCATAAAATCATATAATGCATGATAAATCATATTTATCGAAATCAATCATATATAATCCAGTTTAAACCACAAAGTCAATCAACATACTCAAGGTCTCAAGGGTTTTCAAGAGAGGTTAAGAAACGTGTTAGGGTGGGATGTACATAGGTTAATGTGGTGCTAAAATCCGGGAATACGATCTTTAATTCACTTCTTTGAATCACAAACAACTTCCACCAATAAGCTTTGCTTGTTTTCACTTTTTACTTTATTTTTGAGAATATGGACAAAGGTGCACAATAACCGAAGCCTAGGAAATCAACATTTTTCAATGACTCGAGATGCCTCAAACCCTTGATGCACATACCATGACCCGTTAGGACTATAGATCAATCCGACTTTGGCAAGACACAAACACCCGGCTATGTGAATAGTGCCGAGTTACTCATCATCAAGATCAACGTCCCCAACCCTATTTTTTCTAACAATTTCAACCACAATCTCAACTTTACTTCACACGCTTTTCATTAAATGCATCCAAATTCCCGGATAGGTAAAGGGAGGAAAATATGTGTATGAGGTGCTAAAGCATGATCAAGAAGAAGAAGAAGAAGAAGAGAATGAAGTCCCTTAATCATCCAATGAAGAATGTGAGAGAACTCATAAAGTGGTGTCATCCTTCAAATTCAACATGATTTTGATAAAAACAAAATATTAAACATGCTAGAATTTCAAACAAAACATTTAGCAACTTAAATATATCATAAAATGTTTTGAACATATAAAGATTTCAAAGCCAATCTGCAAACAAATATCATTATCGAGGTCATATCTAGAATGGAAGGACAAAACATTTTTTAGTTTTAAAACCATTTCGGTCGAGGTGATTTGACAGCACCCGAGGTGTTCAACCGAGATGAATATTAGTTTTCACGACCTCGTTTGGCCAAAACGTCTCGGTTGAGGCAAAAACAATTTCAAATTAGTTTTCGATGTTTTTCTTGAACAAAAACCTGTATGGAATGCATGTAAATAGACATATACGCACATGTAAGCTAAACAAGATCATAAGTAAGGTCAAGTAAGAGTTATTACACATAAATATCCATAAGCAAGTCAAATACAAACACCCCATAGTTAGGACACATTGTCCCAATCGGTCAAATAGAAGTCGGACAAAGTACTCACCGAATGAAAGCAGAACAGCAAAAAGAAATAAGAACAAGTTCCATAATACACTCCCTCATCTGCCAGCGGTGGAGGTGGAATGTACGGATACTGGGTTGGATCGAATGGAGCCCATCAATTACTAGAACTACAGCATCGCCATCTGGCGCTGATAGTGCTGGCTCTCCTCAATCCACCGCGTCCAAGCCTCAATAGAAAGAGTATGAAGCGCTGAGTAATGTTGAGCCGCAGGGCCTGAGAGGAATCCGTCATTTGCCACGTCAAATCATCAATCATGCGGTGCGCATCAGGGTCACGATGGCGAGCTTTCTGTTATGGAGGCCAGGGAATGTCTGTGGGAGCTGCTAGTACCTCTCTCTCGTCCTCCGTAGCCTCGTCATCGAGGCCAATGGTGGGAATACCAAGGCCGCCAATATCAATATCGGTGTCCGTAGCTACAGCTCCGACAATGCCATCACCATCCTCATATCCACCTATTGCCTCTGTAGCACCATCCTCATGCATGATCGGGAACCAAACAGATGACCAGTTCCCATGGCCGTAGACGGAGAACTGTGAAGACCAAGCAATGAGCCTAGGAAACTTCGTTTCCCAAGGCATGCCCACATAAGGAGTGTCAAGACCGCGGGGAATGAGAATGCGGCGTGGGATAAACTCCTGTAAGCCCAGCGGCTTCGCCCCTACAACCAAAGTACATCCTGATAAATCCAACCCCATCTTAGTAGCGATGTGAGTCACGAGACCGCCATAACAAATATCTCCCTTGGTCTTCCCCTTCACCTGATGGACCTTTTGTGGCCTTCCCCTTTACCTTGTATCTTTACTTTTTAGTTTCTCGCATACATTATAAACGATTTGAGCTTTTTCCTGTATTTCTGCCATGTTGGAAAGGTCCGGTGAAATTGTTGTCAGGCTAACGGTCAGGACCCATTGTGTGGTCTCCCCGTAGAATTCCGATATCCCGTGGATTCGGGGTGTTACATTAAACAAACATGATCAAGATGAGAAGAAGAGAGAATCGAATACCTTAATCATTCCTAGATGATGTGTAGGAACCAATCATGCGATTTCGACTTTCAATTCTCAATTCAACCTAGACAACAATCATCATCACAGTTCACATATGGATTTCAAGTAAAGTATTCAAGTCCACATATGCCTAAATTCATTCATCACACAAAGGCCATCCAAAGCCAATTTACACACAAAATCATCATAAGGTTCATATCAATCCTTGAAGCACAAATTTTTTAAAAAATTTTCGATTTTTTTGAAATTTTTGAAATATATATGTACAATGGAAACACGAAAAGAAACGTGTGACAACAATATGAAACTATCCGAAATGAAATGCAGCGGAACAAACAAGCAAAGTATTATGAATACCCCACCCCATAATTAAAACCACATTGACCCCAATGTGAAAGTTAATTAAAGAAAAGTGAAATAAGGTGCTCACAATGTAAAAATGTAGCGATTTCGGTACTTCGGTTCACTCATGTGGAGTGGTGGTGGTGGATAGGGAAGTGAAATTTTGACCTTGAATTATTTGCACAATTCTAGGCAAGCCATGGCCTAGATGAAAAATCTCGTTCGGATCATCACAAAATCTAGACCTAGATTTTAGTCGATGTTGGCTACGACATAGGAAATCTCGGTCTAATTTATCACAATCTCGGCCGATATTTGCCTAGTGTGGCCGAGATTTCTACCAGCTTGTCCTTCTTCTCCCTTTCCAATGTGCTCGGATTGCACTTCACTCCCAACAAAGTCATGAGGCTCTTATCATGACCTCCAACATTATCAACATTTATTCACAACACCTAGATCCTATCATCCAAAACGCAACAACAAAAACGAACCAAACAAAAATATCAAAAAGAAAGGGGGAAATATATATACCTTTTGGTTTTCTCCCAAGAAGCTCTTCTTTAAGGTCGTCACCTAGACCAAATTCCAGGAGCGCCATACTCAAGGTGAAGTGGGGCAATCATATCCACCGGAGCTTCCGGGATGTACTCGTTCAATCGGTGCCCATTCACCTTAAAATTCCCACAATGCTCCCCTCCTATCTCGACCGCTCCACGGGGAAAGATCTTTCTCACCACATAAGGACCCTTCCATCTCGACTTGAGCTTTCCGGGAAAGAGCTACAACCTCGAGTTGAAGAGAAGGACTAAGTCACCTTCACTCGACTCCTTCATGATGATACGCTTATCACGCCAACACTTGGTTCTCTCTTTGTAGATTCGGGCATTCTCATAAGCATCAAGCCGGATCTCCTCAAGTGCATTTTTGTCCAATAAACGCTTCTCTTTGGCATCGTTATTGTCAAAACTCAGCCACTTAATGACCCAAAATGCCCTATGCTCCAATTCAACCGGGAGGTAGCAAGATTTGCCATGAACCAACTTGTAGGGAGTGGTGCCAATCGGGGTCTTGAAGGTGGTCCTATAAGCCCATAGAGCATCATCGAGCTTCATCTCACAATCATTTTTTGCCCTAGAAACAGTCCTCTCAAGTATGCCCTTGATCTCCCTATTGGAAATCTCAACTTGGCCACTAGTTTGGGGGTGGTAAGGTGTGGTCACCTTGTGATTCACCCCATACATGGTTAAAAGTACGTAAAAATTCCGAGCGGTGAAATGCTTTCCTCCATCACTTATGATGACTCTCGGTGTTTCAAACCTAGGAAAAACTGACTCGGTTGAAGAACCGCATCACCGCTTTGCGTCATTTGTGGGAGAGGCAATTGCTTCTACCCATCTTGATACATAGTCCACCGCCAAGAGAATGTAGAGGTTGCCACAAGAAGAGGGGAATGGCACCACGAAGTCCACACACCAAGCATCGAAGATCTCAACCTCTTGAATATTGTTCAATAGCATCTTGTTCTCCTTGAAAATTTTGCCATCCTTTGACAAGCATCACAAGCCACTACAAATTTCTGCACATCCTTAAACAAATTAGGCTAAAAGAAACCGGATTGCAATACCTTGGCACAACTTTTGTGTGAGCTAGCATGGCCTCCACATGGCAAGGAATGGCAATGGAGGATCACACTCTCCATCTCATCCTCCGGGATACACCTTCTAAGAATTCCGTCCGGTATCTCTTGACCAAGAAAGGCTCGCTCCAAGAATTTCTTTCTTTGAGCATAGGAAAACCCGGATGGTACCTCTTTACAAACAAGGTAATTCACTATGTCGACAAACCAAGGCTCACCCCCTCTAGACACAGGAAGAAGGAAATCTTCTATCACTTGCAATTCTTCATCCCAGAATGAGTCATCAATCGGGATTCCATCCTTCTCAAACTCCATCGTAGGTAGCCGGCTAAGGTGGTTCACCACTGAATTTTTGGACCCCTTCTTGTCACGGACCTCCACATCAAATTTTTCAAGGACAAGAATCCACCGAATGAGGCGAGGCTTCGCATCCTTCTTGGGGATGAGATATCGGATTGCCGCATGATCCGTGTGAACAATCACCTTCGCTCCCAAAAGATAGCAACGGAATTTCTCAAAGGCATACACCACCGATAGCAACTCCTTCTCGGTGGTGGCATAGTTGAGTTGGGCCTCATCTAGCATCTTGCCAGCATAGTAGATGGCATGCGTAAGCTTATCCTTCTTTGGGCCAAGCACGACCCCAACCGCCACATTACTCGCATCACACATGATTTCAAATGGTAAGCTCCAATCCGGATGTTGCATAATAGGGGCGGAGATCAAAGCTTCTTTTAATCTACAAAAGGCATCAAGACATTCACTCAAGAAAACAAACTCAACATCCTTCATTAGTAGGTTAGTGAGAGGCTTACAAATTTTAGGAAAAATCTTAATGAATCTTCGGTAAAAACCGGCTTGCCCCAAGAAACTCCTTACCGCTTTCACCAAAGTAGGTGGTGGCAACTTCTTTATTTTTTCAATCTTGGCCCTATCAACTTCAATACCTTGATGGGAGACCAAGTGTCCGAACACTATCTGACCGAAGGTATTTCTATGGTCGTCTATACCCAATCAAAAGTAAATCCCGACTTAACACTAAGAACAAGTATAGTGATTAAGTAAGGGTCGAACCCAAGAGAGTTAAGGTGTTTTAGATGCAATTATCGATTATAATGACAAGTGACACAAAGGGGGGGGGGTGTTTGGTTGAATTGATGCACAAAAACTTACGAAAATGATTAATGCGACAATTAAGACAATAATGGATGAATCTACACTAGGTTGATTCTAAGCATGCAATTGCTACTTTGGTGCGTTCCTTTTATAAATTCTTAAGTAATCTCCCGTCTCGATCATATATATGTGTTGAGCCAACCGGCATCAATACAACTTAACTTATTAAAGTTCCATAAACCTACAAGAACAAATAACAAATTGGCTTTCAAACAAAGACTAAGGGATATAAAGAGAAGATTAAAACCGTTAAACATATCTTTATATTTGTGTTCCTTTTCATTAAGTAATTACAACCCGTTATTACTTAAAGTTGCTACTAGATTAAAGATCCGGACCCGGAACCTGTTAATCCTAGTTGTTTACATGCACTTTAGAACCTAAGGTGATCAATCTCAAGTAATAGTTAACATGCAATTTTAAACAATGAAGATCAAGGAAACACAAAGCATTACTGAATAAAAACTTATATTAAAAAGAACTTACAATTAAAGTAACAAAGCAGCTTCAAACCAACCCAATGTAGCAAGGGAGTTAGCAACTCATTACAGTGGAAAAACTCAAGTCTAAAATGGATTTTGTGAGGAAAAAATATGGATGATTCTAGCAATCAGCCATGGACTATTTATACTACAAAAGACACTTAATTAGGAGTAAATAGCCGGCCTAAAACAGCCACCTTTAATGCCACAAAGGTGGTGTAAACAGCCGGAGTAAAGCTTCTGGCGTTAAACCGCAGGGGCGGCCTTCAAGAACCGTAGGGGCGATTTAGGCAGAATCGGTTGATCTTCTTCAGAACCGCTAGGGCGGCTACACAACTCCGCTGGACGGATCTTAAATGCACTTCAACGTCTGACCTTTCGCCTTCCTGACGTTTCTGATGTCAAGGCGCAGGGGCGCCTTAAGGCCAACGCAGGGGCGGTGACACAGACTCTTCACCTTCCAGCTCCCAAGGCGAGGAGCAGGCAGGGCGCAGTGGGAGGCGCAGGGGAGGCGGTATACGTCTTGTCAAGGCAAGTCACCGCAGGGGCGGCTACAAGGACCCGCGGGGTCAGTGGAGCAACAGAAGCTTTGCTTCTTGATCGATCTTCACTCCTAAGTGTTTATACCTTCCTTAGCTTCATTTGATCTTCTTCTTTTGGACCAAGGATTAGTAGCATAGACCGACACTAATGCAATAAAAAGACTCTAAAAACTACCCTAAATGATAGTGATTTCATCACCTATCACTATCCCTTCACTAACCATGAAATGGCATTCCTCCCAATTCAACACAAGATTATTTTCCTCACATCTTTTCAACACCAATGACAAGTTAGCCAAACAGTTATCAAAGGAAGATCCATAAACCGAGAAATCAACCATATATACTTCCATTATGTCTTCAATATATTTAGAAAATATGGCCATCATGCATCGTTGAAAGGTGACGATTGCAATACACAACCGAAATGAAATTCTCCTAAATGCAAAGGTACCCCATGGACAAGTAAATGAGGTTTTCTCTTGGTCATCTAGGTGAATAGAGATTTGGAAAAACTCACTATAACCTTCTAGGTAGAAAAAATGTAAATGTTGAGCTAACCTTTCTAGCATTTAGTCAATAAAGGGGAGGGGGAATGATCCTTCCTAGAGTCCACATTCAACTTTCTATAGTCAATACACATCCTCCAACCCGTAACCGTCCTAGTTAGGATTAACTCATTGTTCTCATTAGCCACTACGGTCATACTACCCCTCTTAGAAACCACATGCACGTGACTAACCCATTTACTATCTGAAATCGGGAAAATGATTACCGCATCTAGCAAATTAAGGATTTCTTTCTTCCCTACTTCTTTCATTATTGGGTTTAGTATTCTTGGAGGTTCATTAGAGGGTTTATGGTCATCTTCCATCAATATTTTACGCATTCACAAAGAGGGTTTAATGCTAAAAAGTTCATTAATGTTGTATCCTAGAGCCTTTTCTATGCAATTTCATTTCAGTCAACAATCTACCAAGCTCATCATCATTTAAAGAAGCATTCACAATCAAGTGATAACTAGAATTTTATCCAAAGAAACCATATTTTGAGTGAGAAGGGAGGTTTCAATTAAAGTTTAGGAGCACCTTTTTGAGTTGATCTAATCTTTCCAATGTAACTTGAGAAGATTCCAAGGCCATGGAAGACTCACCATAACACCTTGAAGCTCCATCAACAACAATTGGATGGTGTTCTTGAAGTCCAAAAATCACGGCCCCGTGATGAAAATCTCGACCGATATTTGAGTTGAAGTTGGCTACGACATGGCAAATCTCGGGTGATTTAATTGAATTAATTGAAATCTCGGCCGAGATTTCTTCTGTTGGGCCGAGATTTCTACAGGTCTTTATCCCTCCTTTGAGCACTTCAAACTCAGCTCTTGGTAGCTCTTCCAATGCATCCAAAGCCTGGATTTCTGCATTTCAACTCTCCTCAATTCCCTCCTCCATGATACGCATGCTTAGAACCTTCTCGAGGGGATCCTTCATCAAGATCGAACTCATGACCACCCTTGACTCCTCTTCATCATGGATATTGAAAACATCCTCACCAAGGGTTGGCCCCTTAACCATTGTGGACAGCTTGAACTTGATGTTTTTCTCTCCAATGTTGAATGAGAGGGTAGCATTTTTACAATTCACCAAGCATCATGAAGTGGCTAGGAAAGGTCTCCCCAAGATGATAGGAACCGGTAGTGCGTCGGGATGTCCAATACCACAAAGTCCATTGGCATGTAAAACTTCCCAAGTTGAACGCGGATATCCTCAAGGATCCCCACCGGGTGCGTGATCAATCGGTCTGCCATATAGAGGGTCATCTTGACTAACTTTAGTTCTCCTGGCCCAACCTTTTTGCATTGTGCAAGCGGTATGATGCTTACACTAGCTCCAAGGTCGCATAGGCTTCATATTGCACTTCTACAACTCCTATGGGGACACAAAACGGCCCTGGCTTTCTCAACTGGGGGGCATTTCCACCTTCATTATTTGTATAAGCTCGGAAGACCTCTTCATCTTTCTAACTTCACCATACTCCTCAAAATTCCTCTTGTTGGAGAGTATCTACTTTAAAATTTTCTCATAGGCCGGCATACCTAGAATTCCATCCATGAACAAAATGTTAATATGTAATTTAGACATAAGTTAAAGTAATTTACCGAAATATTAATCCAATCGAGCTCAAGCTCGTGATTGTGGAAACGGTAGTGGTGGCACATATGATGGCTCATCATCCTCGCTCTTGTCCTCCCCACCTTGCTTTGGAGAGTATCCCCTTTAAATATTTCCCGTAGGCCGGCATACCTAGAATTCCATCCATGAATGGAATGTTAATATGTAATTTAGACATAAGTTCAAGGAATTTACCGAAATATTTATCCAATCGAGCTCTAGCTCGTGATTGTGGAAACAGTAGTGATGGCACATATGATAGTTCATCATCCTTGCTCTTGTCCTCCCCACCTTGCTTTGGTTCCTCCTCTACCATTACTTGTCTTCCCTTATTAACTCCCTTGGGCAAGGGCTCACTTGTACTCAATCCACTTCTTCTTGTGATTAAATCATTGTTCTCATTAGCCACTACGGTCATACTACCCCTCTTAGAAACCACATGCACGGGACTAACCCATTTACTATCTAAAATCGGGAAAATGATTCCCGCGTCTAGCAAATTAAGGATTTCTTTCTTCACTACTTCTTTCATTATTGGGTTTAGTATTCTTGGAGGTTCATTAGAGGGTTTATGGTCATCTTCCATCAATATTTTACGCATGCACAAAGAGGGTTTAATGCCAAAAAGTTCATTAATGTTGTATCCTAGAGCCTTTTCTATGCAATTTCATTTCAGTCAACAATCTATCAAGCTCATCATCATTTAAAGAAGCATTCACAATCAAGTGATAACTAGAATTTTATCCAAAGAAACCATATTATGAGTGAGAAGGGAGGTTTCAATTAAAGTTTAGGAGGACCTTTTTGAGTTGATCTAATCTTTCCAATGTAACTTGAGAAGATTCCAAAGCCATGGAAGACTCACCATAACACCTTGAAGCTCCATCAACAACAATTTGATGGTGTTCTTGAAGTCCAAAAATCACGGCCCCGTGATGAAAATCTAGACCGATATTTGAGTTGAAGTTGGCTACGACATGGCAAATCTCAGGTGATTTAATTGAATTAATTGAAATCTCGGCCGAGATTTCTTCTGTTGGGCCGAGATTTTTACAGGTCTTTATCCCTCCTTTGAGCACTTCAAACTCAGCTCTTGGTAGCTCTTCCAATGCATCCAAAGCCTGGATTTCTGCATTTCAACTCTCCTCAATTCCCTCCTCCATGATACGCATGCTTAGAACCTTCTCGAGGGGATCCTTCATCAAGATCGAACTCATGACCTCCCTTGACTCCTCTTCATCATGGATATTGAAAACATCCTCACCAAGGGTTGACCCCTTCACCATTGTGGACAGCTTGAAATTGATGTTTTTCTCTCCAATGTTGAGTGAGAGGGTAGCATTTTTACAATTCACCAAGCATCATGAAGTGGCTAGGAAAGGTCTCCCCAAGATGATAGGAACCGGTAGTGCGTCGGGATGTCCAATACCACAAAGTCTATTGGCATGTAAAACTTCCCAAGTTGAACAGGGATATCCTCAAGGATCCCCAACGGGTGCGTGATCAATCGGTCTGCCATATATAGGGTCATCTTGATTGACTTTAGTTCTCCTAGCCTAACCTTTTTGCATTTTGCAAGCGGTATGATGCTTACACTAGCTCCAAGGTCGCATAGGGTTCATATTGCACTTCTACAACTCCTATGGGGAAACAAAACGGCCCCGGATCTCTCAACTGGGGGGCATTTCCACCTCCATTATTTGTATAAGCTCGGAAGACCTCTTCATCTTCCTAACTTCACCATACTCCTCAAAATTCCTCTTGTTGGAGATTATCTACTTTAAAATTTTCTCATAGGCTGGCATACCTAGAATTCCATCCATGAACAAAATGTTAATATGTAATTTAGACATAAGTTCAAGTAATTTACCGAAATATTAATCCAATCGAGCTCTAGCTCGTGATTGTGGAAACGGTAGTGGTGGCACATATGATGGCTCATCATCCTCGCTCTTGTCCTCTCCACCTTGCTTTGGAGAGTATCCCCTTTAAATATTTCCCGTAGGCCGGCATACCTAGAATTCCATCCATGAATGGAATGTTAATATGTAATTTAGACATAAGTTCAAGGAATTTACCGAAATATTTATCCAATCGAGCTCTAGCTCGTGATTGTGGAAACAATAGTGATGGCACATATGATAGTTCATCATCCTTGCTCTTGTCCTCCCCACCTTGCTTTGGTTCCTGCTCTACCATTACTTGTCTTCCCTTCTTAACTCCCTTGGGAAAGGGCTCACTTGTACTCAATCCACTTCTTTTTGTAATTAAATCATTGTTCTCATTAGCCACTACGGTCATACTACCCCTCTTAGACACCACATGCACGGGACTAACCCATTTACTATCTGAAATCGGGAAAATGATTCCCGCGTCTAGCAAATTAAGGATTTCTTTCTTCACTACTTCTTTCATTATTGGGTTTAGTATTCTTGGAGGTTCATTAGAGGGTTTATGGTCATCTTCCATCAATATTTTACGCATGCACAAAGAGGGTTTAATGCCAAAAAGTTCATTAATGTTGTATCCTAGAGCCTTTTCTATGCAATTTCATTTCAGTCAATAATCTATCAAGCTCATCATCATTTAAAGAAGCATTCACAATCAAGTGATAACTAGAATTTTATCCAAAGAAACCATATTTTGAGTGAGAAGGGAGGTTTCAATTAAAGTTTAGGAGGACCTTTTTGAGTTGATCTAATCTTTCCAATGTAACTTGAGAAGATTCCAAGGCCATGGAAGACTCACCATAACACCTTGAAGCTCCATCAACAACAATTGGATGGTGTTCTTGAAGTCAAAAAATCACGGCCCCGTGATGAAAATCTAGACCGATATTTTAGTTGAAGTTGGCTACGACATGGCAAATCTCAGGTGATTTAATTGAATTAATTGAAATCTCGGCCGAGATTTCTTCTGTTGGGCCGAGATTTCTACAGGTCTTTATCCCTCCTTTGAGCACTTCGAACTCAGCTCTTGGTAGCTCTTCCAATGCATCCAAAACCTGGATTTCTGCATTTCAACTCTCCTCAATTCCCTCCTCCATGATACGCATGCTTAGAACCTTCTCGATGGGATCCTTCATCAAGATCGAACTCATGACCTCCCTTGACTCCTCTTCATCATGGATATTGAAAACATCCTCACCAAGGGTTGACCCATTCACCATTGTGGACAACTTGAACTTGATGTTTTTCTCTCCAATGTTGAGTGAGAGGGTAGCATTTTTACAATTCACCAAGCATCATGAAGTGGCTAGGAAAGGTCTCCCCAAAATGATAGGAACCGGTAGTGCATCGGGATGTCCAATACCACAAAGTCTATTGGCCTGTAAAACTTTCCAAGTTTAAAGGGGATATCCTCAAGGATCCCCTCCGGGTGTGTGATCAATCGGTCTGCCATATAGAGGTCATCTTGACTGACTTTAGTTCTCCTAGCCCAACCTTTTTGTATTGTGCAAGCGGTATGATGCTTACACTAGCTCCAAGGTCGCATAGGGTTCATATTGCCCTTCTACAACTCCTATGGGGACACAAAACGGCCCTGGATCTCTCAACTGGGGGGCATTTCCACCTTCATTATTTGTATAAGCTCGGAAGACCTCTTCATCTTTCTAACTTCACCAAACTCCTCAAAATTCCTCTTGTTGGAGAGTATCTACTTTAAAATTTTCTCATAGGCCGGCATACCTAGAATTCCATCCATGAACAAAATGTTAATATGTAATTTAGACATAAGTTCAAGGAATTTACCAAAATATTTATCCAATCGAGCTCTAGCTCGTGACTGTGGAAACAGTAGTGATGGCACATATGATAGTTCATCATCCTTGCTCTTGTCCTCCCCACCTTGCTTTGGTTCCTCCTCTACCATTACTTGTCTTCCCTTCTGAACTCCCTTGGGCAAGGGCTCACTTGTACTCAATCCACTTCTTTTTGTGATTAAATCATTGTTCTCATTAGCCACTACGGTCATACTACCCCTCTTAGAAACCACATGCACGGGACTAACCCATTTACTATCTGAAATCGGGAAAATGATTCCCACGTCTAGCAAATTAAGGATTTCTTTCTTCACTACTTCTTTCATTATTGGGTTTAGTATTCTTGGAGGTTCATTAGAGGGTTTATGGTCATCTTCCATCAATATTTTACGCATGCACAAAGAGGGTTTAATGCCAAAAAGTTCATTAATGTTGTATCCTAGAGCCTTTTCTATGCAATTTCATTTCAGTCAATAATCTATCAAGCTCATCATCATTTAAAGAAGCATTCACAATCAAGTGCTAACTAGAATTTTATCCAAAGAAACCATATTTTGAGTGAGAAGGGAGGTTTCAATTAAAGTTTAGGAGGACCTTTTTGAGTTGATCTAATCTTTCCAATGTAACTTGAGAAGATTCCAAGGCCATGGAAGACTCACCATAACACCTTGAAGCTCCATCAACAACAATTGGATGGTGTTCTTGAAGTCAAAAAATCACGGCCCCGTGATGAAAATCTAGACCGATATTTTAGTTGAAGTTGGCTACGACATGGCAAATCTCAGGTGATTTAATTGAATTAATTGAAATCTCGGCCGAGATTTCTTCTGTTGGGCCGAGATTTCTACAGGTCTTTATCCCTCCTTTGAGCACTTCGAACTCAGCTCTTGGTAGCTCTTCCAATGCATCCAAAACCTGGATTTCTGCATTTCAACTCTCCTCAATTCCCTCCTCCATGATACGCATGCTTAGAACCTTCTCGATGGGATCCTTCATCAAGATCGAACTCATGACCTCCCTTGACTCCTCTTCATCATGGATATTGAAAACATCCTCACCAAGGGTTGACCCATTCACCATTGTGGACAACTTGAACTTGATGTTTTTCTCTCCAATGTTGAGTGAGAGGGTAGCATTTTTACAATTCACCAAGCATCATGAAGTGGCTAGGAAAGGTCTCCCCAAAATGATAGGAACCGGTAGTGCATCGGGATGTCCAATACCACAAAGTCTATTGGCCTGTAAAACTTTCCAAGTTTAAAGGGGATATCCTCAAGGATCCCCTCCGGGTGTGTGATCAATCGGTCTGCCATATAGAGGTCATCTTGACTGACTTTAGTTCTCCTAGCCCAACCTTTTTGTATTGTGCAAGCGGTATGATGCTTACACTAGCTCCAAGGTCGCATAGGGTTCATATTGCCCTTCTACAACTCCTATGGGGACACAAAACGGCCCTGGATCTCTCAACTGGGGGGCATTTCCACCTTCATTATTTGTATAAGCTCGGAAGACCTCTTCATCTTTCTAACTTCACCAAACTCCTCAAAATTCCTCTTGTTGGAGAGTATCTACTTTAAAATTTTCTCATAGGCCGGCATACCTAGAATTCCATCCATGAACAAAATGTTAATATGTAATTTAGACATAAGTTCAAGGAATTTACCAAAATATTTATCCAATCGAGCTCTAGCTCGTGACTGTGGAAACAGTAGTGATGGCACATATGATAGTTCATCATCCTTGCTCTTGTCCTCCCCACCTTGCTTTGGTTCCTCCTCTACCATTACTTGTCTTCCCTTCTGAACTCCCTTGGGCAAGGGCTCACTTGTACTCAATCCACTTCTTTTTGTGATTAAATCATTGTTCTCATTAGCCACTACGGTCATACTACCCCTCTTAGAAACCACATGCACGGGACTAACCCATTTACTATCTGAAATCGGGAAAATGATTCCCGCGTCTAGCAAATTAAGGATTTCTTTCTTCACTACTTCTTTCATTATTGGGTTTAGTATTCTTGGAGGTTCATTAGAGGGTTTATGGTCATCTTCCATCAATATTTTACGCATGCAAAAAGAGGGTTTAATGCAAAAAAGTTCATTAATGTTGTATCCTAGAGCCTTTTCTATGCAATTTCATTTCAGTCAACAATCTATCAAGCTCATCATCATTTAAAGAAGCATTCACAATCAAGTGATAACTAGAATTTTATCCAAAGAAACCATATTTTGAGTGAGAAGGGAGGTTTCAATTAAAGTTTAGGAGGACCTTTTTGAGTTGATCTAATCTTTCCAATGTAACTTGAGAAGATTCCAAGGCCATGGAAGACTCACCATAACACCTTGAAGCTCCATCAACAACAATTGGATGGTGTTCTTGAAGTCCAAAAATCACGGCCCCGTGATGAAAATCTAGACCGATATTTGAGTTGAAGTTGGCTACGACATGGCAAATCTCAGGTGATTTAATTGAATTTATTGAAATCTCGGCCGAGATTTCTTCTGTTGGGCCGAGATTTCTACTGGTCTTTATCCCTTCTTTGAGCACTTCAAACTCAGCTCTTGGTAGCTCTTCCAATGCATCCAAAGCCTGGATTTCTGCATTTCAACTCTCCTCAATTCCCTCCTCCATGATACGCATGCTTAGAACCTTCTCTAGGGGATCCTTCATCAAGATCGAACTCATGACCTCCCTTGACTCCTCTTCATCATGGATATTAAAAACATCCTCACCAAGGGTTGACCCCTTCACCATTGTGGACAACTTGAACTTGATGTTTTTCTCTCCAATGTTGAGTGAGAGGGTAGCATTTTTACAATTCACCAAGCATCATGAAGTGGCTAGGAAAGGTCTCCCCAAGATGATAGGAACCGGTAGTGCGTCGGGATGTCCAATACCACAAAGTCTATTGGCATGTAAAACTTCCCAAGTTGAACGGGGATATCCTCAAGGATCCCCACCGGGTGCGTGATCAATCGGTCTGCCATATATAGGGTCATCTTGATTGACTTTAGTTCTCCTAGCCCAACCTTTTTGCATTTTGCAAGTGGTATGATGCTTACACTAGCTCCAAGGTCGCATAGGGTTCATATTGCACTTCTACAACTCCTATGAGGACACAAAACGGCCCTGGATCTCTCAACTGGGGGGCATTTTCACCTTCATTATTTGTATAAGCTCGGAAGACCTCTTCATCTTTCTAACTTCACCATACTCCTCAAAATTCCTCTTGTTGGAGATTATCTACTTTAAAATTTTCTCATAGGCCGGCATACCTAGAATTCCATCCATGAACAAAATGTTAATATGTAATTTAGACATAAGTTCAAGTAATTTACCGAAATACTAATCCAATCAAGCTCTAGCTCGTGATTGTGGAAACGGTAGTGGTGGCACATATGATGGCTCATCATCCTCGCTCTTGTCCTCCCCACCTTGCTTTGGTTCCTCCTCTACCATTACTTGTCTTCCCTTCTGAACTCCCTTGGGCAAGGGCTCACTTGTACTCAATCCACTTCTTTTTGTGATTAAATCATTGTTCTCATTAGCCACTACGGTCATACTACCCCTCCTAGAAACCACATGCACGGGACTAACCCATTTACTATCTGAAATCGGGAAAATGATTCCCACGTCTAGCAAATTAAGGATTTCTTTCTTCACTACTTCTTTCATTATTGGGTTTAGTATTCTTGGAGGTTCATTAGAGGGTTTATGGTCATCTTCCATCAATATTTTACGCATGCAAAAAGAGGGTTTAATGCAAAAAAGTTCATTAATGTTGTATCCTAGAGCCTTTTCTATGCAATTTCATTTCAGTCAACAATCTATCAAGCTCATCATCATTTAAAGAAGCATTCACAATCAAGTGATAACTAGAATTTTATCCAAAGAAACCATATTTTGAGTGAGAAGGGAGGTTTCAATTAAAGTTTAGGAGGACCTTTTTGAGTTGATCTAATCTTTCCAATGTAACTTGAGAAGATTCCAAGGCCATGGAAGACTCACCATAACACCTTGAAGCTCCATCAACAACAATTGGATGGTGTTCTTGAAGTCCAAAAATCATGGCCCCGTGATGAAAATCTAGACCGATATTTGAGTTGAAGTTGGCTACGACATGGCAAATCTCAGGTGATTTAATTGAATTTATTGAAATCTCGGCCGAGATTTCTTCTGTTGGGCCGAGATTTCTACAGGTCTTTATCCTTTCTTTGAGCACTTCAAACTCAGCTCTTGGTAGCTCTTCCAATGCATCCAAAGCCTGGATTTCTGCATTTCAACTCTCCTCAATTCCCTCCTCCATGATACGCATGCTTAGAACCTTCTCTAGGGGATCCTTCATCAAGATCGAACTCATGACCTCCCTTGACTCCTCTTCATCATGGATATTAAAAACATCCTCACCAAGGGTTGACCCCTTCACCATTGTGGACAGCTTGAACTTGATGTTTTTCTCTCCAATGTTGAGTGAGAGGGTAGCATTTTTACAATTCACCAAGCATCATGAAGTGGCTAGGAAAGGTCTCCCCAAGATGATAGGAACCGGTAGTGCGTCGGGATGTCCAATACCACAAAGTCTATTGGCATGTAAAACTTCCCAAGTTGAACGGGGATATCCTCAAGGATCCCCACCGGGTGCGTGATCAATCGGTCTGCCATATATAGGGTCATCTTGATTGACTTTAGTTCTCCTAGCCCAACCTTTTTGCATTTTGCAAGTGGTATGATGCTTACACTAGCTCCAAGGTCGCATAGGGTTCATATTGCACTTCTACAACTCCTATGAGGACACAAAACGGCCCTGGATCTCTCAACTAGGGGGCATTTTCACCTTCATTATTTGTATAAGCTCGGAAGACCTCTTCATCTTTCTAACTTCACCATACTCCTCAAAATTCCTCCTGTTGGAGATTATCTACTTTAAAATTTTCTCATAGGCCGGCATACCTAGAATTCCATCCATGAACAAAATGTTAATATGTAATTTAGACATAAGTTCAAGTAATTTACCGAAATACTAATCCAATCAAGCTCTAGCTCGTGATTGTGGAAACGGTAGTGGTGGCACATATGATGGCTCATCATCCTCGCTCTTGTCCTCCCCACCTTGCTTTGGTTCCTCCTCTACCATTACTTGTCTTCCCTTCTGGACTCCCTTGGGCAAGGGATCACTTGTACTCAATCCACTTCTTTTTGTGATTAAATCATTGTTCTCATTAGCCACTACGGTCATACTACCCCTCTTAGAAACCACATGCACGTGACTAACCCATTTACTATCTGAAATCGGGAAAATGATTCCCGCATCTAGCAAATTAAGGATTTCTTTCTTCCCTACTTCTTTCATTATTGGGTTTAGTATTCTTGGAGGTTCATTAGAGGGTTTATGGTCATCTTCCATCAATATTTTACGCATTCACAAAGAGGGTTTAATGCTAAAAAGTTCATTAATGTTGTATCCTAGAGCCTTTTCTATGCAATTTCATTTCAGTCAACAATCTACCAAGCTCATCATCATTTAAAGAAGCATTCACAATCAAGTGATAACTAGACATTTATCCAAAGAAACCATATTTTGAGTGAGAAGGGAGGTTTCAATTAAAGTTTAGGAGCACCTTTTTGAGTTGATCTAATCTTTCCAATGTAACTTGAGAAGATTCCAAGGCCATGGAAGACTCACCATAACACCTTGAAGCTCCATCAACAACAATTGGATGGTGTTCTTGAAGTCCAAAAATCACGGCCCCGTGATGAAAATCTAGACCGATATTTGAGTTGAAGTTGGCTACGACATGGCAAATCTCAGGTGATTTAATTGAATTTATTGAAATCTCGGCCGAGATTTCTTCTGTTGGGCCGAGATTTCTACAGGTCTTTATCCCTTCTTTGAGCACTTCAAACTCAGCTCTTGGTAGCTCTTCCAATGCATCCAAAGCCTGGATTTCTGCATTTCAACTCTCCTCAATTCCCTCCTCCATGATACGCATGCTTAGAACCTTCTCTAGGGGATCCTTCATCAAGATCGAACTCATGACCTCCCTTGACTCCTCTTCATCATGGATATTAAAAACATCCTCACCAAGGGTTGACCCCTTCACCATTGTGGACAGCTTGAACTTGATGTTTTTCTCTCCAATGTTGAGTGAGAGGGTAGCATTTTTACAATTCACCAAGCATCATGAAGTGGCTAGGAAAAGTCTCCCCAAGATGATAGGAACCGGTAGTGCGTCGGGATGTCCAATACCACAAAGTCTATTGGCATGTAAAACTTCCCAAGTTGAACGGGGATATCCTCAAGCATCCCCACCGGGTGCGTGATCAATCGGTCTGCCATATATAGGGTCATCTTGATTGACTTTAGTTCTCCTAGCCCAACCTTTTTGCATTTTGCAAGTGGTATGATGCTTACACTAGCTCCAAGGTCGCATAGGATTCATATTGCACTTCTACAACTCCTATGAGGACACAAAACGGCCCGGGATCTCTCAACTGGGGGGCATTTTCACCTTCATTATTTGTATAAGCTTGGAAGACCTCTTCATCTTTCTAACTTCACCATACTCATCAAAATTCCTCTTGTTGGAGATTATCTACTTTAAAATTTTCTCATAGGCCGGCATACCTAGAATTCCATCCATGAACAAAATGTTAATATGTAATTTAGACATAAGTTCAAGTAATTTACCGAAATACTAATCCAATCAAGCTCTAGCTCGTGATTGTGGAAACGGTAGTGGTGGCACATATGATGGCTCATCATCCTCGCTCTTGTCCTCCCCACCTTGCTTTGGAGAGTATCCCCTTTAAATATTTCCCGTAGGCCGGCATACGTAGAATTCCATCCATGATTGGAATGTTAATATGTAATTTAGACATAAGTTCAAGGAATTTACCTAAATATTTATCCAATCGAGCTCTAGCTCGTGACTGTGGAAACAGTAGTGATGGCACATATGATAGTTCATCAATCTTGCTCTTGTCCTCCCCACCTTGCTTTGGTTCCTCCTCTACCATTACTTGTCTTCCCTTCTTAACTTCCTTGGGCAAGGGCTCATTTGTACTCAATCCACTTCTTTTTGTGATTAAATCATTGTTCTCATTAGCCACTACGGTCATACTACCCCTCTTAGAAACCACATGCACGGGACTAACCCATTTACTATCTGAAATCGGGAAAATGATTCCCACGTCTAGCAAATTAAGGATTTCTTTCTTCACTACTTCTTTCATTATTGGGTTTAGTATTCTTGGAGGTTCATTAGAGGGTTTATGGTCATCTTCCATCAATATTTTACGCATGCACAAAGAGGGTTTAATGCCAAAAAGTTCATTAATGTTGTATCCTAGAGCCTTTTCTATGCAATTTCATTTCAGTCAACAATCTATCAAGCTCATCATCATTTAAAGAAGCATTCACAATCAAGTGATAACTAGAATTTTATCCAAAGAAACCATATTTTGAGTGAGAAGGGAGGTTTCAATTAAAGTTTAGGAGGACCTTTTTGAGTTGATCTAATCTTTCCAATGTAACTTGAGAAGATTCCAAGGCCATGGAAGACTCACCATAACACCTTGAAGCTCCATCAACAACAATTGGATGGTGTTCTTGAAGTCCAAAAATCACGGCCCCGTGATGAAAATCTAGACCGATATTTGAGTTGAAGTTGGCTACGACATGGCAAATCTCGGGTGATTTAATTGAATTAATTGAAATCTCGGCCGAGATTTCTTCTGTTGGGCCGAGATTTCTACAGGTCTTTATCCCTCCTTTGAGCACTTCAAACTCAGCTCTTGGTAGCTCTTCCAATGCATCCAAAGCCTGGATTTCTGCATTTCAACTCTCCTCAATTCCCTCCTCCATGATACGCATGCTTAGAACCTTCTCTAGGGGATCCTTCATCAAGATCGAACTCATGACCTCCCTTGACTCCTCTTCATCATGGATATTAAAAACATCCTCACCAAGGGTTGACCCCTTCACCATTGTGGACAGCTTGAACTTGATGTTTTTCTCTCCAATGTTGAGTGAGAGGGTAGCATTTTTACAATTCACCAAGCATCATGAAGTGGCTAGGAAAGGTCTCCCCAAGATGATAGGAACCGGTAGTGCGTCGGGATGTCCAATACCACAAAGTCTATTGGCATGTAAAACTTCCCAAGTTGAACGGGGATATCCTCAAGGATCCCCACCGGGTGCGTGATCAATCGGTCTGCCATATATAGGGTCATCTTGATTGACTTTAGTTCTCCTAGCCCAACCTTTTTGCATTTTGCAAGTGGTATGATGCTTACACTAGCTCCAAGGTCGCATAGGGTTCATATTGCACTTCTACAACTCCTATGAGGACACAAAACGGCCCTGGATCTCTCAACTGAGGGGCATTTTCACCTTCATTATTTGTATAAGCTCGGAAGACCTCTTCATCTTTCTAACTTCACCATACTCCTCAAAATTCCTCTTGTTGGAGATTATCTACTTTAAAATTTTCTCATAGGCCGGCATACCTAGAATTCCATCCATGAACAAAATGTTAATATGTAATTTAGACATAAGTTCAAGTAATTTACCGAAATACTAATCCAATCAAGCTCTAGCTCGTGATTGTGGAAACGGTAGTGGTGGCACATATGATGGCTCATCATCCTCGCTCTTGTCCTCCCCACCTTGCTTTGGAGAGTATCCCCTTTAAATATTTCCCGTAGGCCGGCATACCTAGAATTCCATCCATGATTGGAATGTTAATATGTAATTTAGACATAAGTTCAAGGAATTTACCTAAATATTTATCCAATCGAGCTCTAGCTCGTGATTGTGGAAACAGTAGTGATGGCACATATGATAGTTCATCAATCTTGCTCTTGTCCTCCCCACCTTGCTTTGGTTCCTCCTCTACCATTACTTGTCTTCCCTTCTTAACTTCCTTGGGCAAGGGCTAACTTGTACTCAATCCACTTCTTTTTGTGATTAAATCATTGTTCTCATTAGCCACTACGGTCATACTACCCCTCTTAGAAACCACATGCACGGGACTAACCCATTTACTATCTGAAATAGGGAAAATGATTCCCGTGTCCAGCAAATTAAGGATTTCTTTCTTCACTACTTCTTTCATTATTGGGTTTAGTATTCTTGGAGGTTCATTAGAGGGTTTATGGTCATCTTCCATCAATATTTTACGCATGCACAAAGAGGGTTTAATGCCAAAAAGTTCATTAATGTTGTATCCTAGAGCCTTTTCTATGCAATTTCATTTCAGTCAACAATCTATCAAGCTCATCATCATTTAAAGAAGCATTCACAATCAAGTGATAACTAGAATTTTATCCAAAGAAACCATATTTTGAGTGAGAAGGGAGGTTTCAATTAAAGTTTAGGAGGACCTTTTTGAGTTGATCTAATCTTTCCAATGTAACTTGAGAAGATTCCAAGGCCATGGAAGACTCACCATAACACCTTGAAGCTCCATCAACAACAATTGGATGGTGTTCTTGAAGTCCAAAAATCATGGCCCCGTGATGAAAATCTAGACCGATATTTGAGTTGAAGTTGGCTACGACATGGCAAATCTCAGGTGATTTAATTGAATTTATTGAAATCTCGGCCGAGATTTCTTCTGTTGGGCCGAGATTTCTACAGGTCTTTATCCTTTCTTTGAGCACTTCAAACTCAGCTCTTGGTAGCTCTTCCAATGCATCCAAAGCCTGGATTTCTGCATTTCAACTCTCCTCAATTCCCTCCTCCATGATACGCATGCTTAGAACCTTCTCTAGGGGATCCTTCATCAAGATCGAACTCATGACCTCCCTTGACTCCTCTTCATCATGGATATTAAAAACATCCTCACCAAGGGTTGACCCCTTCACCATTGTGGACAGCTTGAACTTGATGTTTTTCTCTCCAATGTTGAGTGAGAGGGTAGCATTTTTACAATTCACCAAGCATCATGAAGTGGCTAGGAAAGGTCTCCCCAAGATGATAGGAACCGGTAGTGCGTCGGGATGTCCAATACCACAAAGTCTATTGGCATGTAAAACTTCCCAAGTTGAACGGGGATATCCTCAAGGATCCCCACCGGGTGCGTGATCAATCGGTCTGCCATATATAGGGTCATCTTGATTGACTTTAGTTCTCCTAGCCCAACCTTTTTGCATTTTGCAAGTGGTATGATGCTTACACTAGCTCCAAGGTCGCATAGGGTTCATATTGCACTTCTACAACTCCTATGAGGACACAAAACGGCCCTGGATCTCTCAACTAGGGGGCATTTTCACCTTCATTATTTGTATAAGCTCGGAAGACCTCTTCATCTTTCTAACTTCACCATACTCCTCAAAATTCCTCCTGTTGGAGATTATCTACTTTAAAATTTTCTCATAGGCCGGCATACCTAGAATTCCATCCATGAACAAAATGTTAATATGTAATTTAGACATAAGTTCAAGTAATTTACCGAAATACTAATCCAATCAAGCTCTAGCTCGTGATTGTGGAAACGGTAGTGGTGGCACATATGATGGCTCATCATCCTCGCTCTTGTCCTCCCCACCTTGCTTTGGTTCCTCCTCTACCATTACTTGTCTTCCCTTCTGGACTCCCTTGGGCAAGGGATCACTTGTACTCAATCCACTTCTTTTTGTGATTAAATCATTGTTCTCATTAGCCACTACGGTCATACTACCCCTCTTAGAAACCACATGCACGTGACTAACCCATTTACTATCTGAAATCGGGAAAATGATTCCCGCATCTAGCAAATTAAGGATTTCTTTCTTCCCTACTTCTTTCATTATTGGGTTTAGTATTCTTGGAGGTTCATTAGAGGGTTTATGGTCATCTTCCATCAATATTTTACGCATTCACAAAGAGGGTTTAATGCTAAAAAGTTCATTAATGTTGTATCCTAGAGCCTTTTCTATGCAATTTCATTTCAGTCAACAATCTACCAAGCTCATCATCATTTAAAGAAGCATTCACAATCAAGTGATAACTAGACATTTATCCAAAGAAACCATATTTTGAGTGAGAAGGGAGGTTTCAATTAAAGTTTAGGAGCACCTTTTTGAGTTGATCTAATCTTTCCAATGTAACTTGAGAAGATTCCAAGGCCATGGAAGACTCACCATAACACCTTGAAGCTCCATCAACAACAATTGGATGGTGTTCTTGAAGTCCAAAAATCACGGCCCCGTGATGAAAATCTAGACCGATATTTGAGTTGAAGTTGGCTACGACATGGCAAATCTCAGGTGATTTAATTGAATTTATTGAAATCTCGGCCGAGATTTCTTCTGTTGGGCCGAGATTTCTACAGGTCTTTATCCCTTCTTTGAGCACTTCAAACTCAGCTCTTGGTAGCTCTTCCAATGCATCCAAAGCCTGGATTTCTGCATTTCAACTCTCCTCAATTCCCTCCTCCATGATACGCATGCTTAGAACCTTCTCTAGGGGATCCTTCATCAAGATCGAACTCATGACCTCCCTTGACTCCTCTTCATCATGGATATTAAAAACATCCTCACCAAGGGTTGACCCCTTCACCATTGTGGACAGCTTGAACTTGATGTTTTTCTCTCCAATGTTGAGTGAGAGGGTAGCATTTTTACAATTCACCAAGCATCATGAAGTGGCTAGGAAAAGTCTCCCCAAGATGATAGGAACCGGTAGTGCGTCGGGATGTCCAATACCACAAAGTCTATTGGCATGTAAAACTTCCCAAGTTGAACGGGGATATCCTCAAGCATCCCCACCGGGTGCGTGATCAATCGGTCTGCCATATATAGGGTCATCTTGATTGACTTTAGTTCTCCTAGCCCAACCTTTTTGCATTTTGCAAGTGGTATGATGCTTACACTAGCTCCAAGGTCGCATAGGATTCATATTGCACTTCTACAACTCCTATGAGGACACAAAACGGCCCGGGATCTCTCAACTGGGGGGCATTTTCACCTTCATTATTTGTATAAGCTCGGAAGACCTCTTCATCTTTCTAACTTCACCATACTCATCAAAATTCCTCTTGTTGGAGATTATCTACTTTAAAATTTTCTCATAGGCCGGCATACCTAGAATTCCATCCATGAACAAAATGTTAATATGTAATTTAGACATAAGTTCAAGTAATTTACCGAAATACTAATCCAATCAAGCTCTAGCTCGTGATTGTGGAAACGGTAGTGGTGGCACATATGATGGCTCATCATCCTCGCTCTTGTCCTCCCCACCTTGCTTTGGAGAGTATCCCCTTTAAATATTTCCCGTAGGCCGGCATACCTAGAATTCCATCCATGATTGGAATGTTAATATGTAATTTAGACATAAGTTCAAGGAATTTACCTAAATATTTATCCAATCGAGCTCTAGCTCGTGACTGTGGAAACAGTAGTGATGGCACATATGATAGTTCATCAATCTTGCTCTTGTCCTCCCCACCTTGCTTTGGTTCCTCCTCTACCATTACTTGTCTTCCCTTCTTAACTTCCTTGGGCAAGGGCTCATTTGTACTCAATCCACTTCTTTTTGTGATTAAATCATTGTTCTCATTAGCCACTACGGTCATACTACCCCTCTTAGAAACCACATGCACGGGACTAACCCATTTACTATCTGAAATCGGGAAAATGATTCCCACGTCTAGCAAATTAAGGATTTCTTTCTTCACTACTTCTTTCATTATTGGGTTTAGTATTCTTGGAGGTTCATTAGAGGGTTTATGGTCATCTTCCATCAATATTTTACGCATGCACAAAGAGGGTTTAATGCCAAAAAGTTCATTAATGTTGTATCCTAGAGCCTTTTCTATGCAATTTCATTTCAGTCAACAATCTATCAAGCTCATCATCATTTAAAGAAGCATTCACAATCAAGTGATAACTAGAATTTTATCCAAAGAAACCATATTTTGAGTGAGAAGGGAGGTTTCAATTAAAGTTTAGGAGGACCTTTTTGAGTTGATCTAATCTTTCCAATGTAACTTGAGAAGATTCCAAGGCCATGGAAGACTCACCATAACACCTTGAAGCTCCATCAACAACAATTGGATGGTGTTCTTGAAGTCCAAAAATCACGGCCCCGTGATGAAAATCTAGACCGATATTTGAGTTGAAGTTGGCTACGACATGGCAAATCTCGGGTGATTTAATTGAATTAATTGAAATCTCGGCCGAGATTTCTTCTGTTGGGCCGAGATTTCTACAGGTCTTTATCCCTCCTTTGAGCACTTCAAACTCAGCTCTTGGTAGCTCTTCCAATGCATCCAAAGCCTGGATTTCTGCATTTCAACTCTCCTCAATTCCCTCCTCCATGATACGCATGCTTAGAACCTTCTCTAGGGGATCCTTCATCAAGATCGAACTCATGACCTCCCTTGACTCCTCTTCATCATGGATATTAAAAACATCCTCACCAAGGGTTGACCCCTTCACCATTGTGGACAGCTTGAACTTGATGTTTTTCTCTCCAATGTTGAGTGAGAGGGTAGCATTTTTACAATTCACCAAGCATCATGAAGTGGCTAGGAAAGGTCTCCCCAAGATGATAGGAACCGGTAGTGCGTCGGGATGTCCAATACCACAAAGTCTATTGGCATGTAAAACTTCCCAAGTTGAACGGGGATATCCTCAAGGATCCCCACCGGGTGCGTGATCAATCGGTCTGCCATATATAGGGTCATCTTGATTGACTTTAGTTCTCCTAGCCCAACCTTTTTGCATTTTGCAAGTGGTATGATGCTTACACTAGCTCCAAGGTCGCATAGGGTTCATATTGCACTTCTACAACTCCTATGAGGACACAAAACGGCCCTGGATCTCTCAACTGAGGGGCATTTTCACCTTCATTATTTGTATAAGCTCGGAAGACCTCTTCATCTTTCTAACTTCACCATACTCCTCAAAATTCCTCTTGTTGGAGATTATCTACTTTAAAATTTTCTCATAGGCCGGCATACCTAGAATTCCATCCATGAACAAAATGTTAATATGTAATTTAGACATAAGTTCAAGTAATTTACCGAAATACTAATCCAATCAAGCTCTAGCTCGTGATTGTGGAAACGGTAGTGGTGGCACATATGATGGCTCATCATCCTCGCTCTTGTCCTCCCCACCTTGCTTTGGAGAGTATCCCCTTTAAATATTTCCCGTAGGCCGGCATACCTAGAATTCCATCCATGATTGGAATGTTAATATGTAATTTAGACATAAGTTCAAGGAATTTACCTAAATATTTATCCAATCGAGCTCTAGCTCGTGATTGTGGAAACAGTAGTGATGGCACATATGATAGTTCATCAATCTTGCTCTTGTCCTCCCCACCTTGCTTTGGTTCCTCCTCTACCATTACTTGTCTTCCCTTCTTAACTTCCTTGGGCAAGGGCTAACTTGTACTCAATCCACTTCTTTTTGTGATTAAATCATTGTTCTCATTAGCCACTACGGTCATACTACCCCTCTTAGAAACCACATGCACGGGACTAACCCATTTACTATCTGAAATAGGGAAAATGATTCCCGTGTCCAGCAAATTAAGGATTTCTTTCTTCACTACTTCTTTCATTATTGGGTTTAGTATTCTTGGAGGTTCATTAGAGGGTTTATGGTCATCTTCCATCAATATTTTACGCATGCACAAAGAGGGTTTAATGCCAAAAAGTTCATTAATGTTGTATCCTAGAGCCTTTTCTATGCAATTTCATTTCAGTCAACAATCTATCAAGCTCATCATCATTTAAAGAAGCATTCACAATCAAGTGATAACTAGAATTTTATCCAAAGAAACCATATTTTGAGTGAGAAGGGAGGTTTCAATTAAAGTTTAGGAGGACCTTTTTGAGTTGATCTAATCTTTCCAATGTAACTTGAGAAGATTCCAAGGCCATGGAAGACTCACCATAACACCTTGAAGCTCCATCAACAACAATTGGATGGTGTTCTTGAAGTCCAAAAATCACGGCCCCGTGATGAAAATCTAGACCGATATTTGAGTTGAAGTTGGCTACGACATGGCAAATCTCGGGTGATTTAATTGAATTAATTGAAATCTCGGCCGAGATTTCTTCTGTTGGGCCGAGATTTCTACAGGTCTTTATCCCTCCTTTGAGCACTTCAAACTAAGCTCTTGGTAGCTCTTCCAATGCATCCAAAGCCTGGATTTCCGCATTTCAACTCTTCTCAATTCCCTCCTCCATGATACGCATGCTTAGAACCTTCTCGAGGGGATCCTTCATCAAGATCGAACTCATGACCTCCCTTGACTCCTCTTCATCATGGATATTAAAAACATCCTCACCAAGGGTTGACCCCTTCACCATTGTGGACAGCTTGAACTTGATGTTTTTCTCTCCAATGTTGAGTGAGAGGGTAGCATTTTTACAATTCACCAAGCATCATGAAGTGGCTAGGAAAGGTCTCCCCAAGATGATAGGAACCGGTAGTGCGTCGGGATGTCCAATACCACAAAGTCTATTGGCATGTAAAACTTCCCAAGTTGAACGGGGATATCCTCAAGGATCCCCACCGGGTGCGTGATCAATCGGTCTGCCATATATAGGGTCATCTTGATTGACTTTAGTTCTCCTAGCCCAACCTTTTTGCATTTTGCAAGTGGTATGATGCTTACACTAGCTCCAAGGTCGCATAGGGTTCATATTGCACTTCTACAACTCCTATGAGGACACAAAACGGCCCTGGATCTCTCAACTGAGGGGCATTTTCACCTTCATTATTTGTATAAGCTCGGAAGACCTCTTCATCTTTCTAACTTCACCATACTCCTCAAAATTCCTCTTGTTGGAGATTATCTACTTTAAAATTTTCTCATAGGCCGGCATACCTAGAATTCCATCCATGAACAAAATGTTAATATGTAATTTAGACATAAGTTCAAGTAATTTACCGAAATACTAATCCAATCAAGCTCTAGCTCGTGATTGTGGAAACGGTAGTGGTGGCACATATGATGGCTCATCATCCTCGCTCTTGTCCTCCCCACCTTGCTTTGGAGAGTATCCCCTTTAAATATTTCCCGTAGGCCGGCATACCTAGAATTCCATCCATGATTGGAATGTTAATATGTAATTTAGACATAAGTTCAAGGAATTTACCTAAATATTTATCCAATCGAGCTCTAGCTCGTGATTGTGGAAACAGTAGTGATGGCACATATGATAGTTCATCAATCTTGCTCTTGTCCTCCCCACCTTGCTTTGGTTCCTCCTCTACCATTACTTGTCTTCCCTTCTTAACTTCCTTGGGCAAGGGCTAACTTGTACTCAATCCACTTCTTTTTGTGATTAAATCATTGTTCTCATTAGCCACTACGGTCATACTACCCCTCTTAGAAACCACATGCACGGGACTAACCCATTTACTATCTGAAATAGGGAAAATGATTCCCGTGTCCAGCAAATTAAGGATTTCTTTCTTCACTACTTCTTTCATTATTGGGTTTAGTATTCTTGGAGGTTCATTAGAGGGTTTATGGTCATCTTCCATCAATATTTTACGCATGCACAAAGAGGGTTTAATGCCAAAAAGTTCATTAATGTTGTATCCTAGAGCCTTTTCTATGCAATTTCATTTCAGTCAACAATCTATCAAGCTCATCATCATTTAAAGAAGCATTCACAATCAAGTGATAACTAGAATTTTATCCAAAGAAACCATATTTTGAGTGAGAAGGGAGGTTTCAATTAAAGTTTAGGAGGACCTTTTTGAGTTGATCTAATCTTTCCAATGTAACTTGAGAAGATTCCAAGGCCATGGAAGACTCACCATAACACCTTGAAGCTCCATCAACAACAATTGGATGGTGTTCTTGAAGTCCAAAAATCACGGCCCCGTGATGAAAATCTAGACCGATATTTGAGTTGAAGTTGGCTACGACATGGCAAATCTCGGGTGATTTAATTGAATTAATTGAAATCTCGGCCGAGATTTCTTCTGTTGGGCCGAGATTTCTACAGGTCTTTATCCCTCCTTTGAGCACTTCAAACTAAGCTCTTGGTAGCTCTTCCAATGCATCCAAAGCCTGGATTTCCGCATTTCAACTCTTCTCAATTCCCTCCTCCATGATACGCATGCTTAGAACCTTCTCGAGGGGATCCTTCATCAAGATCGAACTCATGACCTCCCTTGACTCCTCTTCATCATGGATATTGAAAACATCCTCACCAAGGGTTGACCCCTTCACCATTGTGGAAAGCTTGAACTTGATGTTTTTCTCTCCAATGTTGAATGAGAGGGTAGCATTTTTACAATTCACCAAGCATCATGAAGTGGCTAGGAAAGGTCTCCCAAAGATGATAGGAACCGGTAGTGCGTCGGGATGTCCAATACCACAAAGTCTATTGGCATGTAAAACTTCCCAAGTTGAACGGGGATATCCTCAAGGATCCGCACCGGGTGCGTGATCAATCGGGCTGCCATACAGAGGGTCATCTTGACTGACTTTAGTTCTCCTAGCCCAACCTTTTTGCATTGTGCAAGCGGTATGATGCTTACACTAGCTCCAAGGTCGCATAGGGTTCATATTGCACTTCTACAACTCCTATGGGGACACAAAACGGCCCTAGATCTCTCAACTGGGGGGCATTTCCACCTTCATTATTTGTATAAGCTCTGAAGACCTCTTCATCTTTCTAACTTCACCATACTCCTCAAAATTCCTCTTGTTGGAGAGTATCTACTTTAAAATTTTCTCGTAAGCCAGCATACCTAGAATTCCATCCATGAACAAAATGTTAATATGTAATTTAGACATAAGTTCAAGTAATTTACCGAAATATTAATCCAATCGAGCTCTAGCTCGTGATTGTGGAAATGGTAGTGGTGGCACATATGATGGCTCATCATCCTCGCTCTTGTCCTCCCCACCTTGCTTTGGAGAGTATCCCCTTTAAATATTTCCCGTAGGCCGGCATACCTAGAATTCCATCCATGAATGGAATGTTAATATGTAATTTAGACATAAGTTCAAGGAATTTACCTAAATATTTATCCAATCGAGCTCTAGCTCGTGATTGTGGAAACAGTAGTGATGGCACATATGATAGTTCATCATCCTTGCTCTTGTCCTCCCCACCTTGCTTTGGTTCCTCCTCTACCATTACTTGTCTTCCCTTCTTAACTCCCTTGGGCAAGGGCTCACTAGTACTGAATCCACTTCTTTTTGTGATGGCCAAGACTTGCCCCATTGGATTATTCTCGGTCCTTCTGGGAAGCTTCCCCCGATCTCTCTAGGTCTGACCCTCCTTTTGAAATACTTGAGCTTTTAGCTCTTTTTTGGCATTCGAAATGGATGTGACGGTGCTCTCAAATCTACTCAACCTCCCCAACAACTAATCGAACGTCATCTCAGTTTTATCCTTTGGAGGTTGAGCAAAACCGGGTGGAGGGTCTGGTGGAGCTTGGCTTGAGAGATGGAAGGGTTAAATGTGTAATATCCATGGTCTTTTAGTGAACCCCCCCCCCCTGCGCCTCAGATGATCCACATGTGCGGAGTCGCCCCCGCGGCCAAGTAGTGCGGGCGCCACCTTTCTTGACGGACTACTTTCCGTTTTCTTCTCCTATAAGTTTCTTCCCTCTCCCTTTTGATGAGGTGTAGCTCTTCCAGACTTTATGTTCTTCTCCTCTCCCACACTCTTCCTTTCTTTCTCTTCTTCTCTTGGTTTTATCTTGAGTTCTTTTTTGATCATCTTCCGAGTGTGAAGCTTTGTGTGTGTGTTGACAGTTGTGATGATGATGTTGAGAGTCTGTGGTGTTTGATGTGGATGAGTATCTGAGGGTTGTTCTTCCTTGCATGGTTCAGTAGTGCTAGGTTCTTTCCCTTTCACTTCTTCTTTCCCTTTCTCTTCTTCTTTCCCTTCCTTCTTCTCACTAGTACAAAAAAGCTCATTGGTTATGGTACATATAACAAGGTTCCGTGTTTTTTTGCGTGGTAAATATGCAAAACAACTTTTTTTTACCACAATTGTCCAAAAAACCGTGTTAAAATACTTACAATTTATCTCGGTTCACCGAATAACCATGGTTAATTAATAGAATCACCCATTTTAACACAGTTACCCTACGAACCGTGTTAAACGTTTTGTTATAATATAACGGTTACTTGTAACCGTATTAAATTTATGTATCATTTATCACGGTTCTCTTTGAAACTGTAGTAAAAATGTTTACAATTTACCACGGTTACCTTCTAAACCGTGTTAAATGAACCTAACGATAAGCGACCCCGCAGTGTACGGATCAATCGTAGTAAGGGCTTATATTCCGGAGTGGATCTCAGGGAATCAGTGAGAATAATCAGGGTAAAGCAATCTAACTTCGGAAGCATGCAAGGGTACCGATCAAAAGCAAAAGACAAGATGTTTATCAAGATGGGGAAACGTAGATTCTAAAGATCATATTATCCAGCTGTAGTTTCGACTCAAGATTTCTACAAGTAACATGGACAAAGCTGAGGTTTGCTGAGGGAAGGTGTTTCAACCATAGGATAGATCACCGGGTAAGTCTCACTACCAACTTTCCCAAACCAAAGCTCCTATCACCGGGTAAGTCTTATGGAACTAAGGAAAGGTAAGAATATTCAAGCCAACATCATTCATCTAATGGTACAAAACTAACCATCACCGGGTAAGTCTCAAGTTAATTGTCAAAGGTAGGATGAAGGCACACACAAACCCTAATAAAGGGTAAACCTTTATTACCTAACACTCATCATTATCGGTATACAAGAAAACGAATCACCGGGTAAGTCTCATCCTAGGCATGCGTATAAACCAAGAAAGGTGCAACAAGGATAGGATTTGGAAAACTATAACCTAAACTCGGATTAGGGTTAACTGAAGCATTCATGGTCCACTCAGATAAATGTTCATTCTTTCATCGTCTACACCACAACCTTCAACTAATCACCCTAGAATCGCACGGGTGTTTATCCAGCAATCATCATTAAAAAAGAAATATAAATATATCAAGACTATCAAGAAAAGGTGAATAATCAAACAACAAAGACATTCCAACAATGAAATCAAACAACGAATCAATAGTATTAATAATGTCTTCCAAAAGGAATGATAACAACTCACTAGTAATCTCCAAAGAAATACTCACAATCTAAGGTTCCTTAAACCCTAAGCAATCCTTCCTTCAAATCTTCTTCCCTTCAATCCTTCTCTAATCAGCCGTCTAAAGAATTCATTGACGTCTCAGCGTGTTGTTCGCTCCAAATAGTGTGTGCAAGCTTTAAATTTATAACCCAAGATGTATGCTTAAAACAAGGATGCGAACCCGCAGTGTACGGGTCAATCGTAGTAAAAGCAAGAATTCCGGGGTGTCGATCTCAGGGACTTAGGTGAAACACAAGCAAGTATAGGTTGTCAATATTACAACTAACTACAAAAGCAATTAATGCAATCAAAGATGATAATATAGTCAATTAAGGAAATATGCTAATTCTTGGGATTAAAGCATCTAGTTGTGGTTCCAATTCAAGATCTCAAGATAAGCGGACAAAGATGAGATTTTGCAAAGGGAAGGTGTTACTAAAGTGGAATAGATCACCGGGTAAGTTTCACTACTCACAATCCCAAACCAAAGAACCTATCACTGGGTAAGTCTCAAGGTACTAAGGAAAGGAACTATAATCTCAAACCAACACACCAACTAAGGGAGGTCTCAGGCTAACTCACAAAGATGGGATGAAGGCACACTCAAACCTCAATAAAGGACAAACCTTTATTACCTAAACTTATGAACATAGGTAAACAAACAAAGAAATTACCGGGTAAGTCTCATCCTAAGCTTGCATTAAACCAGGAAAGGTGTAATAAGAATAGGATTTGGGAAACTCTAACACTTAACTCTAAGTTATGGATCAGATAAGTCACCTCGGTCAGTCAAGTTCCACCCCGGCCGAGATGTTCATCGACTGAACGAGATGTTCCAAGGTTAAGGATAATGACTCGAGCTTTTAAGGTCCTACTGGAATTTAAGATTATTCTATCATTGTTTTTCCCACAACCTTCAGCCAATCACCCTAGAATCGCACAAAGAAATTAGCCACTCATCATCATGAAAGCAATAATCAAATATATGGGAAGAGAATGAATATTTTAACACAAAAACCTTAAGAACAAGGCTTCAATAACTGAATCAAATATCAAACAAATAAGCGTTCCTTGGATCACAAATCCAACAAGACAATCAACAAGAAGGGAATCTAAGAAAGTCTTACAAAACCCTTCACAAAAGCTATAATAAGCTATCAATCCTTCTTAGATTGATCTTCAATCTTCCTTCCTTCAAAACTCTGGAGGAAATCCCTTAATTGCTGGATGCTATCAGCCCTCCAAGCATGATTGAACTTGTGGAAAATCCAATCCTTTATATAGGAGAATTATCTTCCAGAGATAAAATATCTTAAAAAGATAATTTCTTAATAAAATATATCCATATCTCATAAATAGATCCCTAAAATATGTTATCTCCCTTCCAGAAATACAGCCCAAAAATATAAGATCTCTCCTTCCAAAAATAAAATATTTCATCCAAATAAAAATATATCTCGCCGCGTCAAAATATTCGCCTCGGTCGGGGCGCTCCTCAAGATCACCTCGGTCGAAGTGGTACTGTAGCTGACCGAGGTGACTCTCAGCTGAAGGTGAAATCACTCAAATCTGGTCCAAAGTAAATCTTTAATTCAATTCCATGCTTCGTGGGTTCTTTCTTAAGCTTTTGAATGTAGCTCCAACGACTCCTTAGCTCTTTTAGCTCCATTTTGATGCAAAACGTGCCATTTTACCTACGATTACAACGAAACTTGGTGTAGACCTCGATTCCCGTAAAGGTAGATGAAATGACAATATAATCACAAAATATACATCCAAACATGCAGATTATTGAAGATAAAACGTCTAAACAAGTCCCAAAATATAGACTATAATTCATGCTATCACGTGTCTAACTCAATGTTCACCTTCCATTCTTAAAGAAGAATTTTAGGTCGAAAATTGTATCTTATATCTCTGGACTGTGATCCGTTGACCTCGATCCAAGCCTAGTGGGCCATCTCGGTCGAGATGCATCACTGTGTCGGTCCGAGATCAGCAGTGATCTACGTGCATGCCATCGTATCTTCAACTGGATCTTTCTTTCTTTCCTCCAGCATAGTTCTTGCCTTTCTTCTTGTCCTTCCTAATGCTCCTAAATGTAGCTCCATAGCTTCCTTAGCTCCTTAAGCTCCATTTCCACCCAAAACGTGCCATATTCCCTACAATTACAATAAAACGTTGTGTAGACCTTGATTGATGCAAAGTAACCGAATAATGACATAAACACTATAAATACATATACATGTATGCAGAATTATGATGAGAAAATGACAAAACCATATCCAAGATATAGACAATAATTCATGGTATCAAAATACCCCATACTTGCCTCTTGATTGTTCCCAAACAAGGTTCAAATCTTAGATACAAGATAGAATGAATTATAATTAGTTAAAAACTCAGCAAAAAACTTTCAAAACCTTCGGTTGTGTGCTTATTCCAGTAGATCACCCTTAGAGAATGCTTCATAGCTAATAAGAGCCATATATGATCAAAACAAGTCATAGATATAGGAAAGCTAGTCATACTTCACTTGAGATCATCGAATGCATAACAAATCATACTCATCAAAATCAGTCATGAATAATCTAGTTTAAACTGCTAAGTCAAACAACATGCTCATGGTCTCAAGGATTTTCAATCAAAGGTCAAGAAACGAGTTAGGGATGGAGTGTATAAAGAATATTGTGGTGCTAAATCCTTGAAAATGATAAGAACTTCACAACTTTGAATTTCGCTTCACTTCATCAACAAGATTTTCTTGTTTCTTTTTAGTATTTTGCGTATCGATGAATCAGAATTTGGCAAGACACAAACACCCGGCTATGTGAATGGTGCTGAGTTACTCATCGTCAAGATCAATGTCCCCAAACCTTTTTTTGTAACGCTTCTTCTCCTTCCAACATCGTCTTTGACTTGCTTTTCACTTTCTTGCTTCCAAGTTCCCAGATTGGTAAAGGGAGGCAAATATATTTCAATGAGGGGCTAAAAGCATGATCAAGAAGATGAAAAAAGAATAACGAATTACCTTAATCATTCCAATAAGGATGTGAGAGAACTCATAATGTAGTGTCAACTTTCAAATTGAGCATGATTTGGACAAAACAACTTACCAAGCATGCTTCAAATTTCAAACAAAGCAATCATACCTTAGAAATATCACAAATCATTTCTAGCATATAAAGATCATATAAACTAATCAGCAAATAATATTCATCATTGGGGTCATATCAAGATAAGAAGCAAAAATTTTTTTTCAGAAATTCAAGTTTTCGAAACACATTTCAGTAGAGATGATTTCTAGACGAACGAGGTATTGGACCGAGGTAAGCTCTTGTTATGCTCACCTCGTTCAGCCAAAGGTCATTTCGGTCGAGACAAAAAAATTTCAAACCAGTTTTTGTACGTTTTTTCGATCAAAAATTCTGCTGCGATGCATGTAATGTACAAATAGTTTCTAAGCACATAAAGCAAGTAGTGGCATCTACACCTCCCCCGAATCTTGTACTCACATAACCATCACTACGGTCAAGAACTTCACATCTTTCAAGTGGAAGGACCGGTCCCCCAACTCGATTTGGTGGGCTAAGTTGCTTGGCATTCCCCTCCCCTAGTTTTGGTTTTCTCTCTTTTTTTGTACCCTACCCCTTGGTTGTTTTGCTACTACTACTTTGATGTAACTTGTCAAGAGACCTTTTAAATCCTTCCTAATATACTTAACTTTTTCAAAAAAAAAAGGAGTGGAAATAGTCATAAGCAGATAAGTCGATTATTACGGACCATAGTATCTCAAAGCACCCCATACTTAGGACACATCATCCCGATGGGTAAAAAGAAGTCTAGAAAAACACTTACAATGTTTAGTGAAAAACTGCAAAATAAGAAAAGATAAAGCAGCAACAACTTCGTGGAAGGTCTGATCAAGCATCTAGAGGAGGAGGCTGTTGGAACGGGTACAAGGATGGATCGGTGGGTGACCCATCAGGTCTGCAATTGGAGCTCCATTATCAAGCGCTACTAATGGTGGCTCTCCTTCATATCTCGCCTCTTGATGCTAAGCTCATCTGTATGCTTGTCGAGCCGCCCTCCCATATAGGTACGTATAGCACGGAAAGACTGCTCCATGTGGCTGGCGAGATCGTCAATCCTCCGATGGGCCTCGTGATCACGGTCGGCGGCGATGGTGGCGCTGTTTGTTCTATGGCATATCTAGCGTAGGAGTCTTTGGTACGGGTTGGTCGTCCTCCGTCTCCTCGTCGTCATCCACTAGCTCAATCACCGGGGCACTCGGAGTAGTAGTGTCTGTCCCGGTGTCCATGGTTACCCCAATATCCTCCTCTTCTCTATCTGTGCCGAACTCCGTAACGATCTCTGTGTCCCGCACAACTGACCTCCAGATCCATGACTAGTTGGTCGGGTCATTGATGGTGAACTGTGGAGACCAAGGAATCCTCTTCGGATGTTTGGTCTCCAAAGGCATGGCCACATATGGTGGACCACGGCCTCAAGGGATCAAAATCCGTCGGGTGGTAAACTCCTACAAACCAAAAGGCTTGCCCTCAACGGCCAAAGTGCATGCAGAAAGATCGATGTCCATGGCGCCGGTGATGTATGTCACTAACCCTCCGAAACAGATGTCACCCTTCTTCTTATTCTTGACCCTACCAATCTCCTCTACCAGCATGGTGGCAATGTCCGGGACTCCACTTGTAGTCATACAAAACAGAATAAGAAGCTCACCGTTCCGGATATTCTGAGGTGTCTCCGTCCGAGCAAGCAACATCTCGCTCAGAATCCTATGAGCAATCCGAAAAGAAACATGGTAGATGAGCTTCTCCTTGGAGTCACCGGGATTCCAATAGTCTGCACTTGAGGTGACATGGGCGATGCCATTCCAAAAGGCACTCACCTCTCTCCTGGAGGGGAAATCCGTAACTGTTGGTGTAAGGAATCCAAAGAGTATCTCAAATTTCTCCACTATGACTGCATATCCCTTGTTCATCAATCAGAACTTTAATCCCTTGTGTTCCTATACATGGGTAATAGAACAAAGAAACTCAAGAGTCGGCTCCACATAAGCCGGTGTGCGGATGGCCATAAACTGCTCAAGGCCAACAATAGAGATCATCCGCTGCAAGTCAACGATGACGTGGAGGTAGTTGAAGTCCTAAACATCTACGTAGCGGGGGGAGATGATCGGTCGGGAGCAAATACAGTCGTAATCGTTTTGGAACCGACCAAGGATGGTCGGCACCTGTGGTGGAACAGGAGGTGAAGGGGAGTGGTTACCATCATCAGGTCGATCTTGGATCGCTAACTACCTTTTTGAACGACACATTCTTAAATTAGCGTTTGATCTCGGGTTGAACAATACTTCGATCGAACTCACAATCGTGTAACTTTTTTCCCCCAAAATCACTACCAATTTCTTCCTAGCGTGTACTCCAGTTATTTCAAACACAACAAGCAGCAAGCAATGTCAAAATTTGAGCAAAATCTCCCAAAATGCAAAAAGAGGGTTTTGGACGGGATTACCCGATTTTAGCAAATTTCGGAAGCTTGAAGTGGAGTTTGATGTTGGAGAAGTCGTTGTGGCGCTATTCCCGTCAGTTTAGATCCAGGAATCGTCAAAAACGGGCAGGAAACGAGATTTTTGAGGATTAGGGCGTGGTTTGGTCGAGACGGCGTAGGGAGAGAGGAGTGAGGAAGAAAGAAAATCCGTTTCCCCTTTTATACCCTTTAGAAAATTTAACTACACATCTCGGTCGAGATGGTTTTCAGTGACCGAGATGGTCAACCGAGGTCATTGCTTGTTACTCTCATCTCGGTTGCTCAATAAGTCACCTCGGTCGAAATGATTAGATGGTGTCCAAGATGGCCTTAACTTCTGTAACTTTCCCAGATCCTTGAATTTTAACTCCGTCCATATGCTTCCTTTGTTGTTGTTTTTCCTTGAGTGGTACCTAGATCCTGTTATCATGGACACAAAAACGCAAACTACACTAATGTAAACTAGAAAGCAAGAAAGAAAGCGATACCCTTGGGTTGCCTCCCAAGAGTGCTTGTTTTAAGGTCGCTAGCTAGACATGACTCTGGATGTTCAATTGAGATGCATGCATGCAATCTACTTGACCGGTGGTTCTGGTATGTGTTTCTTAAGCCGACAACCGTCGACTTGAAAGGTTCCACAATGCTCACCCCATACTTCAACTGCACCGTGAGATAAAGCATTTTTTATAATTAAAGGTCCTATCAATTTTGACTTCAGTTTATTTGGGGAGAACGAGAATGATAATCGAAAAGAAGAACAATTTCTCCTTCTTTGATCCCTTTATGGGTGATGTGCTTTTTGTGCCAATTCCTCGTCTATTTTTTGTGGGTTCTTGCAATTTTTGCTATCATCCTGCGGAGCGGCAATTTCACCTTCTTATCCTCATCTTGCGATGCATTTGAAGAGTTGAGGCAAGTGCTTGCATTACTTGGTGTTGAAGAATCGATCACCTCGTTTGCTTCAGGTGTTTCTCGAATGAGGTCTGGTCCGAGTTGATTCCTTGTTACCTTCACCTCGGTCAGTCCAAAAGTTGCCTCGGTCGAAATGACTTGCCGATGTCGAGGTAGTTTGTTGGCTCTTCTTCAAATTTCTCAAACACAGCTGACGGATCTTCCACCAAGGTGTCCAAGATGTGTATATCTACATCACAGGAAACATCTACACCTTTCTCTATCATACTAAAACTTAGAACTCTTTCAAGAGGATCTTTACTAAGCATAGAGCTGACCAATTCACGTGATTCCTCTTCATCATAGATGTTGTAGATGTCCTCCTCGAGACTTTGACCTTCCATCAAAGCTGATAGCACGAATTCAACTTGTTCTTCCCCGATGTTAAAAGCCAACTTGGTACTCTTGCAATCCACGTACAACCGGATGTTGCAAGAAACAACCTCCCAAGGATGATTGGGACTGGATAATCTACAAGAATGTCCAATAGCACAAAGTCTATGGGAATGTAGAACTTACATAGCCTTACAAGAATGTCTTCTAGAACGCCTACGGGTCGAGTGATTGATTGATCCGCCATGTATAGTGTCATCTTAACTAGTATAGGTTCCCCTAAGCCAACCTTCTCACACAATGCAAGTGGAATGATGCTCACACTTGCTCCTAGGTCACATAGTACATCATATAGGACGTTTCCTACTTCAATGGGGATACAAAACGATCCCGGGTCTCTTATTTTTGGTGGCATCTTCTTCCTCATGATCTTGATGAGTTCCGATGACCTTGAGGACACCTTCACTTCACCAAATCTTCCAGATTTCTCTTGTTAGAGGGGATTTCTTTTAAGAACTTCCCTTATGCGGGCATACCTAGAATAGCATCAATGAAAGGTATGTTAATATGGAGTTTACTCATACGGTCTATAAACTTACCGAAGTGCTTGTCTAGACGTGCTCTCGCTCTAGACTGCGGGAATGGTAGTGGCGGCTTGTACGTAGGAGGTGGTACATAAATTTATTCTTTCTCCTTTGCTTTGGTCGACCCAAAAGCATCTTGGTCGAGGTCCTTTCCGAGGTGACTCCCTGTTGTGGTCTTCTCGGTTGGCCCAGGTTTCACCTCGGTCAAGATGTGTTGCTTTACAGCTTTATTTGATCGAGGTTGTGGGTCAGTGTTCTTCACGCCACTCCTTCTTATAATTGCCATGATTTGACCCTTTGTGTTATTCTTTGTACGTCCTGGAAGTTTCCCTTGATCTCTAGAAACTTCTCCGGCATTGCTAAGCACTTCATTTTTCAAGGATTTTTGTGCGTGAGAAATCGAAGTAATTGTGCTCTCCAATGCACTCATCTTCCCTACCAACGCCTTGATCATGGCTTCCAACTTAGAACTCGGTGGTTGACTTGAGCTTGATGATTGTTCCTGGCTTTTCAATTTCCTAGAAGAAGAAGAAGGTGGAGTTAGAGCATTTTCAGCATGGGAATAAAAATTACCGGAATTGTTTTGATTGGATGTCTAGTTGTTGTAATTACGGTTGTTGTTGTTGTTGTTCATGTTCGCATAGTAGGTTTCTCTTCCAACATACCCAACATCTTGCTCCTTGGTTTGTTGAGTTTTTGCCTTTATGAGCTCCTTCAAAGCCTTCATCTCATTATTGAGGGCGTTGATTTATTCAACGGTAGAAGAGGTGAGGTTTTGCTCTTGAGGTCTTGAGCTTTGGCCTCCCGCTCAGTACTCCGGTGGGAGTAATTTTCCATAGTGAGAGTTTTTTTTCAACAAAATCTCACGCTTCATCAACTGGTTTATCCATGAATGTCCTAGCTGAGAGTGATTAAAGTTTGAACTGCGCTTCAGCATCCAAACCCTAGAAATAGATCACTAGCAAATCAATCTTCAGAATCTCATGATGTGGGCAACCAACAAAAGGTCTTTAAACCTTTCCCATGACTTAAAAAGGCTTTCTCCGTTCCTCATCACAAATCCATATATTTTAGCCCTCAACTCTGCCGTCTTTGATGGAGGAAATAATTTGGTGAGAAACTCCGCGGTCATCCCCTCCCATGTGTTCACACTTCTATTTAGAAGCGAATGATACCATGCAAGTGCTTTATCCTTCAAAGAAAAAAAAAACATAAAGTTTATAGTTGTTATTGTCACATCTAGAAGGTCTCAAAGTTTCCATCAAAATATCATAGTTTTATAAGTGTTGGTGTGGTGATTCTCTCTCCATTCCTCCAAAACGATTCTACTGAATCATTGTGATGACTTGAGGTCAAAACTCATAATCTTTTTTAGTTGGATCCCCTATGTTAACATCGAGACGGCGTGTTTGCTAAACATGATCCATACGTTGACCTAGTGTTTATGGAATGCCCACAAATGGATAAACTGGCTCCACCCTCGGTGGAGGCGGTTGTGGCGGTGGCACATAAGCGAGAGCCGGTGGAATCACCACAACTCTAGCATCTGCATTTGGTTGTTGAACTAGCTCTCTTTGTTCATTCATCTCAGCCTGAAATCGCTCGTTTTGAGCAATTGCTTCAGCTCTCGCCCTTGTGAGGGCTTATTCTTGGAGTCTTAATTGTTCTCGAGCATTAGCCAACTTTGATCGAAGATCTTCTGATCCTTTATTATTAGCAGCGGCCATCTTCGGTCTTCTTTGGTTCATGATCGTAAGGAACGATTTCTTTACCAGTTCTAGTCCTTCGCATAAACCTAAGGAAACGTTCTGCAAGAACACTAAGATAGAATAATCAGTAGTAAACAAGAAGCTTCCAAGTTAGACAACCGTACACTGGATTTGTCTTGACCGATTCCCCGGCAACAGCGCCAAAAACTTGTTCGCTCCAAAAGGTGTGTGTAGACAAAGCTTTAAAATTATATTGCGAATAATAAACCTAACGATAAGCGAAACCGCAGTGCACGGATCAATCATAGTAAGGGTTTATATGCCGGGGTCGATCTCAGGGAATCAGTGAGAATAATCATTGTAAAGCAATCTAACTTCAGAAGCATGTGATAGTACCGATCAAAAGCAAAAGACAAGAAATATATAAAGATGGGGAAATGCAGAATCTAAAGATCATAGTATACAGTTGTGGTTTCGACTCAAGATTTCTATAGGTAACGTGGACAAAGTTGAGGTTTGCTGAGGGAAGGTGTTTCAACTATGGGATAGATCACCGGGTAAGTCTCACTACCAACTTTCCCAAACCAAAGCTCCTATCACCGGGTAAGTCTCATGGAACTAGGGGAAGGTAAGAATACTCAAACCAACATCACTCATCGAAGGGACAAAACTAACCATCACTGGGTAAGTTTCCACTTAACTATCAAAGGTAGGATGAAGGCACACGCAACCCTAATAAAGGATAAACCTTTATTACTTAACACTCATCATCATCGGTATGCAAGCAAAGGAATCATCGGCTAAGTGTCATCCTAGGCTTGTGTATTAACCAGGAAAGGTGCAACAAGGATAGAATTTGGCAAACAATAACCTAAACTCGGAATCTGTAAAACAGTGGGCGATTCCGTGTTGTTCTATATCGATCTCGGTCGAGATGCTCAACGAACAGCCCGAGACGGGTTTCGGATTAGGGTTAACTCAAGATTTCAGGGTCCACTCAAATAAAGGTTCATTCTTTCATCGTCTACACCACAACCTTCAACTAATCACCCTAGAATCTAAAGGGTTAGCCAACAATCATCATTATTAAAGCAATATCAAATATATCAAGAAAAAGTGAATAATCAGCCAACAAAGACGTTCCAACAATCGAAGCAAACAACGAATCAATAGTATCAATAATGTGTTCCAAAAGGTATGATAACAACTCACTAGATATCCTCAAATAAATACTCACAATCTAAGGTTCCTTGAACCCTAAGCAATCTTTCCATCAATTTTTCTTCCCTTCAACCTTTCTCCAATCATCCGCCTAGAGAATTCCTTGACGTCTCAGCGTGTCTAACTCAATGTTCACCTTCCATTCTTATAGAAGAATTTTAGGTTGAAAATTGTATCTTATTTCCTTGGGTTGTGAGCTGTTGACCTCGATCTAGGCCCAATGGGCCATCTCGGTCGAGATGCATCACTGTGTCGGTCCGAGATTAGCAGTGATCTACGTGCATGCCATCGTATCTTCATCTTGATATTTCTTTCTTTCCTCCAGCATAGTTCTTGCCTTTCTTCTTGTCCTTTCTAATGCTCCTATATGTAGCTCCATAACTTCCTTAGCTCCTTATGCTCCATTTCCACCCAAAACGTGTCATATTCCCTACAATTACAATAAAACATGGTGTAGATCTCGATTCATGTAAAGTAACCGAATAATGACATAAGCACTATAAATACATATACATCCATGCAGAATTATTATGAGAAAATAACAAAACCATATCCAAAATAAAGACAATAATTCATGCTATTAGTTCTCTTTGACACCGTAGTAAAAATGTTTATAATTTACCACGGTTACCTTCTAAACCGTTTTAAATAAGCGTATGAACACAATTTACCACGTCTTTCAATCAACCATGTTAAATATTATTTAAAAAATAATTTAAAAATTTTTTTGAAAGCGCGAGATTTGCCGGCAATTAATAAAAATTTCATTAAACCCGTGTTAAAAAGCACTGATCAACCGTGGTGAAATAAGATATTCCGTACGTATATATATCTTCTACTTGACCTAAAAATTAGATCTAGCGAGTCTTTCAATCAACCGTGTTAAATATAATCACTTAACTCTAACATTACCCTCTCTTCACTTTTACCTAACTTCTCTCTTTCCATAACCCTTACTAGGTGTTTCTTCTCCCTTACATCCTTCTCACGCCGCCTTAGGTAGAATCTCGTTGGCCTTCTCGCACCGCCTCACACGCCGGCCTCTCCCCCCCACCAACCACTTTTTCTTCCATACCTTCACCACGGTAGACGAAACTTATAGCATGAAATATGACCATATTTTAGGCACTTTTTTTTATTGTTTTTCCCTTTTTGTTGTGTACATGGATGAGAGTTTGAAGCATTTATGAGCACATTCACCTATTTTGTCGATATAGAGATCTGCACAAGCTTTGTTATGTTTTTAGTTGAATAAAGGCTTGGATTTGAGCATATATGAGAGAGTAGGAGTATTTGATCATGCTACGCATCAAGAGGATGCATTGGAGAAGCTAAGGAAGGAGCATGATTAGAAAACTTTACGAAACAAAGGCTTTTACAAAGGAATTTGACAAATCACGACATTTCCAAGAGTTCCACGACCGTGGTTTTAGCATTAAGGGTGTGGAAAACCATGTCGAGAGCAACATAAAGGTTCCACAACCAGAACCACGACTGCGGAAGTTTACACTAGAACGTGATTCTTATAATGGTTGAAACGTGTTATATTTGCCACGTCAGTGACGGTTATCGGGCTTTTCGTAACCCTACTTTTTCCCAATAAGAAGGCTGAAGAAAGGAGAAATTGAGGACTCCCATAGACGGTTGCATACGCTACATTTGATAGGAGATTGATTTAGGAAGATTCCATTGCGTACAGGGAAGATCCCGAGAAGGACGCATTTCGAGATTGCCTACTTAGAAAGGAGAAATTGGCTTGTCTTTGATTCCCTTGGGTTTAGGCATGGGTATTTGAGAGTAATTCTTATCCTTTGATCCTTTCTATACTGCAACCTTAACAACCTATATAGAGATGGCCTTTGGGTAAGACATATAGGGTTTTGGAACTTCACCGTACATAACCTTAAATTAGATATACCTCTGCAATCCCGACTTGGTCCTTACATCTATAGAATATCTTGAATCAATTGCCACAATTGGATATCCGGATCTTTGGAATTGTTGTTTTCCCAATATTATTTGCAAAGCCTTTATATTTTATTGCTTGACAACTTGTGAACTGATTTTGTTCCCCCCAAATCCCTATGTTCGATACTTTGGAATTCTTGCTTTACTACGCCGATCCGTACACTACGGGTTCACTTTGCTTTTATTTCAGTTTTATAAATTTAAGATTTGCATGCACACTTTAGAGCGAACAAATTTTTGTCGCCGTTGCCGGGGATTTGGTTTAGGCCAAATTCGGCTCTCGGTTGTCGAGCTTGGGAGCTTTGCTCTTGTTATTTGATTTTTCTTTTTAAGTGATAATGCAGAATTTTAGGTGTATGCGAAGGTCTAGATCCGGGAAAGACCTTTTTCTTTTTGATCCCGAACTTGAGAACACTTTGAAGCGAAAGTTAGGGGAGAAAAAGATGGCTGAACATAATGTTCACTCCAAATGGTGTGTGCAAGCTTTAAATTTATAACCCAAGAAGTATGCTTAAAACAAGGATGGCTGATCATCTGATCCGTCAGCTCATCTATCCGTCTGTGAGCTACGGGATCCCGCCATCTGCGGACTCTGCCCTGGTAGGAAGTGACGGTGGTGTAGCTGCCTCCTCCCCAGTCTCCTCGTCGTCCAGATCGACGACTGGCACACTGGGACCGGCTGTGTCCGTCCTTGTCTCCATTGCAGCACCGCCATCGTCCTCCTCATCCTCACCATCTTGCGCCTGAGCTGCTGCGACTCTAGCGTCCTCAATGTAAGGTGTCCACGCAGTGGACTAGTACTGAGGGTCGTAGACCGAGAATTGAGACGACCACCTAATACCCTGAGGTGCAGTCTGCTCCCAAGGCATCGCTACGTATTGCGTAGTAAGTCCACGAGGAACTAGAATCCTCCTGGTGATCATCTCCAGCAGCCCTAGCGGCTTGGCAGCCGCCACTAGTGTACATGCACTCAAGTCCAACCCCGTCACTGTAGCTATGTGGGTCACTAAACCGCCACAACAAATATCTCCCTTCGCCTTGGCCTTGATCCGGTGCAGATCCTCAGCTAGCATATCACCGAAATCAGGCACACCACAGTCACCATGCAAAATAAACTCAAAAGCTCGCCTTGTCTAACCTTTTGGGGCGTCTCAGTACACGCCGGAAGTGTCTGGCTGAATATCCTATGGGCGAGTCTGAAAGCGAGGTGGAAGATGATCCGCTCCTTGGAGTCTCCACGTCTCCACCTATCAGCATGCTCGACCACATGAGCTATCTGTCCCCAGAACTGTCGAGCTACAACTCAAGAAAGGAAATCGGGAACTGTGGGGGTCGAAAAGCCGAAGACGTCTCTCCACTGATCCATCGGTACTAAATAATTCCGGTTCAGCAACCGGTACTTGATGGCCCTCTCCTCGGGCAGGTGAGTCACAGAACTCACAAACTCCAGTGTAGGCTCGAGGTACGCTGGAGCTTTGATCTCCATAAACTGCTCCAGCCCAACCATCGAGACCATCCGTCTCAAATCCTCCGCAACATATAAACAGTTAAAAGCGGAGATGTCTAAAAACCACGGTGCAATCACTGGGCGCGTACAGATGTAGTCGTAATCAGCCTGGTGACGCTCATGTATCACCGGTATGGAAGGTCGTGAAGAAGAAGAAGAAGAAGGGGAAGATCCATCTCTCAAGACAATCTGGCGACCTGACCTGGGACTCATTCTCTCTCTTTGTCTGACAGGTCAGCTAGGTTGCTTGTCAGAACTAAAGAATCACCTCGGCCAAGGCGTAGGTGGACTGGACCGAGGTGCGACATTGTTCGATTTCAACTCTCTGGAATTCAGTTCTTTTCCCCCGATTTCACTACAGATTGTTCCTAAGGGGTACTTAATCCTTTTTCAGCAGAGATCTATGGCAACCAAAGCCACTAAATTCTGAAATCAGTAAGAGAAGAGAAAGTTAGGGTTTTGACTATTTTACCCCGGATTCGGTCGTTTCGAGGCGTTCTTGTTGTAGATTCTTGCTTGCAATCGGTTCCTCTAGCCTTTCTTCGTAGAATGGGAGCAAGAATCGTCGAAAACGATCTTGAAACGAAGAAAACAAGATGGAAGAGCGCCGCGGTCGAGGGGTGAGTTAGGAGGGAACAGAGAGAAATCGTTTCCCCTTTTATACCCCTCGCCGATTCTGCTGTCACCTCGGTCGAGGTGGTCCGATATGGAATGTTGTCAGCCCTAATCGCCTCGGTTGCTCAAGAAACATCTCGGTCGAGGTGTTGTGACTGCAACCGAGATGTGTCTCAGTCAAACTCCGTCTTCTCAATTTCTCGATCTTCTGTCCTTCCAGTGTTGCTCCTGGGTTGTATTCCTTCCTTAGAGAGTACCTGGACGCCAAAAACAAGCAAAGCGAAGCAAAAGCAAACTATCTATAGCTAGACTAGAAAAGGGAAAAGAATCAATACCTTGGGTTGTCTCCCAAGAAGCGCTTGGTTTAAGGTCGCTAGCTAGACCGTACGGTATCCCTAAACGAGGTATAGTGGTGCAATCTCCTCAACCTGGATTTCAGGTTGGTATTTCTTAAGTCTATGCCCACTGACATTGAAGCTTCCACTTGTTTCTCCCTAAATCTCAACTGCACCATAAGGGAAAACATGTTTCACAACATAAGGTCCTGTCCATCTAGATTTTAACTTACCTGGAAAGAGGCGAAGACGGGAGTTGAAGAGTAGAACTAAATCTCTTTCTTTGAACTCCTTAGGAATGATACGCTTGTCATGCCATTTCTTTGTCCTTTCCTTGTAGATCTTGGCATTCTCATAAGCGTTCAAACGCAGCTCCTCCAGCTCGTTGATGTCCAATAGCCGTTTCTCACCGGCTTCCTTGATGTCGAAGTTCAACCATTTGATTGCCCAATATGCCTTGTGTTCTAACTCAACGGGCAAATGACAAGACTTTCCATATACCAAATTATAAGGTGTGGTACCAATGGGAGTCTTAAGTGCGGTCCTATAAGACCAAAGAGCGTCGTCCAACTTCATGGACCAATCCTTCCTCGTCTTAGAGACGGTCTTCTCCAAGATTGCTTTGATTTCTCTATTCGAGATCTCGACCTGTCCACTAGTTTGAGGGTGATAAGGGGTTGCTATCTTGTGGGTTACCCCATACTTCGATAGAAGTGCTTTAAACTTCCGGTTTATGAAATTTGTCCCTCCATCGCTGATGATGATGCGTGGAGTCCCGAAACGTGGAAAGATAGTCCTATTAAAGAACTTCACAACCACCATGGCGTCATTAGTGGGAGAGGCAATGGCTTCCACCCATCTAGAGACGTAGTCGACAACTAGGAGAATGTAGAGGTTTCCTCCGGATGATGGAAAAGGTCCCATGAAATCAACTCTCCATACATCAAAGATCTCAACCTCCTGTATGTTATTGAGTGGCATCTCGTTCCTCCTAGATAAATTCTATGTTCTTTGACATGCATCACAAGAAACAACAAACGTTTGCACATCCTTAAATAATGTAGGCCAAAAGAAACCGGAACACAACACCTTAGAGCATGTTTTGTGAGCGCTAGCATGTCCACCACAAGGAAGCGAGTTGAAATGCCGTATAACACTAGTAACTTCATCTTCCGAAATGCATCTCCGAAGCATCCCGTCTGGACCTCTCTTAAACAATAGAGGTTCATCCCAATAGTAGTGGCGTACATCTTTAAAGAATTTCTTTCTTTGAGCGTACGTCAACCCGGGTGGTGTTTCTTGGCAAACAAGATAATTAACAATGTCAGCATACCAAAGTCCTTTATTATTAGATGTTTGGTGGAGAAAGTGTTCCACCAACTGTGGATGCGTTTCAGAAAAGGTAGTAAGAAGTTTGTTATTCTCAGTTGACGGTATCTCGCTTTCGACCTCGGTCGAGGTCTAGAGAGGGTGACCGAGATGTTCTTCATTCAAGAACACCTCGCTTGGTCCAGAAAGTGCCTCGGTCGAGGTACTGCAACTTGGACCAAAACTGGAGATTCTCTTCTCCTGGATTAGTTTTTCAATCTTAGCTCCTGGATCTTCTTCTAGTGACTTTAAGCTCCGTATATCAGCATCACAAGAAGCATCTTTACCTTCCTCCATTAAGCTAAAACTAATAACTCTCTCAAGTGGATCATTAATAAGGATAGAGCTCACCAATTCTCTTGATTCTTCTTCATCATAGATGTTGAAGATATCATCTCCCAGCGGCTCTCCTTTCATTACCGCAAGCAATGCAAACTCAAATCGATCACCGCCAATGTTGAATTGTAACTTGACGTTCTTACAATCCACATTGCAACCCGAAGTTGCTAGGAATGGTCTCCCGAGAAAGATAGGAACGGGATAATTTGCGGGAATATCAACAACAACAAAGTCTATAGGTGAATAGAAGTTACCTAACTTAACCGGGACGTCTTCCAAAATGCCCACGGGATGGGTAATGGAGCGGTCTGCCATGTATAACCTTATCTTCACCGGCTTGGGTTCTCCAAGTCTGATCTTCACACATAGCTCCAGCGGGATGATGCTCACGCTGGCTCCTAGATCACACAACGCCTCACAAGTGACATCCCCAACTTGAATGGGAATGCAAAATTAGCCGGGATCTCTCAACTTGGGTTGCATCTTTTCCTTCATGATTTGAATGAGCTCCGAGGATTTAGATGTTATCCTTACTTCACCAAAGTCTTCCAGCTTCCTCTTCCTTGATAGAATTTCTTTCAAGAACTTCCCATAGCCGGGCATCCCTAGAATAGCATCAAGGAAGGGGATATTAATATGTAGTTTATTCATCAAGTCAAGGAACTTACCAAAATGCTTGTCTAGATGTGCTCTGGCTCTTGACTGGGGGAATGGAAGTGGTGGTTTATAAGAACGAGGTGGAACATAAACTTCAGATTTCTCCTCCGCTTTTTGAGGCTCCACCTCGGTTGGTACCTCGACCGAAGTGTTCTTCGTCTGTACCTGGACTGAGGTGTTCTTCACTAGCATCGACCGAGGCACTGGATCTGCAGTTTTCAGTCCACTTCTCGTCGTTATTGCCATGATCTGTCCCTTGGGGTTGCTCTCTGTCCTTGCTGGGAGCTTCCTTGGGTCTCTTGGCGCTTCATTCTCCTTTTTAAAGAATTGTTGTTCCAAGGCTTTTTGTGCCTTTGAAAATGAAGTCATGGACGTCTCCATAGCATTGAGCTTGATCAAGATAGCCTCCAGCACTGCATCTTTCTTTTCTGGTTGGGACGAGCTTGATCCAGGCTCTTGGCTCTTCAATGGAGTAGAAGAAGAAGAAGAGAGGAAAGGATTAGAAGAATTGTTTGAATTGGAGTTAGAGTAAGAGTTACCCGAATTTTGATTGTTGGGCCTCCAATTATTTCTGTTGGATCCTTTATTGTTGTTGTAGTTGTTGTTCCGGTAACCGTTGTTGTTGTTGTTGTTCCGGTAACCATTATTTTTCCTACAGCTTTGATATCCTTCCTCTTCCTTCTTGGTGTGAGAAACCAGAAGTTCCTTCAATTGCTTTACCTCATTCTTGATGGAGGTGAGTTGATTATCATTTGATGGACCCTCTTGGAAGTTGACTTTCTTAACTCCATTTTCAGCTCCTTGGTGTTAGTACTTCTCCATGTGCAAAGCTTCTTTTTCAATGAATTCCCAAGCTTCATCAATCGGCATGTCCATGAATGTGCCGGCGGATAGTAGTTGAAGGTTGAATTGGGTAGCTCCATCCAATCCCTTGAAGTAAATCTCCAACAACTCTATCTTTGGAATCCCATGATGTGGGCAATCCAAGTGAACATCCTTAAATCTTTCCCATGACTTGGACAAACTCTCCTTGTCCTTCATGATGAATGCATTGATCTCCCCTCTCATTTCAACAGTTTTGGAGGGGGAAAGAATTTTGTCTAGAACTCCGTCGTCATCTCCTCTCGAGTGTTGATCTTTCCGGGAGGAAGAGACTGGTACCAAGTAAGCGCCCTGTCCTTCAAAGAAAAGAAAAAGGCCTTAACTTGTAATTATTATTTTCCACTCTTGAAGGTTTCAAGGTTTCCATCAAGATCTCATAGTTTTGTAAATGTTGGTGCGGAAACTCCCTTTCTAGACCTCCAAACTGGCATTGGCGGATCATGGAATGAACTTGCGGTCGAAGTTCATAATCGTGCTCCGCTGGATCTCCTAGGTTGACTACTGGACGCCTCACTTGCTGGTTTGGGTCCATCCTCTGCCCTAGGGTCTGTGGAATACCTGCAAAAAGGACATCTCGGACTGGCATCCGAGGTGGAAGTATCTCGGCCACGGCAACTGGAGCGGGGTCCTGCCTCGGTTGAGGGTCTGGTCGAGGTAAGATCTGAGCTCGTAACTCAGCCATATCTGCATCAATCTCTGCAGCTCGGGTGTGATTTTCCTCCCTCTCGCGTTGCAGTTCTTCCCTCTTGAGGCGCAACTGTTCCATCGCCTCCTTCAATTCGGCCTCAAGATCGTGATCGTCTCGATTGGCCATTTTTGCTTCTTTCAAGCGTCTCTTGTATGTCTTCTCTGGTTCGGGATCGTAAGGAACGATTTCCTTCCCAGTACGGGTTCTTCGCATAAACCTAAAAAGAAGAACCTGCGAAAGTCACTAAAGTAGAGTAGTTAGTAGCAACAGGGGCAATAGCCCCGAAAGACACCCGGAACCGGCTCGGTCTAGACCAAGTCCCCGGCAACGGCGCCAAAAACTTGTTCGCTATAAATGGTATGCGCAAGCTTCAAATTTATAACCCAAGAAGTATGCTTAAAACAAGGATACGAAACCGCATTGTACGGGTCAATTATAGTAAAAGCAAGAATTCCGGGGTGTCGATCTCAGGGACTTAGGTGAAACAAAACCAATATGATTAGTAATATTGCAACTAACCACAAAAGCGATTAAAAAAATCAAAGATCATAATAAGGTTAATAAAGGAAATATGCAAATTCTAGGGATTAAAGCATCTTGTTGTGGTTCCAACCAAGATCTCAAGATAAGCGGACAAAGTTGAGATTTTGCAAAGGGAAGGTGTTACTAAAGTGGAATAGATCACTAGATAAGTCTCACTACTCACAATCCCAAACCAAAGAGCCTATCACCGGGTAAGTCTCAAGGTACTAAGGGAAGGAACTATAATCTCAAACCAACAAACCAAGTAAGGGAATAGAATTAACCTTTACCGGGTAAGTCTGAGGCTAACTCACAAAGATGAAATGAAGGCACACTCAAACCCCAATAAAGGATAAACCTTTATTACCTACACTCATGATATTGGGTAAACAAACACCGGAATTACCGGGTAAGTCTCATCCTAGGCTTGCATTGAACCAGGAAAGGTGTAATAAGAATAGGATTTGGCAAACTCTAACACTTAACTCTCAGTTTCAGATCACAAAATATCACCTCGGTCAGTCAAATTCCACCCCGGCCGAGATGTTCATCGATTGAGCGAGACGTTCTAAGGTTAAGGATAAAGACTCGAGCTTTCAGGGTCCTACTGGGATTAAGATTATTCTATCAACGTCTTTCCCACAACCTTCAGCCAATCACCCTAGAATCGCACAAAGAAATTAGCCACCAATCATCATGAAAGCAATAATCAAATATACAGGAAGAGAATGAATATTTGAACATAAAAAACCTTAAGAACAAGGCTTCAATAACTGAATCAAATATCAAACAAATCAGCGTTCCTTGGATTACAAATCCAATAAGACAATCAACAAGAAGGGAATCTAAAAAAGTCTTACAAGTCCCCTTAAAAAGCTATCACAAGCTATGAACTTCTTTCTATCAATCTTCCTTCAACCTCCCAAAAATCCTTCCTAACTACAGCTTTCTCAATCTCCAAGTGCTTTGATGGTAGCGGGTTGCTGAATTTGTGGAAAATCCAGCCCTTTATATAGGAGAATTATCTTACGAAGATAATAATATCTTAAAAAGATAATTTCCTAATAAAATATATCCATATCTCTAAAATAGATCTCCAAAATATATGATCTTCCTTCCAGAAATCCAGCCCAAAAAATATAAGATCTCTCTTTCCAAAAATAAAAGATCTCAGCCAAATAAAATATATCTCGCCGCGTCCAGGGTGTTCGCCTCGGTCGGGGCTCTCCTCTAGATCACCTCGGTCGAGGTGACTTTGTGGTCAACCGAGGTGACTCTCAACTGAATGTGAAATCTCTCAAATCTGGTCCAAAGTAAATCTTCTTTGTGAATTCCTTGCTTCCTGAGTTCTTCCTTAAGCTCCAGTATGTAGCTCCTATGAGTCCTTAGCTCCATAGCTCCATTTTGATGCAAAACGTGCCATTTTACCTACGATCACAACGAAACTTGGTGTAGACCTCAATTCCCGTAAAGGTAGATGAAACGAAAATATAATCACATAATATACATTCAAACATGAAGATTATTGTAGATAAAACGTCTAAACAAGTCCCAAAATATAGACTATAATTCATGCTATCACATAACGAGAGGAATAACCAACAAGAGTTGGAAGAGGCTAGAGTTCAATTGAATACAAGTGAAAGACTATGTCTTGAGGAGCAATTTGTTGCTCGGGCTGATCAAGAGAGAAATTAAGCTCAAATTGAGGAGCTTAGGGCGATGATTCTACAAATGCAATTAGATAAAGGAGCCGGAAGTAAGAAAGCTAATTCAAATAGATCCGTTAGAGCTGAATCATCCGACAATGATGACATGCCGGACCTAGAGGATATTGCACCAATAATCCATCCAGTTCGTGACAATCCTACACCACATGTTGATCCTCACATTCCCACTAGAGATGTGAGAGCCGTTGATGGCGGGGATGAACCAAGAACCCTTGGGCAACGGATGGATCCAATTCAGCAACCACGCCATTTAGGTGTAAATTTCGGAGGTGAAGACGTCTAGGATTTCGGTTTTAGCCCGCAAGTTATTACTATGGTTCGCCAAAGTTAATTTGGTGGAACGGATGCGGAATCTCCATACCAACACTTACAGAATTTTGAGATTCTTATGGAGAAAATAAAGCCGAAGAGAGCTGTCAACAACAATTACAAGATAAAACCGTTCTTTTTCTCTTTGAAGGACAAGGCTTTGTCTTGGTACCAAGCTCTTCCGGCTGGAAGACTTAACACATGGGAGGATTTGACTTCGGAATTCCTCACCAAGTTCTTTCCGCCATCCAAGACGGCGGAGTTAAGATGTAAGATTAACGCTTTTTACATGAAACCTAACGAAACCTTGTTTAAATCTTGGGAAAGGTTTCAAGATCTTCTATTGGATTGCCCGCATCACGGAATTTCAAAGCTGGAATTATTGGAGATCTACTACAAGGGGCTGGAAGTGGAAACGCAATTCAAGCTTCAATCCCTTTCTTGTGGAACTTTCATGGACATGAGAGAGGATGACGCTTGGGACTTCATTGAGAAGCAAGCCCAACTAATTGAGAGGTATTCCCATAGGAAAGTCGATAATGGAAATCGGAATTCAGGAGATCCAGGAGCAAAGTTAACTCATGCTGCACAAACCCAAATAGTTTCCCTCAACAATGAGACCAAGGAGTTGAAGGAAGTCATAAAAACTAGCCTTCAAAGAACGAAGGAGCAAGATGCCGCCTACCTAAGAAGGGACAATAACCAAGGCAATAGGAACAACTACCGGAACAATAATTGGAATAATAACAATAGGAACTCAAACAACAACAATTGGAGATCCAACCAACAAAACTCCGGTAATCCCTATTCACATGCTGAAAATGCACTAACACCTCCTTCTTCTTTTACTCCTTTGAAAAGTCAGGGTCAAACTTCAAATAATTCGAGTAAACCGGAGAAGGATAAGCATGATGCTATGCTGGAGACAATCTTAGGAAAGCCCCAAGGATAAGAGAATCATATCACTTCGGTTGATAAAGCACAAAAAGCTTTAGAAAACGAAGTTTTCTGCAAGGCTGGAGAAGTTCCTAGAGACCAAGGGAAGCTTCCCGGAAATATGGACGATAATCCGAAAGGAAGAGTGATGGCTATTACAACTAGAAGTGGTGTAACAACCACCGGCCCGCAGCCAAAGTTCGTCGAAGTGCCCGTTGAGAAAAAGAAAGAAAAGGAGAAGGAGAAGGAAGATGTTTATCTTCCTCCTCCAGATTATAAACCTCCTCTACCGTTCCCGCAATCTAGAGCAAGAGCGCGTCTAGACAAGCAATTCGGTAAGTTTATTGATCTAATGAGCAAACTGCATATTAACATACCTTTTATTGGTGCAATTGTAGGTATGCCCGCTTACAGGAAGTTTTTCAAAGGAAATCTTCTCTAACAAGAGGAAGCTGGAAGACTTTGGAGAAGTCAAGATGACTTGGGAATCTTCGGAGCTCATCAGAACAATGACGGAGAAGATGCCCCCAAAGCTGAGAGATCCGGGGTCATTTTGTATTCAAATAGGAGTTGGAGAAATCATATACGATGCTCTTTGTGATTTAGGAGCAGACGTAAGCATTATCCCGCTTGCTTTGTGTAGGAAGGTCGGTTTAGGTGAACCTAAACCGGTAAAGATGACGTTGTACATGGCGGATCGATCCATAACTCGACCCGTAGGAATCATTGAAGACGTACCGATCAAGATCGGTAAGTTCTATATTCCTATAGATTTTGTTGTGCTTGACATTCCTGCAGATTGTCCAGTCCCGATCATACTCGGGAGACCTTTTCTTGCAACTTCCGGCCGTATGGTAGATTGCAAGAATGCTAGGCTAGCCATCGATATAAGAGAAGAGAAGTTTGAATTTGTTATCTCAACTTTGGCAAAAGAACTTGCGCTTGGAGAGGATATGTTCAACCTCTATGACGAAGAAGTATCTAGAGAGGAAGTAAGCTCGATCTTGTTTAAAGATCCGTTGCAAAAGGTCATAACCATGAGCATCATAGAAAGAGGAGAAGAACATGATTGCAATGTTGTGGTTGATGCTTTGGAGGAGCTAGGAGAAGTGCAAACTGAAGAATTCGAAAAATTGTACGATAGCTCCGAAGACGTTAGAAACCACGGTCAATCGCTCTTTTCCACGGGCGTGGTTTCACCTAATCCAGCCGTGGAAAGTTATGTAGAGAGCAAAGATTTAATTCAAACCACATTCCACGGCCTCCTAGACAGAAACCACGGCCGTGGAAGTAACAATGACACCGTGGTTTTGGAAAATGCTGAAGACAACTCCGTTCTTCCTACAAACATTCATGATTCTTCTTCCAACACTTCCACACCCTTGGAGACTTCCAAGGAGACATCAGCTAACTCTCAAGACACTCCAAAGGTATCAACAACCTTGGAATTGAAGCCACTTCCCACACATCTTAGGTATGCATTTCTTGGAACTAAATCTACGTTTCCCGTGATTGTTAGTTCCGATTTGAGTGAAGATGAATATAAGAAACTTATGACTGTTTTGAGGAAGCATAGGAAAGCTCTAGGCTATACCATACAGGATCTTGTAGGTATTAAACCATCTTTATATATGCACAAGATTCTAATGGAAGAGGATTACAAGCCTTCACACCACCCTTAAAGACGGTTAAATCCGATCATGACAGAGGTCGTGAAGAAGGAAATCCTGAAGTTACTTGACGCATGTATCATCTATCCTATCTCCGATAGCAAGTGGGTGAGCCCCGTTCAAGTTGTCCCAAAGAATGGAGGAATGACCGTTGTGACCAACAAGAACAATAAACTCATTCCAAAAAGAACGGTAACAGGATGGAGGATGTGATTCGATTACCGTAAGTTGAACAATGCAACGAGGAAGGACCACTTCCCGCTACCATTCATCGATCAGATACTTGAGAGGTTAGCACAACATTCCTATTTTTGTTACCTTGACGGTTATAGTGGTTTCTTTCAGATCCCGATTCACCAGGATGATCAAGAGAAGACCACATTCACGTGCCCATGGGGTACGTTTTCTTATAGGAGGATGCCATTCGGACTTTGCAACGCTCTAGCCACGTTCAAAGGTGTATGATGGCCATCTTCTCGGAATATGTTGAGGAAATCATGGATGTTTTTATGGACGATTTTTCAGTTTATGGTTCCTCATTTGACAATTGTCTTGCTAACCTTTCTCTTGTTTTGCAAAGATGTGAAGACACTAACCTTGTTCTAAATTGGGAGAAGTCTCAATTCATGGTTAGAGAAGGCATTGTGTTAGGACATTTGATCTCCAATAGAGGGATCGAAGTTGACAAGGATAAGATCGAGACGATAGAGAAGCTTCCTCCTCCATCCTCGGTGAAAGGGATAAGGAGTTTCCTAGGACACGCAGGATTTTATAGGAGATTTATCAAAGACTTTTCAAAAATTTCTAAACCGCTAACTAATCTATTGATGAAGGATGTTGTTTTTGAACTTTCGCAGGAATGTTTCGATGTTTTATATAAGATTCGAGAAGCTCACATCTCAGCCCCGATAATCCCACCTCCGGACTGGAATCTTCCATTCGAGGTTATGTGTGATGCAAGTGACGTAGTTGTTGGAGCGGTACTTCGACAAAAGAAAGAAGACCGCACTCATGCCATCTACTATGCTAGCAAGACGCTAGATGAAGCACAACTCAACTTCGCCACGACTGAAAAGAAATTTCTAGCCGTTGTATATGCTTTTGAAAAGTTTCTTTCTTATCTTGTAGGAGCGAAGGTGATTATATACACGGACCAATCAGCAATACGGTATTTGCTAGCCAAGAAGGATGCAAAGCCAAGGCTGATTAGATGCATCCTTCTTCTTCAAGAATTCGATCTAGATGTTTGCGACAAGAAAGGCTCCGAAAATTTTGTCGCGGATTACTTAAGCCGTCTACCACACACTGATTGTGACGACCTACCCATCGATGACTCCTTCCCGGACGAACACTTGCACATAATGGAAGAATGCATCGATAAGATTTCTAGAGGTAACGAACCTTGGTTTTCTTATTTTGTAAATTACTTGGTTTTTCAAGAAATACCTCCCGGATTATCCTACGCACAAAGAAAGAAGTTCTTTAGGGATGTCCGCCAATACTATTGGAATGAACCTCTACTCTTCAAGAGAGGTCCCTGTTACGCTAGAAATGTACCACGCAAAAGCCTTACAATTTATAACTCGATATATTCTCCTAACTCCTAGCGAACCCACAGTGTATGGGTCGTTTTGTAGCAAGGATAGTACTCCGAGGTCGAACACAAAGACTAAGGTGAAATCAAATCATACAAGTGATCATGGATAGTTTAAATCTAGTCTAAGAAAAGAGAAAGGAATAAAGAAATGAAAATAATGATATTTTGGTTGGGTTTTATGGTGATCAATCAAGGATTACAATCATGAAAGGTTATCAATCAAACAAATAACACAACTAAACAACACAAACACAAGGTATGATATCAAAGTGAGAAAAGCGGATTCTAGAGATCAAGATTTCCAGTTATGGCATTGGACTCGAGCTTCTAAAGATGTAAGGACAAGGTTGCGGTGTTGGGAAAGGGTGTTTCTATAATGGAACCAATTACCGGGTAAGTCTCATGCTTCACTAATCCCGCACCAAACTGTTGTTACCGGTTAAGTCTCAAGGAGCTAAGGTTAAGAATTGTACACAAACCGGACGCTACTTAAGGGGCAAACCTCTCCTTACCGGGTAAGTCTCGGAAAAGGAAAGTCTCAAGCAACAATCCTAGCACATTCAGTCCAATAGCGGCTTGTGAGGCTCACTACTACCTAGAGTTCATCATCTTCGGTATCTAAGATCGGAAATCACCGGGTAGTCTCTTTCCTTACTTAGTTTGCCAGCTTTAGGTCACCCTAAGCTAGATTATGCTTAACAAACACTAGAATTTCAACAACCTAACATCCTAACATACATATTCATCAATTAAAGAACAACAGAGAGAAAAATCGGGTGGATCATGAAGTAAATCGGTCGATCTGGCTTATGAACAGGTCGATTTTTCAATCTGGGTTAGGTTTTGTGCATACAAATCATCCTAAACTACCATACAAATCCATTCTATCATCACCCAAGGCATAACCATCAATCCATCACCCTAGAATCACAATAACTTAGCCAATAACATGCATTTCAAGATCTGAAATCATCATACAAGCATACATAGTTTTCATAGCTAGATGGTGAAAGAAAAGCAAGTAAAAGCAAGAAATCTTAGCTGAATATGACTTTAAGCAAGACTTACAACCGTTCAAAAGAAGATTCAAATCGTTCCTTACAACACTTACAAAGGTTTCTCCACAAAAGTCTCTCAAAATCACTCAAAGTCACTCAAAATCACTCTAGATTTAAGTTTCGATGATGTTCTTCTCCCTTCAAATGAGAGTGTTTTTCCTCCTCTTCCTAGTCTCTTCCACCACAATGGACTCCCATGCAAAAGTTCCAGGCTGCACATCCAAAGGCACACTCCAACAAGCAAAAGCAAAGGTCGGAAATAGAAGAACTGAGACAAGTGTCAAAAGTTATCAGGGGCCAAAACAACCCAGCCTGAAGGAAATCGACCGATTTTCTTGAGTTTTAGGTCGATTTTCTTTAGCAGAAGCTTGTTATGATCATCTAGCCATGAGTTGCTCCAAGTCTTGCACCAATAAGGGTCCTTGTATCCTTCTTTGCTCCAATTATGTTCCTTCAAAGCTTTGGATATGTACCACCATGAGGCTTGACCCTCGAATGTATCGATTATTGTTCAAAAGATCCCCGAAATACCTACAAAACCGAGAAAAGCTCGTGTAGACGTATTTTCTAGCAATATGACTCAATTACGAATAAACGTCACGAACTAACGTCAATCTTGCATGGATGAAGGCAAAAACTACCTAAATGTATGCCTAAACTAACGTCGTAAATCATGTCATCAGTCCCGACGGCATCATTAGAAGATGTGTGCCGAAAGACGAAATGCAAAGTGTCATTCGTCTTTGCCATTCACTTCCTTGTCGAGGACACACTAGTTCGCATAAAACTAGCGCTAAGGTATTGCAATCCGGATTCTTTTGTCCTACTTTATTTAAGGATATGCAAACCTTTGTTGCTTGTTGAGATGCTTGTCAAAGAACAGGAAATATCTCTAGAAGAAAATGAGATGCCTCTCAACAATATTCAAGAGGTAGATCTTTGACGTTTGGGGAGTTGATTTCATGGGACCATTCCCATCATCTTGTGGAAACCAATACATACTTCTAGCTGTAGATTATGTTTCGAGATGGGTTGAAGCTATTGCCTCTCCAACTAACGATGCTATGGTGGTTGTCAAGTTCTTTAATAAAACTATTTTCCCAAGGTTTGGGACACCACGAACCATGATTAGTGACGGAGGTTCACACTTCATAGCCCGACGATTCAAAGCGCTACTAGCTAAGTATTGGGTGATTGACAAGATCGCAACACGCTATCATCCGCAAACAAGTGAACAAGTGGAGATTTTAAATAGAGAGGTTAAAGTAATCCTTGAGAAGACGGTGTCAAAAACAAGGAAGGATTGGGCATTGAAGCTGGATGACGCATTTTGGGCGTATAGGACAACATACAAGACTCCCATCGGCACAACACCTTACAACCTTGTGTATGGGAAGTCTTACCATCTCCCGGTAGAGCTGGAACATAAGGCATATTGGGCTGTAAAGTGGTTGAACTTCAACATGAAGGAAGCGGGCAAGAAGCACCTCTTGGACTTTAACGAGCTAGAATAACTCCGCTTGAACGCCTATGAGAACGCCAAGATTTACAAAGAAAGGGTGAAGCGCTGCCATGATAAGCATATTATTCCAAAGGATCTCAAAGAAGGAGACCTTGTTCTCCTCTTCAATTCTAGACTTCGGCTATTTCAAGGTTAGATTAAGTCTCGTTGGACAGGACCTTATGTGATTAAACGTGTTTTTCCCCATGGTGCAGTTGAAGTATGGGGTGAGAAGTGCGGAAGTTTCAAGGTGAACGGTCAAGGACTCAAGAAGTATTCACCGGAGCTCCAAGCTAAGGAAATCGCTCCAATTGTCCTCACTTAAACAAACGAACGGTCTAGCTACGGACCGAAAACAAAGCGCTTCTTGGGAGGCAACCCAAGGTATTGCATTCTTGTTTTTGTTTTTCTTTCTTAGATTAGATTAGTTTAGATGTTTTTGTTTATTTTTCTTCGTTGCGTTCCGGTATGTTTGTGTCTTTGAATGCCAGGAATAAGGAATGAGCAAAAGAAGAGACGAAAAGCCGAAAAAATGATGAAACTTGGATTCTTGGCGAAAACAGAGGATTCCACGGCCAAAAAGGCAAAACCACGGTCGTGGTTAGATTAATTGGGCCGTGGAAAACAAGGTCGTAGCTGAAGAAAATAAAAACACCAAAATTCCACGGGTCCGTACAAAACCACGGTCGTGGAACACCCCGACTGGCCGTGGTTTTCCGAATTTTTACGGCAACTATAAAACCCCTCATTCTTCCCAAAATCTCACACCTCTTCCTCTTCCACACCCCAAACCACGCCGAACCACCATTACCCTCGTGATTCTTCATCCGGTGACCGAGTCGAACGATTCTTCAACCTAAAGTGAAGCAAATCGAATCCTCTACATGATCCCAACAACAAACTGAGCAAACAATCGACAATCGGAAAGAAAATTTGGATTTTCCCAAATCCAAACCCTAGGTTTTCTCTCTATCTCTTCTTGGTTGAATTTGTTCGTTTTTCTTGCAAATTTCTAGAAGAACAGGACGGAATTGAACTTAGAAATAGTTTAGGGCTATTGTTGCTGAGTTTGCTGTGAATTTGCTGATTTTTTGTGTGAAATCGAAGAATTTCAAGGGTACCGTATAGTTCCACGGCTGTGGTTTCTGAAGAACAGGCCATGGTTTTTGCTAATTTGGGAGAAAATGTTCGGAACTAGGAAATCCAACATAAACAAGAAGTCTAAGGGTGATAGGTCTTCTTCCCAACCCCCTCCTGTAGAACCACCAGTCCCTAGCGTCCCAACTATCCATCGTGATTACCTTAGAGCCATGGAAAAGATTTGCAAGCGGGATGTGATAGCTCCTAGGTTCATAGTCATGGAGGAGCTTCAAGAGCTGAATGTGGTTGATGATTTGACTTGGTTACTGGATAGGGCTGCTTTGATTGTGTTCTCCACCATTAGGGAGGATGCATATGAGGAGATCACAAGGGAGTTTATTACTTCCTTTGAGGATGATGCCGTCAACCGAACGGTTTCATTTAGATTGATGGAGCGCAACTACAATTTCTCTATTGTGCAGTTTGGGACGATGTTTGGGTTCCATGAGACGTTCAATGGAACATTTCCTAGAGGAATTAAGGCTAAGGAGTTCTGGAAAGAGATTGATATGATAGTCGGTCATGAGGATCGTTGGCAACCGGCCGATTCAAAGGCCAAGGTCATCTACCATCTAGCTATTAAGATAGCCCATAGGATCCTTTCAGAATGCCTATTCCCGAGGACCGAGACCCCTCAAAAGGTCAAGGCCGATGAGCTCTTCATCCTGTATTGCATGATTTCCGGTCACTCTCCGGATTGTGCAGCCTTGCTCGCTTCCACCCTTAGTAAAGTGAAGAACAAATCAGCCGGAAATATAGCATATGGAGGTATAGTGACACATATTGCTAACTAGTTAGGAGTTCATTATTCTGCTTGTACGAGGGTAGTTGTTGCGAGACCTTTGGGTCTCAATGGTCTCTTGACTAGAGGACTCTTGTTTCCTCGCCACCGCGGTCCACCTACCGCAGCCATGCCTTGGGAGGATATAGGTGGTAGAGGCATTCCATGGCTCCCGGATTACTCTCTTAGGATTAGCCGAGAGAACCGGAAGGAGACCTTTGTTTCAATGCATGCTTATAGGTTAGGAGCTCCTCGTTATGTTCCCGATGAGGTTCCAGTTGCAGCTGCAGTAGATGAGGATGAGGAGACGGGAGGAGGTGACTATGCGGATGCAGGAGAAGATGAGCAGGACTTTGGATCATTCCCGGAGCAGCAAGCGGACATCCCGGAGCCAGCTAGGAGGTCCACTTACCAGCCGAGGCCTTCCGCTTCTTCTTTTTCCCGCCGAGCTAGTGTTAGTGAGCTCCCCACATTGATGGAGAGTGCGCTGGATTGGTACGGCTAGCAGCCGGCTTGGATGGGAGCTCCACCACCTTGGACTCAGCAACCTCCTACATGGTACTAGAATCCGCCAGCATGGGCACAACAACCTCCTTCTTGGTATGGACAGCAGCCGACGTGGGCGGGTGATCTTTCTAGGAGGGTGAACGACTTGGAGAGCCGTCTGGGGTAGCATTATGGAGAGGCAAGAGAATGCAAGGATCCTCCGTGACGTCTATCACCAGCAGTTTGGGCGACCTTTCAGCTCCGACTTCGATCCATACCCACATCCACCTCCTCCATAGTGATTGATGATGGATGTTTCGAGCCACTCCACCGCCTTAGTGAGTTTCATTGTTTCTTTTCCTTTTCTATATTTTTCCTAAACATTGAGGACACAGTGTGTAACACCTTAAATTCTGAGAACTCAGGGAGCTACTAGTTAGGACCTCACAATGGGTTCCGACCTCGGTTTAACAACAACTTTACTAGGATCTTACAATAAGGGACAAATGTATTTAAAACAATTTCAAAACATATTATTTTTAATGTATGAATGTACACATGTGACAGCTTTACAACACATATATATAGATACATAACATGCATGTTGTATGGGAGACTCCCTTGTCCCCATTTAATGAATACTTGGACCCGGCTTGCCATCCGTTCCGGATTTCTCTGCAACTGTCGATCTCTACAAATCTACAACACGGATAAAACCGTTAGCTAACATTCTATTCATAAGTATAAAGGTAAAAGCACAAACACACAACAAACACAATCAACATGCACCACTCAATCCTTTTATTATCGTTAATTAGTTGATATGTCATTACTAATGATACTTATTTTGTGACACGAGGGATTCTCAAACCTCGCCCCTGTCCCCGTTTACCAACGAGGAATGGTACTAATGCATCTGACCGTCTACCTTTCTGGGTTGGTCACAGGGAACCTCCTAGACTCTCGTAAGAGCTAGGCAGATGATGTCACGACCCGTTATCATACACTTGGGTCAATCCTATATGTATTAAAGGAGAGCCTCTTTTTGCCACGTGTCGCAACCACGTTTAATTCAGCCCCCCAAAATAATTAGCAAAAGTAATTAGCAAAAGTAATTTATTCATCTATTTTTTCGTTTTAACAAGATATTAAACGAGAGATTTTCTAATTATAAATAACCTCCAAGATATCGTATCTACAAAAATTTTAAACGTAAACATTAAACAAAATTTGATATTACGTAATTTCAAACATATTGACCAATCAACATTCACATGAGACCACCATTTCTTAAATTTTTTTATGTGAAGAAATTTAATTGAAATTATTTATTGAAATTATTTAACTATAAACGTGTTTAGCAAAATTGAATACAAACGTATATCAAATTTTTAAAAAGTGATTATCCTGGTGGGTTTGTTTGAGGAGATCTCCAATGAAATCTTGAACGAACAATAAATATATATTATTTATGACGTGTTTAGTAAAATTTGGCCAATCAAAACCAACCTTACACCTCGATATAAATATATTTTTTTAGCGTCCGAGTCTTATATCTATTAATTAGAAATAGAAAAATCAAAATTGGCAATTATAATCAGCCAAATCTCTTAGCTACAAATTAATTACGTTAATTGGAAAGAGAAAACATAATCGTGACGATTATAATCACCCAAATCTGTTAGTTACAAATCTTTTTGGTGAATCTCCATCTTTCACACGATATATATCAAATTATTAATTTATTTTTAATTAAAAGGAATTTTTATGCATTTTTGTTCCTATATATTGAATACGAAATGACCTTAGAAAATACACCAAAAATTCGTTTGACACAACAAGTTCAGTTCGTTCCGACGTTCTTATCTTTGCTCCACCTTCTATCAACCTCTCCGTTGCTTGTATGAATGCAAATCGATGGCCAAAGATGAAAGAAATGGATTCAAACAGTTTGTAATTTTTCTACTTTTCAATTTGCAAAAGTTTTTGCCTCATGCTCCCGTTATGACAATTGTACAATGATAGACTGTCTCAACATTCTTTTCTATATTTGAATTTGCTATTAGAAACATGTACCAAGAATGAGCCTTTTGCCTCAACTTCTTTGTATAAATGGCTAAAGCACGTGATTAGAGGAAGGTTGTGATCGAGTCTGACTCCGCAACAATGTCACAAAGGTGCAGGCTCCTACTCCATATCCAGTTTGTGGGCCGGTGCAATTCCCAGAAGCAATAATGTTGCTCACTACTATATTATTGGTTAAGATTTTATTCCCAGAAGCAATAAAGTTGCTCCCTGTCTTGCAAGGTCTTTCTTTGGTTTACCTAAACCACTTGACAAAATCTTTTCTATACTAATTTATATTCATGTTTCTTCAATTTGTCCCGTTTTAAAAAATTTTCTTAAATTTATAATTTAAGATATTTTTATAATTAGTTTTTTAAAATTATAATTTTATTTATTCTCTTGCAGGTACCCTTTATTATGTTATTAAAGCTTTTTCAAAATTAATTGTGAATTTAATTTTTGAGATATACAGGACCTAATTATTAAATTTAAAAATTCAATAATAATTTTTATTATACTATATAATGTATTGGCTATTTTTAACTTGATATAATTAATCCGTTAAAAATTTAACTTTAATGTATAAAATTGTCACTTCTAATTTTATTAGCTCAAACTATTAACAAACTAACTAATACAAAACAATAAATATTTTAGAATTGTTTTAATCAAAATATATTAGCTTAATAAAGGAAGCTATAAGTGGATATTAGTATTTGTTACTATCCAACCAAATATTTTAGAATTGTTTTATGTTATAATTTATATTTTATTTCTGCTATGTTAGGTCATATAAAATTGAATTGAACTTCAATGATTCTTTTATTAAAGTTTTATTAATGATAAAGAGTAAACTTATAGTTTTTCTTTCAAAAAAAAGTTTGTAGATTGAATTACCGTTTTATTAATTTAACTTTTAATGCTTACACATGTTTAGCAATTACCTAATAAATATTAGTAATGAAATTTTATAAATAATTTTTTTTATGTTGAATATAAATATGTATATTATTGATATTAAAATTCAAGTAAATATTATAAGTTTATACAAATTAATGTAAATTAATCCAATGGTACTTAGAGAATTCTGATAAGTGATTTCATTTGGGGTTATTTATTCTAGATAGGGATTCCCACAAAGTATTTTGAAGGAAAATTATTGTCAATGGACCGGTTACTCAAGCATTCATAGGGGTTTCGATTATATATTTATAGTATTAGTTAAAATACTTAATGTTTTAAATTTATGTAGTTACTATTAATAATTTAATAACTAAATATAAATTTATTACAAAATAATTACTAAAAAAACCGTGCAAGGCACGGGTAATACACTAGTTACATAATATAATAAAGTCGGTCTAATCCGGTTTCGTTGTTTATCATAACTGACAAACACCACTCATACACATTACACTCATACAAGAAGCCAGCTAAGTATGTCCATGGACTTACCTGAATCAAATCTCGACTCTCTTAATCACAACTCAGTCTGTAACTGTATAACTCGGTTGCCTGTCAAAGGAGGCAAGTGGATCTTAACATATCCAATATACTTAGAAGTCTAAGACTTCTAAGATATAAGATCCTATCGGAAGAGAAATATACTAAAATACACGACTAAGGTAAAATGACCATTTTACCCTTGGTCCTGAATCTTCTAAAAATCTCGTAATATGTACTTAAATTCTTACTTGAGACTAAATATCATATTCTAACTCTTAAAGTTGAGTTTAGATCAAGACTAGAACATTACATGTTTTCTTTAACCTTCTAAAAAGGTCACTAGGGTCCAACTTTGGCTTTAAATATAAAATTCGAATAAACTTATAAAAATTCCGAAATAACTCTCTAGATCATCTATGATATCTCATCTACTCCTAGGAGCAAGAATTTCTTAAAACTGTTCAACCATCCTTCTACAAAAATTTCCAAAGTTGGTTACAACACTTGAAATTTTCTATACTTGGCCAAAATCTGAGTATGTTTTCTAACTGTACAACAAGTCCACCTTCAGCCTCTATAATTCTAAATCCCACCGTTGGATTCATCCCAACTTCTGAAATATTAACCTATGCATGACACTAAACAACATCTCAAAAACTATACGGTGGATATTATCTCTAAGGCATCAAAGGTATGCTCAAACTTGACTGATCAACACAGTTTCTGGAAATTCAGCAAACACTTGACAAAACCGCACACTGTCTTAACTTTGAAAAAAGATTACTCCTAAACCACTCAAAACTATCTCAAACTTGACTGATCAACACAGTTTCTAGAACATTACATGTTTTCATATGTTCTACTATAATATGTCAACTATATCATAACCAAAATTCAAGTCCAACAAAGATCAAAAGCCTATTCAAAACTATCTCACAAAACAGCATCATATGTTGTTTTTCCCAACACTCAGCACAGTTATAAAAACTGTGGGAGGAGTCAACTTTCAAACACCATAACTCTCAAATTGTAACATGGATTCCTCTAAAATTTTAGTATGATTTACTATGCAATACCATTTATGACATATCGGAAAACCAGCCAAAAAGAAGGAGTCTAGCTTACCCAAAATTGGACCCGAAGTACGAGGAAGAAGACGGAAGGTTGCTCTGGCCTTGGGACGCACCTGTGGTGTACAGAAGGTGCGCAACAGCCAACCCTACGGACAACCTGAGACTCGAGAGCCCTGTAGTTGCGGTTTGAAGATCCGTTGAAGTCAGACGCGATGCTGCGAGTGCTCTCCTGGCTCGTTGTGTGGTTGAACGTGTCGAAGGTATCGAAGAAGTCTCGAGCCCTTGCTGGTGTGACCGAGGGGATGCAGAAGATCGCTGCAGCTGCGTAGACTTGGGCGTGTTTCAACCACGACGTGAAGGAGGGCAAGGCGTGGTCCGGCGCTTCTGTTTCTGTCGTCCGAGTGCACAAATGAAAGGAAAGGAGATCAGTGTGGGATGATACTCAGCGTAATTCTCGGCCGTTACATGGAGATGGGGAGAGAGAGGGTCGACAGCTTGCCTCCTCTTTAGGGCTGCTGCACGTCAACGACCAGCACACAAGGGAGGAGTACTTTGGGCCACGTCCAGCTGGGCCTCTTGGGCTGCTCCAATTTATGTAGACAATTGAGAAGCAAAGCAGAGAGATTCGGGGTCATTTTGTATTCAAATAGGAGTTGGAGAAATCATATACGATGCTCTTTGTGATTTAGGAGCAAGCGTAAGCATTATCCCGCTTGCTTTGTGTAGGAAGGTCGGTTTAGGTGAACCTAAACTTGTAAAGATGACGTTGGACATGGCGGATCGATCTATAACTCGACCAGTCGGAATCATTGAAGACGTTCCGATCAAGATCGGTAAGTTCTATATTCCTATAGATTTTATTGTGCTTGACATTCTTGTAGATTGTCTAGTCCCGATCATACTCAGGAGACCTTTTCTTGCAACTTCCGGTTGTATGGTAGATTGCAAGAATGCTAGGCTAGCCATCGATATAAGTGAAGAGAAGGTTGAATTTATTCTCTCAACTTTGGCAAAAGAACTTGCGCTTGGAGAGGATATGTTCAACCTCTATGACGAAGAAGTATCTAGAGAGGAAGTAAGCTCGATCTTGTTTAAAGATCCGTTGCAAAAGGTCATAACCATGAGCATCATAGAAAGAGGAGAAGAACATGATTGCAATGTTGTGGTTGATGCTTTGGAGGAGCTAGGAGAAGTGCAAACTGAAGAATTCGAAAAATTGTACGATAGCTCCGAAGACGTTAGAAACCACGGTCAATCGCTCTTTTCCACGGGCGTGGTTTCACCTAATCCAGCCGTGGAAAGTTATGTAGAGAGCAAAGATTTAATTCAAACCACATTCCACGGCCTCCTAGACAGAAACCACGGCCGTGGAAGTAACAATGACACCGTGGTTTTGGAAAATGCTAAAGACAACTCCGTTCTTCCTACAAACATTCATGATTCTTCTTCCAACACTTCCACACCCTTGGAGACTTCCAAGGAGACATCAGCTAACTCTCAAGACACTCCAAAGGTATCAACAACCTTGGAATTGAAGCCACTTCCCACACATCTTAGGTATGCATTTCTTGGAACTAAATCTATGTTTCCCGTGATTGTTAGTTCCGATTTGAGTGAAGATGACTATGAGAAACTTATGACTGTTTTGAGGAAACATAGGAAAGCTCTAGGCTATACCATACAGGATCTTGTAGGAATTAAACCATCTTTATATATGCAGAAGATTCTAATGGAAGAGGATTACAAGCCTTCGCACCACCCTTAAAGACGGTTAAATCCGATCATGAAAGAGGTCGTGAAGAAGGAAATCCTTAAGTTACTTGACACATGTGTCATCTATCCTATCTCCGATAGCAAGTGGGTGATCCCCGTTCAAGTTGTCCCAAATAAGGGAGGAATGACCGTTGTGACCAACAAGAACAACGAACTCATTCCAACAAGAACGGTAACAGGATGGAGTATGTGATTCAATTACCGTAAGCTGAACAATGCAACGAGAAAGGACCACTTCCCGCTACCATTCATCGATTAGATACTTGAGAGGTTAGCACAACATTCCTATTTTTGTTACCTTGACGGTTATAGTGGTTTCTTTCAGATCCCCATTCATCCGGATGATCAAGAGAAGACCACATTCACGTGCCCATGGGGTACGTTTGCTTATAAGAGGATGCCATTCGGACTTTGCAACGCTCTAGCCACGTTCCAAAGGTGTATGATGGCCATCTTCTCGGAATATATTGAGGAAATCATGGAGGTTTTTATGGACGAATTTTCAGTTTATGGTTCCTCATTTGACAATTGTCTTGCTAACCTTTCTCTTGTTTTACAAAGATGTGAAGATACTAACCTTGTTCTAAATTGGGAGAAGTGTCAATTCATGGTTAGAGAAGGCATTGTGTTAGGACATTTGATCTCCAATAGAGGGATCGAAGTTGACAAGGCTAAGATCGAGACGATAGAGAAGCTTCCTCCTCCATCCTCGGTGAAAGGGATAAGGAGTTTCCTAGGACACATAGTATTTTATAGGAGATTTATCAAAGACTTTTCGAAAATTTCTAAACCGCTAACTAATCTATTGATGAAGGATGTTGTTTTTGAACTTTCACAGGAATGTTTCGATGTTTTCAATAAGATTCGAGAAGCTCTCATCTCAGCCCCGATAATCCCACCTCCGGACTGGAATCTTCCATTTGAGGTTATGTGTGATGCAAGTGACATAGCTGTTGGAGCGGTACTTCGACAAAAGAAAGAAGGCCGCACTCATGCCATCTACTATGCTAGCAAGACGCTAGATGAAGCACAACTCAATTACGCGACGACTGAAAAGAAATTTCTAGCCGTTGTATATGCTTTTGAAAAGTTTTGTTCTTATCTTGTAGGAGCGAAGGTGATTGTATACACGGACCATTCAACAATACGGTATTTGCTCGCCAAGAAGGATGCAAAGCCAAGGCTGATTAGATGGATTCTTCTTCTTCAAGAATTCGATCTAGATATTTGCGAAAAGAAAGGCTCCGAAAATTTTGTCGTGGATTACTTAAGCCGTCTACCACACACTGAAGGTGACGACCTACCCATCGATGACTCCTTCCCAGACGAACACTTGCACATAATGGAAGAATGCATCGATAAGCTTTCTAGAGGTAACGAACCTTGGTTTTCTGATTTCGTAAATTACTTGGTTTGTCAGGAAATACCTCCCGGATTATCCTACGCACAAATAAATAAGTTCTTTAGGGATTTCCGCCAATACTCTTGGAATGAACCTCTACTCTTCAAGAGAGGTCCCTGTTACGCTAGAAATGTACCACGCAAAAGCCTTACAATTTATAACTCGATATATTCTCCTAACTCCTAGTGAACCCACAGTGTATGGGTCATTTTGTAGCAAGGATAGTACTCCGAGGTCGAACACAAAGACTAAGGTGAAATCAAATCATACAAGTGATCATGGATAGTTTAAATCTAGTCTATGAAAAGAGAAAGGAATAAAGAAATGAAAATCATGATATTTTGGTTGGGTTTTTATGGTGATCAATCAAGGATCACAATATTGAAAGGTTATCAATCAAACAAATAACACAACTAAACAACACAAACACTAGGTATGATATCAAAGTGAGAAAAGAGGATTCTAGAGATCAAGATTTCCGGTTATGGCATTGGACTCGACCTTCTAAAGATGTAAGGACAAGGCTGCGGTGTTGGAAATAGGTGTTTCTATAATGGAAGCAATTACCGGGTAAATCTCATGCTTCACTAATCCCGAACCAAACTCCTATTACCGGTTAAGTCTCAAGGAGCTAAGGTTGAGAATTGTACACAAACCGGACGCTACTTAAGGGGCAAACCTCTCCTTACCGGGTAAGTCTCGGAAAAGGCAAGTCTCAAGCAACAATCCTAGCACACTCAGTTCATTAGCGGCTTGTGAGGCTCACTACTACCTAGAGTTCATCATCTTCGGTATCTAAGATCGGAAATCACCGGGTAAGTCTCTTTCCTTACTTAGTTTGCTAGCTTTAGGTCACCCTAAGCTAGATTATGCTTAACAAACACTAGGATTTCAACAACCTAACATCCTAACATACAGATTCATCAATTAAAGAACAATAGAGAGAAAAATCGGGTGGATCATGAAACAATTCGGTCGAGCTGGCTTATGAACAGGTCGATTTTTCTTTCTTGGTTAGGTTTTGTGCATACAAATCATCCTAAACTAACATACAACTCCATTTTATCATCACCGAAGCCATAACCATCAATCCATCACCTTAGAATCATAATAACTTAGCCAATAACATGCATTTCAAGATCTAAAATCATCATACAAGCAAGACTTAGAACCGTTCAAAAGAAGATTGAAATCGTTCCTTACAACACTTACAAAGGTTTATCCACAAAAGTCTCTCAAAATCACTCAAAGTCACTCAAAATCACTCTAGATTTAAGTTTCGATGATGTTCTTCTCCCTTCAAATGAGAGTGTTTTTCTTCCTCTTCCTAGTCTCTTCCACCACAATGGACTCCCATGCAAAAGTTCCAGGATGCACATCCAAAGGCACACTCCAACAAGCAAAAGCAAAGGTCGGAAATAGAAGAACTGAGACAAGTGTCAAAAGCTGTCAGGGGCCAAAACAACCCAACCTGAAGGAAATCGACCGATTTTCCTAAGTGTTAGGTCGATTTTCTTTAGCACAAGCTTGTTTTGATCTTCTAGCCATGAGTTGCTCCAAGTCTTGCACCAATAAGGGTCCTTGTGTCCTTCTTTGCTCCAATTATGTTCCTTCAAAGCTTTGGATATGTACCACCATGAGGCTTGACCCTCGAATGTATCGATTATTGTCCAAAAGATCCCCGAAATACCTACAAAACCGAAAAAAGCTCGGGTACACGTATTTTCTAGCAATATGACTCAATTACAAATAATTGTCACGAACTAACGTCAATCATGCATGGATGAAGGCAAAAACTACCTAAATGTATGCCTAAACTAACGTCGTAAATCATGTCATCAGTTCCGACGGCATCATTAGAAGATGTGTGCCGGAAGACGAAATGCAAAGTGTCATTCGTCATTGCCATTCACTTCCTTGTGGAGGACACGCTAGTTTGCATAAAACTAGCGCTAAGTTATTGCAATCCGGATTCTTTTGTCCTACTTTATTTAAGGATGTGCAAACCTTTGTTGCTTGATGTGATGCTTGTCAAAGAACAGGAAATATCTCTAGAAGAAAATGAGATGCCTCTCACCAATATTCAAGAGGTAGATCTTTGACGTCTGGGGAGTTGATTTCATGGGACCATTCCCATCATCTTGTGGAAACCAATACATACTTCTAGCTGTAGATTATGTTTCGAGATGGGTTAAAGCTATTGCCTCTCCAACTAACGATGCTATGGTGGTTGTCAAGTTCTTTAATAAAACTATTTTCCCAAGGTTTGGGACACCACGAACCATGATTAGTGACGGAGGTTCACACTTCATAGCCCGACGATTCAAAGCGCTACTAGCTAAGTATTGGGTGATTGACAAGATCGCAACACCCTATCATCCGCAAACAAGTGAACAAGTGGAGATTTTAAATAGAGAGGTTAAAGTAATCCTTGAGAAGACGGTGTCAAAAACAAGGAAGGATTGGTCATTGAAGCTGGATGACGCATTGTGGGCGTATAGGACAACATACAAGACTCCCATCGGCACAACACCTTACAACCTTGTGTATGGGAAGTCTTGCCATCTCCCGGTAGAGCTGGAACATAAGGCATATTGGGTTGTAAAGTGGTTGAACTTCAACATGAAGGAAGCGGGCGAGAAGCACCTCTTGGACCTTAACGAGCTAGAATAACTCCGCTTGAACACCTATGAGAACGCCAAGATTTACAAAGAAAGGGTGAAGCGCTGCCATGATAAGCATATCATTCCAAAGGATCTCTTTGAAGGAGACCTTGTTCTCCTCTTCAATTCTAGACTTCGGCTATTTCAAGGTAAGATAAAGTCTCGTAGGACATGACCTTATGTGATTAAACGTGTTTTTCCCCATGGTGCAGTTGAAGTATGGGGTGAGAAGTGAGGAAGTTTTAAGGTGAACGGTCAACGACTCAAGAAGTATTCACCGGAGCTCCAAGTTAAGGAAATCGCTCCGATTGTCCTCACTTAAACAAACGAACGGTCTAGCTACGGACCGAAAACAAAGCGCTTCTTGGGAGGCAACCAGAGGTATTGCATTCTTGTTTTTGTTTTTCATTCTTAGATTAGATTAGTTTAGATGTTTTTGTTTATTTTTCTTCGTTGCGTTCCGGTATGTTTGTGTCTTTGAATGCCAGGAATAAGGAATGAGTAAAAGAAGAGACGAAAAGCCGAAAAAATGACGAAACTTGGATTCTTGGCGAAAACAGAGGATTCCACGGCCAAAAAGGCAAAACCACGGTCGTGGTTTGCTTAATTGGGCCGTGGAAAACAAGGTCGTAGCTAAAGAAAATAAAAACACCAAAATTCCACGGGTCCGTACAAAACCATGGCCGTGGAACATCCCGACTGGCCGTGGTTTTCCGAATTTTTACGGCAACTATAAAACCCCTCATTCTTCACAAAATCTCACACCTCTTCCCCTTCCACGCCCCAAACCACGCCGAACCACCCTTACCCTCGTGATTCTTCATCCGGTGACCGATTCGAACGATTCTTCAACCTAATGTGAAGCAAATCGAATCCTCTACAAGATCCCAACAACAAACTGAGCAAACAATTGACAATCGGAAAGGAATTTGGATTTTCCCAAATCCATTTTACCCTAGGATTTCTCTCTATCTTTTCTAGGTTGAATTTGTTCGTTTTTCTTGCAAATTTCTAGGAGAACTAGACGGAATTGAATTTAGAAATAGTTTAGGGCTATTGTTGCTGAGTTTGCTGTGAATTTGCTGAATTTTTGTGCGAAATCGAACAATTCCACGGGTACCGTACATTTCTACGGCCTTGGTTTCTAAAGAACAGACCATGGTTTTTGCTAATTTGTGAGAAAATGTTCGGAACTAGGAAATCCAACAAAACAAGAAGTCTAAGGGTGATGGGTCTTCTTCCCAACCCCCTCGTGTACAACCACCAGCCCCTAGCGACCCAACTATCCGTCGTGATTACCTTAGAGCCATGGAAAAGATTTCCAAGCGGGATGTGATAGCTCCTAGGTTCATAGTCATGGAGAAGCTTCAAGAGATGAATGTGGTTGATGATTTGACTAGGTTACTGGATAGGGCTGGCTTGATTGTGTTCTCCACCATTATGGAGGATGCATATGAGGAGATCACAAGGGAGTTTATTACTTCCTTTGAGGATGACGGGGTTAACCGAACGGTTTCATTTAGATTGATGGAGCGCAACTAAAATTTCTCTATTGTGCAGTTTGGGTTCCATGAGACGTTCAATGGAACGTTTCCTAGAGGAATTAAGGCTAAGGAGTTCTGGAAAGAGATTGCTATGATAGTCGGTCATGAGGATCGTTGGCAACCAGCCGATTCAAAGGCCAAGCTCATCTACCATCTAGCTATTAAGATAGCCCATAGGATCCTTTCAAAATGCCTATTCCCGAGGACTGAGACCCCTCAAAAGGTCAAGGCCGATGAGCTCTTCATCCTGTATTGCATGATTTCCGGTCACTCTCCGGATTGTGCAACCTTGCTCGCTTCCACCCTTAGTAAAGTGAAGAACAAATCAGCCGGAAATATAGCATATGGAGGTATGGTGACACATATGGCTAACCAGTTAGGAGTTGATTATTCTGCTTGTACGAGGGTAGCTGCTGCGAGACCTTTGGGTCTCAATAGTCTCTTGACTAGAGGACTTTTGTTTCCTCGCCACCGCGGTCCACCTACCGCAGCCACGCCTTGGGAGGATATAGGTGGTAGAGGCATTCCATGGCTCCTGGAGTACTCTCTTAGGATTAGCCGAGAGAACCGGAAGGAGACCTTTGTTTCAATGCATGCTTACAGGTTAGGAGCTCCTCGTTATGTTCCCGATGAGGTTCCAGTTGTAGCTGCAGTAGATGAGGATGAGGAGACGGGAGGAGGTGACTATGCGGATGCAGGAGAAGATGAGCAGGACTTTGGATCATTCCCGGAGAAGCAAGCGGACATCCCGAAGCCAGCTAGGAGGTCCACTTACTACCCGAGGCCTTCCGCTTCTTCCTCTTCCCGCCGAGCTAGTGTTAGTGAGCGCCCCACATGGATGGAGAGTGCGCTGGATTGGTACGGCCAGCAGCCGGCTTGGATGGGAGCTCTACCACCTTGGACTCAGCAGCCTCCGACATGGTACCTACAGCCGCCAGCATGGGCATAGCAGCCTCCTTCTTGGTATGGACAGCATCCGACGTGGACGAGTGATCTTTCTAGGAGGGTGGACGACTTAGAGAGCCGCCAGGGGTAGCATTATGTTGAGAGGCAAGAGAACGCAAGGCTCCTCCGTTACGTCTATCACCAACAGTTTGGGTGACCTTTCAGCTCCGACTTCTATTCATACCCACATCCACCTCCTCCATAGTGATTGATGATGGATGTTTCGAGCCACTCCACCGCCTTAGTGAGTTTCATTGTTTCTTTTCCTTTTCTTTATTTTTCCTAAACATTGAGGAAACTGTGTGTAACACCTTAAATTCTGAGAACTCACAAAGCTACTAGTTAGGATCTCACAATGGGTCCCAACCTCGGTTTAACAACAACTTTACTAGGATCTTACAACAAGGCACAAATGTATTTAAAACAATTTCAAAACATATTATTTTTAATGTATAAATGTACACATATGACAGCCTTACAACACATATATATAAACACATAACATGCATGCCGTATGGGAGACTCCCTTGTCCCTATCTAATGAATACTTGGACCCGGCTGGCCATCCGTTCCGGATCTCTCTGCAACTGTCTATCTCTACAAATCTACAACACGGATAAAACCGTTAGCTAACATTCTATGCATAAGTATAAAGGTAAAAACACAAACACACAACAAACACAATCAACATGCACCACTCAATCCTTTTATTATCTTTAATTAGGTGATATGTCATTACTAATGATACTTATTTTGTGACACGAGGAATTCCCAAACCTTGCCCCTGTCCCCGTTTACCAACGAGGAATGGTACTAATGCATCTGACCGTCTACCTGACTGGGCTAGTCACAAGGAACCACCTAGACTATCGTAAGAGCTAGGTAGATGATGTCACGACCCGTTATCATTCACTTGGGTCAATTACATAATATAATAAAGTCGGCCTAATCCGGTTTTGTTGTTTATCATAACTATCAAACACCACTCATACACATTACACTCATACAAGAAGCCAACTAAGTAAGTCCGTGGACTTACCTGAATCAGATATCGACTCTCTTAATCACAACTCAGTCTGTAACTGTATAACTCGGTTGCCTGTCAAAGGAGGCAAGTGGATCAAAACATATCCAATATACTTAGAAGACTAAGACTTCTAAGATATAAGATCCTATCGGAAGAGAAATATATTAAAATACACGTCTAAGGTAAAATGACCTTTTTACCCTTGGTCCCGAATCTTCTAAAAATCTCGTAATATGTACTTAAATTCTTACTTGAGACTAAATATCATATTCTAACTCTTAAAGTTGAGTTTAGATCAAGACTAGAACATTACATGTTTTCTTTAACCTTCTAAAAGGGTCACTAGGGTCCAACTTTGGCTTGAAATATGAAATTCGAATAAATTTATAAAAATTCCGAAATAATTCTCTAGATCATCTATGATATCTCATCTACTCCTAGGAGCAAGAATTTCTTAAAACTGTTCAACCATCACTTCTACAAAAATTTCCAAAGTTGGTTACAACACTTGAAATTTTCTATACTTGGCCAAAATCTGAGTATGTTTTCTAACTGTACAAAAAGTCCACTTTCAGCCTCTATAATTCTAAATCCCACCGTTGGATTCATCCCAACTTCTGACATATTAACCTATGCATGACACTAAACAACATCTCAAAAACTGTACGGTGGATATTATCTCTAAGGCATCAAAGGTATGCTCAAACTTGACTGATCAACACAGTTTCTGGAAATTCAGCAAACACTTGACAAAACAGCACACTGTCTTAACTTTGAAAAAAGATAACTCCTAAACCACTTGCTGGATTTATCCGAAATTTTCATATGTTCTACTATAATATGTCAAATATATGATATCCAAAATTCAAGTCCAACAGAGATCAGAAGCCTTTTCAAAACTATCTCACAAAACAGCATCACATGTTGTTTTTCCCAACACTCAGCACAGTTATAAAAACTGTGGGATGAGTCAACTTTCAAACACCATAACTCTCAAATTGTAACATGGATTCCTCTAAAATTTTAGTATGATTTACTATGCAATACCGTTTAGGACATATCCGTAAATGAGCCAAAAAGAAGGAGTCTAGCTTACCCAAAATTGGACCCGAAGTTGACTGCCCGTCACTTCCGAAAACTCAGAAAACGCAGCAGCTCCATGAGCCATCTTCTAGGGCTACTATGAAAGGGTCTAGGATACAATAGAGGCTCTCATCAACACATAAGTAGAGAGTGCAACACATAGAAGGGAGGTGAGGCGTTTACCGGACAAATGAGCCTCGCCTAACTCATGAGTACGAGGAAGAAGACGGAAGGTTGCTCTGGCCTTGGGACGCACCTGTGGTGTACTGAAGGTGCCCAACAGCCAACCCTACGGACCACCTGAGACTCGAGAGGCCTGCAGTTGCGGTTTAAAGATCCGTTGAAGTCAGACGCGATGCTGCGAGTGCTCTCCCGGTTCGTTGTGTGGTTGGATGTGTCGAAGGTATCGAAGAAGTCTCGAGCCCTTGTTGGTGTGACCAAGGGGATGCAGAAGATCGCTGTAGCTACGTAGACTTGGGCGTGTTTCAACCACGACGTGAAGGAGGGCAAGGCGTGGTCCGGCGCTTCTATTTCTGGCGTCCGAGTGCACAAAGCAAGAGCCTGCTGTGCAAGATGCAGAAGACGACGGCAGCTTGATCTGTGTAAGAGGGATCGTTCGATGGAGTCGGTTGCTGAGGGTATGTACGTCGACGCAGAAATGAAAGGGAAGGAGATCAGCGTGGGATGATACTCAGCGTAATTCTCGGCCGTTACATAAAGATGGGGAGAGAGAGGGTCGACAGCTTGCCTCCTCTTTAGGGCTGCTGCACATCAACGACCAGCACACAAGGGAGGAGTACTTTGGGCCACGTCCAACTGGGCATCTTGGGCTGCTCCGATTTATGCAGACAAGTGAGAAGCAAAGGGCTTTCATGTAAATCCAACAAGAAACATGGGTTGAAAACAAGGTGAGAATAAGATTGGGTTGATGTTGTCAAGGCCTTGTCAAAACCTTATCAACACCTTGTCCTAGCCATGCATGGCTTTATCACGAACTTGACATGGTCTCGTCATAACTCGTCATGGTCTCATCTTAACTTCGTCTTGATCTCGTCACTAGGACGTCATGACTTTGTCAAAGACAAGTCATGATATACACTAGGGTTTGAATTAGGGTTTGCTACTAATAAAATCTTATCATTTTATGTGAAGTGATATTACATAAAATGATAAAATTTTGAGATATAGTGTCCAACTATGTACACAAATAAGGATCAAAAGATCGAAATCCAGTTTTCTACGGAATTAAAAAGAATAAAAATTCTGAATATCACATCAGTACCCCTTAAAATAAGTTTCGTCCCGAAACTTAGAACAAGGTATTTAATCACTCGACTTCCAAAATTAAACTTGTATATCCTAGTCTCACTAAATTTTATTTTTGTTTTCTAAACTCCTGTAACCCTATCAAAGCGTAACAAAAAATCCGGTCGTTACACTGTGTATGTTAAGTATGGGGTGGGGTGTGACTCTCGTTTGTAATAACTCGATACACTTGCTTCGTTTTATTTCCATGAACACTTGCATTCTTCTTTTGATGTCACACGTTTCTTTATTGCATTGCATTAAAAACCTTTGAAAAACCCATAAAACTTTTGAAAAGTCTTGACAATTATTGTGCTTCTAAGATTGGAGATGAATTCTATGATGAATCTACTTGTGGAATGAATTTTCGGTGATATTTGTATGCTTGAGTTTAATTATGATTTGCAAGGAAATTGAGTATGTTGTTTAACCTTTCTTGCAAATTTCATAATGTGAGAGTTTTATCTAAATCATATTGAGGAATAGAGATTGAAATCACAATATAAGTTCTGGCACTTCTTTATGAGATGATTAAGACACCTCGATTTTTCTTGCTTCTTTCCTTAATCACCTAGCCCCTCAATGAAAATATTTGCCTCCCTTACCTATCCGAGAATTAGGAAGAGTTGAATTTTGGCATGTTTGATGTGGGAGGGCCATGAAAGAAATTTTGTGAATTCAAAGTGTAGAAAAATAGGTTTGGGGAAGTCAATCATGATGATGAGTAACTCGGCACCATTCACAAAGCCGGGTGTTTGTGTCTTGCAAAAATCGGATTAAGGGATATTCCCAACAGATTATGGTATGTGCATCAAGGGTTTGAGGCATCTTGAAATTGAAAAACCCCAATCTCCTAGGCTTCGGTTTTTGTGCACCACTGTCCATATTTCTAAAAAGTAAAGTCAAAAAATTTTGTGCTAAAATAAAGAGCAAAGCTCTAATTGGTGGCTGGTTCAAATTATAGAAACCGTTTGTGTTGTTCCTTCTTCCTGGATTTATACACCACATTCCCTTATAAGTTTCCCACCTATTTATATTCTTGAACTTACTTGAAAGTCCTTGAGATCATGAGAATGATGTTTGGCTTGGAGATCTAAATTTAAGTTTCACATGTTTAATTTTGACAATAATTGAAGGTTATGATGTTTGTCTTGAAGTTTATGCAATGCAGGATATTTCCTTTGCTTTACATATTTTGATCTATGAATATAGATGTTATCAAGGAGGCATGAAGCAAGATTTGATAATGATCTATTGATTAGAAACACAATACCAAAAAGAATGTTGTTACCTTGTTTTGCATTCATATTTTTCATCCTACCTTGTATTCTAAGCTTTTGAAAACCTTGGTTGGGGACAAGCAAGCGACAAGTATGGGGTATTTTGATAGCATGAAATATGACCATATTTAAGGCACTTGTTTTGATTGTTTTTCCCTTTTTGTTGTGTACATGGATGAGAGTTTGAAGCATTTATGAGCACATTTACCTATTTCGTCGATATAGAGATCTGCACAAGTTTTGTTATGTTTTTAGGTGAATAAAGGCTTGGATTTGAGCATATATGAGAGAGTAGGAGTATTTGATCATGCTAGGCATCAAGAAGATGCATTGGATAAGCTAAGGAAGGAGCATGATTAGAGAACTTTACGAAACAAAGGCTTTTACAAAGGAATTTGACAAATCACGGCATTTCCAAGAGTTCCACGACCGTGGTTTTAGCATTGAGGGCGTGGAAAACCATGTCGAGAGCAACAGAAAGGTTCCACGACTAGAACCACGACCGTGGAAGTTTACACTAGACCGTGATTCTTATAACGGTTGCCACGTGTTATATTTGCCAAGTCAGCGACGGTTATCGGGCTTTTCGTAAACCTACTTTCTCTCTATATGAAGGTTGAAGAAAGGAGAAATTGAGGACTCGCATCGACGGCTGCATACGCTACATTTGATAGGAGATTGATTTAGGAAGATTCCATTGTGTACAGGGAAGATCCCGAGAAGGACGCATTTCGAGATTGTGTACTTAGGAAGATCTTAGGGTTTACATTCGAAGGTGGATTGACATCCTGTTTTTCATTGTTCCTATAGATTGTTGTGAAAATTTTTGTTCCCTATTCCGCTTTCATTGAACACATATACTTATTGTTTGTTTTCGAAATTGATTATTCGATTATTATTGAGTTTTCGAAGTTTTACCCTTTTTCTCTTTTAAACTTGATTTTTGATTCAATGATGATGGTTATTGGCGAAAACCCTTTACCAATTCTAAGGTGAAGGATTGATATTGTGGCTTAGATAATGATAGTTTGAACGTAAACAGATTGGACCCTGAGAGTTGCGAGAAACCTTGTCGTCGACATTTTCCACGATCTGTTCTTGAGTTCCACAGTCGTGGTTCTTCAAGATCCAGCCGTGATTTCCTTTGTCGTACGTCCTTTGCTTTTTCTTTGATCCAAAGTTAGAGATATGCTTTAACCTAGCCTTGGCTTGCCTTTTCTTGGTAGTAGTGAGACTCAACATCCTCTATTTCGGTTTCGAGTGTCATAACCTTAACCGTTTTGGCTTGTCTTTAATTCCCTTGGGTTTAGGCATGGGTATTTGAGAGTAATTCTTATCCTTTGATCATTTCTATACTGCAGCCTCAACAACCTTTATAGAGAGGGCCTTTGGGTAAGACATATAGGGGTTTGGAACTTCACCGTACATAACCTTACATTAGATATACCTTTGCAATCCCGACTCTGTCCTTACATCTATAGAATATCTTGAATCAACTGCCACAATTGGATATCCGGATCTTTGTAATTGTTGTTTTCCCAATATTATTTGCAAAGCTTTTTTATTTTATTGCTTGACAACTTGTGAACTGATTTTGTTCCCCCCCAAATCCCTGAGTTCGATATTCTGGAATTCTTGTTTTACTACGCCGATCCTTACACTGCGGGTTTGCTTTGCTTTTATTTCAGTTTTATAAATTTAAGATTTGCACGGACACTTTAGAGCCAACAAAAACCAGGAGCAAGACCCCGCTGATGTTCCTATTGCGAAGACCCGATGCTTGTAATTCTAGGAACTCGAAGCGTTACGGGCTATGAAAACACAATGGGTCCCGACCCTCAGAGTACCAACAATAACATCGGATCTTACAACAAGGTATAAATAAATGAAAACCAAAACTGTTCATAAAACTAAAGGTTATAACCAATGAAGCGTCAAAGACTCGCAGCTGAGTTTAAAACAAAAGGGAAAACAACAACAAATATATATACTTGATCCCGTCCTAAAATGTACGGGAACCCCAGCTGACCACACCATCCGGATTACTCAACAATACCTATATCCTGCAAGGCATCTACAACCTTGGTATAAATTGTTAGGTAACATTCTAGATATCGGAAAGACAGTAAACGCACAAACACACATAAGGTAATATAAACATATAACATGCTCGCACTCAACCGGTTATTATCTTTCATTAAGGTTAATCCCTTTAATAATTCAAGTTATGTTGTCACACGAGAATTGCTACGATCTCGCATCTGTCCCCTTTCACCAACATGAATAGTGTAACACCCGAACATCTAGAAACTCAAAGCGTTACGGGCTAGGACCACACAATCGGTCCCGACCCTCAGAGTAGCAACAATGAAATCGGATCTTACAACAAGGTACAAATAAATGAAAATCAAAAACCTGTTTATAAAACCAAAGGTTATAACAAAGGAAAACATAACGGACTCGCAGCCGAGTTTGAAACAAAAGGGAAAGAAACAACATAAATATAAACCCGATCACATCCTATAATGTATGGGAACCCCGGCTGACCACACCATCCGGATCACTCAGCAATACCTATATCCTACAAGGCATCTACAACATCGGTAAAAACCATTAGCTAACATTCTAGACATCGGAAAGACGGTAAAGACACAAATACACATAAGGTAATATAAACATATAGCATGCTTGCACTCAACCGTTTATTAACTTTCATTAAGGTTAGTCCCTTTACTAATTCAACTTATGTTGTCAAACAAAAATCGCTACGATCTCGCCTCTGTCCCCTTTAACCAACGTGAATAGTGTAACACCCCAAGTTCTGGGAGCTCGAAGTGTTATGGGCTAGGACCACACAATGGGTCCTAACCCTAAGAGTATCAACAATAACATCGGATCTTACAACAAGGCAAAAATAAATGAAAATCAAAAGTTGCTTATAAAACCAAAGGTTACAACAATAGAAAACATAAAGGACTGACATCTGAGTTTAAAACAAAAGAAAAAGAAACAACAGAGATTTATGATCCAGTCCTATAATGTACAAGAACCCCGGCTGACCACACCATCTGAATCACTCAGTAGCACATATACCCTACAAGGAATCTACAACATCGGTAAAAACCATTAGCTAACATTCTAGATATCAAAAAGACGGTAAAGGGACAAACACACATAAGGTAATATAAACATATAGCATGCTCGCACTTAACCGGCTATTATCTTTATTAAGTTAATCACTTTACTAATTCAACTTATGGTTGTCACACGAGAATTGCTACAATCTCGCCTTTGTCCCCTTTCACCAAAAGGAATACAATTTATGCATCCTTTTATCACCTGTTGGACTAGTCGCAAGAGCACCTCCCAATTTCCTCATTCTGAAATGGACAAGTGATAAATGCCCGGTTATAATACACTTGGGCCAATCAAGGTATAAATGGTCAATCATATTCCGGTTATTAGTTATAACAACAAACAACAACACCAACAGGCCAATACAATCAATCCAATATATGGAATGCAGCTAAGTAAGTCCAAGGGACTTACCTCATTAAGGTAATTCAGCAACAACTCAATTTCCCGAAGGAAAGGAAGGAATGCCTACTAAAACAAGGCATAACGAATTAGGAACCGAAACGATTGCTAGAAGTCTATAACTTCTTGTACCCATGATTTCTAAGAGATCTCCACAAGCTAGGGTCACAAACCCTAGTATTATAGATCACCAAGGGTCAACATCATCAACACAAGCCTAAGAATGGAACGATGGGAGCAAGGAAGAAAGCATCTCACCAAATACTAGAACAATGCAGACAAAACCGTAGGGACGGTTGGACAGAGCTGCGGGGACAACACTGGGCAGATCCGTGAGGGCGGCTGTATGCAGGCGCGGGGGCGGTTTAGCTCAAAAGGTGGCATCGGGCTTCCTTTTGACAACAACTCACAACAAGGGAACCAAGGCTCGATTCCTTGATCCAACCACATCAAGACTCAACCAAGGAAGCCTGAGAACAACAACGAATAAACAACGGAAAGGCCAAAAAAAATTAAGGCTCAAACTTGATTCTTGTGAAGAAGAAGAAAAGGAAGAACGAAAGGAGAAAGCGAAACAGAAGAGAAGGGCGTGCAGCAACACATGAACGTGAGGGAGAAAGAAGGAAGGAGAAGACTTACACGTACAACAAGGAATCACAAGGAAGAAGGTTGCGCCTTTCGAGTTTAAAGAACGTAAGCAAGAGACGGAAAAAGGAAGATAAGACGGGATTTTATAGGGAACGATTGAGAGAATAAGGAAAGAAGATTTAAGGGTAGAATAATGAAGGAAAACCGGTCAAAAGATTTAGGATTAGAATCTGGGGTCCACCGCACCCACGGCTCGACCCTGCCGCGACCGCGGATGACAAACGTGACTTGCCGCTGGGGCGGCCATTGTTACCGCGGGGGCGGTGACATCTAGAAACCGGTTGTTACATTAGATCCCCCTAAAAAGAAGTTTTGTCCCGAAACTTGCAATAACCTGTAAGATCACATGATAACAACGCAGAAACACTAAACTCAACTCATATATTCTTTCCGAGGCAAATATCTCAAAACGTTACATAAGCGTACGCACAACCCAACAAAAAGGAAACTGAAACTTAACAACTATGCAAAAGGTACATCTAGCTCAACACAAAACTCTAGATAGTTACTCTGGATACTATTCTATGTTTCCCAAGTTGCCTCATCTGCTCCTCGCATGGACAACTGAATCTTCATCATCGGTATGTCCTTTGATCGCAAGTGTCTCGTACTACACTCTAAGACAGCTATCGGATGCTCTACGAACTTATGGTCTTGCTCGACCACTAAATCCTCATGGCTAACTATGCTTCTCGGGTCTGGTATGTACTCCCGTAACTGAGACACATGGAAGACCAGGTGAACACCCTCAAGTCTCGGTGGCAAGGCAAGTCTTTAACTGCCTCTCCAACTAGCTCAAGAATCTCAAAAGGTCCAACATATATGGGGCTCAGTTTCCCCTTGACGTTGAAACGTCTAACACCTCGTGTCGGGGATACTCTCAACCAAACGTGAGCTCCAACTCTGAACTCCAGAGGTTTGCGCCTCTTGTCTGCGTAAGACTTCTGACGACTCTGTGCTGCTAGCATCCACCGTCAGATTAGCGCTACTCGGGCCATATCATCTTGTATCTACTCGGGTGCTACTCCACTAGCAATGCTCGGCTCGTCCCAACACAGAAGTGTATGGCATCTCTGTCAGTATAAAGCCTCATAGGGAGCCATGTTGATCGATGTGTGCCGACTGTTATTATATGAAAACTCCACTAAGGGAAGGTTACCTGGCCACACCTATCCTTAGTCTAGCACGTAGACTCTCAACATATCCTCCAGAGTTTGGATGGTCCGCTCAGACTAACCATTGGTCTGAGGATGATACGCAGTCGTGAACTGTAGACTCGTACCTAGGGCGGCATGCACTTGCTAGCAAAACCTCGAGGTGAATTGTCCGTCTTTGTCAGAGACTATAGTTCTAGGTACTCCATGAAGTCTCATTATCTATCTAGTGAACTCCTCTGTCAATCGACTTACCGGCCACGTCTCCTTCATAGGAATGAAACTTGCGGTCTTCGTTAGTCGATCTACTACAACCCAGATGGCATCAAAGCCTCGAATCGGTCTCAGACCGGTGACAAAATCCATCGAGATGTCCTCCCATTTCCACTGAGAAACGGGAACGGGAAACCGGTTGTTACATCAGATCCCCCTAAAAAGAAGTTTTGTCCCGAAACTTGCAACAACCCATAAGATCACACGACAACAACGCAGAAACACTAAACTCATCTCATACATTCCTCCCAAGGCACATATCTCAAAACGTTAAATAAGGGTATGCACAACCCAATAAAAGGAAACTGAAACTTAACAACTATGCAAAAGGTGCATCCAACTCAACACAAAACTCCGGATAGTTACTCTGGATACTATTCTCTATTTCCCAAGTTGCCTCATCTGCTCCTCGCATGGACAACTGAATCTTCATCATCGGTATGGCCTTTGAGCGCAAGCGTCTCGTACTACACTCTAAGACATCTATCGGATACTCTACAAACTTATGGTCTTGCTCGACCACTAAATCCTCATGGCTAACTATGTTTCTTGGGTCTAGTACGTACTCCCCTAAATGAGACACATGGAAGACCGGGTGAACACCCTCAAGTCTCGGTGGCAAGGCAAGTCTTTAACTGTCTCTCCAACTAGCTCAAGAATCTCAAAAGGTCCAACATATATGGGGCTCAGTTTCCCCTTTACGTTGAAACGCCTAACACCTCATGTCGGGGATACTCTCAACCAAACGTGAGTTCCAACTCTGAACTCCTGAGGTTTGCGCCTCTTGTCTGCATAAGACTTCTGACGACTCTGTGCTGCTAGCATCCACCGTCGGATTAGCGCTACTCGGGCCATATCATCTTGTATCTACTCGCTTGCTACTTCACTATCATTGCTCGGCTCGTCCCAACATAGCAGTGTATGACATCTCTGTCTGTATAAAGCCTCATAGGGAGCCATGTTGATCGATGTATGCCGACTGTTATTATATGAAAACTCCACTAAGGGAAGGTTACCTTCCCACACCTATCCTTAGTCTAGCACGTAGGCTCTCAACATATCCTCTAGAGTTTGGATGGTCTGCTCCGACTAACCATTGGTTTGAGGATGATACGCAGTCGTGAACTGTAGACTCGTACCTAGGGCGGCATGCACTTGCTGCCAAAGCCTCGAAGCGAACCGTCCGTCTCTGTCAGAGACTATAGTCTTAGGTACTCCATGAAGTCTCATTATCTGTCTAGTGAACTCCTTTGTCAATCGACGTACCGGCCACGTCTCCTTCATAGGAATGAAATGTGCGGTCCTCGTTAGTCGATCTACTACAACCCAGATGGCATCAAAGCCTCGAATCGGTCTCAGACCGGTCACAAAATCCATCGAGATGTCCTCCCATTTCCACAGAGGAACGGGAACGGGAAACCGGTTGTTACATCAGATCCCCCTGAAAAGAAGTTTTGTCCCGAAACTTGCAACAACCCGCAAGATCACACGACAACAATGCAGAAACACTAAACTCAACTCATATATTCCTCTCGAGGCACATATCTCAAAACGTTACATAAACGTACGCACAACCCAACAAAAGGAAACTGAAACTTAACAACTATGCAAAAGGTACATCCAGCTCAACACAAAACTCCGGATAGTTACTCTGGGTACTATTCTATGTTTCCCAAGTTGCCTCATCTGCTCCTCGCATGGACAACTGAATCTTCATCATCGGTATGTCTTTTGATCGCAAGCGTCTCGTACTACACTCTAAGACAGCTATCGGATGCTCTACGAACTTATGGTCTTTCTCGACCATTAAATCCTCATGGCTAACTATGTTTCTCGGGTCTGGTACGTACTCCCATAATTGAGACACATGGAAGACCGGGTGAACACCCTCAAGTCTCGGTGGCAAGGCAAGTCTTTAATTGCCTCTCCAACTAGCTCAAGAATGTCAAAAGGTCCAACATATATGGGGCTCAGTTTCCCTTGACGTTGAAACATCTAACACCTCGTGTCGGGGATACTCTCAACCAAACGTGAGCTCCAACTCTGAACTCTAGAAATTTGCGCCTCTTGTTTGCGTAAGACTTCTAACGACTCTGTGCTGCTAGCATCCACCGTCGGATTAGCGCTACTCGGGCCATATCATCTTGTATCTACTCGGGTGCTACTCCACTAGCCTTGCTCGGCTCGTCCCAACATAGCAGTGTTATGGCATCTCTGTGTGTATAAAGCCTCATACGGAGCCATGCTGATCGATGTGTGCCGACTGTTATTATATGAAAACTCCACTAAGGGAAGGTTACTTGGCCACACCTATCCTTAGTCTAGCACGTAGGCTCTCAACATATCCTCCAGAGTCTGGATTGTCTGCTCCGATTAACCATTGGTCTGAGGATGATACGCAGTCGTGAACTGTAGACTCGTACCTAGGGCGGCATGCACTTGCTGCTAAAACCTCGAGATGTACCGTCCGTCTCTGTCAGAGACTATAGTTCTAGGTACTCCATGAAGTCTCATTATCTTTCTAGTGAACTCCTCTGTCAATCGACTTACCGGCCACGTCTCCTTGATAGGAATGAGTCTTTCGATTGTTCCTTATGTGGAGAGGGTCTCCTAACTTGCTTGCTGCACCATTGATGTCCATCACTCAATCATCAACATAAACAACGATCAAGACTAGATCCATACACATGCAACCATACGCATGCAACCATAAGAGGGGGAAAAGCTTGAGAATCCATGGCTTCTACCATTAGACCTCAAAGAAGGAAGGAGATGAAGAAGAGAAGAGCTTACTCTACAATCCGGATCTGCATTCCACTACTTACCATGGAGACGCACAGCTCACACATGAAGAAGGAATCATCAAGAGCTCTTCCGAGGCAAAGATGGAGAAAGACAGAAAATGAAGAAAGGGAAGAAGAAAGACACATGAAAGGGAGAGAGAGAGAGTGAAAGAGATAGAGAGAGAGAGAGGGGGGGGCTGCACCTTTAGGGAAATAACGAAAGGTTAAGCAACCAAGAATCACTTAGAGAATGAGGGGTTGAAACGCAAAAGAAGGAAACGAGAGGTCGGAAAGAAGACAAGATAAAACCCGTTCACTCAGCAAGTCGTGCCGGCGGAATGACTGAGTGCGCCTGCGGAAAGGCCGCTAAACTACTCACTAACCGGAATTAAACTTTCTGACGTTACATCAGATCCGCTAAAAACAAGTTTTGTCAAGAAACTTGCTAAACGTTGAACGCTCGGTCTTAACCGCCTCGGTAACAACTCAAGAACTATCCCTATCCCAACGCTCGACTCGATAAACAAGCATACTTATATAACTATAACAAGGTCTCACAAGGCACACAACATATACTCTCAGGAACCCATATAGCATACCACGTCCAAATATAACATACAACATGTTCCCTTACGGGGCACAAACTACACGTAACATCACACATGCACATAAGAGTAAACCCATCGACACTATCGATGCTACTAATTCAGCATAAAACTCAACCAAAGATATCTTCCTCCGTTTCTCAATTAATTGTAATATCCGAGAAATTTGAATTCGGAAATCCGCACTGAATCATAAATATCACATAAGTTTAGTTACCGGAAACGGGCCAATCTTTTTTATTTGGCCAGTCAGGCCCAATTCTTAGTCTTTTTATTAAGCTAGGCATGTTAGGCCCATTTTTGGGCCTTGTACTTGAGCTAGTTAGTGGCCCACTTTCCCTTATTCCTTCAACCGATAGGCCCAAACCGTCTTCCTTCTTTTGGATGACTTGGCAGGCCCATCCTTCCTTGCTTCATCTCTCCCGCTGCTCAACATATCGTAACTGAAAGAGAAGATCTCTACGTTCAAATCAAACGTGCATCGATCCCAATCATTTTATGCTACCATCCTCTCCATCATTTCTCACAACCGGTGTCGAGAACCGTCTTCCATCCCTAGCACGCAGTCAGCGGAATAAGACAACAACCGTAGGCCTTATACATGGATCGCAGTTGCAGCTCATTGCCAGGAATCGCAACGCCACAAAGCAGGTTCTCAAAACCAAGGTCGTCTTGCTCGTAGGTCTTCTGCACCGACAGCAAACGCAACGCCAGGAACACACCGTCACTACGAGACAGACCATCACCAACCTACTCGTTCCTCTTCAGCACGCAGGCGACGACCGTAGCTCTCCTCCATCGTTGCCGGAACCTTCATTGGCGAGTTCATAGGTACATCCTACCTTTCCTTTGCGTTATTTCTTGTGTACTCTTCACCGTCAAAGTCGGGACTGTTGTACATGTCCAGACCACGTTTCCGGCACCGAATCGAGCGTCTTACTTCTCCCGGTTTGAGGTGGTGTTTCAATGTTGCCGCTCGATCCACTTCCTGTTGTGAGTCTTCCCTCTTTCGATTGTGCAGTTGTGTCTATAGAAGGTGAGTGTTAGGAGAGATGAGGTTATTGGGTGAGAATGACGGTATTGTGTTGGAGGGTTGTGTGTTTAGTGTAGAGGGTTAGCTAGAGTTTGATGTATGGGACTAGAGTGCATATGGTCGGAGGTGAGCTTGTGTAATTAGTTGGTGGTTAGCAGGTTTAGTGCAGAGGGATACTCCTAAGATTATCATACTAGTGTAAGCTACGCCAGAATATGCTCTTAATCTTGAAATAAGCTTCGAGAGGGATTCAACGATTAGATTTGGAATTTTGATGTTCCGAAGCTAGGTAGAAGCATAGTTGGTTTATGATGAGTTTGGTTATGATTGGATTTGTGTTCTTGGAGATGGTTTGAAACTTTTGTATCTTTATGGAATAGTACTATGGGAATAGTTGGTCTTGCACGTGAGTGAGTGAGACTAGGGTTGGGAACACCCTAGCATGTCTGATCTTGTAGAGATCATTGTGGCTAGAAGTAGTAATCTTCTAGTATGTGGTTATATGATCTTGTAGAGATCATTGATATCAGTTAGTCGTTGATTGTGTGCCTTGTTGTTTAGGCATGGAGTACCTTCCTGTGAGAAGCTGAGCCTGTTATGAGATTTGGGTTTATCTCGAGACAAGTAAGTCCTCAGACTTACTTCGTTAGCTTTTGCGTATTAGATTGACCATGATGGGTGTGTGTTTAATTATGTTTATAACAACAAAACTGGACTAGGACGACGCTTATATATATTAATTGGCCCAAGTGTATTATAACCGGGCGTCACTCTAGTCCAAAAAAGGGGAAACTGGAAGGTGCTCTGCGACTTATCCGACAGGTAACGGACGAGTGCATTGCCTCTATTCCTTCCGGTGAAAGGGGACAGAGGCGAGATCACAGTGATTCTCGTGTAACAACATAAGTTGAATTAGTAAAGTGAATAACGTTAATAAAGATAATAACCGGATTGTGTGCAAGAATGTTTATCTGTTTTACTTTATCTTATGTATGTATGTTCCGTTATCGTTATTCTAATACTTGGAATGTTAGCTAATGGTTTTAAAACCGATTTTGTAGAGCCTTGCAGGTTAAGACGTTTGTAAAGAGATCCGGAGGGGATGGTCAGCCGGGTCCAGGTACTCATATAGATGGGAAGGGAAAGTCTTTCCGTTTCCGCATGTAGATAATCTTAATTGTTATGTTTTGTAAGGTAGATCCATGTATACATTCATCATTTTAACCTTTATTGATTTCAAATTATTTTACTACGTTTGTGCCTTGTTGTAAGATCCAGTAATATTGCTGTCACACTGAGGTTGGGACCCATCGTGAGGTCCTAACCAATAGCTCCTTGAGTTCCGAGAATTTGGGGTGTTACAATAAGGTATCAAAACAGGTCGGCAACAATGGCACTTGGAATTTTCTGAAAGACCGAATGTAGAAAATAACTAGAACCCGAAAGGAGTATAAGATTTTCAAATGAATTTCTGTTTTTACACATGTGCATAGTCGGGTTGTTTGGTTAGTAGTACGATGGACCATCATCGCTCTCTGTGGATCTCCAAAACTTAGATTATAGGTATGATACTATGTGCATCTATAGTTGGGTACAGATGTATATGATATATATATATATATATATATATATATATATATATATATATATATATATATATATATATATATATATATAGGTAGCATGTTAATATCCTAAAGGATATTTTATATCCTTTAGTTGAGACACCATGATGCGATCATTGCCTCATGATAAAACGTTAGTGGATTTTGAAGAGTTTCAATACAAAGTTAGTGAACTCAGTGTAGGAGCCTTAGTTGCCGAGTTGTAGAGAGCAAGTGCTGAGGGCACAAATTATGCCTGATCCGCCCCCGCTTGACCCAGAGGCCGCCCCTGCGGTTCTCTTGGTCCGCCCCTGCACCTCCTTGAGCCGCCCTGCGGTTTAGGTTGTGTTATAGCCGTCTTTGTTGACTTTTGACTCGTGCTTTGGGTTGGCTTCCTATATAAGCCTTCCCTTACTTTTTGATGAGGGTTTTCTTCATCCTTATCAGATCCATCTTCTCCCTCACGTTCATCCTCTTCTCCTTCCCTCTTTGGATCTCTTTTCTTGTTCTTCTTTGATCCTTGTTGAGTTTGTGAGAGTTTTGTGTGGCTTTGCTTGTGGATGTTGATGACGATGCTCGATGATGCTCCTGTGCTTGTGATTGAGCTAACCTTGAGGTTTTAGTGAGGTTCTTTCCTTTGTTTAGGTTCAGCTTGGTGAGTTCCTCTCCCATCTCTTCTTATCTTGCTTATTTTCTTCATCCATAGCTTAGGTTCCACAAGTTTGAGTGTTGGATGAAGAAGAAGTGAAGAGATCAAGTGAAGAAGCAAGGAGAAGCTAAAGGTGTGCCCTCTTCACAACCAGCCTCCACTACGCGACCTTGCAACCGCCCCAGCGCCGGCTCACAGCCGCCCCTCCGCCACCTTTCAGCCGCCCCTGCGGCCACCTGCACCATCTTGAGTTTGCACTTGGTTCCGCAGGTGTGTCTTGCTTCTAGGCTTGCCTATGGATGGAATTGCCTCTTCCTTTCTTAGAGTGAGTGTGTAGTACCATGCTAGGTTTAGAGGACTGTGTGTTGATGATGTTATGATTATGTTATGCCTTGTATGGATTTTAAGGATTATAGGTTGTGAGGTTAGGTGGGGATGATCCTATGGATCCCTTGGGTCTAGGTGTGACCCCTTTCATTGATAGGAGATTGATATATATTTATGCCTTGTTATTATCTTTAATTAGGTGATAGGTTATTACTAATGGTTTCATACCATGTTGAGTTTTCCACGGAGACTAAGTTTGGGAACTGAGTTTGAGAATTTCAGTGGAGAGATACCTACCAGACACGGGTTAGGTTATCATATTAGAGGATCAGAAAGTTGAGCCGGATGATACCGGTGAGATATCCGGTAACCACTCTAGAACGTGGTAGCAGGCGCTTGTGATCTAAATACATGAAAAAATTTAAGATTTAGTGGTTTTATAAAAAGGTGATAAGGCTACCTAAGATACTAGGGATAGTAAGAGAATTACCTTTCAAAGACCTATGTAGTAATAGTTGTAACCTCGAGAGTGACGAGTTAGGGCTTGACCTTGGATGTGTGGTATTGTTTGACTGCTTGTTTATTTCATGATTGAGTGTTTAGTCAGTGATGTGTGTTTTTGGTAATCTTAATGTGCGGGAAACTTAGATGTGGAAACGACGAGACTTTTGTGTAGTGATCAAACACATCCATTTGGTGTCTTAAAGGCCGGTCAGGATTGTCTTACCCTAAGTTTCGGGACAAAACTTATTTTGAGGGGAATCTGATGTAACAACCAGTTTTTTATCGTTACGCTTTGATAGGGTTAGAGAAGTTTAGGAAACGAATAAAAATTTAGTGAGACTAGGACATACCAGTTTATTTATGGAAGTCGTTTAATTAAGTACCTTGTTCTAAGTTTTGGGACGAAACTTATTTTAAGGGGGTACTGATGTAATATCCGGAATTTTTATTCCGTTTAATTCCGAATCAATTCGGACTTCGAGCCGGTGACGGTTCCCATTCTGTCTAGTATTTCTTTCTTCACAAATTTTATCATTTTATGTAGAATTTAATTTACATAAAATGATAGAATTATATCAAACCTTAATTCTTATAATTATTTATCATTTTATGTAGAATTTAATTCACATAAAATGATAGAATTATATCAAACCCTAATTCTTATAATTAATCCTTATCGACGACTTTAGACGAGATCATGACAAGGTTGAGACGAGACTGTGACAAAGCTGTGACGAGACCATGACAGAGCTGAGACGAGGTCATGACGAAGCCTAACAACTCTGTGACGAAGTCATGCATGGGCCTGACAAAGCCATGACGAGGTTTTGACAAGTTTTGACAAACTCAGGCCGCATAATTTTGACTCTTATTCCAGCCCATCTTTCTCTTGCTTCAGCCCACTCGTCTTCCTTGCCTTTTTCTTCCTGAAGACAACCGCATCCCATTTGCTCCTCCCTCGGCCCAACATGACCAGCCCAGTCAGGTAGACGGTCAGATGCATTAGTACCATTCCGCGTTGGTAAACGGGGACAGGGGCGAGGTTTAGGAATCCCTCGTGTCACAAAATAAGTATCATTAGTAATGACCTATCACCTAATTAAAGATAATAAAAGGATTGAGTGCTGCATGTTGATTGTGTATGTTGTGTGTTTGTTCTTTTTCCTTTATACTGCATAGATTGTTAGCTAACAGTTTTATACCGCTTGTAGATGTCTTGCAGGTTAAGACACTTGTAGAGAGATCTGGAGGGAATGGTCAGCCGGGTCCACATACTCATTTAGTTTGGGAGGGGATGTCTTCTGTTCTTCATATGTGTCGTTTTGGTACCTTTGCTTTGTAAGGCTGATACATATTCTTCATGTATATATATTGTTTAAAGTTTTCAAATGTTTTAAATACTTTCGTGCCTTGTTGTAAGATCCTAGTGAAATTGTTATCAAACTAGTCGGGACCAATTGTGAGGTCCTAACCAGTAGTTTCCAGAGTTCTCAAAATTTGGGGTGTTACAATATGGTATCAGAGCCAGGTTGGCAACAATGGCACTTGAAATCTTCTGAAAGACCGAATGTATAAAATAACTAGAACCCGAAAGGGGTCTAAAATTTTCAAAACGGATTTCTGTTTTTATACAAGCGCATAGTCGGGTTGTTGGGTTAGTAGTACGTCGGACCACCATCGCTCTCCATGGATCTCCAAAACTTGGATCGATATGAGTTAGCATATAGACTTATTATGATGTGTATTAATGTATGTTATATATATGTATATGTGTAGCATGTTAGTATCCTAAAGGATATATTATATCCTTTAGTTGTGATATCATGAAGCGATTATTGCCTCATGATAAATCGGTAGCAGACTTGAAGAGTTTTCAACACGAGACAAAGGAATCAGACCTTGGATCAAGTATTATACTCGGGGGGGCATCCTAGTAACCCTTGTTAACCATCCAAAGAACTAATAGGCGAAGAAGTAAAGATGTGGAGATAATTGTGACCATAAGTACAATCAAATAAGGAAGAATTCCCGAGTCAACTCAAATAGAAGAAATAGAAGGTCATACAAGGGACTTGGTTGTATGAAGCCGAGAGATGAATTATAAGAACTATGCAAGAGACTACAAGAGTGCGGAGTAGAGATAACAATATTGGAACAAGACAAGTAGAATTGAGTACAACCAAGATTGCAGAATCAAGGACATTACCATCGAGGCGGATGCCCCATAGACCATTATGGGCATGAGAAACCAGAAGAGACAAAGTGTCAATCTGGGTGTGATAATCTAAGGTGCACGGAATGAAGACCTATAATTGAGTGTAAAAGAGAAAAGGCACACCCCACAAGTGTGGGGAGGTTTCGACCTCCTCGAAGATATAAGAAGTTGAAAGAAATCGCGATGCCAATATCCAAAGAATGGAAGCCTGTTGCAGGGTCAACGGTGTTTCATGAAGGCGGTATTACCACCAACACCAGTGAAGAAAGGGGTATGGGAGAACGTCCTTGCGGGACTTGAGAGTCAAGGGTAACCCCAATTATCACGGGACCTAACCCATCAACACAGGCGGTCCATGGAAAAGGAACTACTAGTGGATGATCATTGCGGCCATAAGAATTTCAAAGACGCTTGCAAGCTATCGTGGAAAACATAAAACGACTATTTATGTCCGATGGATGACCCAAGCGGACTAGAGGAATGGAGTTAGCCCAAAGGAAGCGGGAGGGTGAAAGATAGAACAAACTAAAGAAGTATAAAAGGATTAATTGAGTAGGTGATGCTTACAAAAGAATTTTAATACCAGACGGGTGTGAGAAGAGTAAGTTCGGGATACTGAGATAAGTCAATTATAGACTGACCGATGTCAACCAAGGATGTGCAAGTATTGTTTGGTATTGACGAGTTATGTGCCATTAAGAAGAGATATTTGTGATGGTGGATCTATAGAGTAGATTTACCGACGCCTTAGAGGAATTCCTCAAGTAGGCAACGACAACCTTCTTGGATGAATTAAAGGTATAAAGAGAAACGTTTTAAGGATTACTTCTTGGCTAGTTAAGATCAAACTCCGGTCAAGTAGGGAGTTTGGATCCGTGGTAGAAGAATTAAGAAAGTAAGCGGAAGAAGTTGTTTTTCAATTGTTGTTTTATTTTCTTAAGGCAAGTAAAGAAGATACTTGGTACTTCATCCGTATAAGACTCATGGTGTAATTGGAAGAAAGAGTTTTGAGGTCAATCATTTTATGCTTACAGAAAAGGTCCTTAGGATTAATGAGTGACAACAGGATAAGCAGAGTAGCGCAGCGGAAGCGTGGTGGGTCCTAACCCACAAACAAGAAGCTCAAGGGTACTGATGGATGTCGTGTCGAGTTTAAGATGGTGATAGTTGGGGAAATTCATTCTAGTTGGAAGAAATGTGAGATAGGCTGTGTGAGTGACTAGAAATGTTGTACGGAAACTTATGTGCATGTAGAGGTAATAAAAGGAGACTGGTACCCTATTATGGATCCGAGTGAAGAGTGATGGCTTTGTTACATGTTGCCAAACAAGTATTTTGGAATTCTATACTAATGGAATACTTTAAAGTGAGTTTTCTGGATGGATTAGGAAAGAATTAATGATGTAATAAAAGTATTGTGCATGGCATGCACTAGAAAGCTCAAAGTGAGTAACTACCATCCTAAGTCAAAGATACATAAGAAAGAGAAGCGACAGGAGTATACTTACAACGTAGTAACCGTGCTTAAAGAAAGCATAGTCTCGGAGCAGATTTTACGTGTAATGATATATCGGAACGGATCCGAGTTGTGTTTTGAGTCAGAGGGATACTATCGGGCTGGTAACCATGGTTGATAAAAGAGTGCACTGTTGATCGTATGCTAACAATTATTGAGTAGTTATGATCAAATACGGTTATAGGAGATCATTGTGTGTCTAATACCGTCATTCCGGACATGTTCTAGGTCACTTAAGATCTTGGAAAATGTGTGAGAAGCCTAAGGTTGAGCTAACGATATATTATAGATCTATAAATAGTATTATAACGCCAAGTGAACACAGAGGATGACCATTGTAAGTTGATAGCATGAATTATAGTCTATATTTTGGGACCTGTTTAGACGTTTTATCTTCAATAATCTGCATGTTTGGATGTATATTTTGTGATTACATTGTCATTTCATCTACCTTTACGGGAATCGAGGTCTACATCAAGTTTCGTTGTAATCATAGGTAAAATGGCACGTTTTGCATCAAAATGGAGCTAAAAGAGCTAAGGAGTCATTGGAGCTACATTCAGGAGCTTAAAAAACAACCCAGGAAGGATGGAATTGAAGTAAAGATTTACTTTGGACCAGATTTGAGAGATTTCACCTTCAGCTGAGAGTCACCTCGGTCAGCTACAGTACCACCTCGACCGAGGTGATCTTGAGGAGCGCCCGACCGAGGCGAATATTCTGACGCGGCGAGATATATTTTTATTTGGCTGAGATCTTTTATTTTTGGAAGGAGAGATCTTATATTTTTGGGCTGGAATTCTGGAAGGAAGATAATATATTTTAGGGATCTATTTATGAGATATGGATATATTTTATTAAGAAATTATATTTTTAAGATATTTTATCTTTGGAAGATAATTCTCCGATATATAGGGTTGGATTTTCTACAAGTTCAACCATGCTTAGAGGGCTGATAGCATCCAGCAATTAAGGGACTTTCTCCAGAGTTTTGAAGGAAGGAAGATTGAAGATCAATCTAGGAAGGATTGATAGCTTATTATAGCTTTTGTGAAGGGTTTTGTAAGACATCCTTAGATTCCCTTCTTGTTGATTGTCTTGTTAGATTTGTGATCCAAGGAACGCTTATTTGTTTGATATTTGATTCAGTTATTGAAGCCTTGTTCTTAAGGTTTTTGTGTTCAAATATTCATTTTCTTCCCATATATTTGATTATTGCTTTCATGATGATGAGTGACTAATTTCTTTGTGCGATTCTAGGGTGATTGGCTGAAGGTTGTGGGAAAAATAATGATAGAATAATCATAAATTCCAGTAGGACCCTGAAAGCTCGAGTCTTTATCCTTAACCCTGGTACATCTCGTTCAGTCGATGAACATTTCGGCCGGGGAGGAACTTGACTGACAGAGGTGACTTATTTGATCCATAACTGAGAGTTAAGTGTTAGAGTTTGCCAAATCCTATTCTTATTACACCTTTCCTGGTTTAATGCAAGCTTAGGATGAGACTTACCCGGTAATTCCTTTGTTTGTTTTCCTATGATCATAATTATAGGCAATAAAGGTTTGTCCTTTATTGAGGTTTGAGTGTGCCTTCATCCCATCTTTGTGAGTTAGCCTGAGACTTACCCAGTAAAGGTTGACTCTATTCCCTTAGTTGGTGTGTTGGTTTGAGATTATAGTTCCTTTCCTTAGTACCTTGAGACTTACCCGGTGGTAGGTTCATTTGTTTGGGATTGTGAGTAATGAGACTTACCCGGTGATCTATTCCACTTTAGTAACACCTTCCCTTTGCAAAATCTCAGCTTTGTCCGCTAATCTTGAGATCCTGAGTTGGAACCACAGCTAGATGCTTTAATCCCTAGAATTAGTGATAGCATGAATTAAAGTCTATATTTTGGGGTTTGTTTGGACGTTTTATCTTTCATAATCTGCATGTTTGTATGTATATTATGTGATTATATTACCATTTCATCTACCTTTGCGAGAATCGAGGTCTACACCTAGTTTTGCTGTAATTGTAGGTAAAATGGCACATTTTGCATCAAAAAGGAACAAAAGGAGCTATGGAGTCATTGAAGCTACATTGAGGAGCATAAGGAACCATCCAGGAAGCATAGCCATGGATTAAAGATTCACTTTGGACCAGTTTTGAGAGATTTCACATTCAGTTATGACTGACCTCGGTTGATCAAAAATTCATCTCGACCGAGGTGATCCAGAGACGCCGACTCGACAGAGGCGAATACCTAGGACGCGGCGAGAATATTTTATTCTTGGCTGAGATCTTTTATCTTTGGAAAGTGATCTTATATTTTTGGGCTTGGCTCCTAGAAGGAAGAAGATCTTATATTTTACCTATTTTTATGGGAGAAGATCTTTCTAAGATATTTTATCTTTGGAGGGTTATTTTCCTATAAAAAGGGTTGGATTTCCACAAATCCAAGAGCCCGCTTAGCACGTTATACACCATTGAAGGCTGCGAGATCCAACATACATCGCTACAACCATACTCCAGTTGGGAGTTTTGAAGAACCTTTTTGAAGGTTGAAGGAAGATTGAAGATCATAGCTTTTATAGCTTTTTGGAGGGTTTTGTAAGATTGTCTTTAATTCCCTTCCTTGTTGTCTTGTCTTGTTGGATTGCTATCCAAGGAACGCTTTTGTTGTGATATTTGATTCAGTTATTGATGTCTTTTCATTAAATTCTTCTTGTTCAAATATTCACCTTTTCCCATATACTTGATTAATACTTTCATGATGATGAGTGGCTAATCTCTTTGTGTGATTCTAGGGTGATTGGCTGAAGCTTGTGGGAAAAACAATGATAGAATGATCTTAATCACAGTAGGATCCTGAAAGTTCGAGGTTTTAACCTTAACCCTAAGCATCTCGCTCAGTCGATGAACATCTCGGCCGGGGTGGAATTCTTCTGACCGAGGTGACTTATCTGATCCGAAACTGAGAGTTAAGTGTTAAAGTTTGCCAAATCCTATTCTTATTACACCTTTCCTGGTTCAATGCAAGCTTAGGATGAGACTTACCCGGTAATTCCTTAGTTTGTTTACCAACGATCATAAGTGTGGGTAATAAAGGTTTATCCTTTATTGGGGTTTGAGTGTGCTTCCATCCCATCTTTGTGAGTTAGCCTGAGACTTACCCGGTAAAGGTTGATTCTATTCCCTTAGATAGTGTGTTAGTTTGAGGTTATAGTTCTTTATCTTAGTTCCTTGAGACTTACCCGGTAATAGGAGTTACGGTTTTGGATTAGTGAGTAGAGAGACTTACCCGGTGATCTACTCCACTTTAGTAACACCTTCCCTATGCAAAATTCTCAGCTTTGTCCGCTTATCTTTAGATCTTGAGTTGGAACCACAACTAGATGCTTTAATCCCTAGAATTGCATGTTTGCTTTATTGACTTCTTATTCATCTTTGATTGTGTTAATTACTCTTGTGGTTAGTATTCGCGAAGCTTACCGTTATTGACTTTGTTTCACCGAGTCCCTTTGATCGACCCCTGGAATTTCTTGCTTTTTACTACGATTGACCCGTACACTGCGGGTTCGCATCCTTGTTTTATGCTTACATCTAGGGTTATAAATTTAAAGCTTGCACACACCGTTTGGAGCGAACAAGTTTTTGCCGCCGTTGCCGGGGACTTGGTCTAGACCGAGCCGGTACGGTTTGCTCTTGGGGCACTTGCCCCCGTGTCTTCTAACCACTCTACTTGAGTGACTTTTGCAGGTTCTTTCTTAGGTATATGCGAAGAACCCGCACTGGGAAGGAAATCGTTCCTTACGATCCCGAACCAGAAAAGACATACAAGCGACGTTTGAGAGAAGCAAAGATGGCCCAACAAGGCAACCGCGATCTTGAGGCCGAGTTGAAAGAGGCTGTAAAATCCGGAATTTTTTATTCCGTCTTTTTCCGTTATAAAATAGATCTCGATCAGCTGACCATACCCGTCTACTTAGTTAGACATATTATTATAGGATTTATCATTTTATGCAGATTCCTTCACATAAAATGATAGAATCTTTTATATAGTTATCATTTTATGTAGATTACTTCCGCATAAAATGATAGAATTCTGAGCCGATCATAAACTATAATAAACTCCCTATCCGCCTAGTCCGTATATTTATATGTCGGGATCTTGCCCAGCCAGAAACTCGTTAAATTTAGGAGGCCAGCTGCAGCCATTTTAACCCATCTGTTAACCCATAATTCAGCTCCAACGGATCCAGTTCTGCAGCCAGCGAGCCCAGCCCAACAGCCTCCAGTTTGCTTGTCCAGTCCGTTGCCTTGTCCGCCCAGCCTATGCGCAGCCCAGCTCTTCAGCAGCAGCACTGCTCCAGCCCGCTTCCTTGTCCGTTCCAGCCCAGTCCAGCGTTGCCATCTCGAGTCCAGCCCAACGCACTCCAGTTCAGCGTCTATTCCAGCCAGAAGGGTTGCCGTCTTACTCCTCCAGCTCAGCAACGTTTCCTTCCTTTGATCTTCTACATAATTGCGGTATTAATTAGGAAGGAGATCTGTAACCGCCTAATTCCACGCCAGAAGACCGCTGCTGATCGCCTTCCTTATACGCTGCTCACCTTCATTCGCCTTTACGTCCAAATTAATCTACAGAAGTACGACTTCATTCCTTATACGCTGCACACACGTTCCAGCCTCTGCTTCCCTTCTGCGTCCCTTTCTTCTGCACATACGCTCCAGCCATCTGTTTCCAATCTGCTGCAGATTCCGATCCTGGTAAGTAGCCTTCTTACGTTTCTAACCATCTCTCCTCATACGTTTAACAGTAACCTTCCTCCTCCTTAAAATCTGTACAACAGCGGTAACAACCTCATCGTCGGAGATCCACGCCGGACTCGTCTTTGGGAGATCAGCAGCACATAATACCTTCACGGTTGCGGGTAAGGTATCCACTCCGTGCTGCTCCTATTTATGAGATTAGAACTTAGAATGTATGTGTACCGATTCTTAGGATTGGAATTTTGTGTTGTGATAGTTCGGACTTGAACATGGGTTAGATTGACCTTGTGTAGCTGCTGAGTGTATAGACCTAAGGATAGGAACAAAGGACTGCTGTAGTTGTCAATAATAGAAATAAGGGGACTGCTGTAAATTCATTTATTCCTTCAGCTTTGGACTCATAAACAGCCTATCTTGTCGATCAATTATTAAACGTTTGGATAAAGATCCACCGTTGAATTTTGGATATGTTGTAGATGGATATATGTAGTTTAGCATATTAAAATTTGGGAAGGAATGAACGGTCGGATTGAAAGTTTTGAGCTCCCGAAGTTAGGTAGTTGAGCAGTTTTGGTAAACTTAAGGTTTTTGGCTAAGTATAGGAAATTAGAGTGAAAGAACCAACTTTGTGAATTATTATAAAAATATTGGCTGAACAGTTTGGAGAAATTATTTCTCCTAAGGTTAGATAGAACGTCATAGATAACCTAGGGATTTAATTCGGAATTTTTATAAGCTGTTAAGAATTTTATATTTAGAGCCGAAGTTAAACCTTTACGATTCTTCCGGAATATAGAAACATAGGAAAAATGTCAGTTTCGAACCAAATAAAATCTTAGGAGTTAGAATAAAATTTAGAACCTCAAATAGGAGTTTAGACATGAATTTTAAGGTTTTCGAGGAAATCGGAACCAAGGGTAAAATGGTCATTTTACCCTAAAACTAATACTGTAACTAGTACGTCTTAATACCTTATTTGATCTTAGAAGTTTTAGACTTCTATCTACGTGAGAGTGTGCTAATACACTTATCGCCTTTGACAGGCAACTGAGTGGTTACAGTGTACAGAGCGAGTGGTTTATAAAGAGTCGAGCGTTATAACAGGTAAGTCCTTTGGGCTTACTTAGCTGACTGCTAAATATGAGTATAAATGATGATGGTGGTGTATGATTGACATGTTAGAGAGATAGGTTGTGATATATAATTACCGACCTATATTTTGGCCTAAGAGTAACGGGCGGTGGCATTCTGCTCAGTAGCTCGCGGGGCGCTGGGGGTTTCTTTCGGGACTAGTCCATACATGGTTTGTAGTGATGCTACCAAAGGAAGTCAGCTAGACCTACACCAGTTGGATAAGGAACGGAGGCGAGAACTAATAATAATTCTCGTACCACAATTTAAATTGAATAATGTGAATCACTTAAATAATAGATAATAATTGGTTGAGTGCCAGCATGATGTTTGTTTATTTTTGTTTCTGCTTGTGTTTGTGCTGTTATCATTTTGCTTATATTTGGATAGTTAGCTAACTGTTGATTGTTGTTTAGACTTGACACAGGTTAGAGCAGATGCCGAGTGATCCAGATGGTAGTGGTCAGCCGGGGTGTCGTACTTTAGGACGTTTTATAGTTTCTGCATTTGTGGGTTTTACAGTTGAACATTGTTTCCTTTCGTACTTTGTTATATTCCGTTTTCCGGCTGTAGTTGATCTGGTCACATTCATTCATTATTAAGAACTATTTTTATGATTTCTGATTTTCCTTATCTGTGCCTTGTTGTAAGATCTCGTTAAGTTGTTGTCAAACTAAGGTCGGGACCCACTGTGCGGTCCTAACCAGTAACTCCCTAAGTTGTAAAACTTGGGGTGTTACAACATGGTATCAGAGGTCTGGGTTGGCAACAATGGCACTTGAATCTTCTAAAAAGGTCATATAAGTAAATAAACAGAACCCGAAAAGGGTCTGAGTTTTACAAATAAAATTTTTGGTTTTAAAATGCATACAGAGTCGGGTTGGGATAGAAAGTACGGATGACCACCACTACCTCTGCGGATCTTGGTATTCTTAGAATAATTATAGACTTGCACTGTTATGATAGATTAGCTAGTTTATAACTGTAGTTATTACTATTCGTGCAGATGGCACGTACTAGGGCTGCACAAGTGACTGGCCGAGGTAGGGGTCGTCCCCCCCTTCCCCCAGTCAGACAGGATCGAGCTGATAGCACCCCTACTGCTAGAGGGCGTGGTCGTGGGGGTAGACCTCCACTAGGGAGAGGTCGAGGACGAGTTCCTCGAGAGGACCCACCTGCAGCAAGCATACCAGAGGCTGCTGTAGAAGAAGTAGCTGAGAGTGTAGGCCCCGAGGTCAGGCCTGAGACCGCCGCTAGGTCTGGAGCGCTAGGAGCTCGTTCTACTGAGTCGGGACGTGTTTCTATTGGATCATCTGAGTATCGGGAGTTCAAAGCCTATGTTGAGCGCAGGGAGGAAGCTGCCAGAGTTGAGAGGCTTACTCAGGTACCACCGGTGGTACCGGCTAGATCAGCTCAGGTGACACAGGGAGTGTCTCAGGTGCCGGCTGTATCTGAGAGGAGGGCTGATGCTGATAGAGCACCTACTGGGTCCAGAGCACCGAGACCGGATGAGTGGTTGAAGGCTTTCAACTCTCAGAAGGTCCCCTCATTCAGCGGAGAGACACTGGATAGGGAAGATTGAGACTGCTTTGGAGGCGATACGTTGCCCCGTGGATCGACAGGTAGATTTGATACAGACCTGCTTCACAGATGATGCTCATTCATGGTGGCGTACCATTCGTGGCCGAGTCACCAGCTGGGAGCAGATGAGGAACATTGTTAGAGACAGGTACTGCCCAGTTCCGCTGAGGAGGGAGAGATTCCAGGATTTCATTGAGGCGGGATTTGAGGATATCCCGATTGCTGCAGCCATAAAGAAGTTTCAGAAAGAGTTGACTTTGCTTGGACCATCTGCACCTCCAGAAGAGCAGCATGTTTATCTTTTCTCCAGGAGGTTGAGAGAGAGTACCCGATCCTACCTGGCTGGATTCCGTTGTGAGACCTTGTCTGATTATCAGGATAGGGCTTCTGCTTATGAGAGAGATAGGCCAGCTTCTAGGAAGGCAGTTCAGTCTAGTGGGCCGGATAAGCGGCAGAGGACAGGACATGCTGGTAGCAGTGCAGCAGTAGCAGGTTATGGTCGAGGACAGACTCAGGGGAGGTCCAGCTACCACTCTACAGTTCGGACTCCCGGTGGAGATCGGCAGTGCTTTAACTGTGGGGGCCGTGACCACATTAAGACGGACTGCCCGAAACCACCGGTCACTTGCTTCACTTGTGGAAAGCCGGGACACAGGGCTACTTTCTGCCGTCAGGGCAAGGCTTCTTCTCAGCAGGGATCTTCCCCTGCAGGTGCTGAGAAGAGTGTACAGAGACCCCCTCAGTACCGAGCTCTGAGTCAGCAGCAGCAGCAGTACCGGGCTCCAAGACATCCTGCTTCATACAGTACTGCACAGGGATCAGGTCGTGGTAGAGGACGTGGTAGTACCACTGACACCAGAGGAGGACCATCGAGAGTGTTCGAGCTGAGGAACACTGAGCAGCCTGCAGCACCTGCGACCACAGGTACTATTTGGATCCATGACTTACCTGTGCACGTTTTATTTGATACGGGTGCCACGCACTCCTTTATATCAGATGCATGTGTAGATAGGTTGTCCTTAGCTACAGTAGAGGGTGTACCTTTTGTGGTTGGGTTACCAGATGGGGGTAAGGTTAGAGGATCTCGAGAGATTTATGACTGCCCTATTCATCTGGGAGGCCGGATCTGGTTAGTAAATTTTCTAGTCATGCCCTTAGCACATGAGGACGTGATATTGGGGATAGATTGGATGACTAGACATGGAGCCGTCTTGGATATTGGTAGGAGGACTGTGACTGTCGCCACTGAGGAAGGTCACAGAGTTATATTCCGAGGTTGGGACCTCGGAAAGTCCGGCACCGTTATCAGTGCAGTGAGAGCAGCCAGACTGATAGCACAGGGTTGCGAGGCCTTCTGGTGTTATGCCATGAAGGAGCGTAAGAGCCTGACAGTAGAGGAGATACCAGTTGCCTGCGAGTTTGCAGAGGTATTCAGCGACGACTTACCAGGGCTACCTCCACAGAGGAGTGTGGACTTTAGCATCGAGTTAGAGCTGGGCACGAGACCGATCTCGAAGGCCCCGTACCGCATGGCCCCGATAGAGCTGCTTGAGCTGAAGAAGCAGTTAGAGGAGTTAGCAGAGAAGGGCTTCATACGCCCTAGTGTTTCTCCCTGGGGCGCACCAGTATTGTTTGTGAGGAAGAAGGATGGATCGATGAGACTGTGTATCGACTACAGGGAGTTGAACAAGGTCGCCATCAAGAATAAGTATCCACTGCCTCGCATAGATGATCTGCTGGACCAACTGCATGGAGCGTCAGTGTTCTCGAGGATAGATTTGAGGTCGGGTTATCACCAGCTGAGGGTGAGAGATCAGGACATACCTAAGACGGCATTCCGGACTAGGTATGGTCATTATGAGTTTGTAGTGATGCCATTCGGGCTCACTAATGCGCCAGCAGTATTTATGGAGTTGATGAATGGGATTTTCATCGACTTCTTAGACCAGTTTGTAGTGGTCTTCATCGACGACATTCTAGTTTACTCTAGAAGTCGAGAGGAGCATGCCGGACACTTGAGGACAGTGCTGCAGATTCTACAGGATAGTCAGCTATATGCTAAACTATCCAAGTGTGAGTTCTGGATGTCAGAGGTGGCATTCCTTGGCCATGTAGTGACTGCTGAGGGGATTAAGGTCGACCCGGCGAAGATTGAGTCAGTGTCCTCTTGGCAACCTCCGAAGAATGTTAAGGAGGTTCGCAGCTTCCTTGGATTGGCAGGTTATTACCGTCGGTTTGTGGAAGGGTTTTCTCTGATCGCCCGACCACTTACTTCTCTCCTAAGGAAGACTACTCGGTTCGTCTGGTCTGAGCCGTGTCAGCAGAGTTTTGATGAGCTGAAGAGGAGATTGACGTCTGCTCCGATCTTAGCACATCCTGAGGGTACAGAGGACTTTGTGGTGTACAGTGACGCATCCAAGCTAGGCTTGGGGTGTGTCTTGATGCAGAGGGGTAAGGTTATAGCGTATGCGTCTCGACAGCTGAAGACGTATGAGGAGAACTACCCCACTCACGACCTAGAGTTAGCTGCTGTAGTACATGCTCTTAAGATCTGGCGTCATTATCTCTATGGAGCGACCTGTCAGATCTTCACAGACCATAAGAGTCTGAAGTACATATTCACTCAGCGGGAGTTGAATAACCGCCAGAGGCGGTGGCTAGAGTTGATCAAGGATTTTGACCTTGAGATTCTTTACCACCCCGGAAAGGCGAATGTAGTTGCTGACGCTTTGAGTCGGAAGACGCCTCAGGAGAAGGCGATAGCTCGGTTGACAGTACAGCCACAGTTACAGAGAGACTTAGCTTGGTTGGAGGTAGAGATCCAGTTCCCCGATACAGCTCATCAGTTAGCCACCTTAGAGTTACTTCCTGACCTGTTGGGTGAGATCCGACAGAAGCAGGAGACCTGTCCGACTTTGACCCGGATCCGAGACCGGATGTTACGAGATGAGGCACCTCAGTTCACTATCGGTGCCGATGGAGTGATGAGATGACAGGACCGTGTCTGTGTGCCATCAGACAGTCAGCTGAGACAGAGGATACTAGGTGAGGCTCATGCTACCCCTTACTCCATACATCCAGGAGCGAGTAAGATGTATAAGGACGTAAGACGTTCCTTCTGGTGGGGTGGTTTGAAGCCTGATGTGGCCCGATATGTAGCCTAGTGTGCGACCTGTCAGCAGGTCAAGATTGAGCATCGTAGATCCGGAGGAGAGCTACACCCACTTCCAGTACCACATTGGAAGTGGGAAGACATTTCTATGGATTTCGTCACCGGATTGAGGCTCAGCAGAGGTTTTGATGCCATTTGGGTAGTAGTAGACCGTCTGACGAAGACCGCACGTTTCATTCCGATTAAGGAAACGTGGCCGGTAAGTCGTCTAGCAGAGGAGTTCACCAGGCATATTGTGAGACTCCATGGAGTACCGAGGACTATCGTCTCCGACAGGGATGGACGTTTTACCTCGAGGTTTTGGCAGCAGGTACATACTGCTCTGGGGACGAGCCTTCACTTTACCACTGCCTACAACCCACAGACAGACGGTCAGTCAGAGAGGACCATCCAGACCCTAGAGGACATGTTGCGGGCATGTGTGCTAGATTGGGGACAGGTATGGCCAGATCACCTCCCACTAGTAGAGTTTTCATATAATAACAGCTGGCATGCGTCTATCGGGATGGCACCTTATGAGGCTTTGTACGGGCGGAGATGTCGTACACCGCTATGTTGGGATGAGCCTAGCAAGGCTGATGGAGTAGTACCAGATCAGATACAGGACGACATCGCCCGGATTGCCTTAGTCCGGGAGAGGATGTTAGCAGCTCAGAGTCGTCAGAAGTCCTACGCCGACAAAAGGCGTCGACCTTTGGAGTTTAGAGTAGGTACACAGGTGTGGTTGAGAGTGTCACCTATGAGAGGAGTTAGACGTTTCGGCATTAAAGGGAAACTGAGTCCCCGATACGTCGGCCCATTTGAGATCGTAGAGAGAGTCGGAGAGGATGCCTACCGACTAGCACTGCCACCGAGATTAGAGGGAGTACACCCAGTTTTTCATGTATCTCAGCTGCGAGAGTACATACTGGACCCTAGACACATCATCAGTCATGAGGATTTGATAGTTGAGCCAGACCACACTTTTGTGGAGTATCGAGTAGCCGTCCTAGAGCGTAGCATTAGGCGCCTGCGTTCTAAGGAGATACCGATGCTGAGGATTCAGTGGTCTAGACGAGGAGTTGATGAGGCTACCTGGGAGACAGAGGAGAGTATTAGACGTAATTACCCTGAGTTCTTTGCGGAGTTAGCCGCTACCTCAGTACCGACGGGTTAGTACTAAGACGAGACCTTATATGACTTCTGTGATTATATGTTTACATAATTGTTTATGTCTATGTGCTTGATGACGTGAGTAGTTGCTTGCTAGAATATATTTCTCGAGGGGAAATGTATGGGGTAGGTATCTTATTCCAAGTTTCGGGACGAAACTTATTTTAAGGGGGTACTGATGTAAAATCCGAAATTTTTTATTCCGTCTTTTTCCGTTATAAAATAGATCTCGATCAGCTGACCATACCCGTCTACTTAGTTAGACATATTATTATAGGATTTATCATTTTATGCAGATTCCTTCATATAAAATGATAGAATCTTTTATATAGTTATCATTTTATGTAGATTACTTCCGCATAAAATGATAGAATTCTGAGCCGATCTTAAACTATAATAAACTCCCTATCCGCCTAGTCCGTATATTTATATGTCGGGATCTTGCCCAGCCAGAAACTCGTTAAATTTAGGAGGCCAGCTGCAGCCATTTTAACCCATCTGTTAACCCATAATTCAGCTCCAACGGATCCAGTTCTGCAGCCAGCGAGCCCAGCCCAACAGCCTCCAGTTTGCTTGTCCAGTCCGCTGCCTTGTCCGCCCAGCCTATGCGCAGCCCAGCTCTTCAGCAGCAGCACTGCTCCAGCCCGCTTCCTTGTCCGTTCCAGCCCAGTCCAGCGTTGCCAGCTCGAGTCCAGCCCAACGCACTCCAGTTCAGCGTCCATTCCAGCCAGAAGGGTTGCCGTCTTACTCCTCCAGCTCAGCAACGTTTCCTTCCTTTGATCTTCTACATAATTGCGGTATTAATTAGGAAGGAGATCTGTAACCGCCTAATTCCACGCCAGAAGACCGCTGCTGATCGCCTTCCTTATACGCTGCTCACCTTCATTCGCCTTTACGTCCAAATTAATCTACAGAAGTACGACTTCATTCCTTATACGCTGCACACACGTTCCAGCCTCTGCTTCCCTTCTGCGTCCCTTTCTTCTGCACATACGCTCCAGCCATCTGTTTCCAATCTGCTGCAGATTCCGATCCTGGTAAGTAGCCTTCTTACGTTTCTAACCATCTCTCCTCATACGTTTAACAGTAACCTTCCTCCTCCTTAAAATCTGTACAACAGCGGTAACAACCTCATCGTCGGAGATCCACGCCGGACTCGTCTTTGGGAGATCAGCAGCACATAATACCTTCACGGTTGCGGGTAAGGTATCCACTCCGTGCTGCTCCTGTTTATGAGATTAGAACTTAGAATGTATGTGTACCGATTCTTAGGATTGGAATTTTGTGTTGTGATAGTTCGGACTTGAACATGAGTTAGATTGACCTTGTGTAGCTGCTGAGTGTATAGACCTAAGGATAGGAACAAAGGACTGCTGTAGTTGTGAATAATAGAAATAAGGGGACTTCTGTAAATTCATTTATTCCTTCAGCTTTGGACTCATAAACAGCCTATCTTGTCGATCAATTATTAAACGTTTGGATAAAGATCCACCGTTGAATTTTGGATATGTTGTAGATGGATATATGTAGTTTAGCATATTAAAATTTGGGAAGGAATGAACGGTCGGATTGAAAGTTATGAGCTCCCGAAGTTAGGTAGTTGAGCAGTTTTGGTAAACTTAAGGTTTTTGGCTAAGTAAAGGAAATTAGAGTGAAAGAACCAACTTTGTGAATTATTATAAAAATATTGGCTGAACAGTTTGGAGAAATTCTTTCTCCTAAGGTTAGATAGAACCTCATAGATAATCTAGGGATTTAATTCGGAATTTTTATAAGCTGTTAAGAATTTTATATTTAGAGCCGAAGTTAAACCTTTACGATTCTTCCGGAAAATAGAAACATAGGAAAAATGTCAGTTTGGAACCAAATAAAATCTTAGGAGTTAGAATATAAATTTAGAACCTCAAATAGGAGTTTAGACATGAATTTTAAGGTTTTCGAGGAAATCGAAACCAAGGGTAAAATGGTCATTTTACCCTAAAACTAATACTGTAACTAGTACGTCTTAATACCTTATTTGATCTTAGAAGTTTTAGACTTCTATCTACGTGAGAGTGTGCTAATACACTTATCGCCTTTGACAGGCAACTGAGTGGTTACAGTGTACAGAGCGAGTGATTTATAAAGAGTCGAGCGTTATAACAGGTAAGTCCTTTGGGCTTACTTAGCTGACTGCTAAATATGAGTATAAATGATGATGGTGGTGTATGATTGACATGTTAGAGAGATAGGTTGTGATATATAATTACCGACCTATATTTTGGCCTAAGAGTAACGGGCGGTGGCATTCTGCTCAGTAGCTCGCGGGGCGCTGGGGGTTTCTTTCGGGACTAGTCCATACATGGTTTGTAGTGATGCTACCAAAGGAAGTCAGCTAGACCTACACCAGTTGGATAAGGAACGGAGGCGAGAACTAATAATAATTCTCGTGCCACAATTTAAATTGAATAATGTGAATCACTTAAATAATAGATAATAATTGGTTGAGTGCCAGCATGATGTTTGTTTATTTTTGTTTCTGCTTGTGTTTGTGTTGTTATCATTTTGCTTATATTTGGATAGTTAGCTAACTGTTGATTGTTGTTTAGACTTGACACAGGTTAGAGCAGATGCCGAGTGATCAAGATGGTAGTGGTCAGCCGGGGTGTCGTACTTTAGGACGTTTTACAGTTTCTGCATTTGTGGGTTTTACAGTTGAACATTGTTTCCTTTCGTACTTAGTTATATTCCATTTTCCGGCTGTAGTCGATCTGGTCACATTCATGCATTATTAAGAACTATTTTTATGATTTCTGATTTTCCTTATATGTGCCTTGTTGTAAGATCTCGTTAAGTTGTTGTCAAACTAAGGTCGGGACCCACTGTGCAGTCCTAACCAGTAACTCCCTAAGTTGTAAAACTTGGGGTGTTACAGAGGCGTTAGAGCTGCTACGCCTCAGCAAGGAAGAACTAAGGCAAGAGAAGGAAGAAACTCGCACCAAGACTGAAGCAATCGAAGCGGAGATGGCAGTCATACGAGACCAGATTCTACTTCGACAGAGGGAAGATCCACCAGTTGACCCTCGACCGAGGCAGGTCCCAGTAACAGACGCCCCGGCCGAGATAGTTCCACCTCGGATGCCAGTCCGAGATGTTCTTCTTGCAGGAATTCCACAAACCCTAGGTCAAAGGATGGACCCTAATCAACAACTGAGGCGTCCAGGAGTCAACCTAGGAGATCCAGCGGACCATGACTACGAACTTCGACCGCAAGTTCTATCCATGATTCGCCAATGCCAATTCGGAGGGATGGAGAAGGAATCACCACATCAACATCTTCAAAACTATGAGATCTTGATGGAAACCTTGAGACCTACAAGAATTGAAAACAACAACTACAAGCTAAGACCTTTTTACTTTTCTTTAAAAGATAGAGCTCTTACTTGGTATCAATCTCTTCCTCCAGGAAAAATTAGCACGTGGGAGGAAATGTCTACGGAGTTCTTGACCAAATTCTTTCCCCCCACAAAGACAGCTGAAATGAGAGGGAAGATAAATGCTTTCATTATGAAGGACAAGGAGAGCTTGTCCAAGTCATGGGAGCGGTTCAAGGACATTCTTTTGGATTGCCCACATCATGGGATTCCAAAGTTAGAGTTATTGGAAATTTACTTCAAGGGACTGGACGGAAGCACCCAGTTCAATCTCCAACTACTCTTCGCCGGTACCTTCATGGACATGGCAATTGACGAGGCTTGGGACTTCATCGAGAAGCAAGCCTTGCACATGGAGAAGTACACCCACCAAGGAGCTGAAGGTGGAGTTAAAAGAGTCAACTTTCAAGAGACTCAGCCCAACAACAATCAACTCACGTCTTTGAAGAATGACGTGAAGCAATTGAAGGAACTCTTGGTTGCTCAAACCAAGAAGGAAGATCGAGGATCAAGGAACAACAATAGAGGGTCCAATAGCAATAATTGGAGGGCGAACAACCAAAATAACGGTAACAATCATTCAAACTCCAACTCTAACGATTCCTCTAACCCTTTCCTCTCTTCCCCTTCTTCTTCTTCCACTCCATTAAAGAGTTAGGGGCAAGGATCAAGTTCGTCTCAGCCAGAAAAGAAAGACGCAGTTCTGGAGGCTATCTTGATCAAGCTTAGTGCCATGGAGACTTCTATGACTTCATTTTCGAGGGCCCAAAAGTCCTTCGAACAACAACTTGCGAGTAGGGAGAATGAAGCGCCAAGAGATCCAGGGAAGCTTCCAGCAAAGACGGAAAGCAACCCTAAGGGCCAGTGCATGGCCATAACGACGAGGAGTGGAATCAAAACTCCAGATCCAGTACCTCGGTCGGTGCAAGCACCGACGAAGACCACCTCGGTCCAAATCCAGTCGAAGAACACCTCGACCGAGATGCCAACCGAGGTGGAGCCACAGAAAGCGGAGGGGAAAACTGAAGTTTATGTTCCACTTCCTGCATACAAACCACCACTTCCATTCCCCCAGTCAAGGGCCAGAGCACATCTAGACAAGCACTTTGGTAAGTTCCTTGACTTGATGAACAAACTGCATATTAACATTCCTTTCCTTGATGCCATTCTAGGAATGCCCGCCTATGGGAAGTTCTTAAAAGAGATCCTTTCAAGGAAGAGGAAGGTGGAAGACTTTGGTGAAGTTAGGATGACATCTAAATCCTCGGAGCTTATTCAAATCATGAAGGAGAAGATGCCACCTAAGTTAAGAGATCCCGGCTCATTTTGCATTCCCATTCAAGTTGGGGATGTCACTTGTGAAGCCCTTTGTGATCTAGGAGCTAGCGTGAGCATCATCCCGCTGGAGCTATGTATGAAGATCGGACTTGGAGAGCCCAAGCCGGTCAAGATTCGACTTTATATGGCGGATCGCTCCATCACCCATCCCGTGGGCATCTTGGAGGACGTTCCGGTCAAGTTAGGTAACTTCTATCTACCTATAGACTTTGTCGTACTTGACATTCCCGTAGATTATCCTGTTCCTATTATTCTTGGGAGGCCATTTCTAGCAACTTCGGGTTGCAACGTGGATTGCAAGAACGCCAAGTTGAAATTCAACATTGGTGGTGATGAGGTGGAGTTCGCACTACTTGCAGCCATGAAGGGGGAGCAGCTAACTGATGATATCTTCAACATCTACGATGAAGAAGAATGAAGAGAATTGGTGAGCTCTATCCTTATTAGCGATCCACTCGAAAGAGTTATTAGCTTCAGTTTAATGGAGGAAGGTATAGATGCTTCTTGTGATGTAGATATACGGAGCTTAAAGGCACTGGAAGAGGATCCAGGAGCAAAAACTGAGAAGCTAATCTAGGAGACGAAGATCTCCAGTTTTGGTTCCAGTTGCAGTACCTCGACCGAGGCACTTTCTGGACTGAGCGAGGCGACTGAAGAACATCTCGGTCAACGCCTCTGCGCCTCGACCGAGGTCGATGGCGAGATGATGTCAATTGAGACTACTGAGAATCATAAACTTCTTACTCCCTTCTCTGACATTCATCCTCAGTTGGTGGAACATTCTATCCACCAACTTTCTGATAATAAGGGACCTTGGTATGCTGATATTGTGAATTATCTTGTTTTCCAAGAAACACCGCCCGGATTGACGTACTCTCAAAAGAAGAGATTCTTCAAAGAAGTACGACATTATTACTGGGACGAACCGTTGCTATTCAAGCGCGGACCGGATGGGATGCTTCGAAGATGCATTCCGGAAGATGAAGTTAATAGCGTTATAAGGCATTGCCATTCACTTCCTTGTGGAGGACATGCTAGCACCGATAAAACATGCGCTAAGGTATTGCGTTCCGGTTTCTTTTGGCCTACATTATTTAAGGATGTACAAGCTTTTGTTGTCTCTTGTGATGCATGCCAAAGAACAGGAAATTTATCAAGGAGGAACGAAATGCCGCTTAATAACATCCAAGAGGTGGAAATCTTTGATGTATGGGGGATTGACTTCATGGGACCTTTCCCATCATCCGGAGGAAACCTCTATATCCTTCTTGCGGTTGATTACGTCTCTAGATGGGTTGAAGCCATTGCTTCTCCCACTAACGATGCCAAGGTGGTTGTGAAGTTCTTAAACAGAACTATCTTTCCACAGTTTGGAACTCCGCGCATCATCATCAGCGATGGAGGTACACATTTCATCAACCGGAAGTTCAAGGCACTTCTATCGAAGTATGGGGTAACCCACAAGGTATCAACCGCCTATCACCCTCAAACTAGTGGACAGGTCGAGATCTCGAATAGAGAAATCAAAGCAATCTTGGAGAAAACCGTCTCTAGAACGAGGAAGGATTGGTCCATGAAATTGGACGATGCTCTTTGGGCGTACAGGACCGCATTCAAGACTCCCATAGCTACCACCCCTTATAATTTGGTATATGGGAAGTCTTTCCATTTGCCCGTTGAATTGGAACACAAAGCATATTGGGCAATCAAATGGTTGAACTTCGACATTAAGGAGGTCGGCGAGAAGCAACTATTGGAACTCAACGAGCTGGAAGAGCTGCGCTCGAACGCCTATGAGAATGCCAAAATCTATAAGGAAAGGACGAAGCGATGGCATGACAAGCGTATCATTCCAAAGGAGCTTAACGAAGGAGACTTAGTTCTACTATTCAACCCCCGTCTCCGCCTTTTTCCAGGTAAGTTGAAATCAAGATGGACCGGACCTTATGTTGTGAAACATGTTTTTCCTCATGGTGCAATTGAGATATGGGGCGAAACTAGCGGAAGCTTCAAGGTCAACGGTCATAGACTTAAGAAGTACCAACCGGAAACTCCGGTTGAAGAAGTTGCACCGATATACCTCGTTTGAGACGCATCGTGGTCCGGCTAGCGACCTTAAACCAAGCGCTTCTTGGGAGGCAACCCAAGGTATTGTTTTTCTTTTCCCTTTTTCTAGTTCAGCTTAGATAGTTTGCTTTTGCTTTGTTTTGTTTGTTTTTGGCATCCTAGACAGATAACAGGGGACATCTAAGGAAGGAGCATAACTGGAAGTACAGAAGTTCGAGAATTCGAGAAGACGAAGTTCAACTGAGACACCTCGGTCCAGTCGAGGCCACCTCGACCGAGTTGATTCTTGAGCAACCGAGGCGACTAGGGTTTCTGCAGAACCACCTCGGTCCGTACCACCTCGGTCCAGTCGAGACCATCTCGACTGAGGTGACAGCAGTTCCAGGAACAGTATAAAAGGGGGAAAATTTTCTTTTTCATTTTTTTACCCACTTCGACTCGACCGCGGAGCCTCGCCACCTCGCTTCCTCGAATCTTGCTCGTTTTCTAAGATTTCCGCTTCCAAACTACGATTGAAGGGTAGAGAATCCCATTGCAAGTACAGATCTGCGAAGAAATCAAACGAATCGACCGAAACGAGGTAAAAACAGTCGAAACCCTAACTCGTTCATTCGCTTTGATTTGGGCTTTGGTTGCCCTTGCATCTGCTGAGAAAAGGCTTAAGTACCCCATAGGAAGCAATTGTAGTGATTTTTGGGGGAAAAGAACTGGATTTCTGAGAATTGAATCGCGAACTGCTTCCGCCTCGGTCCAGTCGAATTGCGCCTCGGCCGAGGTGATTTCTGAGAGTTGTCAGTGACCGAGGTGATCTGACAGTAGCCAAGTGAAAATGAGTTCTGAACGTCGCCTTGCCCTCAGAGATAGATCCTCACCCTCCCCTTCTTCTTCTTCTTCCCGACCTTACCGCCCGGTGATCCATGAGCGACACCGGGTGGATTATGACCGTATTTCTAGCCGTCCAGTGATTGCACCACGGTTCCTGGACGTGTCCGCTTTTGATTGCCTAGGGGTAGATGGAGACCTTAGGAGGATGATTACTACAGTTGGGCTGGATCAGTTTACTGAGATCCGAGCCCCAGCCTACTTGGAGCCGACCCTAGAGTTCGTTACCTCGTTCACCTACCTTCCCACAGAGCAGTCTGTGAAGTACCGGTTGATGAACCGGAACTTCTTAGTACCGCTCGAGATTTGGAGAGACATCTTCGGTTTTCCTGAGCCCACCGCCACTGACTTCCCTACCCGATCTGTAGCTAGGGAGTTTTGGGGGCAGATTGCCCATATTGCTGAGCATGCAGATAGATGGCGCCCTGGAGATTCCAGGGAAAAGGTTATCTTCTACCTAGCTTTTAGATTAGCTCACCGGATTTTCAGCGAGACGCTTCTGGCGCGTACTGAGACGCCCCAAAAGGTCCGACAGGGCGAGCTCTTCAGTTTGTACTGTATGGTTACGGGGGGTTTCCCAGACTTTGGCTTGATCTTGGCAGAGGACCTGCACAAGATCAAGGCCAAAGAGAAGGGAGACATCTGCTGCGGAGGGCTTGTCACCCACATAGCTGCTTTTCATGACATGGACCTCAGTGCTTGTACGATGGTGGCGGCTCCGAAGCCGCTTGGATTGCAGGAGATGATCACTTGGCGGATTCTAGTTCCCCGAGGTCTGACTACTCCTTACGTGGCTATGCCGTGGGAGCTGACTGCGCCACAGGGGATCCGATGGTCTGCCCAGTTCACCGTTTATGACCCACACTATTGGCAGACCGCCTGGGCTCCACTGATGGAGGATCATAGGGAGGCAGCAGCTGCCGCAGTTGAGGAGGAGGAGGCTGACGACGAGGATACAGTGGATGAGAGAGATGGTGGAGTCCCGATGGACACAGGGACAGATACTGCAGGGACGAGCGCACCGCCGATTATAGATCTGGATGATGAAGATGAGACTGAGCCTGCACCAGCTAATGCACCTGCCACTTCTCCAGTTAGACCTGCTAGACGCAGGAGGCACAGAGTGAGGGATCCAGATGCTCACAGACGGATCGATGACCTGACGGATCAGGTTATTGATTCATATGTTGCATTGTCGCTGGATATCCGCGAGATGCAGGAGAGGCAGCATTATCAGCACATTATGGCCCAGCTTCAGTTCGAGCGTATCATGGGTTATCCGTTCGACCCAACCCAATATCCCTACGTGCCACCACCACCACCACCGGATCAGGACTTTTGATGAGCTGCAGGATTTTCTTTATTATATTTTTATGCAGTTCAGCTATTTATCCGGTGAGTACTCTTATTTTTAGACTTATATTGACCCACTGGGACAGTGTGTCCCAAGTATGGGGTATTTGTTGTACTTATTTGATGACGACTTGATGTACTTATTTGATTACCTTGATGTATGACTCATACTTTATCGGATGTTTCTTGTTTATTCTTCACTTCTGCATTTATATGTTTATCTGAGATTGCATGCATATTTACAAGTTATTTGATTGAGAAAAACGTCGAAACTGAAAAAAAAAAAAAAAAAAATTTTTGACCTCGACCGTGATGATTCTGGCCGAACGAGGTGATTCACCTCGGTTGACTTAGAACACCTCGACCGAGGTGGTTTCACTGAAAGTTTTCGAAATAATTTTTGTGCTATTTATCTGGATATGATCTCAGTGAAGATCTTGCTTACTGATTGGTTTTAAATTCTTTATGTGTTTGAAAGGTTTTATAATATGTTTAAGTTGCTAAATGCTTTGTTTAAAATTATTGGCATGTTTAATACTTTGTTTTTATCTAAATTATGTTGAATTTGAAGGTTGACACCACATCATGAGTTCTCTCACTTTCTTCCTGGAAAGACCAAGGCAATTCATTCTTCTCTCTTCTTCTTCTTCTTGATCATGCTTAACCCCTCATATACATTTTGCCTCCCTTTACCTATCCGGGAATTTGGAAGCAAGCAAAGTGGTAAAAGCAAGTGATGTTAAAGTTGAGAAGTTGGCTGGAAGTGAAAGTGCTAGAAAGTAATTTTAGGTTTAGGGAAGTCAATCATGAAGATGAGTAACTCGGCACCATTCACATAGCCGGGTGTTTGTGTCTTGTCAAAGTCGGATTGAGCGATATTCCTAACGGGTCATGGTATGTGCATCAAGGGTTTGATGCATCTCAAGAAATTGATGATTGCGGATTTCCTAGGCTTCGGTTATTGTGCACCTCTGTCCATGCATCCCAAAAAGTAAAGTAAAAAGAAAAAGTGTGAAATAAGCAAAGCTTATTGGTGGAAGATGTTGCAAGTCAAAGTGAAAGTGAAGTTCATCCTTTTCCCGGATTCTAGCACCACATTACCTTACATACATCCCTACCCTACACGTTTCTTGACCTTTTCTTTTGGGAAGCCCTTGAGACCTTGAGCTTGTTGATTGACTTAGTGGTTTAAACTGGATTATACATGATTAATTTTGATAATTATGACTTATTATGCATTCTATGATTTTATGCAAAGATGAACAACCTTCCTATATTTATAAAATGTTTTGATCATGTTTGGATTTTAAATTCCATGAAGTATTCTCTTAGAGTGATCTATGATTGTAACACACCATAAAAATGTTTTTGAAAGACTTTTCATTGATTTTCATGACTATTAATCCATACTATCTTGTCTTCTATATGCAGAACTTGCTTGGGGACAAGCAAGGGCTAAGTATGGGGTATTTTGATAGCATGAATTATAGTCTATATTTTGGGGTTTGTTTGGACGTTTTATTTTTCATAATTTGCATGTTTGTATGTATATTATGTGATTATATTACCATTTCATCTACCTTTGCGAGAATCGAGGTCTACACCTAGTTTTGCTGTAATTGTAGGTAAAATGGCACGTTTTGCATCAAAAAGGAACAAAAGGAGCTATGGAGTCATTGAAGCTACATTGAGGAGCATGAGGAACCATCTAGGAAGCATAGCCATGGATTAAAGATTCACTTTGGACCAGTTGTGAGAGATTTCACATTCAGTTATGACTCACCTCGGTTGACCAGAGATTCATCTCGACCGAGGTGATCCAAAGACGCCGACTCGACCGAGGCGAATACCTAGGACGCGGCGAGAATATTTTATTCTTGGCTGAGATCTTTTATCTTTGGAAAGTGATCTTATATTTTTGGGCTTGGCTCTTGGAAGGAAGAAGATCTTATATTTTACCTATTTTTATGAGAGAAGATCTTTCTAAGATATTTTATCTTTGGAGGGTTATTTTCCTATAAAAAGGGTTGGATTTCCACAAATCCAAGAGCCCGCTTAGCACGTTATACACCATTGAAGGCTGCGAGATCCAGCATACATCGCTACAACCATACTCTAGTTGGGAGTTTTGAAGAACCTTTTTGAAGGTTGAAGGAAGATTGAAGATCATAGCTTTTATAGCTTTTTGGAGGGTTTTGTAAGATTGTCTTTAATTCCCTTCCTTGTTGTCTTGTCTTGTTGGATTGCTATCCAAGGAACGCTTTTGTTGTGATATTTGATTCAGTTATTGAAGTCTTTTCATTAAATTCTTCTTGTTCAAATATTCACCTTCTTCCCATATACTTGATTAATACTTTCATGATGATGAGTGGCTAATCTCTTTGTGTGATTCTAGGGTGATTGGCTGAAGGTTGTGGGAAAAACAATGATAGAATGATCTTAATCACAGTAGGATCCTGAAAGTTCGAGTTTTTAACCTTAAACCTAAGCATCTCGCTCAGTCGATGAACATCTCGGCCGGGGTGGAATTCTTCTGACCGAGGTGACTTATCTGATCCGAAACTGAGAGTTAAGTGTTAGAGTTTGTCAAATCCTATTCTTATTACACCTTTCCTGGTTCAATGCAAGCTTAGGATGAGACTTACCCGGTAATTCCTTAGTTTGTTTACCAACGATCATAAGTGTGGGTAATAAAGGTTTATCCTTTATTGGGGTTTGAGTGTGCTTCCATCCCATCTTTGTGAGTTAGCCTGAGACTTACCCGGTAAAGGTTGATTCTATTCCCTTAGATAGTGTGTTAGTTTGAGGTTATAGTTCTTTATCTTAATTCCTTGAGACTTACCCGGTAATAGGAGTTACGGTTTTGGATTAGTGAGTAGAGAGACTTACCCAGTGATCTACTCCACTTTAGTAACACCTTCCCTATGCAAAATTCTCAGCTTTGTCCGCTTATCTTTAGATCTTGAGTTGGAACCACAACTAGATGCTTTAATCCCTAGAATTGCATGTTTGCTTTATTGACTTCTTATTCATCTTTGATTGTGTTAATTACTCTTATGGTTAGTATTCGCGAAGCTTACCGTTATTGACTTTGTTTCACCGAGTCCCTGTGATCGACCCCTGGAATTTCTTGCTTTTTACTACGATTGGCCCGTACACTGCGGGTTCGCATTCTTGTTTTAAGCTTACATCTAGGGTTATAAATTTAAAGCTTGCACACACCGTTTGGAGCGAACAATTAGCATATTTCCATAATTAACTATATTATCATCTTTGATTGCTTTAATTGCTTTTGTTGTTAGTTGTAATATTGACAACCTATACTTGCTTGTGTTTCACCTAAGTCCCTGAGATCGACACCCCGGAATTCTTGCTTTTACTACGATTGACCCGTACACTGCGGGTTCGCATCCTTGTTTTAAGCATACATCTTGGGTTATAAATTTAAAGCTTGCACACACCATTTGGAGCGAACATGTTTTTGGCGCCGTTGCCGGGGACTTGGTCTAGACCGAGTCGGCTGCGGTTGTCTTTCGGGGTTGATACCCCTGTTATTACTAACCACTCTACTTGAGTGACTTTCGCAGGTTCTTTTTCTTAGGTTTATGTGAAGAACCCATACTGGGAAGGAAATCGTTCCTTACGATCCCGAACCAGAAAAGACATATAAGAGACGCTTGAAAGAAGCGAAAATGGCCAACCAAGACAATCGCGATCTTGAGGAAGAACTGTAGCGCGAAAGGGAGGAAAATCGCACCCGAGCTGCAAAGATTGAAGCAGATATGGCTGAGTTACGAGCTCAGATTCTGCATCGACCAGATCCTCGACCGAGACAGGACCCCGCTCCAGTTGCCCCGGCCGAGATACTTCCACCTCGGATGCCAGTCCGAGATGTTCTTTTTGCAGGTATTCCACAAACCCTAGGGCAGAGGATGGACCCAAATCGGCAAGTGAGGCATCCAGGAGTCAACCTAGGACATCCAGCGGAGCATGATTATGAACTTCGACCGCAAGTTCTTTCCATGATTCGCCAATGCCAATTCGGAGGTCTAGAGAGGGAGTCTCCACATCAACATCTACAAAACTATGAGATCTTGATGGAGATCTTGATGGAGACCTTGAAGCCTTCAAGAGTGGAAAATAATAATTACAAGTTAAGGCCTTTTTACTTTTCTTTGAAGGATAGGGCGCTTACTTGGTACCAGTATCTTCGTCCCGGAAAGATCAACACTTGGGAGGAGATGACGACGGAGTTCTTGACAAAATTCTTTCCCCCCTCCAAAACTGCCAAAATGAGAGGGAAGATCAATGCATTCATCATGAAGGAGAGTTTGTCCAAGTCATGGGAGAGATTTAAAGATGTTCTTTTGGATTGCCCACATCATGGGATTCCAAAGATAGAGTTGTTGGAGATTTACTTCAAGGGATTGGATGGAGCTACCCAATTCAACCTTCAACTACTATCCGCCGGCACATTCATGGACATGCCGATTGATGAAGCTTGGGAATTCATTGAAAAACAAGCTTTGCATATGGAGAAGTACTCACACCAAGGAGCTGAAAATGGAGTTAAGAGAGTTAATTTCCAAGAACCTCCATCAAATGATAATCAACTTACCTCCCTCAAGAATGATGTGAAGCAATTGAAGGAACTTTTGGTTGCTCACACCAAGAAAGAAGAGGTAGGATATCAAGGCTCAAGGAACAACAATGGTTACCGAAACAACAACAACGGTTCCCGGAACAACAACTACAACAACAATAGAGGATCCAACATCAATAATTGGAGGCCAAACAATCAAAATTTGGGTAACTCTTACTCTAACTCCAATTCGAACAACTCTTCTAACCCTTTCCTCTCTTCTTCTTCTACTTCTTCTACTCCATTGAAGAGCCAAGAGCCTGGATCAAGCTCGTCCTAGCCGGAAAAGAAAGATGCAGTGCTGGAGGCTATCTTGATCAAGCTCAATGCTATGGAGACGTTCATGACTTCATTTTCGAAGGCACAAAAAGCCTTAGAACAACAATTCTTTAATAAGAAGAATGAAGCGCCAAGAGACCCAGGGAAGCTTTCAGCAATGACAGAGAGCAACCCCAAGGAACATATCATGGCAATAGTGACGAGAAGTGGACTGAAAACTACAGATCCAGTGCCTCGGTCGATGCTAGTGAAGAACACCTCGGTCCAGGTACAGATGAAGAACACTTCAGCCGAGGTACCATTTGAGGCGGAGCCACAGAAAGAGTTGGACAAAACTGAAGTTTATGTCCCGCCACCTGCATATAAACCACCAGTTCCATTCCCCCAGTCAAGGGCTAGAGCACATCTAGACAAGCACTTTGGTAAGTTCCTTGACTTGATGAATAAACTACATATTAATATCCCTTTCCTCGATGCTATTCTAGGGATGCCCGCATATGGGAAGTTCTTAAAAGAGATTCTATCAAGGAAGAGGAAGCTGGAAGACTTTGGTGAAGTAAGGATGACATCTAAATCCTCCGAGCTCATTCAAATCATGAAAGAGAAGATGTCACCCTAGTTAAGGGATCCCGGCTCATTTTGCATTCCCATTCAAGTTGTGGATATCACTTGTGAGGCGTTGTGTGATCTAGAAGCCAGCGTTAGCATCATCCCGCTGGAGCTATGTGTGAGGATCAGACTTGGAGAACCCAAGCCGGTGAAGATACGATTGTACATGGCGGACCGCTCCATTACCCATCCCGTGGGCATTTTGGAAGACGTCCCGGTTAAGTTAGGTAACTTTTATTTACCTATAGACTTTTTTGTGCTTGACATTCCCGTAGATTATCCCGTTCCTATCATTCTCGGGAGACCATTTCTAGCAACTTTGGGTTGCAATATGGATTGTAAGAACGCCAAGTTGCAATTCAACATTGGTGGTGATCAAGTTGAGTTTGCATTGCTTGCGGCAATGAAAAGAGAGCCGTTGGGAGATGATATCTTCAACATCTATGATGAAGAAGAATCAAGAGAATTGGTGAGCTCTATCCTTATTAATTATCCACTTGAGAGAGTTATTAGTTTTAGCTTAATGGACTAAGGTATAGATGTTTCTTGTGATGCGGATATACGGAGCTTATAGGCATTGGAAGAAGATCCAGGAGCTAAGATTGAAAAACTAATCCAGGAGAAGAGGATCTCCAGTTTCGGTCCCAGTTGCAGTACCTCGACCGAGGCACTTTCTGGACCAAGCGAGGTGTTTTTGACTGAAGAACATCTCGGTCACCCTCTCTGGACCTCGATAGAGGTCGAAAGTGAGATGATGTCAACTGAAACTTCTGAGAGTCCAGTTCTTCGATCTAAGTCTACTCCACTGGAAAGAGGAAGCGAGGATCCCCCTCAGAAAGCACCCCCAGTTATGGAGCTTAAACAAATCCCGAGTCACTTGAGGTATGATTTTCTTGGACCGGATTCTACTTATCCCGTCATCGTTAGTGCTTCCCTCTTCGAATCTGAATTATCTCAACTGATGCATGTCCTGAGAAAGCATCAAAAGGCTTTGAGCTATACTATTGATGATCTTATTGGTATTAAGCCCTCTTGCTACATGCATACAATACTAATGGAGGACGATCATAAGACTTCACGTGAACCTCAAAGACGGTTAAATCCGATCATGAAAGAGGTTGTGAAGAAACATATTCTTAAGTTGTTGGATGCAGGTATCATATTTCCTATCTCGGACAACAAGTGAGTGAGCCCAGTACACGTAGTTCCAAAGAAAGGAGGGATGACTGTTGTGACAAATAAGAACAACGAGTTAATCCCAACTAGGACTGTCACGGGCTGGAGGGTGTGCATCGATTATAGGAAGATGAACGTGGCCACTCGGAAGGACCATTTTCCACTTCCCTTCATCGATCAAATGCTCGAACGGCTGGCCCAGCATTCACATTTTTGCTATTTAGACGGCTATAGTGGCTTCTTTCAGATTCCTATCCATCCGGATGATCAAAAGAAGACCACTTTCACTTGTTCATGGGGGACATTCGCTTATAGGAGGATGCCATATAGATTGTGTAATGCACCCGCTACCTTCCAGCGATGCATGATGGCTATCTTTTCTGAGTACATAGAGGAGATCATGGAGGTATTTATGGATGATTTTTCGGTATATGGTTCCTCTTTTGATGATTTCCTATCTAACCTTTCTCTAGTGCTACAAAGATGTGAAGACACTAATCTCGTCTTGAATTGGGAGAAGTGTCACTTTATGGTTAATGAAGCCATCGTGCTAGGACACTTCGTTTCCAACCGAGGTATTGAGGGCGATCGAGCTAAGATCGAGACTATTGAGAAACTTCCTCCCCCTTGTTCTGTTAAGGGTGTACGGAGTTTTCTCGGGCATGCAGGTTTTTATAGGAGATTCATCAAGGACTTCTCGAAGATTTCTAAACCACTAACTAAACTCTTGAATAAAGATATTGTTTTTGAGTTTTCGCAGGAATGTCTTGATGCATTTTATAGGATTAAGGAAGCGTTGATCTCCGCTCCCATTATCCAGCCTCCGGATTGGACCTTACCTTTCGAGATCATGTGTGATGCAAGTGACGTGGCAGTAGGAGCGGTGCTTGGACAAAAGAAGGATGGGCGGACCACCGCCATTTACTATGCTATCAAGACGCTAGACGAAGCCCAGCGTAACTACGCCACCACCGAAAAGGAGCTATTGGCGGTTGTATATGCTTTTGAGAAATTTCGTTCTTACTTAGTTGGGGTGAAAGTTATTGTTTACACTGACCATGCAGCTATTCGTTACTTGCTCGCTAAGAAGGATGACAAGCCACGTCTTATTCGATGGATTCTCTTGCTTCAAGAGTTTGACCTAGAGATCCGCGATAAGAAGGGGTCTGAAAATTCTGTTGCGGATAACCTCATCCGGCTACCTCCCTCTTCACGCGAGAAGGACGAACCACCCATAGACGATTCATTTCCCAATGAGCACTTGCACTTGCTGGAACGTTTGATAGACTTCTTTATCTTACCCCATGATGAAGGTGAAGTATGGGGTGAGGACACCTTCCAGCATGTTTAGAGATGTCGTACGGTCCAGCTAGCGACCTTAAACAAGCGCTTCTTGGGAGGCAACCCAAGGTATTGCTTTCTTTTCCCTTTTCTAGCCTAGCTTTAGATAGTTTGCTTTTGCTTTGCTTTGCTTTGTTTTTGGCATCCTAGACAGAAAACATGTAATCTCTAAGGAAGGAATACAACCCAGGAGCAACACTGGAAGGACAGAAGTTCGAGAAATTGAAAAGACGGAGTTTGACTGAGACACATCTCGGTTGCTGTCACACCACCTCGACCGAGATGATTCTTGAGCAACCGAGGCGACTAGGGCTGACAACATTCCACCTCGGTCCAAACACCTCGGTCCAGTCGGGACCACCTCGACCGAGGTGACAGCAGATTCAGTGATGGGTATAAAAGGGGGAATGGTTTCTCTCTCTTCCCTCCCTCACCTTCTCGACCGCGGCGCAAATCTAACCTCGCTTCTTCGATTCTCGATCATTTTCGCCGATTCTTGCTCCCATTCTGCAAGGAAAAGCTAGAGGAACCGATTGCAAGCAACAAACTACAACAAAAACGCGTCGATCCACCGAATCTGGGGTAACAAAACCGAAAACCCTAACTTCTCGTCTTTTACTGATTTTGGAAGAAATTGGCTTTGGTTGCCAATTATTTTTGTTGGAAAAGGATTAAGTACCCCTTAGGAACAATCTGTAGTGAAATTGGGGGAAAAGAACTGAATTCCAGAGAGTTGAAATCGAACAGCTTCGCACCTCGGTCGAGTCGACCTGCGCCTCGGCCGAGGTCATTCTTGAGAATTGTCAAGGCAACCGAGGTGGTCTGACAGGAAAAAAAAATTTGAGTTCTAGGTCTGATAGACAGCTTGTTCTGAGAGATGGATCTTCCCCTTCTCCTTCTTCTTCTAGGCCTTCTGTACCAGTGATGCACGAGCGTCACCAGGCCGACTACGACCGCATCTGTACGCGCCCTGTGGTTGCGCCGAGGTTTTTGGACATCTCCGCTTTCGATTGCTTATATGTTGCGGAGGATCTGAGACGGATAGTCTCGATGGTAGGGCTGGAGCAGTTTATGGAGATCAGAGCTCCGGCCTACCTCGAGCCCACACTGGAGTTCGTGAGCTCTGTGACTCATCTGCCTGTAGAGCAGGCCATCAAGTACCGGATGTTGAACCGGAACTATGTAGTACTGATGGACCAGTGGAGAGAGGTCTTTGGCTTCCCGACTCCGACAGTTACTGATTTCCCCTCTCGAGCTGTAGCTCGCCAGTTTTGGGGACAGATAGCTCACGTAGTTGAGCATACTGATAGGTGGAGACCTGGAGACTCCATGGAGCGGATCATCTTCCACCTCGTTTTCAGACTCGCCCACAGGATATTCAGCGAGACACTTCTGGCGCGTACTGAGACGTCCCAGAAGGTTAGACAAGGGGAGCTCTTGAGTTTATTTTGCATGGTTACTAGAGGTGTGCCTGATTTCAGTGCTATGCTAGCTGAGGATCTACACCGAATCAAGGTAAAGGGGAGAGGAGACATCTGCTGCGGAGGTCTAGTGACCCATATAGCTACAGTGATGGGATTAGATCTGAGTGCTTGTACACTGGTGGCGGCTGCCAAGCCGCTAGGGCTGCAGGAGATGATCACTAGGAGGATTCTAGTTCCTCGTGGACTTACTACACCATATGTGGTGATGCCTTGGGAGCAGACTTCCCCTCAGGGTATTAGATGGTCATCCTAGTTTTCTGTCTATGACCCTCAGTACTGGTCCACTGCATGGACTCCGTACATTGAGGATGCTAGAGATGCAGCAGCATAGGCACAGGATGAGGATGAGGAGGACGATGGTTGTGCTGCCATGGAGACAGGGACGGATACAGCCGGTCCCAATGTGCCAGTCGTCGATCTAGACGACGAGGAGACTGAGGAGGAGGCAGCTGCACCACCACCACGTCCTGCTAGGCACAGAGTCCGCAGATTTAGAGATACGGCAGCACATCAGAGGATCAACGACCTCACCGATCAGATGATCGACTCCTACGCCGCTCTTACAGTTGATATCGGTGAGCGCCTTGATGACGAGCGCCGAGAGATGGAGAGTCGGACACAACAGATGCTGGAGAGCCAGCACTATCAGCGCCAGATGATGGAGATCCAGTTCCAGCACACTATGGGCTACCCTTTTGACCCATCCCAGTACCCGTACGTACCATACCCACCACCACCACCAGCAGATCAGGACTAGAGCTTGCAGGGATTTCTTTTATTTATTTATTATGCAGCTCAGCTTATGTCCGGTGAGTACACTTCTTCTAGACTTATTTTGACCAATTGGGACAATGTGTCCCAAGTATGGGGTATTTGGATTTATGATTTGACATTATGTGTATGCTTGTATGACTCTATTTGGATATTATTGTTTTATCTTGCTCTATGTGTTTATCTAGAACTACATGCATGCATACAGGTTATTTGATTGAGAAAAACGTCAAAACTGGTTAAGAAAAAAATTTTATGACCTCGACCGAAGTGATTCTGACCAATCGAGGTGCAGTACCTCGGTTAACTTAGAACATCTCGACCGAGGTGGTTTAACAGAGACAGTTTTCGAAATGATTTTTGTGCTTCGTATCTGGATATGACCTCAGTGAAGATTTTGTTTGCAGACTGGTTTTGAAATCTTTATATGTTTGAAAGGTTTTATGATATGTTTAAGTTGCTAAATGCTTTGTTTGAAATTTGTGGCATGTTTAATACTCTGTTTTTATCCAAATTATGTTGAATTTGAAGGTTGACACCACATGATGAGTTCTCTCACTTTCTTCCTGAGATGATTAAGGCAATTCATTCTCTTCTCTTCTTCTTCTTGATCATGCTTAGCCCCTTATATACATATTTGCGTCCCTTTACCTATCCGGGAATTTGGAAGCAAGCAAGTGAAAAGCAAGTGAAAGAAAAGTTGAGATGTTGGGTGGAAGTTAGAAAGAAACAAATAGGTTTGGGGAATTCAATCATGATGATGAGTAACTCGGCACCATTCACATAGCCGGGTGTTTGTGTCTTGCCAAAGTCGGATTGAGCGATATTCCTAACGGATCATGGTATGTGCATCAAGGGTTTGAGGCATCTCGAGAAATTGATGATTGCTGATTTCCTAGGCTTCGGTTATTGTGCACCTATGTCCATGCATCCCAAAAAGTAAAAAAGTAAAATAAGCAAAGCTTATTGGTGGAAGATGTTGAAGTTCAAAGGAAGTGAAGTAAGATCCTTTTCCCGGAATCTAGCACCACATTCCCTATATGCATCCCACCCTCACACGTTTCTTTACCTTCTCTTGAAAAGTCCTTGAGACCTCGAGCTTGTTGATTGACTTGGTGGTTTAAACTGAATTATACATGATTAATTTCGATAATTATGATTTATTATGCATGCTATGATTTTATGCAAAGATGAACAACTTTCCTATATTTATAAAATGTTTTGATCATGTTTTGATTTTAAATTCCATGAAGCATTCTCTTAGAGTGATCTATGAGTGGAGCACACCACTAAAATGTTTTGAAAGACTTTTTCATTGATTTTTATGACTTATAATCCATTCTATGTTGTACTTAAGATTTTAAATTTTCTTAGGGACAAGCAAGGGACAAGTATGGGGTATTTTGATAGCATGAATTATAGTCTATATTCAGGAGTTAAGGAGTCATTGGAGCTACATTCAAGAGCTTAAGAAAGAACCCAGGAAGCATGGAATTGAATTAAAGATTTACTTTGGACCAGATTTGAGAGATTTCACCTTCAGCTGAGAGTCACCTCGGTCAGCTACAGTACCACCTCGACCGAGGTGATCTTGAGGAGCGCCCCGACCGAGGCGAATATTCTGACGCGGCGAGATATATTTTTATTTGGCTGAGATCTTTTATTTTGGAAGGAGAGATCTTATATTTTTGGGCTGGATTTCTGGAAGGAAGATAATATATTTTAGGGATCTATTTATGAGATATGGATATATTTTATTAAGAAATTATATTTGTAAGATATTTTATCTTTGGAAGATAATTCTCCTATATAAAGGGTTGGATTTTCCCCAAGTTCAACCATGCTTAGAGGGCTGATAGCATCCAGCAATTAAGGGATTTTCTCCAGAGTTTTGAAGGAAGGAAGATTGAAGATCAATCTAGGAAGGATTGATAGCTTATTATAGCTTTTGTGAAGGGTTTTGTAAGACTTCCTTAGATTCCCTTCTTGTTGATTGTCTTGTTGGATTTGTGATCCAAGGAACGCCTATTTGTTTGATATTTGATTCAGTTATTGAAACCTTGTTCTTAAGGTTTTTGTGTTCAAATATTCATTCTCTTCCCTTATATTTGATTATTGCTTTCATGATAATGAGTGGCTAATTTCTTTGTGCGATTCTAGGGTGATTGGCTGAAGGTTGTGGGAAAAACAATGATAGAATAATCTTAAATTCTAGTAGGACCCTGAAAGCTCGAGTCTTTATCCTTAACCCTAGAACATCTCGTTCAGTCGATGAACATCTCTGTTGGGGTGGAACTTGACTGACCGAGGTGACTTATTTGATCCATAACTGAGAGTTAAGTGTTAGAGTTTGCCAAATCCTATTCTTATTACACATTTCCTGGTTTAATGCAAGCTTAGGATGAGACTTACCCGGTAATTCCTTTGTTTGTTTACTTATGATCATAAGAATAGGTAATAAAGGTTTGTCCTTTATTGAGGTTTGAGTGTGCCTTCATCCCATCTTTGTGAGTTAGCCTGAGACTTACCCGGTAAAGGTTGATTATATTCCCTTAGTTGGTGTGTTGGTTTGAGATTATAGTTCCTTTCCTTAGTACCTTGAGACTTACCCGGTGATAGGTTCTTTTGTTTGGGATTGTGAGTAGTGAGACTTACCCGGTGATCTATTCCACTTTAGTAACACCTTCCCTTCGCAAAATCTCAACTTTGTCCGCTTATCTTGAGATCTTGAGTTGGAACCACAACTAGATGCTTTAATCCCTAGAATTAGCATATTTCCTTAATTGACTATATTATCATCTTTGATTGCTTTAATTGCTTTTGTGGTTAGTTGTAATATTGACAACCTATACTTGCTTGTGTTTCACCTAAGTCCCTGAGATCGACACCCCGGAATTCTTGCTTTTACTACGATTGACCCGTACACTGCGGGTTTGCATCCTTGTTTTAAGGATACATCTTGGGTTATAAATTCTAAGCTTGCACACACCATTTGGAGCGAACAGAAGTTTTAAAGCGGTTTAAAAGTGACTGATGGACTAATATTCCTCACCCTATTGGAGAGGGTAGCTTCAGTTTTCCACGGAGACTAAGTTTGGGAACTGAGTTTGAGAATTTCAGTGGAGAGATACCTACCAGACACGGGTTAGGTTATCATATTAGAGGATCAGACAGTTGAGCCGGATGATACCGGTGAGATATCCGATAACCACTCTAGAACGTGGTAGCAGGCGCTTGTGATCTAAATACCTGAAAAGATTTAAGATTTAGTGGTTTTATGAAAAGTTGATAAGGCTACCTAAGATACTAGGGATAGTAAGAGATGTAACCTTTCAAAGACCTATGTAGTGATAGTTGTAACCTCGAGAGTGACGAGTTAGGGCTTGACCTTGGATGTGTGATATTGTTTGACTGCTTGTTTATTTCATGATTGAGTGTTTAGTCAGTGATGTGTGTTTTTGGTAATCTTGATGTGCGGGAAACATAGATGTGGAAACGATGAGACTTTTGTGTAGTGATCAAACACACCCATTTGGTGCTTTAAAGGCCGATCAAGATTGTCTTACCCTAAGTTTCGGGACGAAACTAATTTTGAGGGGAATCTGATTTAACGACCAGTTTTTTATCGTTACACTTTGATAGGGTTAGAGAAGTTTAGGAAACGAATAAAAATTTAGTGAGACTAGGACATACCAGTTTATTTATGGAAGTCATTTAATTAAGTACCTTGTTCTAAGTTTCGGGACAAAACTTGTTTTAAGGGGGTACTGATGTAATATCCGGAATTTTTATTCCGTTTAATTGCGAATCAATTCGGACTTCGAGCCGTTGACGGTTCCCATTTTATCTAGTATTTCTATCTTAAAACATTTTATCATTTTATGTAGAATTTCATTCACATAAAATGATAGAATTATATCAAACCCTAATTCTTATAATTATTTATCATTTTATGTAGAATTTAATTCACATAAAATGATAGAATTATATCAAACCCTAATTCTTATAATTAATCCTTAACGACGACTTTAGACGAGATCATGACAAGGCTGAGACGAGACTGTGACAAAGCTGTGACGAGACCATGACAGAGCTGAGACGAGGTCATGACGAAGCCCAACAACTCTGTGACGAAGTCATGCATGGGCCTGACAAAGCCATGACGAGTTTTTGACAAGTTTTGACAAACTCAGCCCACATAATTTTGACTCTTATTTTGAGCCCATCTTTCTCTTGCTTCAGCCCACTCCTTGCCTTTTTCTTGCTGAAGACAGCTGCAACCCATCTGCTCCTCCCTCGTCCCAGCACGACCAGCTCAGTGAGGTAGACGGTCAGATGCATTAGTACCATTCCACGTTGGTAAACGGGGACAGGGACGAGGTTTGAGAATCCCTCGTGTCACAAAATAAGTATCATTAGTAATAACCTATCACCTAATTAAAGATAATAAAAGGATTGAGTGTTGCATGTAGATTGTGTATGTTGTGTGTTTGTGCTTTTACCTTTATATTTATGCATAGAATGATAGCTAACGGTTTTATACCGCTTGTAAGTGTCTTGCAGGTTGTTCGCCCCTAAAGGTGTGTGCAAATAAGCTTTAAATTTATAAAACTAGAATCAAGCAAGCGAACCCGCAGTGTACGGATCGGCGTAGATTAGCAAGTATTCCAAAGTATCGAACACAGGGATTTGGGTGGGAACAAATTCAATCGCAGATTATCAAGCGAGTAAATATGAGAGTTTTGCAAGTATTGGGAAAACAACAATCCTGAAGATCCAAGTATCGAGCTGTGGCAATCGATTCAAGATATACTAATGATATAAAGACAGAGTTGAGATATGCAAAGGTATACTAATGTAAGGTAATCGTACGGTGAAGTTCCAAAAACCTTATATGACTCACTTACAAGACACTCTCTATACAGGTTGTTGAGGCTTCAATATAGAAAGGTTCTAAAGGCAAGAATTAATGTCAAATACCCAAACTTGCAATCCAAGGATCAAGACTAACTTAACCGATTACGGTTGTGACACTCACAATCGAGGTAGAGGTTGTTGAGGCTTCACTACCACCTAGAAAAGGCAAGCCTAAACTAAGTTAAAGCAAATCTTTAACTTTGGATTAAAGTAAAAGCAGGTTCGTAAACTTAAGGGAAATTACGGGTAGATCTTGAGACTCCACGGCCGTGGAACTCAAGATCAAACCGTGATTTAGGGTTCGTCAACGATTCTCTCAAACTCTCAGGGTCTAATCTGTTTACGATCGATCTATCATCATCTAAGCCACAACTATCAATCCTTCACCTTAGAATTGTTAAGGGTTTTTAGCCAATAACAGTCATGTTGATATCAAATTCAAAGATTAAAAGATTGAAAGATGAAAACTTCCGAAAACTTTCAATAAACTTCAAACCAATCTCAAAGTCACAATCAATAACGAGTGTTATCAATAGATTCAAAATAAACCAAACAAACACAATCTTAGGAAAGAAGGAAGAACGGGATGTCAATCCGTCTTCTAAATCAAACCTAAACAAGAAGAGAAATCCTCTTGCAACAATCTTCTAAAAGCTTCAAGCTTCCGTCAATCCGGAAATCTCAACAGCAATCTCCACCAAAAGTGCGAGATTAGGGCAAAATCCCAATACGAACTTCGATCTCCAATGAGATGCAAATGCTTCCAAACGAGGGTTGTGCCGCTAAGCAAAGGTGCGTCTAAACGGGGCTAAGCGCGGATGACGGAATCTTGCTTCGTCCGTCTTTTTATAGTGCAAGATAAGATATCGGCCCGGCCCAATCTTCAAAAGATTGTGGCTTCAAAGTGTGGCGAGAAAGATCGCCAAGATCACGGTCGTGGAAGGTTCCACGACCGTAATTTAGAGTGTGGAAAGTGTCACGGTTTGAACCATGGTTTCCACGACCGTAATAGTTACTGGAATGCATCACGCCTCTCTTTGCAGGGTTCCACGGCCGTGGAACTAAACGTGGTTTGTAGTACGGCCGTATTTTAGAGCGTGGTTTAGGGCAAGAACGTGATTCTTCCCTAGACTCGTGCATTCCTCAAGTTGAACTCCAATTTGCTCCTAAGAATGCCCTTAATTCATGGACATACTCAATCAACTCTCCTTTGCTCGATTTCGTTCGGAAATGACTATCAATCACCTATAATTAACATAAAGCTAGTGTAGACATCCATATCGACAATATAGGCAAACTAGCTCACAAATGCAACAATGCTAAATCAAAGACTATCAATATGAATCAAATACTCTTGGAAAACGTGCCTAAAATATCACAATATTTCATGCTAACAAATAACCCCATACTTAACACTTGCTTGTCCCTAAGCAAGGTCTTTTAAAAAGCTTTAAACAAGAGTTAGGATGAAATATGTGTACCTTCTCAAAGCAATACTTCTTTTGGAGGAATATGCCTTCTAAAGAATAGATCATTCTCAAACCTTGCTTCAATTGTTTATAAGACTTTCATACACTTATCCAAAGAGTAAAAAGTAAAGAAAACTCATGAATCAATTAAACTTCTAAACAAGCATCATAACCTTCAAACATTATCAAAATCAATCATAAGAAACTTCAGTTTAGATCACCAAGTCATATAACATTCTTTTGATCTTAAGGACTTTCAAAGAAAAGGTCTAGAATGTGGAAAGGGAAGGAAACTTTAAGGAATGTGGTGCATGAATCCGGGAAAGTGGACAACTACCCTTCTTCTTCTTTTGCGGTTTCCGCAACACTTCAACTTAGAGCTTCACTCTTCTTCCTTCCGTTTTTCGACTTTACTTTTGGAGTTATGGATAGAGGTGCACAAAAACCGAAGCCTAGGAGATTGGCGTTTCTCAATTTTTATGAGATGCCTCAAACCCTTAGCGCACATACCATAATCCGCTAGAAATATCGCTCAATCCGACTTTGGCAAGACACAAACACCCGGCTATGTGAATGGTGCCGAGTTACTCATCATCATGATTGACTTCCCCAAACCTAGAATTCCTTTCTATTCTTTTGATTGCAAACAATTGCTCTCATGGCCCTCCCACATCAAACATGCCTTTTTCATTCACTTCTCCAAATTCCCGGATAGGTAAAGGAGGCTAATATTTTAATGAGGAGCTAAAAATGATCAAAGAAAGAAGAAAGAAAAATCGAATTGCCTTAATCATCTCAACAAGAAGTATAAGAACTTATAGTGTGATTTCAACTTCAATTTTTCAACATGATTTAGGTAACATTCTTCACATTATGAAACTTGCAAAAGAGGTAAAATTCATTCATTCAAATTCTTTTCAATTCACTATTCTTTTAAGCATGCAATTGTCATCAAACTCAATTCACAAGTAGTGATTATCATAGAAATCATCTCAATTCATTAGAAGCACAAAATTTTCAAAATTTGTCAATTTTTATGGGTTTTTTTAAGTTCTTTTTCATGTAATGCAATAATGAAACGTGCAACAATATAATGAACATGCAAATAGTCTCGAATAGAAGCAAGCATAGTGAGTAAGAGTTATTACAAACTTTTAGTACATCCCACCCCATACTTAGGACGAACATTGTCCCTAATGTTCAAAAGAAAGAAAGAAAAGAAGAAAAGAAAAAGAAACTCACAAAGTGGTGGCGGAATGTCTAAAGCGAACGCTCAATCATCAAATCTCATCACTGCGGCGCTGGTGGAGGCGGGAATGGAGAGAAGTTGGGATCATAGAACCGCCCAAACTGCTGGCGGTAGACGTCTCTCATCATGTGGTCGAGGTCGTCTAGGCGTCCGTCTCTAGCATCGGCTCGGATCTCCAATGCTCCTACTCTCTCTGAAAGTCCGGTAGCCCAATCCGGCATCTGCTCGTACCATCCCGGGGCCTGACTGTACCATGCTGGAGCGTCGGATGGTGCTGGTGGTGGTGCTGGTGCTGCTGCCTGCTCTGTAGACCAAGGAGGGGGAACGCCATACCATGTAGGAGGTGTGGTCATCCACGTAGGCCTCTCACTCACGCTAGCGCGGCGAGAAGACGAGCCTGAAGCTCTAGCTGGACGTGGAGAACGTCTAGGTGCATCGGGGGCTGCCTCCGGCTGGTCCGGAAACGTGCCAAACTCCTCCTCAGCTCCTCCTCCACTCTCAAACTGATCTCCCATCTCCTCCTCAACAACCGGCGGTGGGACATATGGGGGAGCTGCTATCCTATTCGCATGCATAGCAGCGAACGTCTCCTTCCAATTATGGCGTCCTGCCATAATGGAGTACTCCGGTAGCCACTTTATACCCCTACCCGTCCTGCTCTCCCATGGCACGCCCGCATAAGGCGGACCTCTATGTGTGGGGAAAATGAGACCCCTAACCATGAAAGCATGTAGCCCTAAAGGTACGGCCGGTATACGGGTGCAAGCAGAAAAATCAACACCAAAGCTCTTAGCAATGTGGGTAACTATCCCACCATATCCTATGTTGCCCTTCTTCTTATTCTTGAGCTTGCTCATAGTAGCAGCCAAGAGAGTAGCACAATCAGCACGGCATCCATAAAGCATGGAGTAAAGCAAGAACAGCTCATCCGTCTTGATCTTTTGGGGCGTCTCCGTCCTAGGAAAGAGACACTCCAAAAGAACACGGTGAGCTATCTTCAAAACTAGGTGGTCCATCAACCTAGCCTTGGTGTCAGCGGGCTGCCAGCGGTCCTCGCTAGCGTAAATCATCGCCACCTCCTCCCAAAAGTCCTTGGCGTAAACGCCACTAGGAAATCGACCGTTAAAGGTCTCCTGAAACCCGAAAATGGTCCCAAACTCACGGATGCTCAAATGGTAGTCTCTCTCCATGAGACGGAAAGAGACGGTCCTATCTACATGGCTGTGCTCAAAGGATGTCACAACGTCCCGTGTAATCTCCTCATAGGCGTCCTCTCGGATAGCCGAGAAGACAATAAGTCCGGCTCTATCCAAGAGCCAAGTGAGATCATCAACAATGTTGAGAGGAGTTAGATCCTCCAACAACAAGTATATAGGGCCAATCACTGGCCTCTCCTTGATCCTCTCGAGTGCATCGAGATGATCGTCGTGTATGGTCGGGATTCTAGGGTGAGGGGGTGAGGATGGAGGTGAAGGTGAGGATGGAGGTGAAGGGGAAGAGGGTGGTGGTGCCCTAGAGGATGAGGAGGAGGAGGGATTACCCTTCCTCTTCTTATTCTGATCATTCTTCTTCTCTTTTATACTTCCCGAAACTCTTCTCACAAAATCCATTCTAGTCAAAATTACGGTCTGTTCTTATGAAAACCACGGCCGTAATTCCCCCAGAGACCGTGATTCGTCTCAGAAAATCACAAATCTCAGCAAATCAGCTATTAATCTCCACAACAGGCAGTCCTAGTCTAATTTCTTCCAATCTCAATCAGTTCTTCCTAAAAATCACTAACAAAAACGAACCAAATTGCCAAGAATCAAAAAGAGAGAAAAAAACCTATTTTTCGGATTGAAAAATCCGAATTGCGCGTTCGTTGATGAATTTCCGCTCGATTCGTCGCTTGGATCTTGTTTGTGGTTGGATTTGCTTCAGTTTAGGAAGAAGAATCGTTGAAAACGATTAGGAAATGAGGATTTGAGAGAGGGTCGTGGATTTTCGGCAATTAGGTCGTGGAAAGAGGGGTTTTGGGATGAATTTTGTGAAGAATGTGGCTTATATAGTCGAAGGCAAAATTTTGAAAATCACGGTCTGTCGGGGTGTTCCACGGCCGTGGAAGTGTACGGAACCGTGGTTTTGGTGATTTTTCAAAGGCTTTTGGAAATTACGGGTACTGTATCTGTCACGACCATGGTTTAGGCCGTGGAACCCTCTGTAAAGCTCCAAAGTCCAATTTTCGTCACTTTTCTTCAACATTATCCTTTCCTTTCCCTTTTCCATCGTTCCTACATCCAAAAACACGAGCATACCGGAAGGAATCGAGGCAAAAACAAAGCAAAAACGTCTATACTAAGCTAATCTATGAATCGAAAACAAAATAAAAATGCAATACCTTGGGTTGCCTCCCAAGAAGCGCTTTGTTTAAGGTCCGTAGCTAGACCAAACTCGCACCTATTCGAGTGCGGTAGGCGCGAACTCATCAGCTTGGAGTTCCGGCGTATACTTCTTGAGTCGTTGGCCGTTCACCTTAAAAGTTTCGCTCGCTTCACCCCATACTTCAACTGCACCATGGGGGAAAATACGCTTAATTAGAAAAGGTCCGGTCCAACGAGATTTAAGCTTACATGGAAAGAGACGAAGCCTTGAATTGAAGAGGAGAACTTGATCTCCTTCTTTGAAGTCCTTTGGAATGATATGCTTATCATGCCAACGCTTTGCTCTCTCCTTATAGATCTTAGCGTTTTCATAAGCGTTCAAGCGGAGTTCATCCAGCTCATTGATGTCTAGGAGACGCTTCTCTCCCGCTTCCTTCATGCTGAAGTTCAACCACTTTATAGCCCAAAACGCTTTGTGCTCCAACTCTACCGGCAAGTGACAAGACTTCCCATACACAAGGTTGTATGGTGTGGTTCCTATGGGAGTCTTGTATGCAGTCCGGTATGCCCATAATGCATCGTCGAGCTTCAAGGACCAATCCTTCCTAGTCCTTGAAACCGTCTTCTCTAGAATTCCTTTGATCTCCCTATTTGAGATCTCAACTTGTCCACTCGTTTGTGGATGGTAAGGGGTAGAGATCTTGTGAGTAACCCCATACTTAGCTAGAAGAGCTTCAAAGCGCCGGACAATGAAGTGAGAACCTCCATCACTAATGATCGTTCTTGGTGTCCCAAATCGCGGGAAAATGGTCTTGTTGAAGAACTTAACCACCACCATGGCATCATTGGTGGGAGAGGCAATTGCTTCCACCCATCTAGAAATGTAATCCACCGCCAATAGTATGTATTGGTTTCCACAAGAGGATGGGAATGGTCCCATGAAATCGACTCCCCAAACGTCGAAAATCTCCACCTCTTGGATGTTGTTGAGGGGCATCTCATTCCTCCTAGAGATATTGCCTGTTCTTTGACAAGCATCGCAGCAAGAAACAAAGGATTGCACATCTATAAACAAAGTAGGCCAAAAGAATCCAGATTGCAATACATTTGCGCTAGTCTTGTTCGAACTAGCGTGTCCTCCACAAGGTAGTGAATGACAATGACGGATGAAACTTTGCATCTCATATTCCGGCACACATCGCCGAATGATGCCATCCGGACCTCTCTTGAAGAGGAGAGGCTCGTTCTAATAGTACTCCCGGACGTCCTTAAAGAACTTCTTCCTTTGTGCGTAAGATAGTCCGGGTGGTATCTCCTGACAAACCAAATAGTTAACAAAATCAACAAACCATGGTTCGTTACCTTTGGAGATCACATCAATGCACTCCTCAATAAGGTGTAAGTGTTCGTCCGGAAAGGAGTCGTCGATGGGTAAATGGTCGTCCTCTAGATGTGTTAGGCGACTCAAATGATCTGCAACAGAATTTTCTGCACCTTTCTTGTCGCGGATCTCAAGATCGAATTCTTGTAGGAGAAGAATCCATCTAATTAGCCTTGGTTTCGCATCTTTCTTCGCAAGGAGGTACCGGATCGCAGCATGATCCGTGTAGACAATCACCTTTGCACCTACAAGATAAGAGCGAAACTTGTCAATAGCATAGACAATGGCTAGAAACTCTTTTTCGGTAGTGGCGTAGTTGAGCTGCGCTTCATCTAGCGTCTTGCTAGCATAGTATATGGCATGGGTTGCCCCTTCCTTTCGTTGTCCAAGAACAGCTCCAATAGCTACGTCACTAGCATCGCACATAATCTCAAAGGGAAGAGTCCAATCCGGAGGTTGGATAATAGGTGCTGAAATTAGAGCTTTCCGAATGGTGTTAAACGCATCCAAACATTCCTGCGAAACTCAAAAACCGCATCCTTCATCAATAGATTAGTGAGAGGTTTTGATATCATAGAAAAGTCCTTAATGAAACGTCTATAAAATCCAGCATGTCCTAGGAAACTTCTTATCCCTTTCACCGAAATTTGGGGAGGAAGCTTCTCTATGGTCTCTATCTTAGCTTTGTCTACTTCTATCCCTCTACTAGAGACTAAGTGGCCTAATACAATTCCTTCCTTAACCATAAATTGACACTTCTCCCAATTAAGAACTAGGTTAGTGTCTTCACATCTTTGCAAAACAAGAGAAAGGTTAGAAAGGCAATCGTTAAAAGATGAACCGTATACGGAGAAGTCGTCCATGAAGACTTCCATGATTTCCTCTACGTATTCGGAGAAGATGGCCATCATGCACCGTTGGAAGGTGGATGGGGCGTTGCAAAGCCCGAACGGCATTCTCCTATAAGCAAACGTACCCCATGGGCACGTGAATGTGGTCTTCTCTTGATCATCCGGATGTATCGGGATCTGAAAGAAACCACTATAACCGTCAAGGTAGCAAAAATGTGAATGTTGTGCTAACCTTTCAAGCATTTGATCAATGAATGGCAATGGAAAATGATCCTTCCGTGTTGCATTGTTGAGCTTGCGGTAGTCTATTCACATCCGCCATCCAGTCACGGTTCGGGTAGGAATGAGTTCGTTGTTTTTGTTGGTGATGACCGTCATTCCTCCCTTCTTCGGAACTACTTGAACCGGACTCACCCACTTACTATCGGAGATAGGGTAGATGATACCTGCATCAAGAAGCTTAAGAATTTCCTTCTTGACAACCTCCTTCATGGTCGGATTCAACCGCCTTTGAGGTTGTCTTGAAGTTCTAAAATCTTCCTCCATTAGTATCTTATGCATGCATAGGGAGGGTTTAATTCCTACTAAGTCCTCAATAGTATAGCCTATAGCTTTCCTATGTTTCATAAGGACAATCATGAGCTGATTATGTTCATCTATGCTTAGATTGGAACTAACAATAACCGGAAAGGTAGAATTAGATCCTAGAAAAGCGTACCTTAGATGAGTAGGAAGTGGTTTGAGTTCCATTGCTTTCGGAGCTTCCAAAGATCCTTGAGAAGTGTCCGATGTCTCCTTAGAAGTTTCTAAGGGTGATGAGTGTGTGGGAGAAGAATCAGAAGAAGTTGAAGAAGTGTCTCGATCACTCCTTTCCACGCCCAAAATTACGGGTTCCTCATGGCTTCCACGGCCGTGGTTTAGGGCATGGAAGGGAAATACGGTTGTCACATCTTCTCCACGACCGTATAACTCCCTGGAGTGAGGCACGATTTTGGTTGTGAAATCCACGGCCGTGGAATACAGGGTATAACCGTGGATTCTCACGTTTTCTGCCTCATCGTGAAGTTTCTCAAACTCCACTTCACCTATCTCTTCTTGTGCTTCTAAGGCTTCAATTGCCTCATTGCACTCTTCTTCTTCCCCTACATTGGTTAGACTCATAGTGATAACCTTTTGTAAAGGATCGTTAAAGAGAATCGCACTTACCTCCTCCCTAGATAAACCTTCTTCATCTTGGATATCGAAAATATCCTCATCAAAGATTGGCTCCTTCACTAGAGTAGAAAGAACGAACTCTACTTTCTCCTCTCCTATGTCAAAAGGGAGTCTACCATTCTTGCAATGGACTATGCAGCCGGAAGTTGCAAGAAACGGTCTTCCGAGTATGATCGGGACCGGACTATCTGCAGGAATTTCAAGCACGACAAAATCAATGGGAACAAAGAATTTACCTAGCTTGACCGGGACGTCTTCTACAATACCGACGGGGCGAGTGATGGATCGATTCGCCATGTTCCTGCCTGTCACGCGGGTGACCCAGGTTCGATCCCCGGCAACGGCGCCAAAAACTTGTTCGCCCCTAAAGGTGTGTGCAAATAAGCTTTAAATTTATAAAACTAGAATCAAGCAAGCGAACCCGCAGTGTACGGATCGGCGTAGATTAGCAAGTATTCCAAAGTATCGAACACAGGGATTTGGGTGGGAACAAATTCAATCGCAGATTATCAAGCGAGTAAATATGAGAGTTTTGCAAGTATTGGGAAAACAACAATCCTGAAGATCCAAGTATCGAGCTGTGGCAATCGATTCAAGATATACTAATGATATAAAGACAGAGTTGAGATATGCAAAGGTATACTAATGTAAGGTAATCGTACGGTGAAGTTCCAAAAACCTTATATGACTCACTTACAAGACACTCTCTATACAGGTTGTTGAGGCTTCAATATAGAAAGGTTCTAAAGGCAAGAATTAATGTCAAATACCCAAACTTGCAATCCAAGGATCAAGACTAACTTAACCGATTACGGTTGTGACACTCACAATCGAGGTAGAGGTTGTTGAGGCTTCACTACCACCTAGAAAAGGCAAGCCTAAACTAAGTTAAAGCAAATCTTTAACTTTGGATTAAAGTAAAAGCAGGTTCGTAAACTTAAGGGAAATTACGGGTAGATCTTGAGACTCCACGGCCGTGGAACTCAAGATCAAACCGTGATTTAGGGTTCGTCAACGATTCTCTCAAACTCTCAGGGTCTAATCTGTTTACGATCGATCTATCATCATCTAAGCCACAACTATCAATCCTTCACCTTAGAATTGTTAAGGGTTTTTAGCCAATAACAGTCATGTTGATATCAAATTCAAAGATTAAAAGATTGAAAGATGAAAACTTCCGAAAACTTTCAATAAACTTCAAACCAATCTCAAAGTCACAATCAATAACGAGTGTTATCAATAGATTCAGAATAAACCAAACAAACACAATCTTAGGAAAGAAGGAAGAACGGGATGTCAATCCGTCTTCTAAATCAAACCTAAACAAGAAGAGAAATCCTCTTGCAACAATCTTCTAAAAGCTTCAAGCTTCCGTCAATCCGGAAATCTCAACAGCAATCTCCACCAAAAGTGCGAGATTAGGGCAAAATCCCAATACGAACTTCGATCTCTAATGAGATGCAAATGCTTCCAAACGAGGGTTGTGCCGCTAAGCAAAGGTGCGTCTAAACGGGGCTAAGTGCGGATGACGGAATCTTGCTTCGTCCGTCTTTTTATAGGGCAAGATAAGATATCGGCCCGGCCCAATCTTCAAAAGATTGTGGCTTCAAAGTGTGGCGAGAAAGATCACCAAGATCACGGTCGTGGAAGGTTCCACGACCGTAATTTAGAGCGTGGAAAGTGTCACGGTTTGAACCATGGTTTCCACGACCGTAATAGTTACTGGAATGCATCATGCCTCTCTTTGCAGGGTTCCACGGCCGTGGAACTAAACGTGGTTTGTAGTACGGCCGTATTTTAGAGCGTGGTTTAGGGCAAGAACGTGATTCTTCCCTAGACTCGTGCATTCCACAAGTTGAACTCCAATTTGCTCCTAAGAATGCCCTTAATTCATGGACATACTCAATCAACTCTCCTTTGCTCGATTTCATTCGGAAATGACTCTCAATCACCTATAATTAACATAAACCTAGTGTAGACATCCATATCGACAATATAGGCAAACTAGCTCACAAATGCAACAATTCTAAATCAAAGACTATCAATATGAATCAAATACTCTTGGAAAACGTGCCTAAAATATCACAATATTTCATGTTAACACAGGTTAAGACAGTTGTAGAGAGATCCGGAGGGAATGGTCAGCCGGGTCCACGTACTCATTTAGTTTGGGACGGGGATGTCTTTTGTTCTTCCTATGTTTCGTTTTGGTACCTTTGCTTTGTAAGGCTGATACATATTCTTCATGTATATATATTGTTTAAAGTTTTCAAATGTTTTAAATACTTTTGTGCCTTGTTGTAAGATCCTAGTGAAATATGTTGTCAAACTAAGGTCGGGACCCATTTTAAGGTCCTAACCAGTAGCTCCCCGAGTTCTCAGAATTTGGGGTGTTACAAGCTAATGGTTTCATACCATGATGTAGACGCCTTGTAGGATAGGTGAGCTGTTGAGTGATCTGGCAGGGTGACAGACCGAGGACTCTTGTACATTAGGAGGTTATGGCTTTTGGGGTTGTTTATGTTTCCCTCCTACGTGAGGATGATGTTTTGTATACCTCCTATGTGAGGGTTATGTTTGATACTCGGCTATGATCTTGTTTACCTTTTGGTTGTACAGTTTTATACAGTTTTATGTATTTGTATTCTATCTGTCAGTGTCATATTGTAAGGTCTAGTGAACCTTGTTGTTAGGCTAAGGTCAGGATCACTTTGAGATCCTAGCCCACTATGGCATTCCGAGTCCTACCGATTCGGGGTGTTACAAAGTTGGTATCAGAGCCTTAGGTTGACAAAAATGGCACTTAATACCTACAATGAGGTTTGATAGGTAAAATAAACAAAACCCACAAGGGTCTGACGTTTTCAAAAGATTTTGGTTTTAAAAGTGTTGTTTTGGGATAGAATGTACAAGAGTCGTCACCTCTGCCATGGATCTCTATAGTATATATATATATATATATATATATATATATATATATATATATATATATATATATATTTATAATGGATTATGTGTATGTGTGTTATCTATATATATATATCTACATATGGCCTATATAGACCCTTAAAAGTTAGGTTGCATACCCCGCAGATGGCTCGGACTAGAGCTGCTTCTGCTGTAGGCCGGGTAGAGGTAGACCACCTCTTTCTCTGGGCATGATAGGATAGGGACTAGTTCCCACTACTGATCCACTAGTGGTGGAGGAGGTACATGAGGAGATTATTGAGAATGTCGTCCCAAAGACAATGAGTGGTGGACCTAGGAAACAACATTGACATCGAGTCCAGTCAGATGACTCGGATCGTGTCTCCATGAGGGGGCCAGAGATTCGTGACTACATCAGACGGGTTGAGGAGGCTGCCAGAGCTGGAAGACGGGCCCCAGATCTACCAATGCATGAGAGATCATCTAAGATGTCCCAGGGAGCCACTTAGGTGCCGGCTATGCCGGCACGTGTTGTTGAGAATGTTCGAGCTCCAAAGGAGTATAGAGGGTCTCAACTAGATACTTGGTTGAAGGAATTTCATCAGCTAGGAGTACCACCTTTCTCTGGAAAGGTAGGGTTAGAGACGGAGGTCCTGATCGGGAATGTGGACTCAACTTTAGAGTCTATCAGATGCCCTGAGGACAGACGGATAGAGTTAGTTCAGACTTTATTCCCTGACCTTACTCATCAGTGGTGGAGGACCGTATGAGCTAGAGCCACTAGCTACGAGCAAATGAGGAGGATGATTAGAGAGCAGTTTTGCCCTGCCTCATTGAGGAGGGAGAAGCTGCAGGATTTTATGGAGGCCAGCTTTGAGGATGTGCCGATTGTAGATGCCATCAGCCGCTTCCGGACCGAGTTGGCTTTGCTAGGTCCAGTTGCACCTTCTGAGGACCAGCATGTGTACCTATTCTCCCGTCGGCTGAGGGAGAGTACACGTTCATACATGGTGGGATTCCATTGTGAGTCCTTGGTAGATTACTAAGATCTGGCTTTAACTTATGAGCGAGAGAGAGCTAGTTAGAGGAGGGCTTCTCCGATGGGACGGTCTGAGAAGAGGCAGCGCACTAGGCAGACAAGTGGTGCTGGAGGAGCATTTGGTTCTGGGCGGAGCCAGAGACGTCACAGTTACCCCTCATCTGCATTGACTGCAGAGAAGGGACGACAGTGTTATAACTATAGTGATCCTAGACATTTGAGACCAGAGTATACGACACCAGTTGTTACTTGCTTCACCTATGGTAGACCAGGTCATAGAGCTGCCTTTTGTAGGCAGGGTGGAGTTGCATCACAGTAGGGTTCTTTACCTGCTAGTGTCACAGGAGGTGGTCAGAGGACACCTTAGCAGCAAACACAGGGACAACAAAGAGTCCCAAATCGTCCTTCTACTCAAGGATCTACTCCCGGGCTGAGTATGTAGAGGTCATGGTGGGAGTACCACTGACACCGAAGGAGCTCACGGTAGAGTTTTTGAGCTGAGGAGTGTAGAGGAGCCGCCTGCACCGGCTGCTACAGGTACAATTCTGCTTCATGGTTTACCTGTTAGAGTTTTGTTTGATACGGGTGCTACGCATTCCTTTATTTCTTATGTATGTGTTGAGCGCTTGAGTTTAGCTACTATAGAGGGGATACCCTTTACTATAGGGTTACTGATAGCATGTATTATAGTCTATATTTTGTGATTGGTTTGGATGTTTTATCTTCATAAATCTGCATGTATGGATGTATATTCTTTGATCATTATGTTGATTTGTCCACCTTTGCGAGAATCGAGGTCTACACCTAGTTTTGTTGTAATTGTAGGGAAAATGGAACGTTTTGGAACGAAATGGAGCTAAGGAAGCTAAGGAGTCATTGAAGCTACATTTTGGAACATTGGGGAGCTACAAAGAAAGCATAGGAACCATGGAAGTTGGACAGAAGAATGATTTTGGATCAGAGTAGAGAGATTTACACGTAGGTGAGACACACCTCGGATGGCTACAGTGCCACCTCGACCGAGGTGATCTTTGCGATGAACTGGACCGAGGCGAATAAATCACCGGCCACAAGATCTTTATTTTTGGCTGAGATCTTCTATTTTTGGGAAGTGAATTTCCTATATTTTAGGATGGATTTTTTCGGATGGAAGGATATATGGTTGGCTGATTTATTTGGAAGTTTGGAAGATATTTTAAGGAAGGAAGTTGCCTTTGAAGATATTCTATTTCTGGCAAGTGAATTTCCTATATTTTAGGATGGATTTCTGGATGGAAGCATATCTTTTTGGCTGATTTATTTGAAAGATTGGAAGATATTCTAAGGAAGGAAATTGCCTTTAAAGATATTTTATCTTAGGAAGGTGATTCTCCTATATAAAGAGATGGATTTTCTGGAATTAAATTATCTCGGAAACAGGGAGATCAAGGAACATTGTTCTCTAGAGTTTGGAAGGAAGTTTGGAAGGTTGAAGATCAAGGAAGGAAGGAAGCTAGTTTGAAGGGAGTTGTAAGATTTTTTTAGTTTGGTTTGGTTTGTTGTCTTTTCTAATTGTGATTGAGGAACGCTTTTTGTTTGTTTGATTGATTGTTTGATTGAGTTATTGAGACCTTCGTGTTAAGGTTTTCTTGTTTGAATATTGATTTCATTCTCATATATTTGATTATTGTTATCATGATGATTGTTGGCTAAGTTCTTTATGCGATTCTAGGGTGATTGGTTGAAGGTTGTGGGAAAGACGATGAGAGAATGAGCCTTTATCCCAGTGGACCCTGAAACCTCGATCCTTTACCTAAACCGACGAAAACCTCGGTCAGTCGTGGAACATCTCGACCGAGATGGTACATAAACTGAGCGAGGCGAGCCCTTTCTTGATCCTTATCTGAGTTAAGGTTTCGGTTTGCCAAACCTTATCCTTCTTATACCTTTACTGGTTCAACGCAAGCCTAGGATGAGACTTACCCGGTGATTCCTTTGTTTGTATACCCAAGATCATGAGTGTAGGTAATAAAGGTTTATCGTTTATTGGGATTTGAGTGTGCCTTCATCCCAGCGTTGAGAGTTTGCCTGAGAATTACCCGGAAAAGGTTGATTCTATTCCCTTGGGTGGTGTGTTGGTTTGAGATTATAGTTCCTATCCTTAGTACCTTGAGACTTACCCGGTGAGATGATCTTTGTTTTGGGATAGTGAGTAGTGAGACTTACCCGGTGATCTATTCCCATCTTAGAAACACCTTCCCTTTGCAAACCTCAGCTTTGTCCACGTTATCTTTTGAGATCTTGAGTCAGATTCACAACTGGATGCTTTAATCTCTCAAATCCGCATTCCCTTTACCTGGTTATTACATCATGTTTGATTATTTTGATTATTGCTTGTTTTTAATTGACAACCTGAATTACCGATCTTTGTTTCACCATAGTCCTTGTGTTCGACCCCGGAATTCTTGCTTTTATTACAATCGATACGTACACTGCGGGTTCGCTATTTGTAATTATTCTACACACTTTTTGGAGCGAATAAGTTTTTGGCGCCGTTGCCGGGGACTTGGTCAAGACCGAGTTCGGTATTTGGTTGTCTAGCTTGGAAGCTTTTGCTTTTGCATTTTATCTTTTCCTATGAGTTTTGTAGTATTCAGGATTTTCAATTGTTGCGATCACTATGAACCTGCATTTGATCCAGTTTGGAGAGCAAGACAACTTGCTAGGGTGGACCATTATGAATATTTGTTGCGCTTATTTGTGTTCATCGAATTTAGTAACGAAAAGGAAAGAGAAGAGGCTATTGAGGATGAGCTTGCAATATGGGATGAGTTGAATGTCCCTAAAAAGGTTTATGAGCAACCTCTTGAAGATTCTCTCGAATCAAAATGTGAGAAGTTCATGAAGAAGGTGAAGAAGATCAAAGAAAGCTCCCTACCCTATGCTAAGCCGAAAGGCGTGTATAAGGAAGTACTACAAGTTTCAAGCATCCCTCCGCTTGAATCTGAAGCTCATCTTGAAGTCCTCATTGAAGAAAAGGAAGAAGTGGAAGACCTCGATCCAACTGCTAAATATGGGGCAAGATTGAAGAAGAATCTACTAAGTTGCAAGAAGAGAAAGATGTAGAGAACCTTGGCTAAATCATTGAAACTGTGGCCAAGGTTGAAGAAAGATCAGCTCAGCTGGGAGAAGTTTTATGTGTGGATTTTCATCCTAACTCAAATCTCGTCCCAAATTTTGAAATGCTTTACAAGGTACTTTCTCTTACTCCCTTTGAAATTCCTATTAAAATTTCTAATTTTTCTAGGAATGCACCGAAGAGTTGGAGGTCTTTTCCGAAGGAACCTCCTAAGGTCAAGATGAAACCTCTCTTAGATTTGCTGAAAGTAGATGCTCCTTGGACTATAAGGAGTGAAGTTATCAAGCACTTCACCGCTAAGGCAACGAAGTGTCTTTTATTCAAGTATAAGGTCATTCAAATTACAAAGACCATACGTCATCCCCAAGCTGAAAATGGGGAAGCTAAGAGGATTCGCGAGAAACTGATTTCTCAATCAAGGAAAGGATGTGACGAAAGACTGAGTTATTTCCCATGGAAGAAAAGGAAGACCGGTAGGATTCCGATGAGAACCAAACCGTACAAGCTTGTACGTAGGAGATCCCATCATTTGCCAGTGAAATTAGGAACAGGAACCGTTTTGGAATAGTTTTATTGCGGATGTGATGAGCACTCCAAGATATTAGAGGTACATTGAGTAAATCCATGGGGAAAGGTCCAGCTAGCGACCTTAAACCAAGCGCTTCTTGGGAGGCAACCCAAGGTATTGCTTTCTTTACCCTTTTTCTAGTTTAGTTTAGATAGTTTGCTTCGTGTTTTGTGCGTCCTCCTAGACAGAAATCATGTACTCTCTAAGAAGAAATTACAATTCAGGAGCTACATGGAAGGATTGGTGTTCGAAAAGTTGAGAAAACGGAGCTTGACTGAGATACATCTCGGATGCTGTCAGAACGCCTCGACCGAGATGTTCTACGCCAACCGAGATGGTCTTATCTAGGAGTTGTTTCTTATTTCTTTATGCAGTTCAGCTTGTCCGGTGAGTACTTATTTCTTATGACTTATAGTTGACCCATTGGGACAATATGTCCCAAGTATGGGGTATTTGTATGCCTTGTATGACTCTCTTGATCTTTGATTATAATCATATTTGGCTCTATGTGCTTAGCTGTCATTACATGCATAGATACAAGTTTCTGTTTGAGAAAAACGTCAAAAACCATTTTGGAAAAAAAAATTGGCTCGACGGAGAAGTTCTTGGCCAAACGAGGTCGTGAAAACCGAGGCACATCTCGGTTGAACACCTCGGATACCGTCAGAACACCTCGACAGAGATGGGTTTTTAACAGAAAGATTTTCGAAATGTTTTGTGCTTCTATTCTAGATATGACCTCGATGAAGATATTTTGTCTGCAGATTGGTTTTGAAATCTTTTTATGCTCGAAATGTTTTATGATATGTTTAACTTGCAAAATGCTTTGTTTGAAATTCTAGCATGTTTAATACTTTGTTTTTATCAAAATTATGTTGGATTTGTAGGTTGACACCACATTATGAGTTCTTTCACATTCTTCTTGGGATGATTAAGGCACTTCATTCTCTTCTTCTTCTTCTTGATCATGCTTTAGCCCCTCATATACATATTTGCCTCCCTTTAGCTATCCGGGAATTTGGATGCAGTTGATGAAAAGCGTGTGAAAATAAAATTGAGATCTTGGCTGAAAGTGTTAGAAAGAAACAAATTAGGTTTCGGGACGTTGATCTTGATGATGAGTAACTCGGCACCATTCACATAGCTGGGTGTTTGTGTCTTTCCAAAGTCGGATTGATCGATAGTCCTAACGGGTCATGTTATGTGCATCAAGGTTTGAGTCATCTCGAGAAATTGATGATTGTTGATCTCCTAGGCTTCGGTTATTGTGCACCTCTGTCTATGTTCCCAAAAAGTAAAGTAAAGTGAAAAATAAGCAAAGCTTATTGGTGGAAGATGTTGTGATTCAAAGAAAGTGAAGTAAGATCCTATTCCCGGATTCTAGCACCACATCACCCTATATACATCGCACCCTGACACGAGTTTGTAGTGATGCCATTTGGGCTCACGAATGCCCCAGCAGTCTTTATGGAGTTGATGAACAGTATCTTCATCGACTTCCTTGATCAGTTTGTGGTAGTCTTCATTGATGACATTCTAGTGTACTCTTGTAACAGAGAGGAGCATGTCGGTCATCTGAGGACGGTTTTGCATATTCTGAGGGATAGAGAGTTGTATGCCAAGCTCTCTAAGTGCGAGTTTTGGATGTTTGTGGTTGCTTTCTTAGGCCATATTGTCTCCGCCAGTGGGATCATGGTTGACCCAGAAAAGATTGAGTTTGTTGATGCATGGACGACACTGATGAACGTCAAGGAATTGCGTAGCTTTCTTGGCCTATCCGGTTATTACCAACGCTTCGTGGAGGGATTTTTTGTGATTGCCCGTCCACTGACGAGTCTACTGAGAAATTCTACCAGATTTGTGTGGTCTGATTAGTGTGCCCAGAGTTTTGAGGAGTTGAAGAGGCATTTGACTTCTGCTCTTATCTTGGCACAACTAGAGGGTTCTGAGGATTTTGTGGTTTCCAGTGATGCATCCAAGCTAGGCTTGGGATGTGTGTTGATGTAGAGGGGCGGAGTGATTGCTTATGCGTCTAGACAGCTGAAGACGTATGAGGAGAACTACCCGACTCATGATCTAGAGTTGGCAGCGGTAGTTCATGCTTTGAAGATATGGAGACATTACTTGTATGGTGCCACTTGTCAGATCTTCACACACCATAAGAGTCTGAAGTACATTGTCACGCAACGGGAGTTGATAAACGCCAGCATCGATGGCTCGAGTTGATCAAGGATTTTGACCTTGAGATTCTATATCATCCACGGAAGCAAAATGTTGTCACCGATGCCCTGAGTAGGAAGATGCCTCGAGAGAAGGCGATTGCCAGATTGACAATTCAGCCTCAGCTTCGGAGAGATCTAGCTTGGCTAGAGTTAGACATCCAGTTTCCTGATGAGGATGCCCAGTTGTATGCCTTAGAGGTTCTACCTAGTATGTTGAATGAGATCTAGTAGAAGCAAGGGACCTGCCCAACCTTGATGAGGATCAAAAAGAGGATGTCTCGTGGTGAGGCACCACATTTCTCCATTGGAGCAGATGGAGTGATGAGACGCCATAACCGTATCAAAGTACCAAACGATGTAGAGCTTAGACAACAGATTTTACAGGAGGCTCACTGTACACCTTACTCAGTACATTCAGGTACGAGTAAGATATACCATAACGTGAGACGATCATACTGGTGGGGAGGGTTGAAGCCCGATGTAGGCAGATTGTGGCAAAGTGTGTGACCTGTCAACAGGTCAAGATAGAGCATTGCAGACTTGAAGGTGAGCTCCATCCACTACCAGTACTACAATGGAAGTGGAAGGACGTCTCTATGGATTTTGTGACCGGATTGAGGCCCAATAGGAGTTTTGATGCTATTTGGGTTGTTGCTGACAGATTGACGAAGATGGCACGTTTCATTCCTATTAGAGAGACATGGCCAGTGAGCAGATTGGCTGAGGAGTGCACTAGACATATAGTGAGACTCCATGGTGTACCAAGGACGATCATCTCTGATCGAGATGGACGGTTTACCTCGAGGTTTTGGCAGCAGATCTAGACTGCTCTGGGGACGAGTCTGCGCTTCATGACTGCGTTTACCCCCAGACAGATGGTCAGTCAGAGAGGACCATCCAGACCCTTGAGGACATGTTGTGAGCTTGTGTGTTGGATTGGGGACAGGGATGGTCAGATTACGTCCCATTAGTTGAGTTCTCCTACAACAACAGCTGGTATGCATCTATTGGGATGGCTCCTTATGAGGCATTGTATGTGTTACGCTAAGAACGTGACACGCAAAAGTCTTAAATTTATAACTCGATATATTTTTCCTAACTCCTAGCGAACCCATAGTGTATGGGTCGTTTTGTAGTAAGGATAGTATTCCGAGTTCGAACACAAAGACTAAGGTGAAATTGAGTCAATAGTGACTAAGGATAGTGAAGATCTAGGCTAAGAAAAGAGAAAGGAATAAATAAATGAAGATCTCAATGTTTTTGGTTTGGTTTTGAGGTGATCAATCAAGGATCACAAATCATGCAAGATTAACGAATAACTAAGCTAGCAACACAAATAAAAAAGCAAACACGAGATAGGTAATCCAAGAGAGAAAAGCGGATTCTAGGGGTTAGAAATTCCGGTTATGGCATAGGACTCAAGCTATCTAGTCATTCTTTGGATAAACTATAGTATGTTGGGAGTGGGTATTTCTAGATTGGGATCAATCACTGGGTAGGAATCATGGTCCACTAGTCCGTTCCAAAGGTCTCATCACCGGGTAAGTCTCAAAGAACCTAAGGTTAGGAATTCTACACAAACCGAATTGCTATCTAGGGGTCTAACCTCTCCTCACCGGGTAGGTCTCGGGGAGGCAAGTCCTAAACTTAAATCCTAGCACACTTAGTCCAATAGCGGCTAGTGAGGCTCACTACTACCTAGAGTTCGTCATCTTCGGTACCTAAGAGCAAGAATCACCGGGTAAGTCTCTTCTTACACTTAGTTGCTAACACTAGGTCTACCTAGGATAGATCTAGCTCAACAAACACTAGGGTTTCAACTATCTAACATCCTAACACTTAAATTTATCAATACAAGCAAGTCAGACAGAATCACGGTCAGTTCCTCACTTCCACAGCTGTGGAACCTACTAGAACAGGCCGTGATTCACAACAGAGGCTAGGTTCGAGCAAACTATTCATCCAAAGGTACGTTTAAGTCTATCCTATCATAGTCCAAGCCATAACCATCATTTCCTTACCCTAGAATCACATCTATTTAGCCAACAGCATGCATTTCAACAATCAAAATCATCAAGCATACAATCATGGAGTCCATATCAACAGGATGAAATGAAAGAGAGATGAAGTAAATAGAACAAGAAAAACAAGCTGAATAGATGTTAAAAGAAAGACTTACAACCCTTCAAAAGAAGGTTTGAATCGTTCTTATAACCCTAGGAAATGTTTCCAACAAACTTCACTCTAAAAACTAAGAAACTCTAAGAATGGTGTGTTCTTCTCTTCTTCTCCAATGGAAGTCTTTCTTCCCCTCCAAGAGTAGCTCAAATCCAATCTTCCAATGAGAGAATATGTGTGAGGTAAGGTGTGTAGTGGATAGTGGATTGTCGCCCCCTTCAGAATCAGCCTGCAAGGGTACTTATAGCCTTCACCATTTGCAAGAGTCAGTTATGGAGATCGTGGGACAGTTGTCCCAGCTGTGCAGAAGGTATCACGGGCAGTTTCCACAGCCGTGGAACTCCCAGTGGCCGTGATTCTTGTGCTTCCGCCTTCTTTTGATCGTTGAGCCATGAGTTGGTGTAAGGCATGCACCAACATGGTCCCATGTGTTCTCCTTTGCTCCTAACTTGCTTCCCAATGATCTCGGATACGTGTCATCACGAGGAACGATCCTCGGATGTATCGATTGGGCTCTAAAAGCTCCCAAAATACCTACAAAACATGCAAAAGTCCGTGTAGTCCTTTATCTCGACAAATATACATGTATTGAATGTAAACGCCACGAACTAATACTAAACTATGCATGATTTGCGGGAAAAACTATCTAAATGGATGCATAGACTAACGTCATAAATGGTGTTATCAAAATACCCCATACTTAAGGTTTTCTCGTCCCCGAGCATGTCCCAACTATAGACTAAGAGATGACATGATTTATGCATGCAGAAAAAAAATCTTTTTGGAATTGTGCTTCTAATATTGGATCACCTTCATAGTCATGTTTCATGGCAAATGGACAAGCAATTATGCATCAAACGAATGAAGGCATGGAAAGGACAATTATACTTAACTAGAAAGCATGCATGAATGGTAAAAATGAAGAAGTTAAGATGATCATGAGCATGTCCAATCTAGATCACTAAGTCTTACACACATGCAAATAGGTCACAAGGACTTAGGTAAGAGAAGACTAAGAAACGTTGTGAATAGGTGGGAATTTTTAGGTTATGTGATGCTAATCCGGGAAAGGAATTAACTCCACAATTTCGTTTTTGATCATCTTCACCATAAGTGTATATTTTCTCCATCTTTTCTTTGTTTTCTTTTATTTTCCACTTTCTTTTTCTTTAATTTTTGAGGCAATGGCATTGGCGTACAAAAGCCGAAACCTTGGTGATTAGCGGACCTCGGGATTTTTTCGAGGTGCCTCACACCGGGCACACATACCAAGGCTCGTTAGGACATTCGGTTTATCCGACTTTGGCAAGGCACAAACACCCGATTATGTGAATGGTGCCGAGTTACTCGTCATCAAAACCAAAGTTCTCAAACCTATATATTTTTTCTACACTTTTCAAAACAAATGCAGCACTTCATTCACCACATTCTTTCATCAACAACTTCACCCCACACTTGCTTTTCACACACATCAACACACTAGCATGCTCCTATTCCCGAATGGGTCAAAAGAGGTCAAATTTAATATCAATTGAGGTGCTCAAACAACATGATCAAGATGAGAAGTAGAAAAAGATGAATTGCCTTAATCACTCCTAAATGATGTGCAAGAACTAGCATGTAATTTCGACATTCAATCCTCAATCCAATCAAGGCAAACATTCATGATCACAATTCATACATGGGATTCAAGATAAGTACTTCAAGTCCACATATGCATACATCAATTCAACACATAAGGTCATCCATAGCCAATTCTCAAGACAATTTTATCATAAGGGTCATTCCCAAGCTTAGAACCACTAAAAGTTTTTAAATTTTCTGATTTTTTGGATTTTTTCGAAATAACTATGTACAATGCAAAACATGTGACAATATTAAACTATCCTAGATGCTAATCATGCAAGTGATCATGAAAACTCCACCCCATACTTAGAAACACATCGTCCCCAATGTGTAAATGAAGTAAAGAAGAGTGAAAGACGGTCCTCACAATGTAAAAATGGATTGCTTCGGTATTTGGGTTCACTCAAGTGGATTGCTGGTGGATGATCCTATCAACGATGGTAGAAAGCTCAAGGTGTTCGTTATGGCGTCGGGACCCGCGCTAGGCACCGCTAGCCGTACAAGTTCGGCATCCGCTCCACCCATAATTTATGAGGGGCTCATCATCATCATCCACATGCCATGCAAGGCTTCCATGCTACTTAGACTCTAGCACACAAACTCCAAACACAACAAAAACACAAAAACAGAAAAATAAAAACAAAAACAAAAACGAAAAGGGAAAGATGTCTACCAATGGGTTGCCTCCCACCATGCGCTTCTTTAAGGTTAGCTTGACCAAACTCATGGCGTCTCACTCAAAGTAAAGTGGGGCAATCATATCCACCGGAGCTCCCAGGATATACTTCTTCAACCGGTGCCCATTCACCTTAAAATCTCCACAATGCTCCCCTCCTATTTCCACCGCTCCATGGGAAAGATCTTCTTCACCACATAAGGACCTGTCCATCTTGACTTTAGCTTTCCGGGGAAAAGCCGCAGCCTTGAGTTGAAGAGAAGGACAAGGTCACCTTCACTCAACTCCTTGGGGATGAGACGCTTGTCATGCCAACGTTTGGTCCTTTCTTTATAGATCCGGGCGTTTTCATAGGCATCCAACCGGATCTCCTCAAGAGCGTTCATGTCTAGCAATCTCTTCTCACCGGCCTCCTTAAGGTCAAAATTCAGCCATCTAATGGCCCAATATGCTCTATGCTCCATCTCTACCGGAAGGTAACAAGACTTGCCGTAGACTAGCTTGTAGGGAGTGGTGCCAATCGGTGTCTTGAAAGCGGTTCTATATGCCCACAAGGCATCATCGAGTTTCATAGCCCAATCCTTTCTTGTCCTACAAACCGTCTTCTCAAGGATCCCCTTTATCTCCCGGTTGGAGATCTCCACTTGACCACTAGTTTGGGGATGGTAAGGTGTCGCCACCTTATGAGTCACCCCATACTTAGCCAAAAGTGTCCCAAAGTTCCTATTTGTGAAGTGCTTTCCTCCATCACTTATGATCACCCTTGGTGTCCCAAACCTAGGAAAGATCACTCGGTTGAAGAACCACACCACAACCTTTGCATCATTTGTGGGAGAGGCGATTGCCTCCATCCATCTCGAAACATAGTCCACCGCCAATAGGATGTAGAGGTTGCCACATGAAGAAGGGAATGGTCCCATGAAGTCGACACCCCATACATCAAATATCTCCACCTCTTGTATGTTGTTCAAGGGCATCTCATTCCTCCTTGAGATGTTGCTTGTCCTTTGGCAAGCATCACATGCTACCACAAAATTTTGCACATCCTTGAACAAACTCGGCCAATAGAACCCGGATTGCAACACCTTTGCACATGTTTTGTGTGAGCTAGCATGCCCTCCACATGGCAAGGAATGACAATGGCGGATCACACTCTCCACTTCATCCTCCGGTATGCATCTCCTAAAGACTCCATCCGGCCCTCTCTTGAACAAAAGCGGTTCACTCCAATAGTAATACCTCACCTCCTTGAAGAACTTCTTCCTTTGGGCATAGGATAAACCAGGTGGCACCTCCTCACACACAAGGTAGTTCACAATGTCGGCATACCATGGTTCACTCCTTGACACTTGAAGCAAGCACTCCTCCACCATTTGCAATTGCTCATCCCGGAATGAGTCATCAATCGGGATGTCATCTCTCTCAATCTCCAACGGTGGGAGTCTACTAAGATGGTCCACCACAGAATTTTCGGACCCTTTCTTATCCCGGATTTCCAAATCAAACTCTTGAAGAAGAAGGATCCATCGAATCAAACGAGGCTTGGCATCCTTCTTAGTAAGGAGATAACGGATCGCAGCATGATCAGTATACACAATGACCTTCGCTCCAACAAGATACGAGCGGAACTTCTCAAATGCGTACACAACCGCTAGCAACTCCTTCTTGAGGGTAGCATAATTGAGTTGGGCATCATCTAGCGTCTTGCTAGCATAATAGATGGCATGTGTAATCCCATCTTTCCTTTGTCCCAAAACAGCCCCAACGGCTACATCACTCGCGTCACACATGATCTCAAACGGTAAACTCCAATCCGGAGGTTGGATGATAGGTGCGGAGATCAAAGCATTCTTCAACCTACAAAAAGCTTCAAGGCAATCCTTGGAGAAAACAAACTCAACATCTTTCATTAGTAGGTTGGTAAGAGGCTTAGAAATCTTAGAGAAATCTTCAATGAATCTCCGGTAAAAGCCGACATGCCCTAGAAAACTCCTTACCCCCTTCACCGAGGTAGGTGGTGGCAACTTTTCTATTGTCTCTATCTTAGCCCTATCAACCTCAATGCCTCGCTTGGACACCAAATGTCCCAACACAATGCCTTTACTTACCATGAAGTGGCATTTTTCCCAATTTAAGACAAGATTTGTCTCTTCACATCCCTTAAGCACCAAGGACAAGTTAGCCAAACAATCATCGAATGAAGATCCATAAACAGAGAAATCATCCATAAACACTTCCATGATGTTTTCAATATATTCAGAAAATATAGCCATCATACACCTTTGAAAGGTAGCGGGTGCATTACACAACCCAAATGGCATTATCCTATACGTAAATGTACCCCAAGGACATGTGAATGTAGTTTTCTCTTGGTCATCGGGATGGATAGGGATTTGGGAGAATCCATTATAACCATCTAAGTAGCAAAAGTGAGAATGTTGAGCTAATCTCTCTAGCATTTGGTTAATAAAGGGAAGAGGGAAGTGATCTTTCCTAGAGGCCACATTTAGTTTCCTATAGTCTATACACATCCTCCATCCCGTAACCGTTCTAGTTGGGATTAATTCATTATTCTCATTAGTCACTACGGTCATCCCACCCTTCTTAGGAACCACATGTACGGGACTAACCCATTTACTATCCGAAATCGGGAAAATGATTCCCGCATCTAGCAATTTAAGGATCTCTTTCTTTACTACCTCTTTCATGATGGGGTTTAGTCTTCTTTGAGGTTCAATTGAAGGTTTATGATTATCTTCCATTAAGATCTTATGCATGCACAAAGAAGGTTCAATGCCAACTAAATCATCAATGGTATAGCCAATAGCCTTCCTATGCAATCTCAATTCATGCAACAATCTACTCAACTCATCATCATTTAAGCATGCATTAACAATCACCGGATATGTAGAATTATCACCAAGAAAAGCATACTTAAGATGAGAGGGGAGGGGTTTAAGTTCAAGTTTAGGAGGACCTTTATCAATTGGAGATGCTCTATACAATGTAGGTTGAGATGAATCCATAGCCATGGAAGACTCCTCAAGGCTCCTTGAAGCTTGATCAACCATTAAGGCACTCTCCAGCAAAATCACGGTCTGAATCACGGCCTCTAGCAAAACCCCGGGTGTGGAATCTGAGAAGCTAGCATCGTGGAGCACTCTAGAGAGTTCCACGGGACAAACCACGGCCGTGGTTCCCTGTGCCAGACCGTGATTCCTACAACTCTTCAGCATACTTTCGTGTACTTCAAATTCAGCTCTTGCCTCCTTCTCCAATGCATCTAAGGCCTTGATTTCTTCATTACAATCATCCTCAACTCCTTCCTCCATCAAACTTAAACTAAGAACCTTCTCCAAGGGGTCCTTGATCAAGATCGAGCTCACAACTTCTCTACATTCTTCTTGCTCGACAATGTTGAACACATCTTCACCAAGGGCTGGCCCCTTCATCATTGTGGATAATTTGAACTTGATATTCTCTTCTCAAATGCTGAAGGAGAGAATCCCATTTTTGCAATCCACCAAACATCCGGAAGTGGCTAGGAAAGGTCTCCCCAAGATGATAGGAACCGGATAGTCCGCCGGGATCTCCAAAACAACGAAGTCTATGGGCACATAGAACTTCCCTAGTTGCACCGGTATGTCTTCCAAGATTCCAACGGGATGGGTTATCGAACGGTCTGCCATGTAAAGGGTCATCTTGACCGGCTTTGGCTCTCCTAGCCCAACCTTGTTGCAAAGCGCAAGCGGGATGATGCTTACACTTGCCTCAAGATCACATAGGGCTTCATACTTCACTTCTCCCACTCCAATTGGCATACAAAAATATCCCGGATCTCTTAGCTTAGGAGGCATCTCCTCCTTCATGGTTTGGATCAATTCCGAGGTCCTCTTCGTCATTCTCACTTCTCCATACTCCTCCAACTTCCTCTTGTTGGAGAGTATTTCCTTCAAAAACTTGCCGGCATACCTAGAATAGCATCCATGAACGGAATGTTAATATGAAATTTAGACATAAGTTCAAGGAATTTACCGAAGTGTTTGTCCAAGCGAGATCTTGCTCGTGATTGTGGGAATGGTAGTGGTGGCTTGTATGGAGGTGGTGCCACATATGTTGCCTCATCATCCTTGCTCTTGCCTCCATCTTCTTGCAATGGCTCTTCTTCTCTCACCACTTGCTTTCCCTTGTCATTTTCCTTAGGTAAGGGATCCTTCATGCTCAGCCCACTCCTTGTTGTAATAGCCAACACTTGGCCTCTTGGGTTATTTGCGGTTCTTCTGGGAAGCTTTCCCGGATCTCTATGAGCTTCACCCGCCTTTTGGAACACTTGTGCTTCCAACACCTTTTGAGCTTTAGAAATGGAAGTCACCGTGCTCTCAAGACTGCTCAACCTTCCAAGCAATTGCTCAAACATCATCTCGGTCCTATCCTTTGGAGGTTGAGTAAATCCGGGTGGAGGTTCTTGTGAAGCCTTGGGTGGTGGAGCTGCGCTTGTGGAAGCGGGAGGGTTCAAGGCTCCATCCAGGTTAGAATAGGAAAACCCGGGATGGTTGTGGTTAGGCCGGTAATTGTTGAATTGCCGGTTATTGTTGTTGAAGTTCCTTGGGCCTTGGTATTTTTGCGGTTTCCCCTTCCCATATAGTTCACATCTTCCTCTTTGGAAGACAAGTTTGCTTGCACTTGCACTTGAGGGTTTGTTTGACTCTTCAAAGTTGTAGCACACAACTCCCTCAAAGACTTAAGCTCATTGTTGATTGCATCAAGCTTGAAATTACTCATGGTGACATCACTCACCTCATATGCTCCTGCTTTCCTCCCATCACTCTTCCTATGGGAGTACTTTTCAATCACCAAAGCTTGTTTCTCTACAAATTCCCAAGCTTCATCCACATTCGTTTCCATGAAAGTCCCACCGGAAAGAGATTGAAGCTCGAATTGGCTATCTTCATCAAGTCCCTTGAAGTAGATCTCCAAAAGCTCTATTTTCGGTATACCATGGTGTGGACAATCTAGGAGAAGGTCTTTGAACCTCTCCCAAGACTTGAATAGGCTTTCTCTATCCTTCATCACGAAGGCATTGATCTTCCCTCTTAACTCGGTAGTCTTGGAAGGTGGGAAGAACTTAGTCAAGAACTCGGTTGTCATCTCCTTCAAAGTACTCACATGCCCTAGTGGAATCGATTGGTACCAAGCCAAGGCTTTATCCTTAAGTGAGAAGGAAAAAGTCCTAAGCTTATGGTTGTTGTTCTCCAACCTAGGCGGCCTTAGAGTCTCCATCAATATCTCGTAGTTCATCAAATGTTGATGAGGGGACTCTCCTTCCATCCCTCCAAATTGATTATGCCGGATCATTTGTAGAACTTGAGGGATGAGCTCATAGTCATGGATTGCGGGATCTCCTAACTTCACACCCGGACGGTGCATTCTTTGAGCCAGATCCATACATTGCCCTAACATTTGTGGCTCCTCAATCATTATCGGCTCAAACCGAATATTAACTGCCGGCTTAGGTTGTGGTGGTGGTGGAGGAGGTGGTTGATGATTAAGCTCTCTTTGCACAAGAGCTTGCCTAATCTCTTCAATCTCCCTCCTAGTTGCTTCTTGCCTCTCACTGGCAAGTCTCCTTTCATTCTCCAAGAGCTCATCTCTTAATCTAATTTTCTCTAAAGCCTCATCCAACTCAGCTTGAAGATCTCTTGAGGCCATCTCCTTCTTCTTCTTAATGCTCTTAGATCTAGCTTTAAGGGTTTTCTCCGATTCGGGATCGAATGGAGCTAAATCCTTGCCACGAGATCTTCGCATGCACCTAAAGAATGAGAGATGTCCTGAAAAAGCAAAGACACAAACCAAACAAGATCAAAAGCAACAAGAAAGACCTACACTATAAACAATCACAAAAAGACTCAATCTAGACCTAGTCCCCAGCAACGGCGCCAAAAACTTGTTACACTAAGAACGTGACACGCAAAATTCTTAAATTTATAACTCGATATATTTCTCCTAACTCCTAGCGAACCCACAGTGTATGGGTCGTTTTGTAGTAAGGATAGTATTCCGAGGTCGAACACAAAGACTAAGGTGAAATTGAGTCAATAGTGACTAGGATAGTGAAGATCTAGGCTAAGAAAAGAGAAAGGAATAAAGAAATGAAGATCTCAATGTTTTTGGTTTGGTTTTGAGGTGATCAATCAAGGATCACAAATCATGCAAGATTAACGAACAACTAAGCTAGCAACAAAAATAAACAAGCAAACACGAGATAGGTAATCAAAGAGAGAAAAGCGGATTCTAGGGGTTAGAAATTCCGGTTATGGCATAGGACTCAAGCTATCTAGTCATTCTTTGGATAAACTATAGTATGTTGGGAGTGGGTGTTTCTAGATTGGGATCAATCAACGGGTAGGTCTCATGCACTAGTCCGTTCCTAAGGTCTCATCACCGGGTAAGTCTCAAAGAACCTAAGGTTAGGTTTTCAACACAAACCGGATTGTTATCTAGGGGTCTAACCTCTCCTCACCGGGTAGGTCTCGGGGAGGCAAGTCCTAAACTTAAATCCTAGCACACTCAGTCCAATAGCGGCTAGTGAGGCTCACTACTACCTAGAGTTCGTCATCTTCGGTACCTAAGAGCAAGAATCACCGGCTAAGTCTCTTCTTACACTTAGTTGCTAACACTAGGTCTCCCTAGGATAGATCTAGCTCAACAAACACTAGGGTTTCAACAATCTAACATCCTAACACTTAGATTTATCAATACAAGCAAGTCAGACAGAATCACGGTCAGTTCCTCACTTCCACGGCCGTGGAACCTACTAGAACAGGCCGTGATTCACAACAGAGGCTAGGTTCGAGCAAACTATTCATCCAAAGGTACGTTTAAGTCTATCCTATCATAGTCCAAGCCATAACCATCATTTCCTTACCCTAGAATCACATTTATTTAGCCAACAGCATGCATTTCAACAATCAAAATCATCAAGCATACAATCATGGAGTCCATATCAAGAGGATGAAATGAAAGAGAGATAAAGTAAATAGAACAAGAAAAACAAGCTGAATAGATGTTAAAAGAAAGACTTACAACCCTTCAAAAGAAGGTTTGAATCGTTCTTACAACCCTAGGAAATGTTTCCAACAAACTTCACTCTAAAAACTAAGAAACTCTAAGAATGGTGTGTTCTTCTCTTCTTCTCCAATGGAAGTCTTTCTTCCCCTCCAAGAGTAGCTTAAATCCAATCTTCCAATGAGAGAATATGTGTGAGGTAAGGTGTGTAGTGGATAGTGGATTGTCCCCCCTTTAGAATCTGCCTGCAAGGTTACTTATAGCCTTCATCATTTGCAAGAGTCGGTTATGGAGATCGTGTGACAGCTGTCCCAGCTGTGCAGAAGGAATCACGGGCTGTTTCCACGGCCGTGGAACTCCCAGTGGCCGTGATTCTTGTGCTTCAGCCTTCTTTTTGATCATTGAGCCATGAGTTGGTGCAAGACATGCACCAACATGGTCCCATGTGTTCTCCTTTGCTCCTAACTTGCTTCCCAATGAGCTCGGATACGTGTCATCACGAGGAACGATCCTCGGATGTATCGATTGGGCTCTAAAAGCTCCAAAAATACCTACAAAACATGCAAAAGTCCGTGTAGACGTCTATCTCGACAAATATACATGTATTGAATGTAAACGCCACAAACTAATGCTAAACTATGCATGATTTGCGGGAAAAACTATCTAAATGGATGCCTAGACTAACGTCATAAATCGTGTTATCAGTATGGACGTAAGTTCCGTACACCTTTATGCTGGGATGAGCCTATCAATATCAGTGGGATAGTGCTAGATCAAATTCAGGATGATATGGCTCGAGTAGCGCTGATTAGAGAGAGGATATTGGCTGCACAAAGTCGCCAAAAATCGTATGCTGCCAAGAGGCGTCGACCTTTAGAGTTTATAATGGGAGCTCATGTATGGATGAGGGTATCTCCGATGCGAGGCGTCAGACGTTTTTTTATGAAGGGGAAGTCGATTCCCCGACATGTCGGTCCCTTCGAGATACTAGATAAAGTTGGAAGGGCAGCCTGCAGATTAGTATTGCCTCCGAGGTTAGAGGGTTTTCACCCTGTATTTCATGTGTCTCAGCTGAGGGAGTATATACCAGATCCGAGGCACATTGTGAGTTATGATGTTTTAGTGGTTGAGCAGGACCACACCTTTACTGAGCATCCTATTGCCATCCTAGAGCGAGGTATGAGACGCTTGCGTTTGAAGGACATTCCTATGTTGAGGATACAGTGGTCGAGACGAGGACATGAGGAGGCTACATAGGAGACTAAGGATAGTATCCAGAGGAACTATCCAGAGTTTTATGCTAAGATAGATACACCTAGGGTCGAGGAGTAGATCTTAGTGCCATCTTGGTGAGTAAGTGATTATGTGTTTATGTGCTTACATGCTTGATGTGTTTATTCCATGCTAGTTATGGTGTGATGTATGATCTTATTAGATCTTGATATGTTAGTGTGATGTATGATTTTGGTTGGAGATGGTTCTTTCCTCCATGCTATCTTAGTGCGATTAGGATTCAGCTGGAGATGGTTCTTTCCTCCATGCTACCTTGATGGACATAGTCTCGTTGGAGATGTTATTCCTCTATGCGTTGTATATGAGTATGATCTGGCTAGAGATGTGTTTCCTCTATGCCCTGTGATGTGAGTATGGCAAGAGATGTGATTCATCTACGCCTTTTGGGTAGCGTTGGCCCTGTTTTCTGAAGTTGATGATTCCTCCATGTTCATGTTTTGAGGTTATAGAATGATATAGGTTGTGATCTGTTGAACGGAGATGTGATAACTCCGATAGAGAGAGTTATAATTCGGCTTATGAGTCTGAGAGGATTTGGGATTTTGCAAGTTTTGGGACGAAACTTGTTTTTAGGGGGGTGAGATGTAAGAGCCTTAGTTGCTGAGTTGTAGAGAGGGAGTGCTGAGGGCACAAATTATGCCTGATCCGCCCCTGCGTGAGCCAGAGGCCACCCCTGCGATTCTCTTGGTCCGCCCCTATGCCTCCTTGAGCCGCCCCTGCGGTTTAGGGTGAGATGCAGTCGTCTTTGTTGACTTTTGACTCGTGCTTTTACGGTGGCTTCTTATATAAGCCTTCCCTTACTTTCTGATGAGGGTTTACTTCATCCTTATCAGCTCCATCTTCTCCTTCACGTTCATCCTCTTCTCCTTCCTTCTTTGGATCTCTTTTCTTGTTCTTCTTTGATCCTTGTTGAGTTTGTGAGAGTTTTGTTTCGCTTTGCTTGTGGATGTTGATGATGATGCTCGATGATGTTGTTGTGCTTGTGATTGAGCCAGCATTGAGGTTTTGGTTAGGTTCTTTCCTCTATTTAGGTTTAACTTGGTGAGTTCCTCTCCCATCTCTTTTTATCTTCTTCTTTTTTTCTTTTCTTCATCCATAGCTTAGGTTCCACAAGTTTGATCTTTTGGCAGCCTTGATTGGCTTCATTTGATGTATATATGTATGTATATGTACGTGTTTGGGTGCTGGCTGAAGAAGGAGCGAAGAGATCGAGTGAAGAAGCAAGGAGAAGCTAAAGGTGTTCCCTCTGCACAACAAGCCGCCCTTGTGCCACCTTGCAGCCGCCCCAGCGCCGGCTGACAGCCGCCCCTGTGGCCACCTGCACCATCTTGAGTTTGCACTTGGTTCTACAGGTGTGTCTTGCTTCTAGGCTTGCCTATGGATGGCATTGCCTCTTCCTTTCTTAGAGTGAGTGTGTAGTACCATGCTAGGTGTAGAGGAGAATGTGTTGATGATGTTATGATTATGTTATGCCTTGTATGGCATTTGAGGATTATAGGTTGTGAGGTTAGGTGAGGATGATCTTATGGATCTCTTGGATCTAGGTGTGACCCCTTTGACTGATATAAGATTGATATATCTTTATGCCTTGTTATTAAGCAGTGTCCCTCTCAGGTTGGAGGTTGATCGTGGTTGAGTTTTGTGCGAGGTTGAGATAAGTCTGTAAGACTTACTTTGCTACCATCCTTATATTGGGTGTTTTCATGAGTGATGTGTGTTTTATATGCTTGACTTGATAGCATGTGATGTCGATTATTACAGACCTATGTTTTATTTATTACCCCGTATGTGTGGCTGTGATAACCTTTCCCTTTCATCCCGCCGTAGAGTCTGGGAGGTTCTATGAGGCCACCTGGTATATAGGAAGGGCGCAATTCACTCCCATAGGGTACACAGGTTGTGTGACCGACACTACTTCCAGATGGCTAGCAAGCCTAGAGGCGAGGATGATACGTTCCTTGTACCACATAGTTTCATCTATCTATATATATACGATTTGAGTGAATGACTATTATATACAGATAAAAAAAATGGGTAATTGTGTGATAGCATGCTGATGTGTTTATCTTTCATGATTGTGCTTGTGCTTATGAATTACCTTATATATGTATGGTTAGCTAATGGTTTCATACCATGTTGTAGATGCCTTGCAGGATAGGCGAGCTACTGAGTGATCTGGCAGGGTGACAGGCCGAGGACTCTTGTACATTAGGAGGTTATGGCTTTTTGAGTTGTTTATGTTTCCCTCCTGCATGAGGATGATGTTTTGTATACCTCCTATGTGAGGGTTATGTTTGATACTCGTCTATGATCTTGTTTACCTTTTGGTTGTACAGTTTTATACAATTTTATGTATTTGTTTTCTATTTGTCAGTGTCATGTTGTAAGGTCTAGTGACCTTGTTGTCAGGCTAGGGTCAGGATCCACTGTGAGATCCTAGCCCACTGTGGCATACCGAGTCTTGCGGATTCGGGGTGTTACACTTAGATCTTGGATTTGAGCTGTATATTCTCGCGGACATCTTGGAATTCCCATAGATCATCCGAAGAACGGTCGAACAATGAAGTGAATATTTTGAGATGATGTTTACTACAAGGGCAATAAGATGATAAAGAATTTCTGAGTCAGCCCCGATTGAAGTAATAGAAATCCATACAAGGGACTTAGCGGTATAAAGACAGAAGATGTACATCGAAGTACCATGAAACGACTGACAAACTCACATATTAGAGATAATAATTTTGGAACACGAATCGAGTATGAAGAACCGGTAGGTGATATAAATAATATAAACGATACTCTAGAAGGGGTTTTGAATAGAGTATGGGAACTTTTCTTAAACCAAATCTCAAGGCCTTGAAACTCCTTTCAAGGACCTTGATGTCAATTTGTGCTTCTAGTGAAACTTTGATTTCAAGGGCTTTGAAACTCTATTTCAAGGGCCTTGACTTCTTGCTCCTGCAAAACAAAGTTAGTCATAGTAAAGTATATATGGTACGGAATTGAAAAGATTGACACGAGGATATGCTTATGAAGTTCGGCTCTAAATAGCCTACTCTCCGTCCCAGGGTATATCCGTAGGATCTAACTATCTATTATCAGCTTCAAAGAGTCCTAGATACAAACTAGAAGAAATCCCCTTCTTCTCTCACTGTATCCAATGCTACGATCTTGCTCCAACTCTTAACCTAGCTATAATAGCCTAGTTACTTCACAGAGTAACACACACTCTAGTATAACACTATTTAGAACTTCCAATAGAGCTCTAGTGTTTTCTCTCTCTAAGGGGATAAAGCCTTTGTGTGAATGAGAGAAAGAAAAACAGCGAATGAAGATGATTAGGTTGCTTAAGGATGTAAAGATGTTTTCCTGTGTAAACTTGTGTATCTTTCTTCTTCGACCATCATCTTCATTTATTCTCTTCTATGGAAAGGTCTTCTAACCGTTGTAGAGATGACCGTTTGAAGATGAATCTTCTTTTCCATGAAGATCGTTTTCTTGTTTGGAGATAAGGTAGACGTTGCAAGTCTTTAGCCTCTACGAATACGTCGAGTCCTTTACTCCTTGATCTTCTCGTCTTCTGTTGAATCGAGAGAGAAGATATTTTTGCCGTTTGTTGTTTAGAAAATCTTCTAGAAAAGATTCTCTATTCTTCGGTTGAGATCTTCCTTCGGTTGATAAGATCTTTGGTTGATGAGATCTTTCCGTTACAAAATCTTCAAATAAAATCTTCAACTCGTTTTGAATCCTTGTTCCGTCCATTTATAATTTCAAGGCCCTTGATTTCGTCCTTTTGAACTTGTTATCTTCCTTTCTTCTTGAATCCAACTTCAAGGCCCTTGACATTTAGATATAAAGTTGAATCCAACTTCAAGGCCCTTGACATTTAGATATAAAGTCTGCACTGAATTCAAACCAACCAAATATCTAGAAATATAATCAATACATTGTTAGTATATCCAACTGCTATATTTGTGTGAAGTCTTCCATCATCAACACCGGTAAACCATTTCAATCAAGGTGGAATTTTAAATCTCCCCCTTGATGGAAGACAACACAAAATCTCGTACCTGTATTTGTTAATTTAGCAATGCATATGAAAATCTCAAAATTAAAAATGCAGAATGTAGTATATCGAAATGTCAGATCATATTTCTCCCCCTTTGTCTTTCAACAAGGGAGAAAAGGTAGTTAAAGCAGGAAGTCTTAAAATACGATTAGAGACCCAAAACCAAAGTATTTTCAACCCATAGAGAAAACCAGTCAGCTTAAAACTCCTCATAGAACTTCCTCTTTCCTTTGGATGAAGTTTTCTTATAACGCCAATCATCCATTTCAGTTGCCAAACATCTTCTCTTTTCTTAAGCTCTTCTCTATTTAACTACTTCATACTCAACTCTGGGCAAGAACATTGGCTCTTCATGAGTTGGATACAGAATTGATTTATTATGTACACGCCTTTTACAATTCATCAGCATATTCTCGATCTGCTCTTGACTATGTTGAGCTACATCTTCAGGTATGGGCAAAATGCTTCCCATTGTAGTTAGTGTAAGAGCATTCATCAAATACATTTCATTGACTTTAGCATTGATGGTAGCCAGCAACTCGAAATTTGTATCCATTCTCCTCTTAGCGTCAAACTGAAAATTAGACAATTCACGATTGAGACAAGCTATTTCTTTTTCACAACCCTCTAACCTGATTTCTGGAGTAGGAGAAGGTTTGACTTCTTTATTTGGATTTTGAGTAACTCCTTTTCCTTTTAAAGTCCATGTTCCTGCAAGAGTTTTCTCAATCCATAGACGTTCTAAGCAATTCTCATCAATTTTATTGTTAATAGACTGTCTTTCCTCAAAATATGTATCAATTCTGTAATAATCAAAGACCTTAGGCAGCAAATTTCCATAAGGCAAGGAAATAAATCTCTTAGAGTTGACAAAATGCAGCATATGGTTGAGAATCAGATTAGGCACATCTATGGCCACATCAGACATAAGCAAATGAATTAACTCCAGAGATTGATCAGTCAACAGCTCTCTTGAGTTTGCACGAGGAACTACACATCGAACCAGTATGGTGAACACTATTTTAGCCTCTAAGGTTAGAGAAGTATGAGTAAGTTGACGTGAGTTTGAGTTTGGAACCAGAAAATTCTCCTTAGCAATACGAACACTCTCTGATCTTGAAGGATAGTTGAATACAACATCTGTAGGAATTCCCAAAAATTCACTTAGAATAGAAGGAGTGAGTGAAATCGGAGTTACTTTGACTGAAGATTCAAGAGTAATACACCCTTTGTCCCTTTTTGTGGTGAGATTAACATAGAATAGTCTCGTGAGTCGTGGAAAAGCAAAATATCCAGGGTTTAGAACCTTCCAGATAATCGAACTCTTCAGCTTGTCTATGTAGGGTATCTTGAGGGTATCGAGAAAATCAGTATCCACCAAATAACACATACAGAACGGTCGATTGTGAAAACCATCAAGCAAATTTCCAGAAGCTTGAAAACTAATGAACCATGATGAGGGAAGACCGGTAATCTAAGATGTATCCAGATCTTCAGAAGGTTTTTCTTCTTTAGCAATTGAAGAATTTTGAACATCTTTCTTTTTGGAAGATAGAGGAGCAGATCTCTTGCTTATGGGTGCAATGAGGAAAGTTTGAGAGAGAAATCAAAGGATTTTGAAATAAGGTTTCTTGTGAAAGGATAAAAAGATGAGAAGGTATGTTCTTTTTATCAGGGATATGACAAAATCTTTTGAGAAAATCATGCTTTTAAAACCAAAATCAAAAACTATTTCAAACAAAGGATTTTAAAAAAATATTTTAAGAATTAAAATATCTAAAAGATATTAACTCTTAAAGGATCCGTAAAGTCAATTTACCCTTTAAAATATGTTTTAAGGCTCCTTGAATTTTATTTCAAGGCCCTTGAAAACATCAATTAGGCTGCATGCGTAGGAAGATTAAAACTCGTTTACTCCCCCTACGTTAATGCTTCCTTGTTCAACATACCAAGCTCTAATCTAATAAAATTAAATTGCTCCTCATGAAGAGGCTTGGTAAAGATATCTGCAAGCTGCAAGTTAGTTGAGATAAAAGAAATCGAAACATAACCTTTCTCAACATGATCGCGTATGAAGTGATGCCTTACATCAATATGCTTGGTCCTTGAATGCTGCACAGGATTTTTGGTTATAAAAATAGCACTAGTATTATCACATTTTATAGGAATACCTCTCAAGTCAAAGCCAAGGTCACGAAGTTGTTGAGCAATCCAAAGAATTTGAGCACAATAGGCTCCTGCAGCTATGTATTCAGCTTCAGCTGTGGATAGGGCAACAGAATTTTGCTTCTTTGAGTGCCAACTGATTAGGGATGACCATAAGAACTGGCAACATCCAGAAGTACTTTTTCTATCAACCTTATAACCTGCAAAGTTTGCATCTAAATAGCCAACAAGATTAAACGAGCTTTGACGTGGGTACCATAACCCTAGATCCTTAGTGCCATTGAGATACCGAAAAATTCTTTTCACATCTATCAGTGTGACTCTTTAGGATCAGCTTGAAATCTTGCACACATGCACACGCTAAACATAATGTCAGGACGACTAGAGTTAGATACAACAATGAACCGATCATACCTCGATACTCCTTTTGTACTACACTTTTTCCGTTCTTGTCATGATCTAGCGAAAGTGTTGAACTCATATGAATCTTTGCAACCATAGATTGATCCATTTTGTACTTTTTAAGCAAGTCTTTAGTATACTTGCTTTGATTGAGGAAAATTCCTTTCTTTGCTTGTGTAACTTGAAGTCCAAGAAAGAAATTTAGCTCTCCCATTAAGCTCATCTCAAATTCCCTGCACATAATATCTGAAAATTCCTTGCAAAGGGAATCATTAGTAGCACCGAATAATATGTCATCAACATAAATTTGTACTACTAGAATGTCGTTGCCTCTAGTTTTGATAAATAATTTTTTATCAATCAAACCTCTTTTAAAATTGTTTTCAAGAAGATATTTAGACAATCTTTCATACCAAGCTCGAGGAGCTTGCTTAAGACCGTAAAGAGCTTTGTCTAATTTAAAAACATGATCTGGAAATTCATCATTTTCAAAAACAAGAGGTTGAGCAACGTAGACTTCTTCTTCTAAGAAGCCGTTTAGAAAAGCACATTTTACATCCATTTGAAAAAGATTTATGCTCATGAAAGATGCAAATGCAAGTAGCAAACGTACGGCTTCTAACCTGGCAATTGGAGCAAAAGTCTCCTCATAATCAATAACTTCTTCTTGGTTATAACCTTGTGCTACGAGTCGTGCATTGTTTCGTATGACTTTGCCACTTTCATCCAATTTGTTTCGAAATACCCATTTCGTGTCAATAACTGATTGATGCTTTGGTCTTGCAGTAAGAGTCCATACCTTGTTCCTCTCAAATTCATTTAATTCATTTTGCATGGCAATGATCCAGTCTGGTTCTTGAAGAGCTTGAATGTAGTTCTTTGGCTCGACAAGTGATACAAAAGCGGAGAAGGCACATAGATTATTCACTTTAGATCTAGTTTGAACTCCAGCATTTGGATCTGAGATCACATTCTCTTGTGGATGATACGAGGAGTGTTGAACTTTTCTTCTTTTGACAGATTTAGTAGATCCGGAAGGTTGAGCTGTATATGTTTGACAAGATTCAGGTACCGTTTGTGTATTACCTGTTGTTCCAATCTCAAGGCCTTGAAGTTGGGTTTCAAGCCCTTGAAGTAGAGTTCTGTGATTACAGTTTCTAGTTTCAAGGTCTTGAGAGTTTTCTTTGGTATCTTGAATATTTTCCTGCATATTCTTGTCTTGATCTTTTGGATCTTCCTCTTCATCCGAAATGTGAACTTCTCTTTGATTCAGATTTAAATCTGCAAAACTCTCACTCAAAGTATCATCATTGCTTTTCATTAAAAATAATATGAATGCTTTCCTCAACAACTTTGGTACGTTTGTTATATACTCGATAAACTTTGTGATTTGAAGCATATCCAATGAAAATAGCTTCATCACTACGTGCATCAAATTTCCTAAGATTGTCCTTCCCATTGTTGTGAACAAAACAAGTACATCCAAAGGGTTTAAAATAGGAAATATTTGGCTTTCTTCCTTTAAAGAGTTCATAAGGAGTCTTTTTCAAAATAGGGCAAATTAACATCTATTTAAAATATAATTTGCAGTGTTTACTGCTTCATCCCAAAAGCTTTTTGGCAAATTATTTTCTAAAAGCATTGTCCTAGACATTTCCTCAAGAGTGCGGTTCTTACGTTCGACAACTCCATTTTGTTGAGGAGTTCTAAGAGCTGAAAAATTATGGGAAATACCATATTTTGCACAAAACAAATCAAACTTTAGTTGATCAAATTCTCAACCCTGATCACTTCTTATAGAAACGATTGGTAGGTTTTTCAAACTTTGTAACTCCTTACAAAATTTTGAAAACTCAAATAAAGCTTCAGATTTTTCTCGTAGAAAAGATATCCATGTAAAAGAGAGAAATCATCCACTATAACAAGGATGTATTGTTTTCCTCCGGGAGATTTGACACGCATAGGTCCACAAAGATCCATATGTAAAAGTTTAATAGGTCGAGAAGAACTTACAGCTTTCTTAGGTTTAAATGAACCTCTTGTTTTTTTACCTTGTGTACACGCCTTACATAGGTCATTAACCTTGAAGTTTAGATTTGGCAAACCACGTACCAAATCTGTTGTAAGTAGCTTCTGCATGGTATGCATGCTTACGTGACCAAGTCTTATATGTCAAAGCCTTGGATCATCAGTCAAGGCTTTTAGACATTTTAGCTTAGTTCCTGCAACTTGGTTAGTACTCAAAGAATAAATATTATTACATGTAGGAGCAGTAAGCAACACTTCTCCCGTCTTTATGTCTTGAACTTCACATTTTTCTGAATCAAACATGACTTTATTGCCTTTATCACAAATTTGAGAAATACTTAGCAGATTATATTTCAAGTCATCAACTAAATAAGCATCATCAATAAAGTTGGATGAATTATAGCAAATTTTATCAATGCCAATTATGTCACTCTCTCCTTTATCACCAAGAGTAATAGTTCCAGATGATTGCTTCTTTTAATCTGAGAATAAAGAACTCTTTCCATTCAAGTGTCTTGAGCAACCACTATCTAATATCCATTTGTGCTCCTTTACCTTGGTGATATCCTACAAAACAGCAAACATCAACCTTTCCGGGTCGACCAAATGGCATATTTTGGTTCATACTCAGGTTCGATCATGTTTGGTAGTCTAGTACCTTTAGGAAACCAGATTTCTTTGACATGTTTCCTTAAACATAAAGAATAGGTGTTTCTGATGATATAAGGATCATTTCTTCTATAAGGACATGTAGATTTAACATGACCCTTTTTACAACAATAGAAGCAGGTAGACATATGAATGCTTCCTTTGGCCATAAAAAAAGTGGTGGTAGGTTTTCTAGGACATGTAGATTTAACATGACCCTTTTCCAGGAAAGCTCCTATGATACCCTGATGATATAAGGATCATGTCTTGACACGTTAAAGTCAGATCTACTTTCTCTTTCTCTAGATCAATATAGTTTCGATGAAGAGAAGAGAGGTTGTCCTTGAGAATCAGGTTTTCTGATTCCAAGGCCTTGATATTGTCATCAAGATCTTCCTTTTCAGTGTTAAGATTTTCAATCTCCAAAGACATTTCACTCAATTGTTTATCTTGTTCATGAAGCTTTTCTTTAAAAGAATTTATCCTTATTCTATGTTCCTTATCACTTAAGATAATATCATTAAGGACTTGTTTAAGGTCAATCTCAGGTTGAGATAAAATTGTACTTACCATATTTTCGATTTACAGATTTGAGTCATCTTCATGATCGGCCATAAGACACAAGTTTGCTTGTTCTTTTTCATCTTCTGATTCATTTGTTGATTCTAAATCACTCCATGAAGCAATCATAGCTTTCTTCTTTCGATCATTTTTCTTGAAGTTGGTCCTCTTCTTTTGTGGACAATCCTTGACCAAATGATCTATTTCACCACATTCAAAACAAGTCAGTACTCTCATTTTCTTATTAGAGTTAGAAAACTTACCTCGGAGTTTATATGCTCGTGGAAATTCTCTGTTTGCAAATTGTTTCTTTAACTTGAGAATTCTTGTGAGACCCTTTGAGATCATGGCGAGTGCATCTTCTTCATCATCACCATCACTATCTTCTTCATCAGAAGGTAACTCATCTCTTCTGGATTTTAATTCCAAATTCTTGGAGTTGGATGGGAGTTCTCCATCTTCTTCACCAAGAACCATTTCATGTGTGATGAGTTTTCCAAGTAGATCATCCAGAGGAAGAGTAGTGAGATTTTGAGCTTCTTCAATAGCAGTCCTCTTTGGTCCCCACTTGGCTTTAGGTAAGCTCCTTAGAACCTTCCTCACTTTCTCTTCATTTGTGAAGATCTTTCCTAGTGAGTCCAGATTGTTCACGATCTCAGTAAAACTGGTGAACATTTCTTTGACTGTTTCATTTGGATTAATCTTGAATAGCTCATATTGTTTGAGAAATATGCTAATCTTGGTTTCCTTGACTTGACTTGTTCCTTCGTAAGTAACAACAAGCTTATCCCATATTTCTTTAGCACTCTTGCATGATGAGATACGGTTGAATTCATTTGCATCTGATCCACAGTAGAGTAGATTCATTGCTTTGTAATTCTTTGACACACTGTCCAAATCAGCCTGTGTGAAGTCTGATTCCTTCTTAGGGACTTGGACGCCTTCACCCATTGTCATTGGAACTTTAGGTCCATTTTGAGTAATGCTCCAAAGATCCATATCCTGGTCAATAATGAAAATACGCATGAGTGCTCTCCAATGAGTGAAGTTGTTGCCACAGAAGAGTGGTGGTCGGGATGAGAATCTTCCTTGAGCAAATCCACCATCACCTACAGGATTCATGATTAGTCTCACTGATGGTTAAATCAATAAACGTCAGTCTAGCTCTGATACCAATTGAAGAACCGGTAGGTGATATAAATAATATAAACGATACTCTAAAAGGGGGTTTGAATAGTGTATAGGAACTTTTCGCAAACGAAATCTCAAGGCCTTGAAACTCCTTTCAAGGACCTTGATGTCAATCTGTGCTTCTAGTGAAAATTTGATTTCAAGGGCTTTGAAACTCTATTTAAAGGGCCTTGACTTCTTGCTCTTGTAAAACAAAGTTAGTCACAGTAAAGTATTTATGGTGCGGAATTGAAAAGATTGACACGAGGATATGTTTACGAAGTTCGGCTCTAAATAGCCTACTCTCCGTCTCAGAGTATATCCGTAGGATCTAACTGTCTATTATCAGCTTCAAAGAGTCCTAGAAACAAACTAGAAGAAATCCCCTTCTTCTCTCACTGTAGCCAATGCTACGATCTAGATCCAACTCTTAACCTTGCTATAATAGCCTAGTTACTTCACAAAGTAACACACACTCTAGTATAACACTATTTAGATCTTCCAATAGAGCTCTAGTGTTTTCTCTCTCTAAGGGGATAAAGCGTTTACGTGAATGAGAGAAAGAAAAACAACGAATGAAGATGATTAGGTTGCTTGAGGATGTAAAGATGTTTTCCTGTGTAAGCTTGTGTATCTTTCTTCTTCGACCATCATCTTCATTTATACTCTTCTATGGAAAGGCCTTCTAGTTGTTGTAGAGATGACCGTTTGAAGATGAATATTCTTTTCCATGAAGATCGTTTTCTTGTTTGGAGATAAGGTAGACGTTGCAAGTCTTCAGCCCCTACGAACACGTCGAGTCCTTTACTCCTTGATCTTCTCGTCTTCTGATGAATCGAGAGAGAAGATATTTTCGCCGTTTGTTGTTTAGAAAATCTTCTAGAAAAGATTCTCTATTCTTCGGTTGAGATCTTCCTTCGGTTGATAAGATCTTTGGTTGAGGAGATCTTTCCGTTACAAAATCTTGAAATAAAATCTTCAACTCATTTTGAATCCTTGTTCCGTGCATTTATAAATTCAAGGCCCTTGATTTGGTCCTTTTGAACTTGTTATCTTCCTTTGTTCTTGAATCCAACTTCAAGGCCCTTGACATTTAATTATAAAGCCTGCACTGAATTCAAACCAACCAAATATCTAGAAATATAATCAATACATTGTTAGTATATCGAACTGCTATATTTGTGTGAAGTCTTCCATCATTAACACCTGTAAACCATTTCAATCAAGGTGGAGTTTTCAGAGTAGGGCAAAGTACAACCATGCTTGGTGAGAAAAAAGGGTACTACAATCGAGGTGGATGCCCCATAGAAAATTATGGGCATGGGAAACCAGAAGAAGTAGGATATCGATCGGTTATGAAGTTGCAAAGCCACACGGAATGGAAGGTTACATTGAGCTTAAAGCAGAAAGTACATTTCATTAGCATGGAGACGGTTTGACTTCTTTGGAGATACAAGAAATTATAAAGGAATCATGACGCAAGTATCAAAAAAGGAGTAGAACCTCGTGGTTTAGACAACAGACTTTCATGAAGGCAACATCACAAAACAACATGAGCTAAAGAAGAAGTGCGAGGAAGAATGACCTTGGTGGACTCATGAGTTCGTAGTGGCCTCTCACTTATCCTGGGACTTAAGTTATCAACACCAATAATCCATGCAAGAGAAACCACAAGTAGATAATAATTACGGTCATAGGAATCGCAAGGAAGCACTTACAAGCTATCATAGAAGACTTGAAGGGACTATTTATGACAGGTGAATGACACAGTTGGACTCGAGAAATGGAGTCAGCTCCTAGAGGAACCGAAAGTGTGGAATGTAGAACGAGATAAAGAAGAAGAATGAAAAAAAAAGAGAAGAGGAATAACCCGAGTAAGTAGTGCTTCACAAGGGAATTCAACTCAGAAGATATAGGAGAAGAGTAAGTCCATGATCTTGAGGTAAGTCAGCTATAGACTGACCGGCGACAACTGTGAACGTGCATGTGTTGGTTTGGTATTGACGAGTCAGGTGGAGATACGAAAAGGTGACCGTGATTGAGAGATTATAAAGTAACTTTACCGATGCCTTAGAGGATTTTCTCATGTGGTCAACGACGATCTTTTTGGATCAGTTGACAGTATAAAGAGAAACGTGTTGGAGGTTGCTTACTTTCTGTTTAAAGAAAAACTCTGATTTGAGTTATTAGGGATGGATATGTGTAAGAAGATTAAGGAGAGTAAGAGAAAGAGGTGGATTCCCTATCGTTATCTTATTTCAATAAAGATAGGTAAGGATGGTACTTGATACTTCTTTCAAAACGTATTGATGGTGTGTTTTAATAAGCGAGAGTTGGGTCAATCATTTTGACTCATGAAAGACGCCATAATGATTAATGGGTGGCAACAAAACAATCAGAGTAGCACAGCGGAAGCGTGGTGGGCCCATAACACACAGAGCAGGAAGCTCAATGCTATAGAAAGGTGGCGTGTCGAGTTTAAGGCGATGTTAGTTAGAGAATACATCTCGATTGAAACGGACAAGAGATAGGTTATGTTGAGTGACTGAAGACTTTTTATGAATTCCGTGTCACTCTGACAAGATAGATATGGAAAGGTGTGCATACAAAGAGCTTATCGAGATAGGGTGGTACTCTATTACAAACCCAAGCCAATCATGATAACCTTGTCATCGCTAGACTGCTAAATAGTATTGTAACCGTCTCCCTAATCGGGTACCTAGAATCTTTTTCCAACTAATTGAAGAAGAGTCTATGAAAGTGGAAGATTGAATTAACGTAGTCCGTAAAGGTTACATGAGAAAGCTCAAGGAGAATAACTATCATACTAGGTATAAGGACTTATAAGATGATGAAACGACATGATTATACTTGCAACCTCATAATCGGTGAGTCGTTAAAGAGAATTCCTCGGAGCAGAACCTACATGTAAATGCTTTTATCCAAATGCATTGGGATGTGTTATGATTAAAATTTAAATTATTGGGTTGGTGTATCCTTTATAACCAAATACAACTATAGGGAAAAATTCACAAGTAGCGAGTAAACACCTGGGGGAAAAAGTTAGTCTTATCACCAGAGTATATAGAGTAGAAAAGATGATGAAAGGATATCCTAGTGGATTTACTAAGGAGTACAACCGGGCCGATGATCCAATAGTGAAATAGGACATTCCTAGTAAGGGAAATGATGTCTGATGAGTTGTATAACAGAAGATTCTATGAGACAAACATAAGAAACCACCATGGGTTTTGTATCATTGTTCTGATGTAGAATTGCTACCGTACCTAGAGATTTTGAAGCTAACTAAGAAGCTCAATGTCAAATAATTAAGAAATCAAGCTAGAGAACGGTAGGCTAAAATGATGGTATCACTACTCTAGATACCAACGTGATCGTGGGATGACATCCACATTGAGTTTATTACTGGCTTATATCAAAGTTAAAGTCCCGATGAAGCTAAAGTGAGTTTAGTGACTGGCGAAGAGAACACGTTTTATTCTTCTCAAGGAGATGTGGCCGGTGAGCCGTCTAGCGGCGGTGTTCATTAGAAAGATTGTGAGACTCCATGGGGTGTAGAGGACTATCGTTTTAGATAGAGATGGACAGTTTACATCAAGGTTTTGGCAGCTGGTGCACAAGATAGTGGTTACGAGTCTTCATTTTACGACAACATATCATCCCCACACTGACGGACGGTTTGAGAGGACCATGCAGACATTAGAGGATATGCTACGAGTGCGTGTTTTAGAATATGGAAAGGTGTGGCTTGATCACCTTCCTTTAGTGAAATTTTCGTATAATAACCACTGGCATGCATCTATCGGCATGACTCCTTACTAGGCGTTATATGGATGGAGATGTTGTACGCCTCTATGTTGGGATAAACTAAATAGTGCAAGCGGAAGAGATCCTGAGTAGATACGGGATGACGTTGGCCGAGTAGCTTTGATCAAAGAGTGTATGCTGGCATCTCAAAGTCGCTAGAAGTCCTACACGGGCAAGAGGCGCCAACCTTTAAATTTTGCAGTGGGTGCTCAGGTTTGGTTGAGAGTGTCACCGACTCGAGGCGTATAACGTTTCGGCATAAAGTGGAAGTTGAGTCCCCAATATGTCGGACCTTTTGAGATATTGGAGCGAGTTGGGGAGGTTGCATACCGACTAGCTCTACCACCGAGACTAGAGGGCGTTCACTCCGTCTTCAACGTGTCTGAGCTGCGAGAGTATATACCTGACCCGAGACATGTCGTCAGCTATGAGGATTTGGTAGTAGAGCCATATCACACGTTTGTAGAGCATCTTATAACTCTATTAGAGAGAAGTACTAGACGCTTACGGTCTAAAGACATACCTATGCTACGGATTCAATGGTCTAGACGAGGAGTCGACAAAGTCACATGGGAGACGGAGGATAGTATCATGATGAATTATCCTAAGTTCTATGCCGAGTTAGTTGCAATGTCAGGACAATTGGGTTAGTACTTGGAACCATTCGGGTCTGACTTTTGGCTACGTGTTTGTCCTTATGGTTGAGTGATTGTTTTTTATGTGTATTGCATGATTGAGTGATAAGCCTTTTATGTGTTGCATGTTTGAGTGATTAGTCTTTTTATGTTACTTTGACATAGTCGTGAGTAATACTTGTTTTTAGAGGAGTATATAGATGTTTCTCGAGAATAAAAGAAATATTTTGGTTATATTGAGAAGGCTACCTTGACGATCTTCCTTATCCTAAGTTTCGGGACAAAAATTAATATTAAGTGGGATTGATGTAATATTCGATAAATTTTTATTCGGAAATCCACACTGAATCATATATATCAGATCTAACTTTAGTTACCGGAATTGGGCCGATCCTTTTTATTTGGCCATTCAAGCCCAATTCTTAGTCTTTTAATTCAGCTAGGCATGTTAGGGTAATTTTTAGGCCTTGTACTTCAGCTGATTAGCGGCCCACTTTCCCTCATTCCTTCAACCGATGGGCCCAAACCCTCTTCCTTCTTTAGGATGACTTGGCAGGCCCATCCTTCCTTGCTTCCTCTCTCTCACGCTGCTCAACATATCGTAACCGAAAGAGGAGATCGTTGCGTGAAAATCAAACGTGCATCATTCCCAATCCTTTTACGCTACCATCCTCTCCATCCTTCCTCACAACCGACGTCGACAACCGTCTTCCAGACCCAGCACGCAGTCGTCGGCACAAGACAACAACCGCAGGCCATCTGCACGGATCGTAGTTGCAGCGCAGTGCCAGGAATTGCAGCGCCAGAGAGCCAATTGTCAGAACCAAGGTCGGCTTGATCGTAGGCCTTCTGCACCGACAGAAAACGCAACGCCAGGAACACGCCGGCACTACGAGACCAACCATCATCGACCTCCTCATTCCTCTTCACCACACAGGCGACGATCGTAGCTCTCGTCCATCGTTTTTGGAACCTTCGTCGGCAAGTTCATAGGTACATCCCTCCAATTCCTTTGTGTTATTGCTCGTGTACTCTTCACCGTCTGAGTCAGGACTGTTGTACATGTCCAGACCACGTTTCCGGCACCAAATCTAGCGTCTTACTTCTCCCGGTTTGAGGTGGTGTTTAGGTGTTGTCGCTTGATCAACTTCCTGTAGTGAGTCTTCCCTCTTGTGACTATGCAGTTGTGTCTATAGCAGGTGAGCTTTAGGAGAGATGATGTTGTTGGGTGTTAATGATGGTATCGGGTTGGAGGGATGTGTGTTTAGTGTAGAGGATGGTCGGAGGTGAGGTTGTGTAATTTGTTGGTGGTTAGAAGGTTTAGTGCAGAGGGCTGCTCATATATATATATATATATATTTGATGTTAGCTAGTGGTTTCATAGTGGCGTGGGTTCTTGTAGACTAAGCATAATTAGAGACTTAATCCTACCGGTATAGCCATTATGTGGGTATGATAACATGTTTGACATATTAGAAGGCCCAAAGATTAGTATACTAGTGTAAGCTACGCTAGTATATGTTCTTACTCTTGTACTAATCTTGGAGAGTGATTCAACGATTAGATTCGGAATTTTGATGTTCCGAAGTTAGGTAGAAGCATAGTTGGTTTATGATGAGCTTGGTTAAGTTTGTATTTGTGTTCTTGGAGATGGTTTGAGACTTTTGTATCTTTATGGAATAGTATTATGGGAATAGTTGGTCTTGCACGTGAGTGAGTGAGACTAGGGTTGGGAACACTCTAGCTTGTGGGTATATGATCTTGTAAAGATCATTAAGGCTAGAAGTAGTAATCTTCTAGCATGTGGTTATATGATCATGTAGAGATCATTGATATCGGTTAGTCGTTGATTGTGTGTCTTGTTGTTCAGGAATGGAGTACCATCCTGCGAGAAGCTGAGCGTGTTATGAGAGTTGGGTTTATCTTGAGACAAGTAAGTCCTCAAACTTTCTTTGTTAGCTTCTGCGTATTAGATTGACCATGATGGTTGTGTGTGTTTAATTATGTTTATAACAACAAAACATGACTAGGACGACCCTTATATATATATATATATATATATATATATATATATATATATATATATATATATATATATATATATATATATATATATTGATTAGTCCAATTGTATTATTATCGGGCGGTGAACACTTGTCCAGTTCAAAACGGGGAAACTGTGAGGTGCTCTGCGAATAGTCCGACGGGTAACAGAGGGGAGCATCGCCTATATTCCTGTCGGTGAAAGGGGACAGAGGCCAGATCACAATGATTCTCGTGTGACAACATAAGTTGAATTAGTAAAGCGAATAACGTTATTAAAGATAATAACCGGATTGTGTGCAAGAATGTTTATGTGTTTTACTTTATCTTATGTGTGTATGTTCCGTTATCGTTATTCTAATACTTGGAATGTTACCTTACGGTTTTAAAACCGATGTTGTAGATCTCTTGCAGGTTAAGACGGTTGTAGAGAGATCCGGAGGGGATGGTCAGTTGGGTCCACCTACTCATATAGATGGGAAGGGAGAGTCTTTCCATTTCTGCATGCACATTATGTTAATTGTTGTGTTTTGTAGGGCTTATCCATGTATACATTCATCATTTTAACCTTTATTGATTTCAAATTGTTTCACTACGTTTATGCCGTGTTGTAAGATCCAGTAATGTTGTTGTCACACCGAGGCCGGGACCTATTGTGAGGTCCTAACCAGTAGATCCCTGAGTTCCGGGAATTTGGAGTGTTACATTAACCTCAATGGATCCTCGTCTATGCCGCTAGATTGTCATGGTTGACAACGTACATCGAGTCATACGTGTACTCCCTCGACTGATACACCTGAAACCCCTGGTGAACATCTCTGATGAACATCCCTGGTGAACATCCTCTACTCACTATGGCCACATCCACTAGTAAACCACTTCCCAACTTGCGTTAAGATCTCAAAAAGGTCCAATATATTGGAAACTCAACTTCCATTTTAATGTCCAAGACGTATGACACCCCGCGTCCATGATACTCTTAACTGAACTTGTCCCATATCTGAACCCAAGAGGTTCGTACCTCTTATCTGAACACGCCTTCTGGTGACTTAGCTCGGCTAGCATCCACCCTTGGACACTGCTACTCAAGTGTGGTCGTCCCGTATCTGCTCAGGGCTATCCCCACATGTACTACCCATATTCCAACACAACAGTGTACTACACTTTCGTCCATAAAATGCCTCACAAAGGGCCATCACAAACGACGCATCACAACTATCATGACACGAAAACCCAATAGAGGGAAGTGTTCGGATCTTACTTGTTTCCCAATCTGGCACACATGCTCTCTGTACGGTATCCCAGGTCACAAAAGTCCTCTCTAGTTGACCAACTATCCGAGGAAGGAACTATCATGAAATGCAACTGATTCCCTAAGCGGCACAATCCTGCCGCCCAAAATCTCGTGATGAATCGCCCATCTCGATCCGAGATTATAGTACTCGGTATCCCATGTAATTTCACTATCAACTTAGTGAATTCCTCCACTAGCCATCTCATCATCCACGTTTCCCAATAAGAAAAAAATGCATTCTTGACAGTCGGTCCACTATGACCCAAATCACATCACAACTGTTACTTGGTCTAAAACTGGTAACAACCTTTATGGAGGTATCATCTCGCTTCCACTGCGCAACTGGCAGTGGATAAAGTTCTACTCCCGTCCAATAGAGTTCACCCTTGGCCTGATGATAAGTCACACACTAGCTTCGTACATAGCCACCCCGGGCTGAAGCCCGCATCATCAACACAACATATGATGTCCCCGGTACATCTTTACTTTTTGTCTAACGGTACAACTACACACTTCGGGCTTCTCAACCACCTGTAAACACATAAGGTAGCCTCCCCTCGGGACATCCCATCCAGAATTCTCATCGCACACGGACATCTTTCTCATTTCAGTCAGATCTCACCCGACATAGCAGGTAGCCTTCCCTAAATCGGGCAAGGCTCTATTTGTATCCAGAACCCGGGTATCCATCTTCAATCCCTTCTAAGTCCCTCTGCAACTGCAGCTAGACCGTCAGTCAAGCTATCGCCTCCTCTTGAGGCGTCCACATACTAAAGGTGTTTGTGACCACATTCACCCTCCCCGGATGATACATAATCACCTGACCGAAGTCCTTAATCAACTCTAGCCATCAACTCTGGCAGGTATTCAACTCTTGCTGAATGAATATATACATATATTATACTCTTATCGTTCGTACAAGACTGGCATGTCGCTCCATAAAAATACCGGCATCTCCTTAAGCGTGTGTCTGACTCTTGACCCTTCATCAACCAGTCCTCACATATGCCCACCATTGTCTACACATGCGCGAAATCTCTCTTTTGCTACTTCATACGCATCCTAAGCCCCACTTGGATGTATTAATATTTGTGTTCACATGACTCTTTGTTTGTGCAAAAGAAAACGGAATAAAGGTGACTTAATTTTTCAGATTTTTATTAAAGCTCCATGGAAACGGCTTGGAGAACACCCTCTAATAGACATCCTGAAAACCATTCAGTAACCCAGTGGTTATAGTGCACCAACCTGCAGTTGCGTACCTCCCAATATTTCATGGAGGTAGTTCCTAATATAACATCTTGGTCTCTATGGGGTCAACTTGATCTCTTCCGTTGCAACTACGTGTCTTAGGGTCCCTTCAGACATCCTAACTCCCACTAAGATAACTCTGTCCATAATTCTTAACCTACATAACCCGTATTATTGTCTTATCGTGTCAAGTTTGCCCCTCTCAACCCTGAGAATACGACAAGACATTGCCAAAATGAGAACATAAGAATCATTCGTCCACCTCATACAACAAAAGCGTACATAGTCAACAACATTAGCATAAGCTTAGGGTCCACAATGGAACCATCCGAAAACCACAAATCGAACTTCACTACCACAACCTGATTTAGAAAACCGATGAATACACATCTATATAAACTCTAACTCACCAATCGCACTCGTGAGTCCAAAAGGCTTCACTACAACTTGTAGTGACCATACCAGCCCGAAATGCCATCTTGCGTAGGTCCCTTCTTTTCTCCACCCTAATGTGGTGACATCTCTACTTCAAGTCAATCATAAAAAACATTGTAGCCACATGCAACTTATCTAGCAAGTCTTCCACTACGGGGCGAAGATATCTCTACTTGTTGATCATTTTACACATCTCTCGATAATCAAAGTACAACTTCTCAAATCTATATATTTCCTCAAAACCGTACCCGTATGCCCCATGGAGAACACTAAGCGAAATTCCAACCACAATATTGAAAGATCCATCTCGTTACCTCACCACGTACTAACATCATAAGCTCAAAGCTTGTAGCATTTCTATAGTCCATGTTATCCAATTCACGTCACTTCTACCACGGCTTCTCCGTGTGAGTCCAGAAACTTTGACTCGCAAAAACACATTCTACGTTTCATCAGAACGAACATACTATTCATCATCTCTATAAACTCCCGTCTACGTATAACACAATGGAAGCCTCGTCTTCCTCTCGATCCACTAGTTCCCTTTACTATAATCAACACCTTAAAAGTTCTATACCGTGGCATTCCTCCATATGTCAATCCCATGACCTAAGAAGGTCGCATAAGATCCTTACAATCTCCTCCTATGAGGTCTTGTTATAAGTCCTTGCTCGACTCGTTCAACATTATTAAATTCAAGACAAATGCGCTTCCGTTGATGTACCTCCTTACCATTTGACATTGATCCACCGTAAAAACTCTAAGCTCTTGTTGCCGATTGATAGCAAGAAATATGACGTAGTTTAGATGTGCATATAGGTAGTTTTTCCCTTTCTTTTGGTTACGTTGACATACATTCATAGAATGTATTGAGCATATTCACCTATTATCTTGGAATCGAGATCTACATAAGCTTTGTTGTGATTTTAGGTGAATTGGTGCTGAATTGGAGTGGAAAGGGAGCATTTACAGAGTATTGGTCGATGTGGAGTTAATTAGGAAGCATTGGAGAATCATAGGAAGAAGTATGAAGTAAAGCAAAGGAGAAAATCATCGAAAAGGAAGAACCACGGCCGAGAAGGAACTTCCACGGCCAGGGTTTTGGTATTTCTTTGAATTTCACACGTGGAAAGGAAGGTCGATAGTCATCACGGGACAAAGCACGGCCATGGTTTTGATGACGTCACCCGTGGTTTTCTTCGGAAAAGACTGTTCCGTTATTTCCACGTCAGCAAGAAAGGAGGAAGCCTTTAGACCTATTTTATCTTATAAAAGGAGGTCGACGACTGCATTTTTGGGGGATGGCATATATAGTTACATTTGGATTCACTTCCATACTAAGGATTTCTCTACGTTCGAGATTTGATTGCTTCACCATCGGAGGATATTGAAGAGCTTTCTTGATCCCGACTTGGAGATTGGAGATTTTGTGAGATTTTCTTAGGTTTTTTATTATTGTCTTTGAGAACACATACTCTGGGATTATACGTTGTTTGATTCTGTTATTGATTTTTGAAGATTCATTATTAATCCATCATTACTCATCTTATTGTTCTTTCTTGGTTGCATGCCATTCTTGATTCTCTTTCTTAATCTTGAATTGAATATGATGATGATTGTTAGCTAAACTCCCTTGCAGTTCTAGGGTAAAGGGTTGTTGGTTGTGGTACAAATGATGATGGATTGAGACTTAACATATCGGACCCTGAGAGTTGTGAGACGAAACCTTTGAACGAGGTTTTCCACAGTCTGTTCTTCAAGAACCACGGCCGTGATTTCCCAAGATATGCCCGTGGTTTCCTCTGTTTTGTACGTTTCACCCTTTCTTTTATCAAAATTTAAAGGTTGCCTAAATCCTACCTTTGTTAACCCTCTCTAACCCTTATCCTTGCTTGGTTATGAGTGTTTATAAGTTCTAGGTAATAGGGGATTCAAAACTCTCTATTAAGGTGAGGAGTGGCAAAGCCTTTACCTTTGTCTTTCTTTAAACTTCCTTGTGTTTGGAGTTGGTATTGAGAGAGCAATCCTATCCTTACTACTTCTTCTTAACGAGACTCAACATCCGTTAAGTAGAATCCTTTGGGTAAGATAAAAGGGTGTTGGAACTTCACCGTATGATACCTACCTTAGATATATACCTTTGTTATCCAACTCTGTCCGTACATATCCTTAGACATCTTGAATCGAACGCCATAACCAGATACTTGGATCTTTAGAATCCGCATTCTCAATTATCCTTACATCTTATTCATTATATTGATCATTGCTCTGCTTGTTGCACAAGTTAGATTGATTTTACTGTTTTGTTCTTACCGATTCCCTGAGATCGACTCCGGAATATTAGCCCATACTACGATTGATCCGTACACTGCGGGTTCGCTATCGTTAGGCTTAATTCTTGGATACAAATTTAAAGCTTATTTGCGCACACACCTTTTGCAACGAACACCGATCCTCTATATTCCCATAGTCTCGTTTACTCTTCCCATCTACACTCATCCATAGACAACCCGCACCTATGTGTTCTCAATTGTCACTGATTAACTTGTATCTGACCTTCTCAGAAGTCAACGACTTACCATTCTACTACACTTTCCATGTTACCATTCTCATGAAGGCTACCCATCCTCGGGGTACTCTACCTTAAACTCTATAAGTTCCTTCTTCATTCCATGCTTCCTTTTCTTTATATGATAATGTTCGCTCCAAATGGTGTGTGCAAGCTTTAAATTTATATCCCAAGAAATATGCTTAAAACAAGGATGCGAACCCGCAGTGTACGGATCAATTATAGTAAAAAGCAAGAATTCCAGGGGTCGATCTCAGGGACTTAGGTGAAACTAAACAAGTAGAGGTTGTCAATGCAACTACTTAACCACAAAAACGATTAAAGCAATCAAAGATGATAATAAGGTCAAATAAGGGGAATATGCAAATTCTAGGGATTAAAGCATCTAGTTATGGTTCCAACTCAAGATCTAAAGATAAAGCGGACAAAGCTGAGATTTTGCAAAGGGAAGGTGTTTCTAAATGGGAATAGATCACCGGGTAAGTCTCACTACTCACTACCCCAAACCAAAGCTCCTATCACCGGGTAAGTCTCAAGGTACTAAGGAAAGGAACTATAATCTCAAACCAACACACCAACTAAGGGAATAGAATCAACCTTTACCGGGTAAGTCTCAGGCTAACTCTTAAAGATGGAATGAAGATACACTCAAACCCCAATAAAGGATAAACCTTTATTACCTACACTTATGATCATGGGTAAACAAACAAAGGATTTACAGGGTAAGTCTCATCCTAGGCTTGCATTGAACCAGGAAAGGTGTAATAAGAATAGGATTTGGCAAACTCTAACACTTAACTCTCAGTTTCGGGTCAGAAAAAGTCACCTTGGTCAATCAAGTTCCACCCCGGCCGAGATGTTCATCGACTGAACGAGGTACTCCAGGGTAAAGGTTAAAAACTTGAGCTTTCAGGGTCCTACTGGGATTAAGATCATTCTATCATTGTCTTTCTCACAACGTTCAGCCAATCACCCTAGAATCGCACAACGAAATTAGCCACTCATCATCATGATAACAATAATCAAAAATATGAGAAGGTAATGAATATTTGAACACAAAAACCTTAAGAACAAGGCTTCAATAACTGAATACAATAGTCACAAATCAGCGTTCCTCAGATCACAAATTAAACAAGACAAAGAACCAAAAGGAATCTAAGAAAAATCTTACAAACTCCTTCAAAAGCTATCTCAAAGCTATGAAACTTCCTTCCTTCAATCTTCAAAACTTCCTTCAAACTTCTAGACATTCTTCCTAACTACAGCTTCTTCAATCTCCAAGTATGCGGTCGTATCTCCGATGGATGAATTGTGCAAAATCCAACCCTTTATATAGGAGAATTATCTTCCAAAGATAATAATATCTTAAAAAGATAATTTCCTATAAACTATATCCATATCTCTAAAATAGATCTCCTAAATATATGATCTTCCTTCCAGAAATCCAGCCCAAAAATATAAGATATCTTCCTTCCAAAAATAAAAGATCTCAGCCAAAAGATAAGATCTCGCCGGCGCCAAGGTGTTCGCCTCGGTTGGGACGCTCCTCAAGATCACCTCGGTCGAGGTGACACTGTAGCTGACCGAGGTGAATCTCACCTGAATGTGAAATCTCTCAAATTTGGTCCAAAGTAAATCTTCTTTATTAATTTCAAGCTTCCTGAGTTCTCTTTTAAGCTCCAGAATGTAGCTCCTATGACTCCTTTGCTCCTTAGCTCCATTTCGATCCAAAATGTGTCATTTTACCTACGATTACAACGAAACTTGGTGTAGACCTCGATTTCCGTAAAGGTAGATGAAACAACAATATAATCACATAATATACATCCATACATGCAGATTATTGAAGATAAAACGTCTAAACAAGTCCCAAAATATAGACTATAATACATGCTATCAAAATACCCCATATTTATCCCTTGCTTGTCCCCAAGCAAGTTCCAAATCTTAAGTATAAGATAGAATGGATTATAAGTAATAAAGATCAATGAAAAGTTTTTCAAAATATTTTTGGTGGTGTGCTCCACTCATAGATCACTCTAAGAGAATGCTTCATGGCAATTAAAATCAAAATATGATCAAAACATTTTATAAATATAAGAAAGTTGTTAATCTTTGCATAAAATCATAGAATGCATAATAAATCATAATTATCGAAATTAATCATGTATAATCCAGTTTAAACCACCAAGTCAATCAACAAGCTCGAAGTCTCAAGGGCTTTTCAAGAGGAGGTCAAGAAACGTGTGAGGGTGGGATGTATATAGGGAATGTGGTACTAGAATCCGGGAAAAGGATCTTCACTTCACTTTGCTTCGAACTTCAACATCTTCCACCAATAAGCTTTGCTTATTTTTACTTTTTGGGATGCATAGACAGAGGTGCACAATAACCGAAGCCTAGGAGATCAGCAATCATCAATTTCTCGAGATGCCTCAAACCCTTGATGCACATACCATGACCCGTTAGGAATATCGCTCAATCCGACTTTGGCAAGACACAAACACCCGGCTATGTGAATGTTGTCGAGTTACTCATCATCATGATTGACTTCCCCAAACCTATTTGTTTCTTTCTAAACTTCCAGCCAACATCTCAACTTTTCTTTCACTTGCTTTTCTTCGCTTGCTTCCAAATTCCCGGATAGGTAAAGGAAGGCAAATATGTATACGAGGGGCTAAGCATGATCAAGAAGAAGAAAAGAGGAGAATGAATTGCCTTAATCATCCCACGAAGAAAGTGAGAGAACTCATCATGTGGTTTCAACCTTCAAATTCAACATAATTTTGATAAAAACAAAGTATTAAACATGCCCGAATTTCAAACAAAGCATTTTGCAACTTAAACATATTATAAAACCTTTCAAACATATACAGATTTCAAAACCAATCTGCAAACAAAATCATCACTGAGGTCATATCCAGAAAAGAGGCATAAAAATCATTTCGAAAACCCTCTCAGTTAAACCGCCTCGGTCGAGGTGTTCTAAGTCAACCGAGGTACTTGACCTCGTTTGGCAAGAATCATCCCGGTCGAGGTCATAAAAAAAATTTCTTAACCAATTTTTGACGTTTTTTTCAATCAAATAACCTGTATGCATGCATGTAGTCTCACATAAGCACGTAGACCAGTACTGCGGATCGAAAACTGAGATGATCGACGCCTCGTCCTCCTCAGGTGCAACATCAGCATCTCGGGCATCCTGAATGTAGGGCAGCCAAGCAGAAGACCAGTACTGCGGATCGAAAACTAAGAACTGAGCCGACCACAAGATACCCTGAGGGGCAGTCTGCTCCCAAGGCATAGCCACGTACGGTGTAGTGAATCCACGAGGCACCAGAATCCTCCTCGTGATCATCTCCTGAAGACCAAGCGGCTTTGCAGCCGCCACCAACGTACAAGCACTCAAGTCAAGATTCATGACTGTAGTGATATGAGTCACCAGTCCTCCACAACAGATATCCCCCTTCCCCTTAGCCTTGATCCGATGCAGATCCTCATCTAACATGGCCCCAAAATCAGGTACTCCTCCAGTCACCATACAAAATAAACTAAGCTGCTCTCCCTGTCTAACCTTCTGGGCGTCTCAGTACGCGCCAGAAGAGTCTTGTTGAAGATCCGGTGGGCAAGACGGAAAGCAAGGTGGAAAATGATGCGCTCCCTGGAGTCTCCAGGTCTCCATCTGTCAGCGTGCTCCACCACATGAGCAATCTGTCCCCAGAATTGTCGAGCTACGGCTCGAGAAGGAAAGTCGGGAACTGTAGGAGTCGGGAAGCCAAAAATATCTCTAAACTGATCCATAGGGACAATGTAGTTCCGGTTCAACAACCGGTATTTTATGGCTTTCCTCTCAGGTAGGTGAGTAACAGAACTCACAAACTCTAAGGTAGGCTCGAGGTAGGTTGGAGCTCTTATCTCCATAAACTGCTCCAACTAAACCATGGAAATCATCTTCTTCAAGTCCTCCACCACGTGGAGGCACTCGAAGGCCGGAATATCCAAAAAACGCGGCGCAATCACAGGGCATGCGCATATGCGGTCAAAGTCTGCCTGGTGACGCTCATGGATCACCGGGACAGAAGGTCTAGAGGAAGGGGAAGGGGAAGAACCACTGGGGGTATCTCTCATGACAAGCTAAAGGTCGGAACGAGAAGTCATAATTTCTGTTGACAAGGACACCTCGGTTACTCTGACAAGGCTGAAGAACACCTCGGCCGAGGCACAGGTCGACTAGACCGAGGCGAAAAACTGGGTGATTTCAACTCTCATATTTCTAGTTCTTTTCCCCCAATATCACTACCAATTGTTCCTATGGGGTACTTATACCTTTTCCAACACAAATCTATGGCAACCAAAGCCACTAATTTCTAAAATCAGTAAAGGGAAGAAAGGTTAGGGTTTCAGACAATTTACCCCAAATTACGCAGATTTGAGGCTCTTTTGTTGCAGTTTCTCGCTTGCAATCTGATCCACTTGTGTTTACTTGCGAGATCGGAGTAAAAATTTTGGAAAGCGATCGAGAAACGAAAAAGTGAGGTGGGGAGAACGCCGCGGTCGAGTCAGAGTTGGGAGGGAAGAGGGAGAAATTGTTTCCCCTTTTATACCCCTCGCCGATTCTGCTGTCACCTCGGTCGAGGTGGTCCCGACTGGACCGAGGTGTCTGACAGGATTGTCAGCCCTAGTCGCCTCGGTTGCTCAAGAATCATCTCGGTCGAGGTGCTGTGAGAGTAACCGAGATGTGTCTCAGTTCAAACTCCGTCTTCTCAATTTCTCGAACTTCTGTCCTTCCATTGTTGGTCCCGAGTTGTAATCCTTCCTTAAAGAGTACCTGGTTTCTGTCTAGGATGCCAAAAACAAAACAAAGTAAAGCAAAAGCAAACTATCTAAGACTAAACTAGAAAAAGGGAAAAGAAAGCAATACCTTGGGTTGCCTCCCAAGAAGCGCTTGATTTAAGGTCGCTAGCTGGACCGTACGGCATCCCTAAACAAGATATAGTGGTGCAATCTCTTCAACCTGGGCTTCCGGTTGGTATTTCTTGAGTCTATGTCCATTGACCTTAAAGCTTCCTCTTGTTTCTCCCCAAATCTCAACTGCACCATAAGGGAAAACATGTTTCACAATGTAAGGTCTTGTTCATCTAGATTTTAACTTACCTGGAAAGAGGCGAAGGCGGGAGTTGAAGAGTAGAATTAAATCTCCTTCTTTGAACTCCTTAGGAATAATACGCTTGTCATGCCATTTCTTTGTCCTTTTCTTGTAGATCTTGGCATTCTCATAAGCGTTCAAGCGCAACTCTTCCAGCTCATTGATGTCCAATAGCCGCTTCTCACCGGCTTCCTTGATATCGAAATTTAACCACTTGATTGCCCAATACGCCTTGTGCTCTAACTCAACGGGTAGATGGCAAGACTTCCCATATACCAAATTGTAAGGGGTGGTACCAATGGGAGTCTTGAATGCGGTCCTGTAAGCCCAAAGAACGTCGTCCAATTTCATGGACCAATCCTTCCTCGTCCTAGAGACGGTCTTCTCCAGAATTGCCTTGACTTCTCTATTCGAGATCTCGACCTGTCCACTAGTTTGAGGGTGATAAGGGGTTGCTACCTTGTGGGTTACCCCATACTTCGATAGAAGTGCCTTAAACTTCTGGTTGATGAAATGTGTCCCTCCATCGCTGATGATGATGCGTGGTGTCCCAAAACGTGAAAAGATAGTCCGATTGAAGAACTTCATAACCACGATGGCATCATTAGTGGGGGAGGCAATGGCTTCCACCCATCTAGAGACGTAGTCAATGGCTAGGAGAATGTAGAGGTTTCCTCCGGATGATGGGAAAGGTCCCATGAAATCAACTCCCCATACATCAAAAATCTCAACCTCCTGGATGTTGTTGAGTGGCATCTCGTTCCTTCTAGATAAGTTCCCTGTTCTTTGGCATGCATCACAAGAAACAACAAACATTTGCACATCCTTAAATAATGTAGGCCAAAAGAAACCGGAACGTAATACCTTAGCGCACGTTTTGTGAGCGCTGGCATGTCCTCCACAAGGAAGCGAGTGGCAATGCCGTATGACACTAGTAACTTCATCTTCCGGAATGTATCTTCGAAGCATCCCATCCGGACCTCTCTTAAACAGTATAGGTTCATCCCAGTAGTAGTGGCGTACATCTGTAAAGAATTTCTTCCTTTGAGCGTATGTTAATCCGGGCGGTATTTCCTGGCAAACAAGATAATTAACAATGTCAGCATACCAAGGTTCTTTATTATCAAAAGGTTGGTGGAGCCAATGCTCCACCAACTGTGAATGAGTTTCAGAAAAGGGAATAAGAAGTTTGTTGTTCTCAGTTGAAGGCATCTCGCTTGTTGTCTCGGTCGGTGCCCAAGATGGGTGACCGAGATGTTCTTAAGATAAGAACACCTCGCTTGGTCCAGAAAGTGCCTCGGTCGAGGTACTGGAACTGGGACCGAAACTGGAGATTCTCCTCTCCTGGATTAGTTTTTCAATCTTAGCTCCTGGATCTTATTCCAGTGCCTTTAAGCTCCGTATATCTGCATCACAAGAAGTATCTATACCTTCCTCCATTAAGCTAAAACTAATAACTCTTTCAAGAGGGTCATTAATAAGGATAGAGCTCACCAATTCTCTTGATTCTTCTTCATCATAAATGTTGAAGATATCATCCTCCAGCGCCTCTCCTTTCATTGCAGCAAGCAATGCAAACTCCACTTGATCTCCGCCAATGTTGAATTTCAACTTGGCGTTCTTACAATCCACATTGCAACCCCAAGTTGTTAGAATTGGTCTCCCGAGGATGATAGGAACGGGATAATCTGCGGGTATATCAAGTACAACAAAGTCTATAGGTAAGTAGAAGTTACCTAACTTAACCGGAACATCTTCCAAAATGCCCACGGGATGGGTAATGGAGCGGTCCGCCATGTATAGCCTTATCTTCACCGGCTTGAGCTCTCCAAGTCCGATCTTCACACATAGCTCCAACGGGATGATGCTCAGGCTGGCTCCTAGATCACACAACGCCTCACAAGTTACATCGTCAACTTGAATGGGAATGCAAAATGAGCCGGGATCCCTTAATTTGGGTGGCATCTTCTCCTTCATGATTTGAATGAGCTCCGAGGATTTAGATGTCATCCTTACTTCACCAAAATCTTCCAATTTCCTCTTCCTTGATAGAATCTCTTTTAAGAACTTCCCATAGGCGGGCATCCCTAGAATAGCATCAAGGAAAGGGATGTTAATATGTAGTTTATTCATCAAGTCAAGGAACTTACCAAAGTGCTTGTCTAGATGTGCTCTAGCCCTTAACTGAGGGAATGGGAGTGGTGGTTTATATGCAGGAGGTAGGACATAAACTTCAGTTGTGTCCTTCGCTTTCTGGGACTCCACCTCGGGCGGCAACTCGACCGAAGTGTTCCTCGTCTGTACCTGGACCGAGGTGTTCTTCATCTGCACTGGCATCGACCGAGGCATTGGATCTGCAGTTTTCAGTCCACTTCTGGTCGTTATTGCCATAATTTGTCCTTTAGGGTTGCTCTCTGTCCTTGCTGGGAGCTTCCTTGGATCTCTTGGCGCTTCATTCGCCTTATCAAAGAGTTGTTGCTCTAAGGCTTTTTGTGCCTTCGAAAATGAAGTCATGGACGTCTCCATTGCGTTGCGCTTGATCAAGATGGCGTCCAACACTGCATATTTCTTCTCTGGATAGGACGAACTTGATCTAGGCTCCAGGCTCTTCAATGGAGTAGAAGAAGAAGAAGAAGAAGAAGAGGGGTTAAAAGAATTATTAGAATTGGAATTAGAATAAGGGTTACCCGAATTTTGATTGTTAGATCTCCAATTGTTGATGTTGGAGCCTCTATTGTTGTTGTAATTGTTGTTCCTGGGCTCTTGATTGTTGTTCCTTGTGCCTTGATATCCTCCTTCTTCCTTCTTTGTGTGAGCAACCAAAAGATCCTTCAATTGCTTCACATCATTCTTGAGGGAGCTGAGTTGATTATCATTTGATGGAGCTTCCTGGAAATTAACTCTCTTAACGCCATTTTCGGCTCCTTGGTGGGAGTATTTCTCCATGTGCAGAGCTTGTTTCTCAATGAACTCCCAAGCTTCATCAATCGGCATGTCCATGAATGTGCCGGAGGAGAGTAGTTGAAGATTGAATTGGGTAGTTCCATCCAATCCTTTGAAGTATATCTCCAACAACTCTATCTTTGGAATCCCATGATGTGGGCAATCCAAGAGAACATCTTTAAATCCCTCCCATGACTTGGACAAACTCTCCTTGTCCTTCATGATGAATGCATTGATCTTCCCTCTCATTTCAGCGGTTTTGGAGGGGGGAAAGAATTTTATTAAGAACTCCGTCGTCATCTCCTCCGAAGTGTTGATCTTTTCGGGAGGAAGAGACTGATACCAAGTAAGCGCCCTGTCCTTCAAAGAAAAGTAAAAAAGCCTTAGCTTGTAATTATTATTGTCCAGCCTTGAAGGTCTCAAGGTCTCCATCAAAATCTCATAGTTTTGCAAATGCTGATGCGGAGACTCCCTCTCTAAACCTCCAAACTGGCATTGGCAGATCATGGATAGAACTTGCGGTCGAAGTTCATAATCATGCTCCGTAGGATCACCTAGGTTGACTCCTGGACGCCTCACTTGCTGGTTTGGGTACATCCTCTGTCCTAGGGTTTGTGGAATTCCTGCAAAAAGAACATCTCGGACAGGCATCCGAGGTGGATGTATCTCGGCCGCGGCAACTGGGAATGGGTCTTGCCTCGGTCGATGCAGAATCTGGGCTCGTAGATCAGCCATATCTGCTTCAATCTCTGCAGTTCTGGTGCGAGTTTGTTCCCTTTCACGCTGTAGTTCTTCCCTATTGAGGCGCAGCTGTTTCATCGCCTCCTTCAATTCGGTCTCAAGATCGCGATAGTTTTGGTTGGCCATTTTCACTTCTTTCAAGCGTCGTTTGTATGTCTTCTCTAGTTCGGGATCGTAAGGAACGATTTCCTTCCCAGCACGGGTTCTTCGCATAAACCTAAGAAAAGGAACCTGTAAAAGCACTCAAGTAGAGTGGTTAGTAGCAACTAGGGCAATTGCCCCGAAAGACAACCGCAACCGGCTTGGTCTAGACCAAGTCCCCGGCAACGGCGCCAAAAACTTGTTCGCTCCAAATGGTGTGTGCAAGCTTTAAATTTATATCCCAAGAAATATGCTTAAAACAAGGATGCGAACCCGCGGTGTACGGATCAATTATAGTAAAAAGCAAGAATTTCAAGGGTCGATCTCAGGGACTTAGGTGAAACTAAGCAAGAAGAGGTTGTTAATGCAACTAATAGGCACAAAAGCGATTAAAGCAATCAAAGATGATAATAAGGTCAAATAAGGGGAATATGCAAATTCTAGGGATTAAAGCATCTAGTTGTGGTTCCAACTCAAGATCTAAAGATAAAGCGGACAAAGCTGAGATTTTGCAAAGGGAAGGTGTTTCTAAAATGGGAATAGATCACCGGGTAAGTCTCACTACTCACTATCCCAAACCAAAGCTCTTATCACCGGGTAAGTCTCAAGGTACTAAGGAAAGGAACTATAATCTCAAACCAACACACCAACTAAGGGAATAGAATCAACCTTTACCGGGTAAGTCTCAGGCTAACTGTTCGCCACTTAGCGTGCGTGCAATCAAGCTTTAAATTTATAAAACTAGAATAAAAGCAAGCGAACCCGCAGTGTACGGATCGGCGTAGTAAAGTAAGAATTCCAGAGTATCGAACACAAGGATTTGGGGGGAACAAATTCAATTATAGATTATCAAGCAAGTAAATGTATGAAGCTTTTCAAATTATTGGGAAAACAACAATCCTAAAGATCCAGGAATCCAGCTGTGGCAATCGATTCAAGATATACTAAAGGTATAAGGACAGAGTTGAGGTTTGCAAAGGTATACGAATGTAAAGTAATTGTACGGTGAAGCTCCAAAAACCTTATATGACCCACCTAAAGACACTCTCTATAAAGGTTGTTGAGGCTTCAGTATAGAAAGGATCTAAAGGTAAGAATTAACGTCAAATACCCAAACTTGTAACCCAAGGATCAAGACTAACTTAACCGATTAAGGTTGTGACACTCAGAATCGAGGTAGAGGTTGTTGAGGCTTCACTACCACCTAGAAAAGGCAAGCCAAGACTAAGTTAAAGCAAATCTTTAACTTTGGATTAAAGTAAAAGCAAGTTCGTAAACTGACACAAAATTACGGGTAGTTCTTGAGTTCCACGGCCGTGGAAGCTCAAGAACAGACCGTGGATTAGGTTCGTCGGCGATTCTCTCTAACTCTCAGGGTCCAATCTGTTTACGATCGATCTATCATCATCTAAGCCACAACTATCAACCCTTCACCTTAGAATTGCTAAAGGGTTTTAGCCAACAACAGTCATATTGATATCAATTCAAGATTTAAAAGAATGAAAGATGAAAACTTCCGAAAACCTTGAATAACTCTCAAGTCAATCTCAAATCCACAAATCAAGAATAGCAATGTCAACGGATTCGGAATAACACAAACAATCACAAATCATAGATAAGAACGAAGAACGGGATGTCAATCCGTCTTCTAATCAAACCTAAATATGAAGCGTAATCTCCTTACGAACAATCTTCCAAATCTTCACTCTTTCTCCAACTTTCCGTCGCGAAATAGCAATTTCCGCACGTTCCACTTGAAACCCTAGGCACGTGCAATAAGCGTAGGCAAAGTCTAAGCGAAGGTGACGGAATCTCTCTTCTTCAGTCTTTTTATAGTGTAAGATAAAATATCAGCCCGGCCCATTGCGTAGAAGATCGTGGCTTAAAATATTGTGTAAAAGATCGCCAAGATCACGGTCGTGGAAGGGTTCCACGCCCGTGATTTAGAGCGTGGAATTGGGTCACGGTTTGTCACAACCCTCCACGGCCGTGTAAGTTGCTGGAATGCACCACGCTTCTCTTGCCAAGGTTCCACGGCCGTGGACTAGAACTTGGAATCTAGTACGGCCGTATTTTAGAGCGTGGTTTAGAGGTAGTTCGTGATTTTCCTTAGTTTCTTGCTATTCTTCAAGTTAGCACCTTCCTTAGCTCCTAGTGATGTCCTCAATCCTTGGACATGCTCAATCAAACTCCATTATCTCTCAATCCGTTCGGAATTAGCTCTTAATTGCCTACAATCAACAACAAAGCTTATGTAGACCTCTATGTCGACAAAATAGATAAACTAACTCACAAGTACTTCAATGCTTTATCAAAGACTACCAATATGGATGAAATACACTTAGAAAACGTGCCTAAAATATCACAATATTTCATGCTAACAAATAACCCCATACTTGCCACTTGCTTGTCCCTAAGCAAGGTCTTTCAAAGCTTTAAAACACGAGTTAGGATGAAATATGTGTACCTTCTCAAAGCAAAACTTCTTTTAGATGAATGTGCCTTCTAATCAATAGATCATTCTCAAATCTTGCTTCATTCGCTTATAAGACTTTCATACACTTAATCAAAGACTAAGGAGTAAAGAAAGCTCATGAATCAATCAAACTTCCATGTAAACATCATAACCTTTGAACATTATCAAAATCAATCATAAGAAACTTCAATTTAGATCACTAAGTCATATAACATTCTTTTGATCTTAAGGACTTTCAAACAAGGTCTAGAATGTGGAAAGGGAAGGAAAACTTTAAGGAATGTGGTGCATGAATCCGGGAAAGTGGATAACTACTCTTTTCTTCTTCTCTTGCGGTTCCCTCAGCACTTTCAACTTAGAGCTTTGCTCTCTTCTTTTCATTTTTCGACTTTACTTTTGGAGTTATGGATAGAGGTGCACAAAAACCGAAGCCTAGGAGATTGGCGTTTCTCAATTTTTATGAGATGCCTCAAACCCTTAGCGCACATACCATAATCCGCTAGGAATATCGCTCAATCCGACTTTGGCAAGACACAAACACCCGGCTATGTGAATGGTGCCGAGTTACTCATCATCATGATTGACTTCCCAAAACCTATAATTTCTTTCTATTCCTTTGAATGCAAAATATTGCTTTCATGGCCCTCCCACATCAAACATGCCTTTTTCATTCAACTCCTCCAAATTCCCGGATAGGTAAGGGAGGTCATTATTTCAATGAGGGGCTAAATGATCAAAGAAAGAAGAAAGAAAATCGAATTGCCTTAATCATCTCAAATAGAAGCATAAGAACTTATTATGTGATTTCAACCTTGATTTCTCAACATGATTTAAGTAACATTCATCACATTATGAAATTTGCAAAAGAGGTATAATCAACTCATTCAATTTCTTTTCAATTCACGATTCGTTTAAGCATGCGATTGTCATCAAAACTCAATTCACAAGTGGTGATTATCATAGAAATCATCTCTATCCTTAGAAGCACAAAATTTTCAAAATTTTTCAATTTTTATGGGTTTTTTCAAAAGCTTTTTCATGCAATGCAATAATGAAACGTATGACAATAGAATGAAACATGCAAGATAGTCTCAATAGAAGCATACAAAAGTGAGTAAGAGTTATTACAAACTATTAGTCACACCCCACCCCATACTTGGAACAAACATTATCCCTAATGTTCAAAGAAAAGAAAAAGAAGAAAAGAAAGAAAGAAAAAGAACTCACAAAACGGTGGTGGAGCGGCTAAACTGTCGATCATCAAGGTCGTCACTGCGGTGCCGGTGGAGGTGGAAATGGAGAGAAGCTAGGATCATAGTACCGCCCGAACTGCTGGCGGTATACATCTCTCATCATGTGGTCAAGGTCATCCACACGTGCATCTCTAGCGTCAACTCAGATCTCCAAAGCTCCAACCCTGCTGGAAAGGTCGGTAGCCCACTCTGGCAACTGCTCGTACCAGCCAGGCGGCTGGCTGTACCATGCCGGTGCATCTGAAGGTGCTGGTGCTGGTAGCGGCTGTGTAGACCATGGTGGAGGAGCTCCCATCCAATCCGGTTGCGTCCTATACCAAGCAGGAGGGTCAGCCATCCAAGTAGGCCTCTCGCTCACACTAGCGCGGCGAGAGGAAGATCCAGATGCTCTAGCAGGGCGGGGAGAACGTCTAGGCATGTCGGGAGTTGCATCCGGCTGATCCGGGAATGTACCGAAGTCCTGCTCAGCTCCTCCTCCCTCATAATCATCTCCTCCCATCTCCTCCTCTACAACTGGTGGTGGTGGAACGTAGGGAGGGGCTACCAATCAGTTCGCATGCATGGCAGCGAACGTCGCCTTCCAGTTATGGCGTCCAGCCATAATGGAATACTCAGGGAGCCACTCAATCCCTCTCCCGGTCCTACTCTCCCATGGCATAGCAGTGTATGGTGGACCTCTATGGGTTGGGGAAGATAAGGCCTCTAGTCATAAGGGCCTGAAGTCCTAGGGGTCTAGTAGCAATACGTGTACACGCCGAGAAATCAACCCTAACTGTCTAGCAAGGTGGGTGACCATCCCACCATATCCAATGTTGCCAGCCCTCTTATTCTTTAGCTTGCTCATGGTAGCAGCTAAGAGGGTGGCGCAGTTAGCTGGCCTGCCATACAACATGCTGTAGAGCAGGAATAACTCATTCGTCTTGATCTTCTGAGGTGTCTCCGTCCTAGGGAAGAGACACTCCGAAAGCACTCTATGAGCTATCTTCAAGGCTAGATGGTAGATCAATCTAGCCTTGGTATCAGCAGGCTGCCAGCGGTCCTTGCTGGCATAGATCATAGCGATCTCTTCCCAGAAATCCTTGGCGTACACGCCACTGGGGAAACGACCATTGAAGGTCTCTTGGAACCCAAAGAAGGCTTTGAACTCTCTAATCGTAAAATCATAGTTTCTTTCCATTAGCCGGAAAGAAATTGTCCTGTCGACATGGCTATGCTCAAAGGAAACTACAAACTCCCTCGTAATCTCCTCATAAGCATCTTCCCGAATAGCGGAGAAGATGACTAAGCCGGCTCTATCTAGGAGCCAAGTAAGGTCTCCTATCACATGCAAAGGTGCTAGCTCCTCAAGCAGCAAGTATCGCGGTCCTATGACCGTCCTCTCCTCTATCCTCTCTAAGGCGTCTAAGTGATCCTCATGAATGGTAGGGATCCTAGGTGGAGGTGGTGATGGTGATGAAGGAGATGATGGAGGTGAGGGGGATGAAGGTGGTGGTGCTCTAGAAAAGGAAGAGGGGTTGCCCTTCCTTTTCTTACTCTTATCCTTATCTTTATTCTTGTCCTTATTCCTACCGGACACTCTCCTCACAAAATCCATTTTCTGGCAAAAACCACGGTCTGTTCTAAGTATTCCACGGCCGTGGAAGCTCCAGAAACCGTGGTTCTGTACGTAATTTCGCAAACTTCAGCAGAATCTCACCAAATTCAACAACAGCAGTGCTAGACTAATTCTCTTCCAATTCCAAACAGTTATTCCTAAAAATTCTAGCAAATGCAAGTCCGAATCGACAAAGATAGAGAAGAGTGAAAAAACCTACGTTTTCGGATTTTTAAATCCGAATTCTGCTTTCCTCGGTGATTTGCCGCTCGAATTGTTGCTTGGATCTTGTTGGTGGTCGGATTTGCTTCTGTTTTGGCCAAAGAATCGTTAAAAACGATTAACGAATGAAGATTTGAGGTGAGGGGAAGCAATTCGGCGATTTTGGGCGTGGTTTGGGTATGTGGTGTTGTGTTTTGTGAAGAAACGTGGTTTATATAGTGGCCGTAAAAATTTTTGAAAATCACGGTCTATCGGGGGGTTCCACGGCCGTGGAAATGTACGGAACCGTGGTTTTGGTGATTTTTCTCAGGCTTTTGGAAATTACGGTCACTGTAGCTTTCACGGACGTGGTTTAGGCCGTGGAACTCTCGGTAATGCTCCAAAGTCCAAGTTTCATCACTTTTCTTCAAACTTTCTCTTCCCCTTTCCTTTTCCACTGTTCCTACATCCAAAAACACGAACATACCGGAAGGTATCGAAGGCAAAACAAAGCAAAAACGTCTAAACTAAGCTAAACTATGAATCAAAAACGAAAACGTAAATGCAATACCTTGGGTTGCCTCCCAAGAAGCGCTTTGTTTAAGGTCTGTAGCTAGACCAAATTCGCACTTATTCGAGTGCGGTGGGCGCGAACTCTTCAGCTTGGAGTTCCAGTGTGTACTTCTTGAAAAGACAAATCTAAACTAAGTTAAAGCAAATCTTTAACTTTGGATTAAAGTAAAAGCAAGATCGTAGACTTAAGGGAAATTACGGTTAGTTCTTGAGGTTCCACGGCCGTGGACTCAAGAACAGGCCGTAATTTAGGGTTCGTCGGTGATTCTCTCTAACTCTCAGGGTCTAATCTGTTTACGATCGATCTATCATCATCTAAGCCACAACTATCAACCCTTCACCTTAGAATTGTTAAGGGTTTTTAGCCAATAACAGTCATGTTGATATCAATTCAAGAATTAAAAGATAGAAAGATGAAAACTTTCAAGAACTTTCAATAATCTTCAAACAAATCTCAAAGTCACAAAGAGAACAAATATTGTCAAAGGATTCGGAATAAAACAAACAATCACAACCTTAGGAAAGAAGGGAAAACGGGATGTCAATCCGTTTTCCAACTCAAACCTAAACAAGAAGAGAGATCTTCTTGCAAAATCTTCCGAAAACTTCGATCTTCCGCCAATCCGGAGATCTCAACAGCAATCTCCACCAAAAGTGTGAGATTAGGGCAGTTCCTAAACACGAACTTCAATCTCCAACGAGATGTCAATGCTTCCAAGCAAGGCTAAACGAAGTGTAGCCGGCCTATGCGTTGATAGAACGTGGATTGCCAAAATTCCCCCCTAAGCGAAGATGACGGAATCTTGCTTCGTCCGTCTTTTTATAGTGCAGGGCAAAATGTCGGCCCGGCCCAATCTTCAAAAGATCGTGGCTTCAAAGTGTGGCGAAAAGATTCGCCAAGATCACGGTCGTGGAAGTTTCCACGACCGTAATTTAGAGCGTGGATTAGGTCACGGTTTGTACCATGTACTCCACGGCCGTGTAAGTTACTGGAATGCATCACGCCTCTCTTGCAGGGTTCCACGGCCGTGGAACTAAACGTGGTTCGTAGTACGGCCGTATTTTAGAGCGTGGTTTAGGGCAAGAACGTGATTCTTCCCTAGCCTCGTGCATTCCTCAAGCTAAAACTCCAATTTGCTTCCTAAGAATGTCCTCAATCCTTGGACATATCGAATCAACTCTCCTTTGCTCGATTCCGTTCGGAAATAGCTCCAAATCACCTATAATCAACATAGAACTAGTGTAGACATCCATATCGACAATATAGGTAATACTAGCTCACATATGCACAAAGTTCAATCAAAGACTATCAATATAAATCAAATACGTTTAGAAAACGTGCCTAAAATATCACAATATTTCATGCTAACAAATAACCCCATACTTAACACTTGCTTGTCCCTAAGCAAGGTCTTTCAAAAAGCTTTAAACAAGAGTTAGGATGAAATATGTGTACCTTCCTTTGGATGAATGTGACTTCTAAAGAATAGATCATTCTCAAACCTTGCTTCAATCGTTCTTCAAACTTTCACACACTCAATCAAAGAGTAAAAAGCAAAGAAAATTCATGAACTAACTTAACTTCTAAACAAGCATTATAACCTTCAAACATTATCAAAATCAATCACAAGAAACTTCAATTTAGACCACCAAGTCATATAACATTCTTTTGATCTTAAGGACTTTCAAAGAAAAGGTCTAGAATACGGAAGGGAAGGGAAAACTTTAAGGGAAAGTGGTGCATAAATCCGGGAAAGTGGACAACTACCTTCTTCTTCTTATGCGGTTCCCGCAACACTTCAACTTAGAGCTTCGCTCTCTTCTTTTCATTTTTCGACTTTACTTTTGGAGTTATGGATAGAGGTGCACAAAAACCGAAGCCTAGGAGATTGGCGTTTCTCAATTTTTCAAGAGATGCCTCAAACCCTTAGCGCACATACCATAATCCGCTAGGAATATTGCTCAATCCGACTTTGGCAAGACACAAACACCCGGCTATGTGAATGGTGCCGAGTTACTCATCGTCATGATTGACTTCCCCAAACCTACAATTTCTTTCTATTCATTTGATTGCAAATAATTGCTCTCATGGCCCTCCCACATCAAACATGCCTTTTTCTCATTCACTTCTCCAAATTCCCGGATAGGTAAAGGAGGCTAATATTTCAATGAGGAGCTTAGATGATCAAAGAAAGAAGAAAGAAAGTATCGAATTGCCTTAATCATTTCAACAAGAAGTATAGGAACTTATAATGTGATTTCAACTTCAATTTCCTAGCATGATTTAGGTAACATTTTCACATTATAAAACTTGCAAAAGAGGTAAAATTCATTCATTCAAATTCTTTTCAATTCACAATCCTTTTAAGCATGCAATTGTCATCAAACTCAATTCACAAGTAGTGATTATCATGGAAATCATCTCAATTCATTAGAAGCACAAAATTTTCAAAATTTTCAAATTTTTATGGTTTTTTCAAGTTATTTTCATGCAATGCAATAAGGAAACGTGCAACACATAATGAACATGCAACGATAGTCTCAAATGAAAGCGAACATAGTAAGTAGAGTTACTACAACTTTTTAGTACATCCCACCCCGTACTTAGGACGAACATTGTCCCTAATGTTCAGAAGAAAGAAAGAAAAGAAAGAAAAGAAAAAGAAACTCACAAAGTGGTGGCGGGAATGTCTAAAACGAACGGTCATGCATCAAATCACTGCGGCGCCGGCGGAGGTGGGAATGGGGAGAAGCTGGAGTCGTAGTGCCGCCCAAACTGCTGGCGGTAGACGTCCCTCATCATGTGGTCGAGGTCGTCGAGGCGTCCGTCTCTAGCGTCGGCCCGGATCTCTAACGCTCCAACTCTCTCTGAAAGTCCGGTAGCCCAATCCGGCATCTGCTCGTACCATCCCGGGGCGTGACTGTACCATGCGGGGGCGTCGGATGGTGCTGGTGCTGGTGGTGGTGGTGCTGGCTGCTCCGTGGACCAAGGAGGTGGGGTGGCATACCATGTGGGAGGTGTGGTCATCCACGTGGGCCTCTCACTCACGCTAGCGCGGCGAGATGACGAGCCTGAGGCTCTAGCTGGACGTGGAGAGCGTCTAGGTACATCTGGGGCCGCCTCCGGCTGGTCCGGAAACGTGCCAAACTCCTGCTCCGCTCCTCCTCCACTCTCAAACTGATCTCCCATATCCTCCTCCTCGACAACCGGTGGTGGGACGTAAGGGGGAGCTACTATCCTGTTCGCATGCATCGCAGCGAACGTCTCCTTCCAATTATGGCGTCCCGCCATAATGGAGTACTCCGGCAGCCACTCTATACCCCTACCCGTCCTGGTCTCCCAAGGCATGCCCGCATAAGGCGGACCACCATGTGTGGGGAAGATGAGACCCCTAACCATGAATACGTGTAGCCCTAAAGGAACGGCCGGTATGCGGGTGCAAGCAGAAAAATCCACACCAAAACTCCTAGCAATGTGGGTGACTATCCCACCATACCCGATGTTCCCCTTCTTCTTATTCTTGAGCTTGCTCATCGTAGCAGCCAAGAGAGTAGCACAATCTGCACGGCGTCCGTAAAGCATGCAATAGAGCAAGAATAGCTCATCCGTCTTGATCTTTTGGGGCGTCTCCGTCCTAGGAAAGAGACACTCCGAAAGAACGCGGTGAGCTATCTTCAAGGCTAGATGGTACATCAATCTAGCCTTGGTATCAGCGGGTTGCCAACTGTCCTCGTCGGCATAAACCATAGCCACTTCCTCCCAAAAGCTCTTGGGGTAAACTCCACTCGGAAATCGACCATTAAAGGTCTCATGGAACCCGAAAATGGTCCCGAACTCAACGATACTCAACTGATAATCTCTCTCCATGAGGCGGAAAGAGACGGTCCTATCTACGTGGCTGTGCTCGAAAGACGTCACAACCTCCCGGGTGATCTCCTCATAGGCGTCTTCTCGGATAGCCGAGAAGATAACTAATCCGGCTCTATCCAAGAGCCAAGTAAGATCATCAACTATGTTGAGAGGAAGTAGATCCTCCAACAACAAATACCTAGGGCCAATCACTGCCCTCTCCTTGATCCGGTCAAGTGCATCAAGATGGTCGTCGTGTATGGTCGGGACTCTAGGGTGAGGGGGTGAGGATGGAGGTGAAGGTGAAGATGGAGGTGTAGGAGATGAGGGTGGTGGTGCCCTAGAGGTGGAGGGATTGCCTTTCCTTTTCTTATTCTGCTCTCCCTTCTTCTCTTTTATCCTTCCCGACACTCTCCTTACGAAATCCATTCTGCACCAAAAATTACGGTCTGTTCTTGAGAAATTACGGCCGTGGATTACCCAGAGATCGTGATTCGTCTCAGAATTTCACGAATCTCAGCAAATTCACCAGCAATCACCACAACAAGCAGTCCTAATCTAATTCCTTCCAGTCTTTGTCAGTTCTTCCTAAAAATCTATAGCAAAAACGAACCAAATCCGCGAAAATCAAGAAGAAAGAATAAACCTCTTTTTCGGATTGAAAAACCCGAAATGCGCGTTTGTTGATGGATTTCCGCTCGGTTTGTCGCTTGGATCTTGTTCGTGGTTGGATTTGCTGCAGTTTAGGATGAAGAATCGTTGAAAACGATTAGAAAACGAAGATTTGGAGGAGGTCGTGGGGTTTCGGCGTCTAGGTCGTGGAAAAGGGGAAATTTTTGGGGTAAATTTGTGAAGAATGCAGCTTATATAGTCGCAGGCAAAATTTTTGAAAATCACGGTCTGTCGGGGTGTTCCACGGCCGTGGAAGTGTACGGAACCGTGGTTTTGGTGATTTTTCAAAGGCTTTTGGAAATTACGGCCACTGTAGCTATGACGACCGTAATTTAGACCGTGGAACCTCCTGTAAAGCTCCAAAGTCCGAATTTCGTCGCTTTTCTTCAACATTACTCTCCTCTTTTCCTTTTCCATCGATCCTACATCCAAAAACACGAACATACCGGAAGAAATCGAGGCAAAATAAAGCGAAAAAAACGTCTATTCTAAGCTAAACTATGAATCGAAAATATAAACGAAAATGCAATACCTTGGGTTGCCTCCCAAGAAGCGCTTTGTTTAAGGTCCGTAGCTAGACCAATCTCGCACTTATTCGAGTGCGGTAGGCGCAAACTCCTCAGCTTGGAGTTCCGGCGTATACTTCTTGAGTCGTTGGCCGTTCACCTTAAAATTTCCGCTAGCTTCACCCCATACTTCAACTGCACCATGGGGGAAAATACGCTTAATTAGAAAAGGTCCGGTCCAACGGGATTTAAGCTTACCTGGAAAGAGGCGAAGTCTTGAATTGAAGAGGAGAACTTGATCTCCTTCCTTGAAGTCTTTTGGAATGATATGCTTATCATGCCAACGCTTTGCTCTTTCCTTGTAGATCTTGGCGTTTTCATAGGCGTTCAAGCGAAGTTCATCCAGCTTGTTGATGTCTAGGAGACGCTTCTCTCCCGCTTCCTTCATGCCGAAATTCAGCCACTTGATAGCCCAAAACGCTTTGTGCTCCAGCTCCACCGGCAAGTGACAAGACTTCCCATACACAAGGTTGTATGGTGTGGTTCCTATGGGAGTCTTGTACGCAGTCCGGTACGCCCATAATGCATCATCTAGCTTCAAGGACCAATCCTTCCTAGTCCTTGAAACCGTTTTCTCTAGAATTCCCTTGATCTCCCTATTTGAGATCTCAACTTGTCCACTAGTTTGTGGATGATAAGGGGTAGCGATCTTGTGAGTAACCCCATACTTAGCTAGAAGAGCTTCAAAGCGACGGGCTATGAAGTGAGAACCTCCATCACTAATGATAGTCCTTGGTGTCCCAAATCGTGGGAAGATGGTCTTGTTGAAGAACTTAACCACCACCATGGCATCATTTGTGGGAGAGGCAATTGCTTCCACCCATCTAGAAACGTAATCTACCGCCAATAGTATGTATTGGTTTCCACAAGAAGATGGGAATGGTCCCATGAAATCAACTCCCCAAATGTCGAAGATCTCCACCTCTTGGATGTTGTTGAGGGGCATCTCGTTCCTTCTAGAAATATTGCCTGTTCTTTGACAAGCATCGCAGCAAGAAACAAAGGATTGCACATCTCTAAATAAAGTAGGCCAATAGAATCCAGATTGCAATACCTTTGCGCTAGTCTTGTTCGAACTAGCGTGTCCTCCACAAGGTAGTGAATGACAATGGCGGATGACACTTTGCATCTCATCTTCCGGCACACATCGCCGAATGATGCCATCCGGACCTCTCTTAAAGAGGAGAGGCTCATTCCAATAGTATTCCCGGACGTTCTTAAAGAACTTCTTCCTTTGTGCGTAGGATAGTCCGGGTGGTGTCTCCTGGCAAACCAAATAGTTAACAAAATCAGCAAACCATGGTTCGTTACCTTTGGAGATCACGTTGATGCACTCCTCTATGATGTGTAAGTGTTCGTCCGGAAAGGAGTCATCAATGGGTAGATGGTCGTCCCCTAGATGTGTTAGACGACTCAAATGATCCGCAACAGAATTTTCTGAACCTTTCTTGTCGCGGATCTCAAGATCGAATTCTTGTAGGAGAAGAATCCATCTAATTAGCCTTGGCTTCGCGTCTTTCTTCGCAAGGAGGTACCGGATCGCAGCATGATCCGTGTAGACAATCACCTTTGCACCTACAAGATAAGAGCGAAACTTGTCAATAGCGTAGACAATGGCTAGAAACTCTTTCTCTGTAGTGGCGTAGTTGAGCTGCGCTTCGTCTAGCGTCTTGCTAGCGTAGTATATGGCATGGGTTCGCCCTTCCTTTCGTTGTCCAAGAACAGCTCCAATAGCTACGTCACTAGCATCGCACATAATCTCGAAGGGGAGAGTCCAATCCGGAGGTTGGATAATAGGTGCTGAAATTAGAGCTTGCCGAATGGTGTTAAACGCATCCAAACATTCCTGCGAAAACTCAAAAACCGCATCTTTCATCAATAGATTAATGAGAGGTTTTGATATCTTAGAAAAGTCCTTAATGAAACGTCTATAAAATCCAGCATGTCCTAGGAAACTTCTTATCCCTTTCACCGAAATTGGGGGAGCAAGTTTCTCTATGGTCTCTATCTTAGCCTTGTCTACCTCTATCCCTCTACTAGAGACTAAGTGACCTAATACAATTCCTTCCTTAACCATGAATTGACACTTCTCCCAATTAAGAACTAGGTTAGTGTCTTCACATCTTTGCAAAACAAGAGAAAGGTTAGAAAGGCAATCGTTAAAAGAGGAACCGTATACAGAGAAGTCGTCCATGAAGACTTCCATGATTTCCTCTACGTATTCGGAGAAGATGGCCATCATGCACCGTTGAAAGGTGGCTGGGGCGTTGCAAAGCCCGAACGGCATTCTCCTATAGGCGAACGTACCCCAAGGGCACGTGAATGTGGTCTTCTCTTGATCATCCGGATGTATCGGAATCTGAAAGAAACCACTATAACCGTCAAGGTAGCAAAAATGTGAATGTTGTGCTAACCTTTCAAGCATTTGATCAATGAATGGCAATGGAAAGTGATCCTTCCGCGTTGCGTTGTTGAGCTTACGGTAGTCTATGCACATTCGCCATCCAGTCACGGTTCGGGTAGGAATGAGTTCGTTGTTCTTGTTGGTGATGACCGTCATTCCTCCCTTCTTAGGAACTACTTGAACTGAACTCACCCACTTGCTATCGGAGATAGGATAGATGATACCTGCATCAAGAAGTTTAAGAATTTCCTTCTTGACAACCTCCTTCATGGTCGGATTCAACCGCCTTTGAGGTTGTCTTGAAGTTCTAAAGTCCTCCTCCATTAGTATCTTATGCATACATAGGGAGGGTCTAATTCCTACTAAGTCCTCAATAGTATAGCCTATGGCTTTTCTATGTTTCCTAAGGACAATCATGAGCTGCTCATGTTCATCTATGCTTAGTTCGGAGCTAACAATGACCGGAAAGGTAGAATTAGATCCAAGGAAAGCGTACCTTAGATGAGTAGGAAGCGGTTTGAGTTCCATCACTTTCGGAGCTTCCAATGATCCTTGAGGAGCATCCGACGTTTCCTTAGAAGTTTCTAAGGGTGTTGAGTGAGTTGGAGAGGAATCAAAAGAAGTTGAAGAAGTATGCCGATCACCCTCTTCCACGGTCAGAATTACGGGCCCTCCAGATGTTCCACGGCTGTGTAATCCACTGGAATGGAGGTCGATTTTGGTTGTGAAATCCAGGGTCGTGGAATATAGGGTGTGATCGTGGATTCTAATATTCTCAGCCTCATCGTGGAGTTTTTCAAACTCCACTTCATGCATCTCTTCTTGTGCTTCTAAGGCTTCAATTTCCTCTTTGCACTCTTCGTCTTCCCCTACATTTGTTAGACTCATGGTAATGACTTTTTGTAAAGGATCGTTAAAGAGAATCGCACTTACCTCTTCCCTAGATAAACCTTCTTCATCTTGGATATCGTAAATATCCTCGTCAAAGATCAGCTCCTTCACTAGAGTGGAAAGAACGAACTCTACTTTCTCTTCTCCAATGTCAAAAGCGAGTCTTCCATTCTTGCAATCGACCATGCAGCCGGAAGTTGCAAGAAACGGTCTTCCGAGTATGATCGGGACCGGACTATCTGCAGGAATGTCAAGCACGACAAAATCAATGGGAACAAAGAATTTACCTAGCTTGACGGGGACGTCTTCCACAATACCGACGGGGCGAGTGATGGATCGATCCGCCATGTATAATGTCATCTTCACCGGTTTAGGATCGCCTAAACCGATCTTCCTACATAATGCAAGTGGTATGATGCTCACACTTGCTCCTAAGTCACATAAAGCGTCATATGTGACATCTCCCACTCCAATGGGAATGCAAAATGACCCCGGATCCTTCAACTTTGGGGGCATTTTCTCCTTCATGGTCCTAATGAGATCCGAAGAATCCGAACTCATCTTGACCTCTCCGAAATCTTCTAGCTTCCTCTTGTTGGAGAGGAGCTCCTTCAAGAACTTGCCATAAGCCGGCATACCTACAATAGCATCAATGAAAGGTATATTAATATGCAGCTTACTCATGAGTTCTATGAACTTACCGAATTGTTTGTCTAGGCGCGCTCGCGCTCTAGATTGAGAAAATGGTAGGGGAGGTTTGTAAGCTGGAGGAGGAACATAGACATCTTCCTTCTCCTTCCCCTTTTCTTTGTCCTTCTCTACGGGGACTTCAACGAACGTAGGCTGCGGATCGGTAGTGGTCACTCCGCTCCTAGTTGTGATCGCCATCACCCTTCCCTTAGGGTTGTCCTTCGTCTTTCCTGGAAGTTTCCCTTGATTTCTAGGAACTTCCTCCGCGTGGTTGAACATTTGGTTTTCCAAAACTTTTTGAGCTTTGTCAACCTTAGAAACTTGATCATCAACCTTGATGAGGCGGTTCTCCAACCCTTGAAGCTTTCCCAAAATTGTTTCCAACATGGGATCGGGCTTCTCCTTTCCCGTATTGTTTCCTCCATTAGATGATTGCCCCTGGCTTTTCAAAGGAGTAGAGGAAGAGGAAGGTGGAGTTAGTGAATTAGAGTTGGAAGGATAAGAGTTACCGGAATTTTGTTGATTGGAGCGCCAATTGTTGTTGTTTGAACCCCTATTGTTGTTCCAATTGTTGTTCCGGTTGTTGTTGTTTCCATTCCAATTGTTATTCCGGTTGTTGTTCCGGTTATTGTTGTTGCGGTTGGTGTTATCACCGCCATTGTTGTTCCCCAAATAGCCAACATCCTTCTCTTGTTGCTTTGGGAAGTTGGTCTTGATAGCCTCCTTCAACTCCTTGATCTCATTGTTGAGGGAGAAAATCTGATTTTGAGCTTCATGTGTGAGCTTCGCTCCTTGCTCCACACGATTTCCCTCCACTTTCCGGTGGGAATACTTCTCTATGACTCTTGCTTGCTTCTCGATGAAGTCCCAAGCGTCATCTTCTCTCATGTCCATGAACGTTCCACATGAGAGGGATTGGAGGTTGAATTGCGTTCCCGCATCCAGCCCCTTGTAATAAATCTCTAGTAAGGCAAGCTTGGATATGCCATGATGAGGGCAATCCAAGAGCAAATCCTGAAACCTTTCCCAAGATTGAAACAAACTTTCGTTAGGTCTCATGGAAAAAGCATTAATCTTACCTCTAAGTTCCGCCATTTTGGAGGGCGGGAAGAATTTGGTGAGAAACTCCGCGGAAAGGTCTTCCCACGTGTCTAGTTTCCCATTAGGAAGAGCTTGGTACCAAGACAACGCTTTCCCTTTCAAGGAGAAAAAGAAAGGTTTGAGCTTATAGCTGTTGGTAGTAGCGTTCTTCGGTCTCATCGTCTCCATCATACACTCAAAGTTTTGCAAGTGTTGGTGTGGAGATTCAACGCTTGTACCGCCAAATTGGCTTTGGCGAACAAGAGTAATAACTTGAGGGTTAAAGCTAAACCCTTGCACATCTTCAGCATCAAAATTCACACCCAAGCGGCGTGGTTGTTGCGTTGGATCCATCCGCTGGCCAAGAGTTCTTGGCTCATTATCCACACGTTCGATCCTCACATTCCTAGGCGGAATGCGGCGATTAGCAGCTCCTTGTGGATGGAAAGGATTCATATTGATCGTAGGATCAATCTCCTCCAGCGGAGGCATGGAAGAATCACTATCATCAGCGGACGAGTGACTTTTTCTTCTAGACCTTGATCTCCTTCTTGAGGATTTCTTGCTTCCCTTATTCTTAAGGTCGCTCATCTCTACCCTCATCTGGAAGATCATGTCTTGTAAACTGTTAACTTGAGATTGATGACGATCCATCTCATCCAGGCGGAGAGTCTCATTCCATCGGAGTTGAGCTTCCTTCTCCGCCAACTCCGTTTGAAGATCACGTTCGTGTTCTTCAGCCATCTTCTTTTCCTTGCGCTTTTGCCTTAAGGTTTTCTCTAGCTCTTGATCAAGAGGTAAGAGATCTTCGGTGTTCCTAGACCTGCGCATGCACTCAAAGCAATATCAAATAACGAGAGCAAGCTTCCAAGCTCGACAACCGGCTACCGAATTCGGCCTAAACCAAATCCCCGGCAACGGCGCCAAAAACTTGTTCGCCCCTAAAGGTGTGTGCAAATAAGCTTTAAATTTATTAAACTAGAATCAAGCAGCGAACCCGCAGTGTACGGATCGACGTAGCTAAGCAAGAATTCCAGAGTATCGAACACAGGGATTTGGGTGGGAACAAATACGATTGCAGATTATCAAGCGAGTAAATATGAGAGTTTTGCAAATATTGGGAAAACAATAATCCTAAAGATCCAAGTATCCAGCTGTGGCAATCGATTCAAGATATACTTAATGATATAAAGACAGAGTTGAGATATGCAAAGGTATACTAATGTAAGGTAATCGTACGGTGAAGTTCCAAAAACCTTATGTAACTCACCTACAAGGCACTCTCTACACAGGTTGTTGAGGATCAATATAGAAAGATTCTAAAGGTGAGAATTAGTGTCAAATACCCAAACTTATAACCCAAGGATCAAGACTAACTTAACCGATTAAGGTTGTGACACTCACAATCGAGGTAGAGGTTGTTGAGGCTTCACTACCACCTAGAAAAGACAAATCTAAACTAAGTTAAAGCAAATCTTTAACTTTGGATTAAAGTAAAAGCAAGATCGTAGACTTAAGGGAAATTACGGTTAGTTCTTGAGGTTCCACGGCCGTGGACTCAAGAACAGGCCGTAATTTAGGGTTCGTCGGCGATTCTCTCTAACTCTCAGGGTCTAATCTGTTTACGATCGATCTATCATCATCTAAGCCACAACTATCAACCCTTCACCTTAGAATTGTTAAGGGTTTTTAGCCAATAACAGTCATGTTGATATCAATTCAAGAATTAAAAGATAGAAAGATGAAAACTTTCAAGAACTTTCAATAATCTTCAAACAAATCTCAAAGTCACAAAGAGAACAAATATTGTCAAAGGATTCGGAATAAAACAAACAATCACAACCTTAGGAAAGAAGGGAAAACGGGATGTCAATCCGTTTTCCAACTCAAACCTAAACAAGAAGAGAGATCTTCTTGCAAAATCTTCCGAAAACTTCGATCTTCCGCCAATCCGGAGATCTCAACAGCAATCTCCACCAAAAGTGTGAGATTAGGGCAGTTCCTAAACACGAACTTCAATCTCCAACGAGATGTCAATGCTTCCAAGCAAGGCTAAACGAAGTGTAGCCGGCCTATGCGTTGATAGAACGTGGATTGCCAAAATTCCCCCCTAAGCGAAGATGACGGAATCTTGCTTCGTCCGTCTTTTTATAGTGCAGGGCAAAATGTCGGCCCGGCCCAATCTTCAAAAGATCGTGGCTTCAAAGTGTGGCGAAAAGATTCGCCAAGATCACGGTCGTGGAAGTTTCCACGACCGTAATTTAGAGCGTGGATTAGGTCACGGTTTGTACCATGTACTCCACGGCCGTGTAAGTTACTGGAATGCATCACGCCTCTCTTGCAGGGTTCCACGGCCGTGGAACTGAACGTGGTTCGTAGTACGGCCGTATTTTAGAGCGTGGTTTAGGGCAAGAACGTGATTCTTCCCTAGCCTCGTGCATTCCTCAAGCTAAAACTCCAATTTGCTTCCTAAGAATGTCCTCAATCCTTGGACATATCGAATCAACTCTCCTTTGCTCGATTCCGTTCGGAAATAGCTCCAAATCACCTATAATCAACATAGAACTAGTGTAGACATCCATATCGACAATATAGGTAATACTAGCTCACATATGCACAAAGTTCAATCAAAGACTATCAATATAAATCAAATACGTTTAGAAAACGTGCCTAAAATATCACAATATTTCATGCTAACATTCTTCAAGCTCATTTAGGTCCAAGAGACGCTTCTCTCCCGCTTCCTTCATGCTGAAATTTAGCCACTTGATTGCCCAAAACGCCTTGTGCTCCAACTCTACCGGTAAGTGGCAAGACTTCCCATACACAAGGTTGTATGGTGTGGTTCCGATGGGAGTCTTATACGCAGTCCGGTACGCCCACAATGCGTCATCTAGCTTCAAAGACCAATCCTTCCTAGTCCTTGAAACCGTCTTCTCCAGGATTCCTTTGATCTCTCGGTTTGAGATCTCAACTTGTCCACTAGTTTATGGATGATAAGGGGTGGTGATCTTGTGAGTCACCCCATACTTAGCTAGAAGAGCTTCAAAACGCCGGGCAATGAAATGAGAGCCTCCATCACTAATGATGGTCCGTGGTGTCCCAAATTGCGGGAAAATGGTCTTGTTAAAGAACTTAACCACTACCATGGCATCATTGGTGGGAGAGGCAATCGCTTCAACCCATCTTGAAACATAATCAACCGCTAAAAGTATGTATTAGTTACCACAAGATGATGGGAATGGTCCCATGAAGTCTACTCCCCAAACGTCAAAGATCTCCACCTCTTGGATGTTGTTGAGAGGCATCTCATTCCTACTAGAGATATTTCCTGTTCTTTGACAAGCATCGCAGCAAGAAACAAAGGTTTGCACATCTTTAAATAGTGTAGGCCAAAAGAACCCAGATTGCAATACCTTAGCGCTAGTCTTGTTTGAACTAGTGTGTCCTCCACATGGTAGTGAATGACAATGGTGGATGACACTTTGCATCTCATCTTCCGGCACACATCGCCGAATGATGCCATCCGGACCTCTCTTAAAGAGGAGAGGTTCATTCCAAAAGTATTCCCGAACATCTTTAAAGAACTTCTTTCTTTGTGCGTAGGATAATCCGGGTGGTATCTCCTGACAAACCAAATAGTTAACAAAATCAGCAAGCCATGGTTCGTTACCTTTGGAGATCACATCGATGCACTCCTCTATAATGTGTAAATGCTCGTCCGGGAAGGAGTCATCTATAGGTAGATGGTCGTCCTCTAGATGTGTTAGACGACTCAAATGATCCGCAACAGAATTTTCCGAACCCTTCTTATCGCGGATCTCTAGATCGAATTCTTGTAGGAGAAGAATCCATCTAATTAGCCTTGGCTTCGCATCCTTCTTTGCAAGGAGATACCGGATCGCAGCATGATCCGTGTACACAATCACCTTTGCACCTACAAGATAAGAGCGAAATTTGTCAATTGCATAAACAATGGCTAAAAATTCCTGTTCCGTAGTGGCGTAGTTGAGCTGCGCTTCATCTAGCGTCTTGCTAGCGTAGTATATGGCATGGGTTCGCCCTTCTTTTCTTTGTCCAAGGACAGCTCCTATAGCTACGTCACTTGCATCGCACATAACCTCAAAGGGAAAGTTCCAATCCGGAGGTTGGATAATTGGGGCTGAAATTAGAGCTTCCCGAATCATGTTAAACGCATCTAAGCATTCCTGCGAAAACTCAAAAACTGCATCCTTCATCAATAGATTAGTAAGAGGTTTTGATATTTTAGAGAAATCCTTTATGAAACGCCTATAAAATACAGCATGTCCTAGGAAACTTCTTATCCCTTTCACCGAAGATGGGGGAGGAAGCTTTTCTATAGTCTCTATTTTAGCTCTATCTACCTCAATCCCTCTACTAGAGATTAAGTGTCCTAATACAATGCCTTCCTTCACCATGAATTGACACTTCTCCCAATTAAGAACTAGGTTAGTGTCTTCACACCTTTGTAACACAAGAGCAAGGTTAGAAAGACAATTGTCAAAAGAGGAACCATAAACGGAGAAGTCATCCATAAAAACCTCCATGATTTCCTCTATATATTCGGAGAAGATGGCCATCATGCACCTTTGAAAGGTGGCTGGGGCGTTGCAAAGCCCGAACGGCATCCTCCTATAGGCAAACGTACCCCACGGGCATGTGAACGTGGTCTTCTCTTGATCATCCGGGTGTATCGGGATCTGAAAGAAACCACTATAACCGTCAAGATAGCAAAAGTGCGAATGTTGTGCTAACCTTTCAAGCATTTGGTCGATGAAGGGTAGTGGGAAGTGATCCTTCCTCGTCGCGTTGTTTAGCTTGTGGTAGTCTATGCACATCCGCCATCCTGTTACGGTTCGGGTAGGAATGAGTTCGTTATTCTTATTGGTGATGACCGTCATTCCTCCCTTCATCGGAACCACTTGAACCGGGCTCACCCACTTGCTATCGGAGATAGGGTAGATGATACCTGCATCAAGAAGTTTAAGAATCTCCTTCTTGACAACCTCCTTCATGGTCGGATTCAACCGCCTTTGAGGTTGTCGCGAAGTCCTAAAGTCCTCTTCCATTAATATCTTATGCATGCATAGGGAAGGTTTAATTCCAACTAAGTCCTCTATAGTATATCCTAAAGCTTTTCTATGTTTCCTAAGGACAACCATGAGCTTACTATGTTCATCTATGCTTAAATCGGAACTAACAATAACCGGAAAGGTAGAATTAGGTCCAAGAAATGCGTACCTTAGATGAGTAGGGAGTGGCTTTAGTTCCATGACTTTCGGAGTTTCCGATGGTTCCTTAGAAGTGTCTAAGGGTGTAGAAGGTTGGGGAGAAGCATCAAAAGAAGTTGAGGAAGAGACACAATTACCTTCGGAATCACCCAAAATTACGGCCTCTCTGCATCCTCCACGGCCGTGGTTTTGGGCGTGGAAAGTAAATACGGTTGCTTTGTTCTCTCCACGACCGTGTAACCCTCTGGAGTGAGCCACGCTTTTGTTGGTGAAATCCACGGCCGTGGAATATAGTGTATGGCCGTGGATCCGTACATTTTCTGCCTCGTCGTGGAGTTTCTCAAACTCCTCTTCACACACTTCTCCTTGTGCTTCTAAGGCTTCAATTGCCTCATTGCACTTCTCTTCTTCCCCTACATCCATTAGACTCATAGTAATAACCTTTTGCAAAGGATCTTTGAAGAGAATAGCACTTACCTCCTCTCTAGACAACCCTTCTTCATCTTGGATATTGCATATATCCTCATCAAAGATTGGTTCCTTCACTAGAGTGGAAAGAACGAACTCTACCTTCTCTTCTCCTATGTCAAAGGCGAGTCTAGCATTCTTGCAATCGACTATGCAGCCGGACGTTGCAAGAAACGGTCTTCCGAGAATGATCGGGACCGGACTATCTGCAGGAATGTAAAGCACAACAAAGTCTATAGGAACATAGAATTTACCTAGCTTGACCGGGACGTCTTCAACAATACCGACGGGACGAGTTATGGAACGGTCCGTCATGTACAACGTCATCTTCACCGGTTTAGGGTCGCCTAAACCGATCTTCCTATATAATGCAAGCGGTATGATGCTCACATTTGTTCCCAAGTCACATAATGCATCATATGTGACATCTCCCACTCCTATGGGAATGCAAAATGACCCCGGATCCTTTAGCTTTGGGGGCATCTTCTCTTTCATGGTCTTGATGAGATCCGAAGAATCCGAACTCATCTTAACCTCACTGAAATCCTCTAGCTTTCTCTTGTTAGAGAGGATCTCCTTTAAGAACTTACCATAAGCTGGCATACCTACATAGCATCAATGAAAGGTATATTAATATGCAATTTGCTCATGAGTTCTATAAACTTACCGAATTGTTTATCTAGATGCGCTCTCGCTCTAGATTGAGGGAATGGTAGGGGAGGTTTGTGTTACGCTAAGATCGTGATGCGCAAATGGGTTTTAAATTTATAACTCGAACTAAATCCTAAACTACCTAGCGAAACCCGCAGTGTACGGGTCGTTTTGTAGAAAGGAAAGTATTCCGAGGTCGAACACAAGGACTGAGGTGAAACTAAGTCATTCAATGATCGAAAATAGTGTTAATCTAGACTAAGATAAGATGAGGAATAAAGAAGATGGAAAACACAATGTTTTTGGAGGGTTTTGGGTGATCAAACAAGATCACGAGTATATGAACACAATCAAGCAACACAAACACACACTAAAACAAAAGATAGGAAAATGGAAGTAACAAAGCGGATTCTAGAGTTTGGAAGTCCGGGTATGGCATAGACTCAAGCTATCTATTCATTCCTCGGATTAACTATGATATGTTGGGGTTAAGCGTTTCTAGATTGGGATCAATTACCGGGTAGGTCTCATGGTCCACTAGTCCATTCCTAAGGTCTCATTACCGGGTAAGTCTCTAAGAACCTAAGGATAGGAATTCTACACAAACCGGATTGTTACCTAGAGATCTAACCTATCCTTACCGGGTAAGTCTCGGAAAGGGAAGTTCTAAGCAACTATCCTAGCACACTTAGTCCAATGGCGGCTTGTGAGGCTCACCACTACCTAAGGTTTGTCATCTTTTAAACCTAAGAGTAAGAATCACCGGGTAAGTCTCTTCTAAACCCTTAGTTGCTAACACTAGGTCTCCCTAGGATAGAATTAGCTCAACAAACACTAGGATTTCAAGAACACAAGTCATCCAAGGGTAAAAATCTAAGTTCATCCTATCATGGTCTTAGCCATAGCCCCTCTTTCCTTACTCTAGAATCGCAATCTATCTAGCCAACAACATTCATTTCAAGATCAATCTCCACAAATAAAGCATGCTTGCAAGTCATGGTCAAATGATGAAGAACAATCCAAAGAAAAGACATTAAAAGCATAGAATAGAAATTACCAAATTCTTACAAGGCTCCAAGAGCTAATCCAACTTGACAACAATCGAAGCTTCACTCGAATCCAATCTAATCTCACTCTAAAACGAGAATCTACACTAATCTCTTCCAAGAACACCCCTAATGGGTGCTTGGAAGAGAGGCAACAATGGAGAAGTGTTTTGGGGAAGAAAGGTAGGTCAAAAGAGAGGAGAAGGATCCCCAATTACAGCCTGCAAAATCCTTTAAATACCCACTAGGATGCAAGAGCAATGGAAGAGATCGTGGCCAGCTGTCAATGTGGTCCTGGCAAGAATCACGGGCAAGTCCACGGCCGTGGTCTTGGTCCAGACCGTGGTTTGGTCCAGAGGTTGCTTCTAGGCTCGTTAAGCCATGATTTGGTGCATGGCTTGTGTTGGCAAGGTTCCATGAGTCCTCCTTAGCCCTTAGCTTGCATTCCAATGAGTCCGGAAGTGTGTCATCTCGAGGAATGATCCTCGGATGTATCGATTAGGCTCTTAAATCTCCCAAAATACCTACAAAGCAAGCAAAAGTCCGAGTAGACGTCTATCTCGACAAAATACGTGATTTGAGTGCAAACGCCGTGAACTAATGCTAAACCATGCATGAATGAGCGGAAAATCTATCTAAATGAGTGTCTAAATCTAGATCATAAATCGTGTTATCAAAATACCCCATACTTAAGGTTTGCTCGTCCCCGAGCAAATGCTCAACTATAGACTAAAGGATGACATGATTTATGCATGCAGAAAAATGGCAAATCTTTTTGGAGTTGTGCTTCTAATATTGGATCACCTTCATAGTCATGTTTCATGGCAATGGACAAGCAATTATGTATCAAATAAATGAAAGCATGGGAAGACAATTACACTTAACTTGATAGCATGCAATGAAATGTAAAGATGAAGAAGTCAAGATGATCATGAGTATATCCAATCTAAATCACTTAGTCTTACACACATGCAAGTAGGTCAAAAGGACTTGTAAAATAGAAGGCCAAGAAACGTTGTGATTAGGTGGGAATTTTCTAGGCTATGTGATGCTAATCCGGGAAAGGAACTAAACAACCACAACTTCACATTTCTTATCAACTTCCCTCAAGTGTATATTTTTCTTCATTTTCTTTTCTTTCTTTTCTTTTATTTTTGAGACAATGGCATTGGTGTACAAAAGCCGAAACCTTGGTGATTAGCCTTCCTCGGGCTTTTTCTATTTTTCGAGGTGCATCCACACCGAGCACACATACCAAAGCTCGTTAGGACTATCGGTTTATTTGACTTTGGCAAGGCACCAACACCCGATTATGTGAAGTGTACCGAGTTACTTGTCATTTAAACCGATGTCCCCAAACCTATATTTTTGGCTACACTTTCACAACAATTTCAGCACTTCATTCATGGCATTCCTTTCATCAACAACTTCACCCCACACTTGCTTTTCACACACATCAACACACTAACATGCTCCTATTCCCGGATGGGTCAAAAGAGGTCAAATTTATCTCAATTGAGGTGCTCAAGCAACATGATCAAGATGAGAAGTAGAGGAAGATGAATTGCCTTAATCACTCCTAATTGATGTGCAAGAACTAGCATGCAATTTTGACCTTCAATCCTCAATTAAATCAAGGCAAGCATCATAATCACAAGTCATTCATGGAATTCAAGATAAGTATTTCAAGTCCACATATGCATCATCAATTAAACACACAAGGCCATCCATAGTCAATCCATAAGACAAGGTTCAATCATTAGGGTCATATCCAAGCCTAGAAAGCACAAAAATTTTTAAATTTTTTGATTTTTTATGGACTTTTCGAAATATGTATGTACAATGCAAGATATAATAAAACATGTGACTAAAAAGAAACTACTCTAGATGCTAGTCATGCAAAAGATCATGCAAACCCCACCCCATACTTAGAAACACATTGTCCCCAATGTGGTATTCAAGTAAAGAGAGTGAAAGAAGGTTCTCACAATGTAAAATGGTTTGCTTCGGTATTTGGGATGAACTCGTGTGGAGTGGTGGTGATGGATGATCGATCAAGCATGGTAGAGAGCTCTTCATAATCATTCTGGCGTCGAGACCCGCGCCAAGGTATATGTGAGATGGGAGCTCTTCCATCTAACAAGACACCTCAAGCCGTCCAAGCCTCACGTCCGCTCCACCCATGTTTGAAAACGGAATCATCGTCATCAACTCGCCTTGCTAGGCTTCCTCATTACCTAAAATCTACCACAAACACAAAACACAAAAACACACAAAAGCAAAAACAAAGGCAAAAGAGAAAAGTGAAAGAGTTGTACCAATGGGTTGCCTCCCACCAAGCGCTTCTTTTAGGTCATTAGCTTGACCAAACTCCGTGGATATGTTAATCCACCTCGAATACCATGGTTTGCTTGAGGAGTCCAAGCAACCATCTTTTCCCGGAATCCATGATGACAAGCAAGGGCCACTTGATGCCCAAATAAGCTTTGAGTTCTCTCTTCACCGGTGAGTAGTAGACTCCTTCATCACCGCTTCCTTCATGATAGTATAGAGTTGCAACCATAGGTGCCACCCCATACTTAGGCAATTTATACTCCGCGGTCACTCCGGTGAAGTGCTTGTCATCCTCATCCTCTATGATCCGAGGAAAGCCGATTCTTGGAAAGAATCCTTCATTGAAGTACTTCATAACCATCATGGATCTATCATGCTTGCCTCCATCATTCATTAATGGAGGATCCTTAGGAAAGGGGCTCCAATCTTCGTGTGTACTCCGGGCAAGCAAGAAAGGGTCGGAGTGAGCTGAGATTAGCTTAGGATGGACCACTACAGAGCCTTCCACGGTCGTGGTTTGTACTCCACGGTCGTGGTTCTCTCTGTAGTCTTCCACGGTCGTGGTTTGTCCTCCACGGCCGTGGTTCCCTCTGTTGCATCCGTTCCAAGTGGGCTCTTCATGTATGGTTCTGGGGTTGATGGCAAGGATGTCCGGGGATGAGAATACTTCATTGCACTCCTCTAACGGTGAAGGAGATGGAGGTGAACCTTGAAGAATGGTAGGATCTCTTAGCATAAGAGCATTCCTAATCTCCTCGATCTCCCTCCTCAATTGTTCTTCTCTCTCGGTATTCAATCTCCTTTCTTCCTTCAGGGCCAAATCCCTTAGCCACAATTGCTCTCGAGCTTCATTCAACTCTTCCTCAAGGCTTCTATTGGTTATGGTCGAATCGGGCAATCCTTGGATCTCCTCATGGTGAACCTCCTCTTGATGACATACTTCCGCTTCAAGCTCCATGTGGGAACTAGAAATGGAAGCAAGGTTGCTTTCTAGATCATCCATCTTCCTCAACATTTTCTCTAGCATTGATCCCAATCGATCTTCATGAAGTTGATGGTGAGGTTACTCATGAGGTAATGTAATCATGTGAGCTTGATCATGGGACTCATGATAGACATTAAACTCCTCCCAATACTCAAACTCATCATGGAGAGGTCCTAGATCTTGGCCTTTCATCCACTCCTCATACTCCATGTTGTCAAGGTCGTCTTGGAGGTACAATCCGTCCATGGCAAACATGAAAAGGCAAAGACAAAAACAACACAAGATCAAAAGTAACAAGAAAGATAAACACTAAAAACAATCAAAGGCAAATGACTTAATCTTAACCTAGTCCCCGACAACGGCGCCAAAAACTTGTTACGCTAAGATCGTGATGCGCAAATGGGTTTTAAATTTATAACTCGAACTAAATCCTAAACTACCTAGCGAAACCCGCAGTGTACGGGTCGTTTTGTAGAAAGGAAAGTATTCCGAGGTCGAACACAAGGACTGAGGTGAAACTAAGTCATTCAATGATCGAAAATAGTGTTAATCTAGACTAAGATAAGATGAGGAATAAAGAAGATGGAAAACACAATGTTTTTGGAGGGTTTTGGGTGATCAAACAAGATCACGAGTATATGAACACAATCAAGCAACACAAACACACACTAAAACAAAAGATAGGAAAATGGAAGTAACAAAGCGGATTCTAGAGTTTGGAAGTCCGGGTATGGCATAGACTCAAGCTATCTATTCATTCCTCGGATTAACTATGATATGTTGGGGTTAAGCGTTTCTAGATTGGGATCAATTACCGGGTAGGTCTCATGGTCCACTAGTCCATTCCTAAGGTCTCATTACCGGGTAAGTCTCTAAGAACCTAAGGATAGGAATTCTACACAAACCGGATTGTTACCTAGAGATCTAACCTATCCTTACCGGGTAAGTCTCGGAAAGGGAAGTTCTAAGCAACTATCCTAGCACACTTAGTCCAATGGCGGCTTGTGAGGCTCACCACTACCTAAGGTTTGTCATCTTTTAAACCTAAGAGTAAGAATCACCGGGTAAGTCTCTTCTAAACCCTTAGTTGCTAACACTAGGTCTCCCTAGGATAGAATTAGCTCAACAAACACTAGGATTTCAAGAACACAAGTCATCCAAGGGTAAAAATCTAAGTTCATCCTATCATGGTCTTAGCCATAGCCCCTCTTTCCTTACTCTAGAATCGCAATCTATCTAGCCAACAACATTCATTTCAAGATCAATCTCCACAAATAAAGCATGCTTGCAAGTCATGGTCAAATGATGAAGAACAATCCAAAGAAAAGACATTAAAAGCATAGAATAGAAATTACCAAATTCTTACAAGGCTCCAAGAGCTAATCCAACTTGACAACAATCGAAATCTAATCTCACTCTAAAACGAGAATCTACACTAATCTCTTCCAAGAACACCCCTAATGGGTGCTTGGAAGAGAGGCAACAATGGAGAAGTGTTTTGGGGAAGAAAGGTAGGTCAAAAGAGAGGAGAAGGATCCCCAATTACAGCCTGCAAAATCCTTTAAATACCCACTAGGATGCAAGAGCAATGGAAGAGATCGTGGCCAGCTGTCAATGTGGTCCTGGCAAGAATCACAGGCAAGTCCACGGCCGTGGTCTTGGTCCAGACCGTGGTTTGGTCCAGAGGTTGCTTCTAGGCTCGTTAAGCCATGATTTGGTGCATGGCTTGTGTTGGCAAGGTTCCATGAGTCCTCCTTAGCCCTTAGCTTGCATTCCAATGAGTCCGGAAGTGTGTCATCTCGAGGAATGATCCTCGGATGTATCGATTAGGCTCTTAAATCTCCCAAAATACCTACAAAGCAAGCAAAAGTCCGAGTAGACGTCTATCTCGACAAAATACGTGATTTGAGTGCAAACGCCGTGAACTAATGCTAAACCATGCATGAATGAGCGGAAAATCTATCTAAATGAGTGTCTAAATCTAGATCATAAATCGTGTTATCAGTTTGTAAGCTGGAGGAGGAACGTAGACATCTTCCTTCTCCTTCCCCTTTTCTTTCTCTTTCTCAACGGGGACTTCTACGAACTTAGGTTGCGGGTCGGTAGTTGTCACCCCGCTCCTAGTTGTGATTGCCATCACCCTTCCTTTTGGGTTGTCCTCCGTTTTTCCTGGGAGTTTCCCTTGATTCCTAGGAACTTCCTCCGCATGGCTGAACATTTGGTTTTCTAAAACCTTTTGGGCTTTATCAACCTTAGTAATGTGATCATCAACCTTCATGATGTGAGTCTCCAACCCTTGAAGCTTCCCCAAAATCGTTTCCAACATGGGATCGGGCTTCTCCTTCCCCGAAGTGCTTCCACCATTAGATGTTTGCCCCTGGCTTTTCAAAGGAGTGGAAGAAGAGGAAGGTGGGGTTAGTGAATTTCCTGAATTGGAAGGATAAGAATTACCGGAATTTTGTTGATTGGAGCACCAATTGTTGTTGTTTGAACCCCTATTGTTGTTCCAATTGTTGTTCCGGTTGTTGTTGTTGTTGTTGTTCCAATTATTCCGGTTGTTGTTCCGGTTGTTGTTGTTGCGGTTTGTATTCTCACCACCGTTGTGGTTATTGTTGTTGCCTAAATAACCCACATCCTTTCCTTGTTGCTTTGGAAAGTTGGTCTTGATAGCCTCCTTCAATTCTTTAATCTCGTTGTTGAGAGAAAAGATTTGAGATTGAGCTTCGTGTGTTAGTTTTGCTCCTTGATCCACACGATTCCCCTCCACTTTCCGGTGAGAATACTTCTCTATGACCCGCGCTTGCTTCTCAATGAAGTCCCAAGCGTCATCTTCCCTCATGTCCATGAATGTACCACATGAGAGGGATTGGAGCTTGAATTGTGTCTCCACATCCAGCCCCTTATAATATATCTCCAATAGTGCAAGCTTGGAGTTGAGCTTGAATTGTGTCTCCACATGAGAGGGATCTGTTTCTTCCCTACGAGTCTTCTCACTCCATTGGAGTTGAGCTTCCTTCTCCGCTAACTCCGATTGGAGATCACGTTCGTTTTCTTCAGTCATTCGTCTTTCCTTACGCTTTCTCCTTAAATTCCTCTCAAGCTCTTGATCAAGAGGTAAGAGGTCTTCGTTATTCCTAGACCTGCGCATACACTCGAAAAGATATCAAATAACAAGGGAGAAGCTCCCAAGCTTAACAACCGAAAACCGAATTCGGCCTAGAACAAATCCCCGGCAACGGCGCCAAAAACTTGTTCGCCACTTAGCATGCGTGCAATCAAGCTTTAAATTTATAAAAGTAGAATAAAAGCAAGCGAACCCGCAGTGTACGGATCGGCGTAGTAAAGTAAGAATTCCAGAGTATCGAACATAGGGATTTGGGGGGAACAAATTCAATTATAGATTATCAAGCAAGTAAATGTATGAAGCTTTTCAAATTATTGGGAAAACAACAATCCTAAAGATCCAGGAATCCAGCTGTGGCAATCGATTCAAGATATACTAAAGGTATAAGGACAGAGTTGAGGTTTGCAAAGGTATACGAATGTAAAGTAATTGTACGGTGAAGTTCCAAAAACCTTATATGACCCACCTAAAGACACTCTCTATAAAGGTTGTTGAGGCTTCAGTATAGAAAGGATCTAAAGGTAAGAATTAACGTCAAATACCCAAACTTGTAACCCAAGGATCAAGACTAACTTAACCGATTAAGGTTGTGACACTCAGAATCGAGGTAGAAGTTGTTGAGGCTTCACTACCACCTAGAAAAGGCAAGCCAAGACTAAGTTAAAGCAAATCTTTAACTTTGGATTAAAGTAAAAGCAAGTTCGTAAACTGACACAAAATTACGGGTAGTTCTTGAGTTCCACGGCCGTGGAAGCTCAAGAACAGACCGTGGATTAGGTTCGTCGGCGATTCTCTCTAACTCTCAAGGTCCAATATATTTACGATCGATCTATCATCATCTAAGCCACAACTATCAACCCTTCACCTTAGAATTGCTAAAGGGTTTTAGCCAACAACAGTCATATTGATATCAAATTCAAGATTTAAAAGAATGAAAGATGAAAACTTTCGAAAACCTTGAATAACTCTCAAGTCAATCTCAAATCCACAAATCAAGAATAGCAATGTCAATGGATTCGGAATAACACAAACAATCACAAATCTTAGATAAGAACGAAGAACGGGATGTCAATCCGTCTTCTAATCAAACCTAAATATGAAGCGTAATCTCCTTACGAACAATCTTCCAAATCTTCACTCTTTCTCCAACTTTCCGTCGCGAAATAGCAATTTCCGCACGTTCCACTTGAAACCCTAGGCACGTGCAATAAGCGTAGGCAAAGTCTAAACGAAGGTGACGGAATCTCTCTTCTTCCGTCTTTTTATAGTGTAAGATAAAATATCAGCCCGACCCATTGCGTAGAAGATCGTGGCTTAAAATATTGCGTAAAAGATCGCCAAGATCACGGTCGTGGAAGGGTTCCACGCCCGTGATTTAGAGCGTGGAATTGGGTCATGGTTTGTCACAACCCTCTACGGTCGTGTAAGTTGCTGGAATGCACCACGCTTCTCTTGCCAAGGTTCCACGGCCGTGGACTAGAACGTGGAATCTAGTACGGCCGTATTTTAGAGCGTGGTTTAGAGGTAGTTCGTGATTTTCCTTAGTCTCGTGCTATTCTTCAAGTTAGCACCTTCCTTAGCTCCTAGTGATGTCCTCAATCCTTGGACATGCTCAATCAAACTCCATTCTCTCTCAATCCGTTCGGAATTAGCTCTTAATTGCCTACAATCAACAACAAAGCTTATGTAGACCTCTATATCGACAAAATAGATAAACTAACTCACAAATACTTCAATGCTTTATCAAAGACTACCAATATGGATGAAATACACTTAGAAAACGTGCCTAAAATATCACAATATTTCATGCTAACACTAACTCACAAAGATGGAATGAAGGCACACTCAAACCCCAATAAAGGATAAACCTTTATTACCTACACTTATGATTATGGGTAAACAAACAAAGGAATCACCGGGTAAGTCTCATCCTAGGCTTGCATTGAACCAGGAAAGGTGTAATAAGAATAGGATTTGGCAAACTCTAACACTTAACTCTCAGTTTCGGGTCAGAAAAAGTCACCTTGATCAATCAAGTTCCACCCCGGCCGAGATGTTCATCGACTGAACGAGGTACTCCAGGGTAAAGGTTAAAAACTCGAGCTTTCAGGGTCCTACTGGGATTAAGATCATTCTATCATTGTCTTTCCCACAACTTTCGGCCAATCACCCTAGAATCGCACTAGGAAATTAGTCACTCATCATCATGATAACAATAATCAAAAATATGAGAAGGTAATGAATATTTGAATACAAAAACCTTAAGAACAAGGCTTCAATAACTGAATACAATAGTCACAAATCAGCGTTCCTTAGATCACAAATTAAACAAGACAAAGAACCAAAAGGAATCTAAGAAAAATCTTACAAACTCCTTCAAAAGCTATCTCAAAGCTATGAAACTTCCTTCCTTCAATCTTCAAAACTTCCTTCAAACTTCTAGACATTCTTCCTAACTACAGCTTCTTCAATCTCCAAGTATGCGGTCGTATCTCCGATGGATGAATTGTGGAAAATCCAACCCTTTATATAGGAGAATTATCTTCCAAAGATAATAATATCTTAAAAAGATAATTTCCTATAAAATATATACATATCTCTAAAATAGATCTCCTAAATATATGATCTTCCTTCCAGAAATCCAGCCCAAAAATATAAGACATCTTCCTTCCAAAAGTAAAAGATCTCAGCCAAAAGATAAGATCTCGCCGGCGCCAGGTGGTTCGCCTCGGTCGGGACGCTCCTCAAGATCACCTCGGTCGAGATGACACTATAGTTGACCGAGCTGAATCTCAGCTGAATGTGAAATCTCTCAAATCTGGTCCAAAGTAAATCTTCTTTATTAATTTCATGCTTCCTGAGTTCTCTTTTAAGCTCCAGAATGTAGCTCCTATGACTCCTTTGCTCCTTAGCTCCATTTCGATCCAAAATGTGCCATTTTACCTACGATTACAACGAAACTTGGTGTAGACCTCGATTTCCGTAAAGGTAGATGAAACGACAATATAATCACATAATATACATCCATACATGCAAATTATTGAAGATAAAACGTCTAAACAAGTCCTAAAATATAGACTATAATACATGCTATCAGATAACTATATCTTCTTGGCCTTGTCGTTTCATATGCCCCACTTATATAGGCTTAATTACTCTCCTGTGACGTCTTGTAAATGTGTCTTCTCAAGATCTATATCGTTAGTCAGCATCCACTCGTGTTTCTCTTGGTTGATGTCTCACGTCTTTCGATAAAAGCTCTTTGTTGCACCTTTCATCTTTCTTGAGGCCATCATTTTCATACTATTCTTCTTGGCGTAGCCTAGTCTCTTTACCATAATGGAAACGGTTGACTCCACTAGGGTAATACTACCATGCGAATCCCCACGATGTGATTCTTCTCATAACTCTCGTAAGTCTGAATAAGTCACCCACTCAAATTCTCGTAAAGTTGACACTTCACCTTTTGGCACTCCCGTAAGCTTAACTTACGGGTATCTTAAATCTTTCACAATTGTTCGACCACTCTTCTCATCTCGACTTCCATGCTTAGGAGTGCCTATGGAATACTTGCCTTAATCGGAACGCCACTTTTGTACACCTATCCACTTAATCCACGTCCTCCGTTTATCGGCACAACACTTGGAAGAACCTTAAGTTCATCATCTCTAGTTGCTTTATGGATGCTCCATCATTGCTTCCTCAGAACCACTCTCTAGTCTTCATGTAGCCTCTCTACTTGTATAGTTTCCATCTTGGTTTTTCTTAAGTTGTCTCGAGGTTTCCTTCTACTTGTTTGTCCTTTGTTATGTCATCTCTAGTCTTCCGTTTCAACATCCTCTTAAAGGAGTCCGAGAAATCACCGGGGTGATCGCTAAAGCTTGATGCTCAACTCGATAACTTGAGCATACTCATCTTCGTATGTATGCTAGCCTAAGCCAACGACGTCGTCCAAGAGGCGATGATAGTTTTCTATCATCCTAACTATAAGGTCCAAATACTAATATGATACTATCATACCACATGTATAAGTGTATAACAATATAAAGGCCATGCCACTACTATATACATAACAAGTCCAAAAACAACTTACAATCCACATACAACTATAGTCCAAATACTAAGTCGCCGAGGTCCGCGGTAGGAGTGGTGGTCTTGTACATTCTATCCCAACCCGACTCATGCACATGATTTTGAAAACGAAATTATTTTCAAAAGTCAGACCCCTTGTGGGTTCTGTTTAACTATTCGGCCGAGGTCCGCGGTAGGAGTGGTAGTCCCATACATTCTATCCCAAACCCGTAAATTCTATTTGTATCCGCTCCGATACGTTGAAAATTTCCGGATATGCGGATCGGATTCGGATTGAGTTTTTTTAAAACCCGGATATCCGATATCCGGTAATATATAATATATGTTTCAATAATATATAATTACATTCCAATATGTGAGTTGGTTGGATTGTGATACAAGTTTTAACTTGTGATAGGAGGTGCAAGGTTCAAATCTCTAAACCACCAACCTTTTTTTTTACCTTTTTTAAAGTTTTGAAAAATGTAACCCTAAACCTAATATCAGAACCACGCTTCTGATTTATCTCACATCCCACAGCTTCAACCTTCCACTACTAGAGGGTCAAGAGTACTAGTGAGGCGGCGCCATCGACGAAGAACTCCGCTACTGCTAACCTGCTAGTAGTTTGGTGGAGCTTCTCTCTCTCACGTTGTTTTTCATTCTTCGGTCCATGTAACACCCCGAATCCACGGAACTCGGAATGCTACGAGCTAGGGCCTCACAATGGGACCCGGCCATTATCCTGACAACAATTTCACCAGATCTTACAAAAAGACACAATAGTAAAAACCGAAATAGTCTTTAATGCAATTTAAAACATGATCCGAAAGATACAAAGGAAGGACTCCAGCCGAGTTCTTACAAAACAACCACAACGTTTTCAAAAACAACAACAACAACAACAACAACAATAACAACAACAACAATGATCCAAACACGTCCTATAATGTACGGAACCCCGGTTGTCCACTCCACCAGAGCACTCGCCGATGTCCCTAACTTGCAAGGCATCTACAAGGCGGTATAAAACCGTTAGCTAACATTCTAAGCATTAGGAAGGCAGCAAAGGCACGCACGCACACATACACATAAGAAATGTAAACACGCAACATGCTTGCACACGAGTCCGATTTATTATCATTTCTTTACGTTGTTCACTCCACCAATTCAATTCTATTGTGGCACGAGAATCTTATGAGACTCGCCTCTGTACCCTTTCACCAAACAAGGTTGTACCTGATGCTCACCTGTTTGACTGGTCGCAGAGCACCTCCTAGTTTCCCCATTTTGAACTGGACAAGTGGTCACCGTCCGGTTATCATACACTTGGGCCAATTAATACATATAAAGGTCGTCCTTATCCGGTTTGTTGTTATAACAATAAATAAACACACATACCACCATCACAAGCGAACTAATACAATGAAGCTAGCTAAGTAAGTCCGGAGACTTATCTGTCTCAAAATTCGATAACATCCACTCTCAACTTCCCGCAGGAAGATCCACAACGCTGGGGAAAAGACGCGGTCGCGGAAGAAGGAAACGCAACCGATGAGAGGAGTAGAAGGCCGCACCGGTAGCCTGGCTGAGCCAGAGTCCGCCCCTACGGCCCTGTGGAGCCGCCCCTGCGGCTCAGGCTGGCCGCCCCTACGGAACTGGTGTAGTGGCCGCCCCCGCGGTGTTGTCCAGCCACGGGTGTGGTCGAACTCAAGAAGGCGATCCCGAACGAGTCTTTCGATGGTTCCTTGATGTGTAGAGGGTCTCCTAGCCTGCTTGCTCCACCATTAATGTCCATCACTCAATCATCAACATAAACCACGATCTAGACCAGATCCATACACATGCAACCATAAGAGGGGGAAAAGATTGAAAATCCATGGCTTCCACCATTAGAGCTCAAAGAACGAAGGAGATGAAAAAAAAAGAAGAAGAAGAGAAGAGCTCTACAATCCGGATTTGCAGTCCACTACTTACCATGGAGATGCACAGCTCACACATGGAGGAGGAATCATCAAGATCTCTTCCAAGGCAAAGATGGAGGAAGAGAGAAAATGAAGGAAGGGAAGAAGAAAAACACGTGAAAGGGAGAGAGAGAGAGAGAGAGAGAGAGAGAGAGGGGTGCTCCTTTAGGAAAATAACGAAAGGTAAACCAATCAAGGATCACTTAGAGAATGAGGGGTCAAAACGCAAAAGAAGGAAATGAGAGGTCGGAAAGAAGACGGGATAAAACACGTCCACTCAACACGTCGTGTCTGCGGAAAGATCGCTAAACCACTCACTAACCGGAATTAAAATTCCGGGCGTTACAGTCCACTTCTCTAGTATTCAAATTAATCCCAATCTCGTTTCTTCTTCATCAGTTTGCGTGTGGCAAAGTTTTGACGAACATCGAGGATCCTCATCGGCGCGGTAGTGCTAGCCTTGGCGTGATGGAATCGGCTACTCTCTATCTCATCCTTACGTCCTGCTACATCTCCTCCGGTGTCTTGCTAGTAGCGAGATACAATCTCCCCTTTCCTGCAAATCTATTTGCAATCTTCGTTGCTTTACAATTTTGCTAAACTAACGGATATTTCGGATATCCGGATCCATTTGTCTTTTCATATCAGATATTCGACAATTTACGGATCGGGTTTGGATATCAATTTTACACAAAAACAAAGTTCCGGATATTCAAACGGATCGGATATTCGGGATTGAACAACCCTAATCTTACTATCTTATCTTACTATCCTATATTTTTACCTTTTGAAAGAGCATTAATTGATTAATATTACAAACTCCTACTTTTAATTTTTGAGAAACAAATGAATTTTCACCTTTCATACAGTGAATGATTTTATTGAGTTGAATTTTTCATTTTTTTGTCACATTAATCTTACTACCCTATATTTTCAGGTTTTAAAAAAGCATTAATTGATTAATATAAAAAACTCTAATTTTTAATTTTTGAAAAACAAATGACTTTTCACCTTTCAAACTTTGAATGATTTTATTATGTTATTATTACAAATTTTTGGAACATTAATTTTCTCATATAAAACTAATCAACTATCACCTCATATCTTATCTTACTACCCTATATTTTGAGTTTTTGAAAGAGCGTTAATTGATTAATATTAAAAACTCCTATTTTAAACTTTTTTAAAAAAAACAAATGACTTTTCACCTTTCAAACATTGATTTATATTATTATGTTATATTTTCAATTTTTGGCACATTAATTGTCTCATATAAACTAACCTGCTATCACCTCGTATCTTATCTTACTACCGCATATTTTGAGTTTTTTAAAAAACACTAATTGATTAATATTTAAAACTCCTACTTTTCATTTTTGAGAAACAAATGACTTTTCACCTTTCAAACATTGAATGATTATTTTTAATTTTTTTGGCACGTTAATTGTCTCATATAAAACTAATCAATTATCACCTCATATCTTAATTATCTTACAACCCTATATATTGAGCTTTTGAAAGTGCATTAATTTATTAATATTAAAAACTCCTTATTTTAATTTTTGAGATTCAAATGACTTTTCCCCTTTCAAACATTGAGTGATTATGTTTTTTTTTCATTTTTTGGCACATTAGTTGTATCATATAAAACTAATCAACTATCACCTCATATCTTATCTTACTACCCTATGTTTTTAGCTTTTAAAAGATCATTAATTGATAAATATTAAAAAAACTCATTTTTTATTTTTGAGAAATAAATGACTTTTCACTTTTCAAGCATTGAGTGATCTTATTATGTTTTTTATGTCACATTAACTGTCTCATATAAACTAATTAATTACCACCTCATATCTTACTACCCTATATTTTCACCTTTTGAGAAATCATTAATTGATTAATATTAAAACCTGAAATTTTTAACATTGGTATTATTTTTTTTTTTTGTAGATGAGAGGGGAAAATGTATTGTTTATTATACAATAATAATAATAACATATATTTAAATTAAATGTAACACTCTTAAAGTCCGAGAACATATGACTTCATTTTAAGCAAATAATTATATTTTTATTTATAATTTTATTAGAAGAACCTTGTGCGTAGAACAGGCTCAAACACTAATAATAAGATAGGTTATGCATCACCTAAATTTCTACTCTTACCACCATCGATTGTTCAGTCTGCCTTGAAATAACTCACACATCAATGTAACTCATCCACAATGCCAACATACAAGCCAAAAATAGCACAAATAAATATTTCTTTTTATTCCAATATTTCTAAATATTTCTTTTATTCCGTTGTAAATACATCAGCTTCAAAAACACCCTCTTAGAACCATGGTTCAAAATCCCTTTCACTTTCTAAGATTTAGTTTTGACGACCTTACATAGGTTTGAGAGTTGGGCATTACTTATTATAGCGATTGTGTGCATATGATGAATTTTTTGGTAGGAAATAGAAGCCGGATGTTGTTTTCTATAAGCGACATAATTTCTCATAAGCTCTTTGGTCAAAAGATTGAGCTCAGGCGATTCAGTCAGGCGTCTTCTGCTCAAAGTGGTAAAAAAAACCCGTGGTATGACTTGCTCAAAATTTATGAATATCAATGACTTATCTTGACAGTTGTTTGTAAAATTTCCTTCATTTTAGAAAATTGCAGCTTCCAAGCACATTCAGCATAAAATCCCTGATACGTGATTCCTTATTCCTTTCTTTCTTTCTTTTTGAAATTCAAATGAGGTGTTCATTTTCTTGTAATTACCTTTGTTACTGTTTACTTTGTTTAGTGAAACATGTTCATGGAGAACGACATAGAAAGCCCACTTTTATTTTGTTGGCTTAAACTATTTTTTAGATCTCATAGTTGGATATTGAAGTTAAATATGACATCTAATGAAGGTTTGGCTTTTATTTGTTTAATAAGCAAAACACCGATGTTAAAAAGGTTGACGATGTAGCCCTTGCTTCAAAGAAAGCAGCAGGAAGGTAAAATTAGCTTTTTTTCCTTCCGTATATTAGTTCATTCATGTGGCTTTTCTTTGGGTTCAGTAGCACAAAAAGAAGAAGAACGTGATCAGATATTTGAATTGTAATGAAGAATGTAATTCACCAAAGATGACACTAAAGTAACTCAACGGTCAACATTTTTGTCGTACAATCTCGTGTGTAATTTAATTTAATTTTTGCAACACGATATTGTAAGTAATAGTATTTCAATTTTTTATCTTCCTTTCCTTGTCTGAGTTGTCTCACACACTCTTTATAAGAGCTCCATCTAGACCCGGGGTTTTCTTCAAAGTAGTGTCGAGTTGTAATTCCAAACTTGCTACTTCTCTCTCGGCCCTTTCCCAACCTGTATTTTACATTTTGAAATACACACATATAAATTAAAGAGTACTACAATCTTCAAAGTTGTACAAAAGAGTATAATCAGGGCCGTCCAATGAATTTTGGTGGCCCTATTCTAAAGTAAATGGGCAAAATTTAAATCATAGATGATTAAATTTGCAAGTTAAATATGTGTTTTCGGTATAAGAAATGAAAGAATGGAAGAAAAAATGTTATCATAAACTGAGTAAACCAGTAAAGAAATAATGTTATCGTAAATTGAGTAAACCAGTAACATGAAATATAAGATTTGATAATAAGTAGCCGGTGTAAGACCTATCGGAGATCGAATTTGAAAAACAAAATCCAAGTGTGATTACATACCAGGATTCAGACTTCAGCGTAATTTAAGTCTCATTATCAAAGCTCATGTAGCATATATATAACACTGAGTTGATCATTTGAACCCCTAAATACAAGTCTCAAACCCTAAATTCAAATATTGAAGGCCTAAAACCTAATAATCATACCTAGAATAACTTAATCCAAATTATGGTTAGGAAATTACATAAATAAAATATCTAATGAACAAAAGAGAAAGAGGGTTAGGAGTATATAATTAAGATAGTAACACAAAAACAATCAACTTGTAACTGAGTAGCACAATATCAAAGAGGTCAATTTTTGGGCATAAATAGAATTGGGGAAGACAAAGAAGATGGTAGGAGGATAAATAAACTTCCATTTTTCAAAGGACAATGAAGATTTGTGGGTTTGAAAAGTGATCAATATATGTGCACAATTAAACTTATTTACGAATTGGAAAAAATGTTCCAACATTCACTTCTCGATACAACAATGTTTCCTATTTGATTACACCTCACGCACATAATAGATCAAACAACGCGCGTGCTTCGCACGCGCGGATTGCCTAGTAATGTTAATATTTTGACTTAAAACATAAAAGGTTGAATATATTGTAGAATTCTACATTCCTACAATCTAGTAAACTAGCTCATAACAACCGTTTGCACGTTAATTGAGTTTTTACAACGCCACTTATACAACTGATTCAAAATATAAATCAAATTAATATCTATACCAAAGTAAATCATCATATATAAGGAATGAGATATTAACAAAATTAACAATGAGCTCCAAAATATTATTATCCCATTTATTTTGGAAAAAATTAAGCAAGCAATTGTCCTGAAAATGAAATACAAGATAAATTATATTGGAGGTGCAACCATAATAGGTGGTTTGCAACTAGGGGTGTAAATGGGTTGGGGATTCCCCGAAACTCACGGGTATTACCCATCATGGGGATGGAGATGGGATTTCAAACGGGACTTGTATGGGCTAAAAATTGATTCCCCGCTTGGGGATGGGGACGGGGATGAAGATAGGGATATTCGCCCCGCTCCCCGATCCAAACCCGAACCCCGATGGGAAATCCGAGGGGGAACCCCGATGGGGAATACGACGGGGATGCCTCATGATTTATGGGTTGATGTCATACATAGTAGTGGTTGTTAGTTGCTATAGTCGTTTCATTAGAAAAACTTTCTTCGTTGACTTATTCACTTCAAGGGTGTGCCTCATGATTTATGAAGCATGTTCAGATTATAAAATTGGTTTTACAATTATGAATATAACAGTATTTATTTCAAGAATATGCATTAACAAGTTAATATAGTTTACACCAAGAAACTCACAACAAGTTACTGCAAATTAGAAAATTGGCATGCCTCATCAAGTTACACTCACAACATCACCAACACGTTTAGTATTTAACACCATACCTAGTGTAACACCTCAAATCCGCAGGACTCGGGAATGCTACTGATGAGACCTCACAATGGGTCCCGACCCTTAACTTGACAACAATTTCAACGGAACTTTCCAACAAGGCACAAATAAAGGCAAAACTCAAAACGTTTGTAATGTACACGGGAAACTGGAATGTAAAGGTACAACTTAAAAACTCAGCCGAGTCCTCAAAATGACACAATTCTAAAGAGATAAAAAAAATCCCAAACGTACAACATAGTCCACAAACCAACAATACAAGACATAACCCCAAAAACGTCCCCGTCATATAATGTACGGAGACCCCCGGCTGTCTACTCCTCCACCTCACTCGGCGGCATCCCTAACCTACAGGGCATCTATACAACCGGTTTTAAACCGTTAGCTAGCAATTCGAATACGAGAAGAACGATAAGGCGCAATCACATATAATGATAAAGTAAACACACCAACATGCTTGCAAAGAAGTCTATTTCCATTTAAATGTGACACGGAAATCACAAGGACCCCGCCCGTGTCCCCTTTCACCAAGCAGGTTTGGACCGGATGCAAATCAGCATTACCTGTTGGAGTGGTCGCAAGGAACCTCCCGGCCACCCCATTTTGGGCCAGACATACACTTGGGCCAAATAAATCATAACACGTCCACATCCTAGTCCGATTATAAGTTATATCATAACAATTAATAGGAATAACACACACCACCCACACATCACAACTCATATACGAAAACTAGCTAAGTAAGTTCGTAGACTTTCCTCACTCAAGGTACACGAATAAATCCTATAGGTTTCTTGCGGGAGCGCTCAATGCCTGATCACAATGAGGCATACTATCATCAACTAACCGACAAGATAACAACTCTCGTACTTCTATATTCTCAACTCGTAAGGTCATAACTTAGCATGCTAGATCCTAGATCCTTGATCATCTAAGGAAACTTGCTGATGCACACAAAAATCCATAAACTATCCTTAACACCTAAGGTCATGGCCACTACATGGCATTTGCTCTACATTATGCTAGATTCACCTAGTATGATACACTACCGCTATCGAACTAAAAGACGGAGGTGGCACTCACACACGATCCAAGGTTGAAGGTGATCTATGAACGTCAAGGTTGGATTCGTTGGTCTGTAACGGCCGCTTCCGGACCTAAAACCAAAGTTAAGGAAATTTAGCTTATAAGCTAGATCGGTTGAATAACGGTTTAGATATAACTTAGAAAAACTCGTTTTTCAAAACAAGGTCAAAACCCGTAAAACATTTCCAAGGTGAAAACACGATTTAGACTAAAAACTTCCAAATTCAATATTTTTCCGGTAGGATGTACAACTTCAACAACTCGGTCATTTTCCGAAGATCCAAAACAGGGCTAAAACTAGTAATAAAACTTCACAGTGGCCAAAACAGCAATTATTAATAATTCTGGGTACAAACTGCAGTTATCCAGAAAATAGGGTCACAATTGCAAATATACACAAAAGAGGGACAAAAATGGAAATAACTCAAGCCCTTCTTCAACCTTCTGAAATGCGACAGAGGAAAGAAATGGGAAGGGCCTCCTGGCGGCGTGCGCAGGCGAAGGAAGGGGAAACACGGGGCGGCCGAGTCGGCCTTCTATCTCCAGCGCAGGCGAGGGGAGTAGGCGTTCCTCTAGCGTCTTCCGGCGGCTGTCATAGAGTAAACCGGCCGTAGAGTTAACACAGAAGGGAGAAAAGAGAATGGAGGGTGAGAGGAGCGGCGCTCACCAAGCCGGCGTCCGGTGAGCAGAAAGACGGGGAGAGGGGCACTGTGGCTCCGGTCGACCGTTGCAGCAGCGGGACGGACGGCTTCTTCGACCCGGCGGCTCTTCTTTGATGGCTGTAGTATCTCCTGGGATGGTAGCTCTCACACCAGCAAGAGGAAGGGAAAAGGAGGATGGTAGCTCTCACACCAGCAAGAGTACCCGGGAGCGAGGGGTCGGCCTAGCGCCTGCAAGCCTCTCACAGCATCGCAGAGAGAATAGGGCGGGAGGAGGCCAAAAAGAAGAAACCACAGAAAAAGGAAAAAGGAAATAGAAAGAGGGAATATAAGGAAAATGAAAAAGAAAAAGAAGCTAAACTCGATTCCAAAACGCTCGGAACGGAATTTTCGAGTCAGAAAGATTTTCCGAATCTTCCCAAAAAATAAACCAAAATATATACATACTCGGGAATTTTATTTTTACGTCTTAAACTTTAAAATATAGAAAGGAATTATTATAAAGGGAAATCGATAGGAATACGCAAGGGAGACAATATCGAAACCGGGCGTTACACATAGCATATTAACATGAACTACAATCTCACCATTTGTCTTCCTCTTATCAACTCACTCCGACTTAACCATATTAACAATCAAGTCTCATCCCACACCCTTTGGATAAATAACTTGAACCCAAACAGTTCGCCTCCCCAACAGACACTGAATCCAAATATGGGGGTGGGGAATTCCCTGATGGGAACGAATATCCGATTGGAACGGCGAATCTTGTGAGAAAACCCCAAAAAACTTTAAAATGGGAAAAATCAAACGGGGACGGGTATCCCCCGATAGGACAAATATCCAACAGGGACGGAGATAATTTTCAACACCCGACGGGGATGGGGATGGGGACGGGGAGCATTATACTAAACAGGGATGGGGATAAATAAGATACTACCCGCCCAAATCCGACCCGTAGACACCCCTATTTGCAACCAAATCATCTTTTCATTTATAATCGAGAATAAGTTGATTGACCCTAAAACTGTATGTGGTTGGATTTGGATACTTAACTCAACCTCAAATAAAAAACTACCTGCAAAAAATTTCAAAAAAAACAAACTACCAATGAAAACAATATTTCACAAAAGGATATTTGCAACTACTAAACATTGTGAATTATATAATCATTCACTAAAGGACTTATTCAATATGCTACTTATTGCTCTTTACTAATGAGATCATTGATAATGTTAGTAGGGCAATCTCAGACAAAATAAACAACACTGCCAAACGGAAACAACAATATTAATGGAAACAACCACAATATGGATTCCATAAACTCAACTACAACGGAATCAAACTTGATTCGGGATGACTTTCATCGGGTATGTGATTCAAAATTACAACAACGAGGTTATAAGCCTCGGTGCACAAAACAATAATTTTAATTAAGTGATAAAAACATAAATCGAATCTCTTAATATGAGCCCGAAAGAAGCTATTAGATTGCAATTTCAAAAATATTGAAATTGATGATGACAATTTGTGTCATTCAGACACACCAAGGTATTTAGAGTTGCCCTTGAGAGGTCGAGATAATCATGCATTACTTATGTTGGATCTTTGCTTTTTTGTATAAAATCCATATTAGACATGTTTAATGAGAAATCAATTGTACGTATTGCTCATCGTTTGACCCATTTGAAAATCTTAATCCATTTCGTGTTATCATCCGCAGGAAGCTTTTGGTTAAAGTAGCCCTAGGAAATAAATCTAACCCAACTGTTTTTCACTATAAATAAAATAAAAATAAGCAGGCTCATAATGATACAGCCCAGAAATCCTAATCCACAACATATGATTTTGACTTTAAAAAATAATGATTAGTTTTGGAAAAATGGAGATCGTATTGGTAAAAATACATAAGAATTTGAATCTAACACTATTATGAATAAAATTACTAGCCTATGTAGGATTTGAACCCACATCTTTGCACACAATGTGTACAATGCTCTGTCCATTTGAGCTAATAGACTCTTCAATAAATTGAGAAATTGAGGAGCTTTGGGGAACCAATTCCTAATCTTGAAGACCTCGAAGCACTTGCAATAGTAATTCTAGTGTAGGGAGGTAGTGTGGACAATTTTTCAGCCTGGCATAAGGAGTGGTGATCATAGAATATTTAGTTTCCTTTCTAATGGGATCAATTTCAGCATACAAAAAAAGGTCAATTCCACAAGTGATAGCTAGAATCATCTTTCTTTTGTTTTTGTCTCCTTTTTATCCCCAAACTACAACGCTTTTGTGGTGTCTCAATAATTTTACGCCTTAAAAAATCTTTGGTTAGTGCTACGGGCATGTCCGTGTGTTCATTGCTTGTAACATCACTGGTTTTGCTCAAGGATGAAGTATTTTTTTTTATCACTTGATTTGTGCAAATTGTGACCAGTTTCATGTCTCGAAGCTCTGGGTTCGAAATGAATAAATTTAGAGAGCTGAAGAAGTAACATACCGCAATGGAATTATAAGAACATCCTCAGCTACAGAAAGGTTCAAATTCATGCATTCCTGCAACCAATATAGATTTAAATTAAATTCAGGATTTGCTGCAACTGAGCAGGCTTTCAATTGACCAACCAATCAAGAATTTAATCATAGTTTTATGCTAAGCAAAAATAAACAGACCCAGTTTGTATTTAGCACTTGCTGGGCAACACTAAGTTAAAAGACTCGTCCCTCATGACAACATCACCTACTTTCTCTGGGTGATTGATGCAGCTTCTAGTCCCTCCAGCATAGAATCAAGAAAGATCCAATAGGATACATACAGTTCAAACTAATCCAAACGGCTATAAAACAATGAAATTCAATATAGATAATTTCATTCATGAAAAAAGGACCCTAAACATATTTTCAAAATTAACCCCACATGAGCAAAGATCGTAGTTTTCTCAAAAATGAAACCCGTTGCGCATCCATTCAAAAGTGAAGACAACTCTGCTGGGGCGCAACCCATTCAAAAGTGAAGTCAACTCTGCTGGAGAAGTATGACTAACGCAAACACAAGATTATAAGAAAGGAATAACTGCACTAAATGCTACATAAACTTCTTTTCCTTGTTTAAAGCAAGGACCCTCGAAAAGAAAGAAAATGCTTATTGTATGACTCAGGATGCAACCAAACACACCCACCTTCAGAAAGCCATTAAATACTGGCAGTAGCCTCACTGAAAATAAGCACGGAATGTATCACAGGGAAGCAAATATAGCTTTCCAGACAAGGGTCAATCAGAAAAGAATAGCAGGATATTAGTCCATAAAATATTTAGATATATGATTCTTCAAAAGTTCCCCAAAAGAAATGATAATTTTCCACACTGAGAAGATCATAACGTGCCAGAAACCAGTACCGCAGTGTAGAATAGAGGTTCGTCAAAGATTAAAAAAAACAAGACGGCAATACCTCACTTTTGCATCAGAACTATGAGGATAAAGAGTTATATTTACCAAAAATAAAATCATAGGCAAATAGTAATGGTTGTATCATGATCGTCTTTTACATGTTATATATATGTATATAAAAATAAGGCAGGTCATACTATACAAAAATAGATATGATAGTGCCAACAAAAACCTATATACTCTGAATTCTGTAGGTGCCATGAAAGTCAAAAACTTAGTGTTTTCCAAGGGCAGAAACTCATCTGCAATAAGGACTCGATGTACAAAAATGCACATAAGAAATCTACAATCTTTCACTTGGAAAGCATCGCCATGCTATCAGCATGCTAATACCTAGCTGTCATTATGTCCTGAAAACGAGATAAAATTATATCAGAACATGCCAGTCCAGACGTAAAGAATGCATAGCCTCAATAGTCGCAGAAAATGATTCCGTAATTTCACAAAAGGGTAGACAGCAACCTTGTTCATGATGAAAAGCTCAGTTATGAGTTGCTTACCATTATGATAAGCAAGGACAGTCCCCATTAATTTCCATCTTCCAGAAGATGAGACCAAAGGAACCAGGCATTCGGATTGATCAGGGAAACTATGTGACACAGAATAGTAGATGAATTAGAATAATCAAACCAAACATTTTTATATGAACCATTTCCAAAACATAATCATAGAAGAAACAGGCAAAGACCGCTCCAAAATTCTCCAGAAATAAAACAGTGATCCTTTCAAGGAAGATTTTTCATAGCAATGTTTATGCAAGTAGAGCATCTCTACGTAAGATTTGTATGACATTCAAGATTTATTGCAAAAAACAACAGATCCAAACAACTGGAAAATTCCCCTCACTATCCCCCCTCTTAAACTACAAGATATGAAAGGAAAGACAAACATGTGAAGGCACCACCTATCACATTCAAGATTTATTGCTAAAAACAACAGATCCAAACAACTGGAAAATTCCCCTCACTATCCCCCCCTCTTAAACTACAAGATATGAAAGGAAAGACAAACATGTGAAGCCACCACCTTATTGTTCAGAAGGCTGGCATAACTTAAATGCTCCAATACTAAGAGTACACATTATAGAGGAAAACAGGACTCACAATTTAAAACTCGTCTTCCAGCCTGGGTAACTGAACAATCCGGCGGACAAATCAAAGCAATCTTTATCAAGGGCAGAGCTTTACATGCTTGAACACAAACAGTGGCAGCAACCTCAGTCATATATGCAATCCGTTTTGTCCAAAGTGATGAAACAACATAGGCTTCGGGACCAGTAGCACACCCAATGTAGAAAGGCAAGACTGTAGGATCTCATTGCAACTGAATAGCATAGTATTTCAGAAATTTTATTTACTAAAAACAAGAATTATTAGAAATGTAAGTAGAGCTGTCATTCATAGATTTTTATATTGATTAGACCAAAGAGGCAAAGAGCATTACCTCCAGGGCCAAAATTGCACAACTCCTAGTTCAACGAACCACGACACCTAAATTAGAATGAAATATAAAATCATTCATTTGACATCAAAACTTCAGAATTTATACGAACTTACTCAGCCTATCATTACTACTAAAATAATAACCATGAAAAAAATCATAATCCTACAAAAGCAAAAGATTTCACATGTAAGAAGCAAAGAAAACTCACAGACTTAGAGAGGAAAATACATCGGTCTGAAGGTTAAACATGGAACTTCTCATATATGATTGATGATAAGCAATGTTCCAGAATACACAAAACAGAGGGGCACCGTCTAGACGGCCTTCTAGACAGACAAGACGTTTTTTTGACTATTTTCCTGTACTTAACCCCCTAGGTTTTGTACAAATATGCATCACTGTCCAACATCCTCAACGAAATGTCCAAACCTATAATCTGAATATTCATTGAATTCTCAAGCAGCAAGTAAGCACTCAGCAACCAACCCCGTAAACTTACAGTTACAGTACAAAAATTCAGAGAAAGGAGAGGGAGCGGCAACCAGAAGGTGAAAAGCAGAGGGCTTCTGGGCTGCAGAACAGCAGAAGGTCAGAACTCAGAAGGATAGGGTGGGAAGGACGACGCCAGAATATGAGGAGACGGAGTAGGGGAGTAGAACAGCAGAGAAAGACAGAAGAGCGTGAGAGAGTTACCGGACGAGAGACAACACTTGTTCGAAGAGAGGAGAGTGCGAGAAAGAGGAACTGAGGGAGTGGGGAGTACAAAACTGGAGAACTGCGCGAGAGAGATGGAGGAGTTGGGAAGAAATAGGATTTAAGCTAAACCGTTCAAACCATCCAGCCTGTCCTGAATCCGTCCCGAACCCGTCCAGACACTGACCCCAAACCGTCCAGGAACCCCCATCCAGCCCAAAAAAGGGATATCCCATGGCTGTCTAGAGTCTCTAGACGGCAGTTTGTTAGAACAGTGATGATAAGATACCAAAATCGTTATGGCATTTCTCTACCGCTCCAAAAGAAATATTGAAGAACATGCTAATAAGCTAGAACTACTGCCATAATAAATATAGTATATGATGATCCAGGAAAATGAACAGAGTGGCAGTTGATTCGAATATCATAATCAAGATAACAAAAGAAGCAAATGCAATGGCCAATAATGCTTGAAATTTGAGTACATAAAACTAAAATATATTATATTCACTTAGGAAGTTCAATGCAGTTAATAATGCTTGAAATTTGAGTACATAAATATATTATATTCACTTAGGAAGTTCAATGCAGTTCTCAGTATCCCTCATGTAAAATGCACCAAGTGAAAAATAAAGTATGGACTACAAACAAGGAGACCCTTTCAGCAGGCTTTTATACACAATTCCAGAAGTCAATACTCAGATCAATATATACACAAAAAGAAATACCTCAATCAGATATGGAAAGACCCTATCCTCAAAATAGCAAGAAAGATTATGGAAAGAGCTGTTCAATGACAAAACATGCAGCAAACAAAAGAAACTCCAAAAAGGCTTATGGAAAGCGGAGGCAACAACAAATATTATATCCATAAAAAAATATCCTAACTACAGAACAAGGTTGACAACTACATGACATACAGAGAACCCAAACTAATGGTAAATGAATCAAAAAGATACCTTTTAGAACCACAATTGCAGGGTATTTTCTTTTCCTCTAGTGGGAACTTGTAATTGTAAGTAATTTCTTCTCCTGCAGCTATAGATCGTTTTGCATAAATAAATATCTTCTTCTGTCCATCAACACTTATAACCTTCGTATAGCAATTAGGCTGTATGGCATAAAGTGTAGGATATTAGTGTGTGTATATATATATAAGAAGAAATTCATTGAAACAGACCCACCCACCCACACCAATACTAAAAACCACAAAAGGAGGCAAGTTTGAGCAAAATACCTCACAGGAATGGTTGATGAATCGAGCAATTCCACCACGTTTGGTTGCATCAACCTGCACAGTTTAGTATAAAGTTGAACTTGTCTTTCTACAGGAACATTTCATCTAAAGTACCATATGAATACAGACATTGAAAAGGTGGAAGTATAACATGCCAAAGGTGTGAACTATTGATATCAAGTACAAACCAATATAACGGGCCAATTTTTGGTTGCTTGATTGAAATAACATGATGTAATGATCCTACTCAAATTTGGAGATGGTTATGGATATTCCAAAGAACCATTTGTCTACTTCTAAACATATTGTCTAACAAGATGCCAGAAAAAACCTGGTGAAAAGAGGTTATAACATATTCATAAGCTATCTATGCCCAAATATATCATTTCAATAATTGAAGTTCGTTTCCTGAAACATTTAGCAAATTTTAGACAATAGCATGCAAGAAACATACTTCCCCTCGCTTCCCGGCATTACTATGTAATTAGGGGGGAGGGAAGTGGTAAAAGGCAAGCACTAAAAGAGAAATCAAAAGCAACTCGTTCAAAAAGAAAACATACACCATATTATGATAACCTACCAAGTTTGGTCACTTATAATCACTTACCACATAACCATCATCCAATCTGAATAGATAACTGCTGCCAATTCCCATCTTTTCATATTGCCGTTCCCTTATATCAGAGATCTGCATGACCAAGCAGGACATTCTCTCAGCATTAAATTTGACCAGCTAACAAATTCTTGTGAATTTCCGTTTTTGTTTTTGGGTAGGGATTGGGAAAGGAAGAGTATTGATGTCAATCAAAGAAACAAGGCATAAAATATGAAATGACATGTACCCGAGGACGAATCAATTCCCCTACATATTCAATGACAAAATCCTCAGCCTCAATAGGTTCTAGTGCAACAAGACCCCAATCATGAATCTTGCTCCGCTGGAAACGTAGTCGCTTCTTCCGGGCCTGAACATGTGCATAAACCTGAGATTAGATTGTTTAATAAACAGTGAAGTTTGATCAAGGTGTTCAATGTTTGCATTACCTTCAATTGAGATGCTTTTAGAAGATCAGCACCATCAGCAGCAGCAAGAAGGCTTCGCACCTTAACCCTGTTAGTTCTAGCAGATATTCCCTTGATATGTGACACTTGAGTTGAATTGATCTCAGCACTCAATCTTTGAACATTAATTACACGACTTCTACTAATACGAGCCCTGTCAGCAGCACTTGCATTTACAGACCATTTATGCCATTCTCTACCATTAATTGAAGATCGAGCACAACCATCAGAGATTGGGCAGGACTTCAACACTTTGATCTTACTTGACTTATTTCCTCTCAGGCTAACTTGGCCATCATCAGTGGCTGGACCCAGACATTTACGAGCCTTGCAGGACTTTTCAGAGGAGTCATCTACCCTTTGCTTCCTCTTCAGTTGTGAGGTCTTATCAGCTGTGCACAAGACAGGAAAGTACAAATGAGCACAGGGTAATATGAGACCTTTGCAGCTAAAACACAAACAGTAACAAAAGAGAAAGGCAAGGTAAGGGGTAAAAGGGAAGACTGGGGATGTATGCAACTGCATCCACCCTATCATGTTTCCCCTCCTCCCATATACAGGCTTTCTATTTGCTAATGTTCTCCTCATAACTAATGTGTGACAACAATAGTCATCCTGGAGAAGGAGCTTATCAATAGACAAATGAATATCTTAATCACACAGACAAATGAATAGCAGCCCTAATAAGAATAAAGTGGTATGGTATGTGACATAGCATACACTTTTTCATCTTATGAGAGTTGCAAGTTGAAGTCTGCGTATTTTCAAAATTCACATCAAGTTTAGCATCATTATGATTGTGATCTCCAATCATGATGGATTCAGAAGAGTCTCTTTTTGATGGTTGAAAACTTATTGCCAAAAGGTTTTGAACCGATTGAATGTACCTTATCTGAATCATTGAAGAAAAAAAACACACATTGCCTTTAACTTACAGTCTCTACTTTCGGCTAGGCAAGCAAAAATAAAGGGACTACCTTGCGATGAATCTCCCAAATAAAGACATTCTGCAGTTGATTCAAGCAGCCTCTTTTGTAACTTCTTCTTCTTGGATTTATTTAAAGTCCCAACTGAAGTACCAGTCACTTTGTCAGCATCAACCCTGACAGAACAAGAGTCTTCTTTGATGGCTGATACCCTCTTCCCACCATATTTTGTATCAAAAGAATGTACCTTATCTGAATCATTGTAAGAAAGATAAACATGTTACCTTCAACATGCAAACTCTCTACTTTTGGCTTTAGCGAGCAAAAACTTATAAGTGACTACCTTGAAGCGGTTCACCCAAAGAATGATTTTCTGTAGTTGATGTAAGCAGCCTCTTTCGTAACTTCTTTTTCTTAGAATTCAAACTTGTAGTCCCAACTGATGTAGTACTCACATCCTTATTAATGCTGTTCTGTTCATGAAACGTGTCTGTTGACTGAATAATAAGCTCAGTGTCCTCCGAAGTAGGGTTCTCAGAAAAGATAACCTTCCTCATTCCCAAATTCTTCCTCCTAATGTAGGTCTGTTTGCTAACAGAAGCAGAGAGCTTTGAAGGGCCTGGTATTTGATTGCTCCTCGTAACTTCAAGCAGATCAGAACAAACTGCTAGTGGTGCTTCATTTACAACATCTCCCTAAGGCATTCGAAAGAAAAAACCCTCAGGAAAGTGCAAAAATGAAATATGAAACTGACACTCCAGAACTAATAAATAGAGTACCTCATATCCACATGGTTTCTTTATATTATTCCATGATGAAAGGCACTGATCAATAGTATAATTCTCGAAAAATGACTTCCATTCCTCGAGTACCAGATTATGCAGTTTTTGCCTGCACATTGCCAATGCAATGTACTTCCCTAACTTCAAAATGCGTTTACCAGCAGACTTAGGTCGAAATTTATGAAGATGTGACAGTACATGGCCGCCAAAATTGCTCTCGTATCCAGGGGGAGGTTGTTCCTGAAATCTTTTCTCGTCCACTCTGCAATTGGGGGTTGCACGCAACTTCTCAAAGCCACTACCTAAGAAACTATGGCCAGAATACTTAGATTTGGATGCAAAAGAGTGATGTGGGTGTGACAATGCAGGTTGAGAATCCCGAGCTGTGTCGATACTTCCAGGTGTTTTGCTAGCAGCAATATTTAAACTGGAATGAATTCCAGAACAGTCACCACCAAGGGTATGGGAAATCTGTACCATAGAATTGATGGCAGCCTGTTTCACACATTGAATCATTTATTAACAAATAAAAAATTCTCAAAAAAAAAAAATAATCGAGAAACAAAATGTTTTAATGATTATCTACCTTATCACTCTTGTCACTTCCAAACCTATCCACTAACTTCAACACGTCGTCTTCAATAAACGTCTGGAAGTGGTCATTTATTGAAACCTTTGCCGCCATAAAAAGCTGATCTTCTACAAATCTAGTGACAGAATCCTTGTCTATGTAGTTCTCATCTGCACACCCGGGATCTATTTGCTTGGCAACATCTTTGGCTGAAGAGGATGGAGAAATCTGATGCTGAAGATTTTCCACCAAAATATGCTGGAAGCCAGGGGGACAGTCAATCTCCTGATCAGAAGAATCTTCTTCCCTCTGTAAAGATACAATCATTAGTGCTCATGAATATATAGAGCACTGATGCCACAACTAGTGAAATAACTAGATCAGCAGGAACTTACAAGACTCTTCTCTGATACTACCTTCTCCAATGCCTTACTCATTTCTGTAGGAGAAGATGTATGTGAATTACCTCCCGACCAGAGCTTACTCCTTCTCCATGAAGTGCTGAAATCTCGGATATGGTCATAAAATACAGCATTCCATAACACATCCATGCAATAATGGGCAAGTGTTTGGCAAACTACTAATTTGACCCCCATGAAATTCTCAATTCCTCCAACAGATTTTAAATTTACACGAGGGCCCTCCGCATGTCTGTTGCTTGGATGTGCATTGTCCAAGATACTGCAGCTTGGTGTTGCCACAATTCTTGGAGAAGAACCATCTATTCCGTTGACAATTTCAGGCTAATAAAAAAATGTGATGAAATATAAAGAAGACATCAGATTGAGGCCCACTGAATGCAGCAAAGACTAAAGGTGATCATACAACTTACATATTTTCCTTTATGATCAACTGAAGAACTTCTGACATCACCCTCTATAGTATCATTCTTTCTTTGTTTATGAGATTTCTTATTAGAAACAAAATCAGTGATAATGTTGCTAAAAACTTCATCAAGCACAAAACGGCGAGCTCCCTTCATAATCCCATTGTGCAGCTGAGAAGAAATGTCCTCAGAGATTTCTGATATAAATTGTGATGACCTGGTAGTTTTACTAAAGTCTGGCAAAGCGGTTGTAGAGGGTGCATCTCTTCTCCAAGAATTGATCAAAGACAAGAAAGTAGAAGGGCTATATTTATTTTCAGCATGATGTATCTGTAAGACATGAAGCAAATATAGTAATGATTATTCCTATGAGTTCACAAAATGAACTAACACAATAAAACAAGACGGGAAGTGGAAATCTAATAAGGTGCTTTGCATAAGCTGTTTCATAAAGAGATTCTATAATGCCACTTAAAACTGTAAAAGAGAATGCCACATATAGCCACTGGATCGAAAAGGCGAAGGAGAGTAAATAAGAGAAGTAGCATCTCACCATTACTGAGCTTTCTAGATAACCATAATGATTCCAACCATAAAGTTCAGCAAGAGAATGTGGTCCATGTTTTACACCATAGGCATCATAAAACACCCAACATTTTTCCTCCCATGAAAGGTACTGCAGTGTAGAGAATTAGAAATAATAAGGAGATCTTCAGATAAAGTGCACAATGAGTCAACTGAACATACATACCTGCTCTAGGTTCGTTGCAGCAAATACAGTGTTGCTGGTGTTTGTCATTGGAGCATAGGGGCATCCATTTTTGTAGTGATTTGCCTCTGAACCAGATTGAGACATAACCGAACTGTTATGTTCAGAATTCTTAGCCTCAGTTGAAGGACTGACACTATTTGGAGGCAAAGACATGCTTGAAGAACCAAGACTCAAATATGCAAATCCGGTTGCAACATGGTCAGGATACTGCTTAAAAAACTTTAGAGGGACAGCATGCAACAATGAGCCATTCACAACTGGGTATATAGGAAGCTCGGCAGGTAAGTAACCAGTTGACAAGCCTTCATGCAACTGTTCCTGAATATATGGGCCACACATACTACCCTGCTCATTAACATACATCCACCCTGTGACATAACATGAAGGGACATTTCCAACAAAATTTTTGTCTGCATATGAAGCTCCCCCAATACCGGAGGTATGGGAAGCAGAAGGATCGTCACTGCCATTTAATTGGCAAGCCATCTCCAGCCTCAGCTCTGGACCCATGCGTGTTTCAATATCACTAGAAGATGAGGAACTGCGGACAATTTGCCACAACAAAGAAAACGTGTTGTCATAAACTTGTTTACACCTCCAAAATTGGAATGATAAAATAGATCATAAATTGTCAACTGCACCAGAATGAAACATATAATGATAAGGATGAAAAGTACCCAACGGAGCATATTTCATTTGTTGACTCAAAACATGAGATTTCACCGCAACTGTCTGTACCAGCACATGAACCAACACCCTCATTACAAGAATCTAATATCCTCTGCCTCTTGCAAGGCAAGGAAGAGAAATTACATCTTTCATAAGGACTCTTTCTGGAAACCGTGTCAGCTCCAAAACAGCAGTATGAAGAAGAGACCATAGCTCTTGAAAAGGATCAAAGCTACCTACACATTCCATGAAGTGGACAATTTGAAGCACGGACCAAGAGATCATTCATGAAATTCTTCAGCAAAAATAAATGCACTCAGGTCAGATCAACATGAAAAGAGGAACTGTTTCCTTTCTGAAAGTCCTATACTGCAATTCTGAGCAAAAACAAAAAAAAAACAAAAAAGGAAAAAGAAACAAAAGGATGAAAGAGGACACTCATCCTTCACAGAGGAGTTATAATAGAGTACAGTTGTAAAAATTCAAAGAACAACAATCAGAAACTTGGAGCACAATATACTACAACGATCCAGCAAAATGAACTTGTGTCTAGCTTCTACAAAAGATCACTAAAATATGTCAGAGATTTCCTGCATAATTTTTAAGTATTCTTCAGGTTAGGTTAGTATTTTTGCAAAGCGAACCAAGACTGACGTTTTCAAAGGACTCTTACACATAGCAAGATAACATATCATCTGCAAGAGGAAAGAAAGAGATCAAATGCCTATATCATTGATCATTATGTAGGAAGAAAACTAGTGCTCCCTCTCCTATCCAAAGATCGCCTTTAACCGCCTCTTGTAACACAACTAACCTACGTAATCAGAATTCCTTTTCCAAATAAACTCCCAAATCATCGAAATTCGAGGCATTGCAAAAGAAAAAACAGAGATCCGGCGGAAACACATAAAATAAATGCTATCTAAGTTACGATCATGAATTGATATGCGAGCGAGACTCGCAAATAGATCTAAGGAAAAATAACTTACTGGACAAGGCAGAGCCGAGATCCTGCAGCGAATGGTAGGGTATGCAAAGAAGGGGTTTGCGGTGAATCGGCGTAGCGAAGATGCCGTGAAGAAGCTCGCGACACCAGCCTCTATGGAGGAAGAAGCGGCGATGGCTGTTTGCAGAAAGTAATAACATACGGGGAAAGATAACAAACGCTGCGTTTCCCTTTGCTTTGCAACTGAAACGCCAATAGTAATGTGATTGAAAACCTAAGTTAATGCATTAAGTTGTTTTATCCCTATTGTATGCATCATCGGTCATTCAAGTGTTTTTTTAGTAAATTATTGAAACCCACTTTGTATCCATGCTATTTTTCGCTTTAACGGCCTCTTATATTTAAATTTTCATCTAATTAGCTATTATGTTATCCGTGAACAAGTAACTACCTTTTAGTAACACTAATTCAATATAGACACATTATACGGATTTATCTAAATAAATTTTTTATTTTTATATATTACATCGTGAATATTAATCAATATAAAAAAAGGCAAAAATGCTATAAATATCCCAACCTTTATAAAAGTTGCGGTTGGTAGCACAACCTTTCAAAATTGCGGTAAAAAGCACATACTTTGGGGGGGCGTTATAATTGTGCTAGGTGGATGCTGAGATGGAAAAAAAATTATGATTATTTGGCATTTTTATAAAACAAAATAAACTAAATAGATTAAATGGGGATTAAGAATTTAGAAAATAAAAACAAAACACTAAATCCAGCCCTCTTTTTAACCGTGTAACAAATCCCTCTTTTTAACGAATAACCCTAGCCCTAATATATTCTCACAGCCACGATTGGAGAGAAGAAATACGTTCCTCCCATCAATCTGGAGTCCATGTGTGGTGGTGGTGTACTTGGTGGATGGTCCTCGTGAATTTCATTATTCCACCCTACCAGGTAAGCACCTAAGTAGTTTTAGTGTTTGTTTTTTGTGTAGTCCGTGATTGTGTTTGTCTTCTTCTTAAGTGGTGGTCCTGTTGAGGACTTTGATTAAAACACATCTCTTTGCTTGATGATGTAATTGTAGTACTTTACATTTGTTTATTAAGATTATTTATTGTATTTGTTGTTTCAATAGGAAACATGTTTCCGAGCTTCACAATAAAGGTGCATCACAAATAATTCTTGAAAACTTCCCCAATGGTTGAATATGTTGGAGGCCAATTGCACGAGTTTCATCACATTGATCCTGATTATTTATCGTATTTTGATATGATTGCTATGATGAATGATGAGGTTAAGAAGTGTGGATTTACTAATGTTGATGTTATGTACTATAGTTGTCTTGGTCAAGTCCATACTAATCTAATGATGAAGATTGATGGAGATGATGATGTAACTGCAATGGCTGACCATGCATTGACAATTGGCGAGGTGGATGTTTACATTGTACATGTAGTGGCAGAAACACATTTGGAGTACGACTGTGATTCATTGCCATCTCAAGGTCCTTGTATAGAAGAAGAAACTGTTCAGAGTTCTATTGGATCAAATTCGGACGAGGAATGGTTGGTCAATAGAAGGAAATTGAAAGAACGCATAAATGAAGAACAAGAACTTGCTAATGTGGAATCTGATTCCCCGGATGAAGAAAAATCAAGATCATCTGATGAGTATTGTGACAGCATATCTGATCTCAATGATGAAGAATTTGTTAGGGAGAGGAAAGGAAAAAAAAATAAAGTATATGTTAATGCACCCGTGAGCACAGATTTCAGCTAGTGGAAATGGGCTTTGGGCATGAAGTTTGCTTTTGTTGAAATTTTTGAGGAAGCAGTTACTAGATATGCTATTGATCTCGGCTATTGTATTAGTTGGTATAGGAATAACCACATGAATAAATTAGAAGCTAAATGTTGGTATGGTTGTTCTTGGAGGATATATGCATCATGAGATGGCAAAAGAGAATCATTTGTAGTCAAGATCTTAAATGATGTACACACATATAGTAGAGAAGAGTACAAAAGCATTCAAGTGAAACCGTAGTTCTTAGCTAAAGAGTTTATTGCACATTACAAGAGGGATCCACATTGGAAATCTAAATACTTGAAGAAACTAGTTAAAGAGAAGTATGGGGTTCGTTTGTCCAAATTCCAATGTTGTAGAGTGAAGCATGCAGCCCATAAGATTTTGTATGATTCACTTGAAGAACACTATATGGCTTTGGGTTCCTACATTGATGAGTTGAAGAGAGTTGATTCTAGGACTACAATTGTTTTGCTCACCGATGAAAATTCCATACCAAGAAATCCGGATATATTTAAGAGAATGTTTGTAGGTTTTCATGGTCTTGAAGAAGGTTTTGCAAGGGAATGTAGGCCAATTTTATTTCTTGATGGTTGTTTCTTGAAGACCTTTATCGGATGAATGCTTTTATCTACAACTAGAAGGGATGAAAACAACCAAATGTTTCTTGTGGCATGGGCAGTTGTGGAGGCTGATAATAGTTCTTCATGACATACTAGGCTTCGGTGGCGAAGAGTGCACCATTATATCAAATCAAAAGGTATAGTTCTTGTGATTTAAATTTGTTATTTTTTTTCATAAAATCTACAATATTGTAATAAAAGTCTTATTATTTTGTGTAGGGTATTGTGAATGCTGTAAGAGAGCAATTCCCTTTAGTGGAACACATAAATTGTGCTAGGCATATATATATGAATTGGAGTAAAAAACACAAAGGGCAAGGATTGAGATATGCATTTTGGAAAGCAGTAAGAGCTTATACAAATGCAGATTTCGATCATGCACTAGAAGAGATGAGTGTTTTAGGTACCAAGGTTGTGGAAGATTTCATAAGTCAAGGGCCCAAGAATTTCTGCAGAAGTAAGGTGAGGACCTTGAGCAAAATAGAGGTGATTGTTAGCAACATTGCAAAGACATTCAATGGGTATGTTATGCAAGCAAGATATGAGCCTCTTATTGACATGATGGAAGGTATAAGAATGCTTGTCATGGAAAGGATATTCACTAATAGAATGAAATTGAATGCCAACAAAGACTCTGTTTGCCCAAGGATAAGGAAGATTTTGAAATAAGAAACAAAATTGGGCAGGAATTGTGATGTTACTCGAGCTGACAACTTTGAGTTTCAAGTTGTACATGGAACAAATTTGTTAAGTGTGAACTTAGTAGAGAGAACTTGTACATGCAGGGCATGGGATTTGTTTGGGGTTCCTTGTTGTCATGCTATTGCTTGTACTAATCGGTTGAAGCTACCAATTGACCATTATGTGCTTGATTGGTTCAAAAAGGTTAAGTATGCCTTGGCTTATGGATGCTCTATCAAAGTTGTCAACGACCAACAACATTGGAAGCAAGTGGTTTATCCATTACTTCCCCCACAAATCAAAATTGGTGCTAGAAGGCCTAAGATGAACAAAAGAAAGGATCCAAGAGAGAGACTTGACAAGCCGGGAAAGCTAACAAGACATGGAATACATATGACATGCCAAAACTGTAAAGGCATAGGTCATAATAAGAGAACTTTTCCCACAAACGGTTTTGTTTTAACATCAAAACTTACTAATCAACCGGTAAGTATTCGACAAAAAATGTATTTGTGTTTATCATCTCAATATTCCTATTTTCAAAGCAATTTATTTTTTTCAGGTGAGATCTAGAGGGAGGCCTAAAAAGGACAATAGCTCCCAACAGAGGCCATCTAGGTCAAGAGGTAGACCTAGGAAGGTTCTAACCAACTTATGTCCATGAATGAAAGACTTCCTTCAGGGATGGGTGTGTATTTTGATCCAAGAAGTTCAGACATTCATATAAGTGTGAGTAATTATATTTTGAATCCATTATCTATTAGCTCAAGATTTCATCAAGTTTACTAATACTATTTAATTCTTATTGAAATTACAATTACAACCTAGACAACATGGGGCATGTGTTATCACAACTACTCAAGATGCACCATTTGTTTTGCCTTTTCAACCATGAAGTCTTTAAGCTTTGGAGTAGTCTTTTTTTGTTGCTTAAGTGATCTCAAAACTGTAAACTTGATGTAATAAGTGAATTTAAAGTCATAAGTTTTAGCTTATGAATATTTTGTCAATTACTAGTTTGTGATTGTGAACTTGTCATCATAAGTTTCATCTTATGAATTTTTGTCAAAAAGTTCAAACATTTATATATATGTGAGCTTGCTATCATATTTTCTACAACACTTGTTGTCATATTTGCTGTCACAAAAGTCATTTGATGTCAGCTGTTGATCTTGGTATTTTTTTCTCACTATCCACCAATAATTGCTACTTTTTTGTCATGTAAGGCAATTGCTGTCATATTTTATTGTCACAGAGGCCATTTGCTTGCTAAAATCTGAGAAAGGATATTTGTTGAATGGATTATTTCGCACTATACTTTCATCAAGTGATAAAGAACCATTCAAGAAAAAAATATGTCCCATTGAAAGTAGTAACCTGTTGTCAAACATGAAACAAAGTCTATAAAAATGTGTTGAATGGATTATTATACTTTATGTGGTTTGCATCTAACCAAACAGAGTCTATAAAAATGCCTTTGCTGTCAAACATGAAAGTAGTAGCTTGATGTCATCAAGAAAAGGAGGCTTGCTGTCAAAACTTGCTGAGAAAGAACCTTAGAAAAATTAAGCTTGCTGTCAAACAAAAAAAGAGCTTAAAAATTCAGCTTGCTGTCAAAAAAAATTCAGCATGTTGTCAAACAAAAAAATCCATGCCTTTGCTATCAAACAACAATTCAAGTCTTACAATTACAATTTCATATCCTTCATGAAATTAAACAAAAAAAAATCAGCTTGTTCTTTCATTCACCACATTTTCTTCTCTTAAAATTCAACGTGTTGTCAAACAAATCAGTTTGTTCTTTCATTTACCACAATCTGCAGTCAATTCATGTTTTGCTGTCACAGAACAATTCATGCCTTTCCTATCAAACAACAATTCATGCCTTTGCTATTAAACAACACTCGTTCTTTCACTCCAGAAGGCAAACATAGTACATTGTACATCTTAATTCACTCATTCATGAAGTTACACAACATATAAAAATACCTCCTACAATTACAATAGCTAGGATAAAAATCCATGAGACAAAGCATATTCTTATTATCACTTTCTCTCTATACTTGTGTGCAAGATTTTCAGCCTTCAACATTACAATATCCTCCATCAACCTCTTCAATTCAACACCCATGAACAATTTATTCTCCTTCAATTTTGCAACTTTCAACTCTGACCTCTCTTTATCTTCTTGTGCCTCAGAAAGCATTTTTTTGTAAAAGTCTTCATCCTTCTTCACCTCCCTAGTTGGTAGGATAACCATAGTCTCACTTGCACTTTTGTCAATCCATTGAAAGAATGTACAATCATCTTCCTATAAAATACATACAAAAAATTATTTTAAATAATCAACAAATGATTTAAACATTCATTCTATCAAATGCTTTTAACAACAACAACATGATTTGAATTAAAATCACAACAAACTACATTATACCATCAAATACAAACAACAACCATAGCAATGGAAATCACATGTAGGTCACATTTCGGGACACCAACCTTCCAAAAAGGACAACGGTAGAACCGCTTCCCTTGATTCAAGTTATCCTTGTGAACCGTCAACACTATCGTTGGTAAACTGTGGTGACAGAAAACCACTTCATTTCTTCGAGTCCCGTAACCTCTACTTGTACATGACTGAGCACCCATCTTCTCAAACCTATCAATTCAAAAAATAGAAAGAAAACAAAGAAAAGGCTACTGTTGGATTTGCTATTGTTAGACAAAATTGAATTAAGTTTGAGATTGAAGGAGAAAAGGCTAGGGTTCATATACCAAAGGGGGCAAACTGAGAGAGAGACACGATTAGGGAAGCGGATCTATTTTTTTTGGTGATATTCATTAGAATGTGTTTTTGTTTTTATTTTCTAAATTCTTAATCCCCATTAATCTATTTAGTTTATTTTGTTTTTAAAAAATGCCAAATAATCATATTTTTTTGCAATCTCAGCATCCACCTAGCACAATTTTAACCAAATTAGTAAGGGTGCTACAAATTATAACGCCCCCCCCCCCCCAAAAGTATGTGCTTTGTACCGTAATTTTGAAAGGTCGTGCTACCGACCGCAACCTTTACAAAGGTTGGGCTATTTATAACATTTTTGCCTATAAAAAATATTTTATTATAGGTTAAATTGACTTAAAACATAATTTTTTATATGATCTAAAAAAATATTGTATAAAAATACGTATACTTTAAAAGATTTTTTTACCCGCACCTTGTGTGAGGTTGTATTTTAATAAATTATAAATTTTAATATTTCATATGTATGGATTGATAGAAAGAGAAAATATAAATGAAAATTAGATGTAAAGATAAAAATAACAAAAAACATGTATCAAATTAGTTTGATATTATCCGTGAGAAGATCTAAATGAAAATTAGATGTAAATATAATAAATTATAAATTCTAACTACACGATCTTTTCTTCTAAAAAGATTTGGTTTTGATTTGTTTTAGTTTATTGTTGTTATTGGTAAAACATGCACCAAATTAGTTTGATATTATCCGTAATAATTAAAGATAAAGATACTTTAATATGTATAACAAACTACACGATATATTCTTCTAAAAAAATTTGTTTTTATTTATTTTTTTTTGAAGAAAAATATATATATATTCATTTTAAAATAAAATTGGTTAAGATATTTATTCATTTTGTTAACGATTATTAACTATTTATCAAAAACTAATTTTAAATTTTAAAATAAGAAAACAAAAACATGATATATATATATATAATCGAAATTAAATATTTAATTAGAAAAATTAATTTTCAAAACTTCAAAATATGATATATAAAATTAAAAATTAAAAAAATAATTTTTGGAAGTTAAAACGTGCCTATATTATTTTTTGAAAATATAAAAACAAAATCAATTGTAGATATGTTTTTATCATGTTTTGATATAATTTATTTTAGTTTTAATTAATTTTAGAGTAAAATTGATGTGGCATGATGATTTATTTGATTATGATGATTTGACATGTTTATTAAATTTAATGATTTTTTTATTATGAAAGATATTACGGCAAATCGGTAAATATCTTGTGGCAATATTGTAATAAAAAAAAAAAAAATCTTAACACGCAACATGTGCACTAAGTGAGTTATGTTTTAGTAAAATATATAGATAGATTCCATCTAAAAACTGTTTATTGGTGGGTCCATCTAATAACTATATAATTTTGTATAAAATGGCTATGTAGACAATTATTGTAGCATTGAAAATAATATGGGCAATAATTACGGAGACAAACTAGGCCCCTCCACAATTTTGTGTAAAAATATTTATCATGAAGAAATTAAAGATTCTATTAAATATATCATTTCTCTTCTGCTAATTTTAATTTGTTTCCGTAATTATCCATTAAACAAGGAAACAATTTGTAACCTCTCCTTCGATCATGGGCAGTATTTATCCTCTTCATTTTCTTTCGGAAACACGTTGTTGTAGATCTTCTTCTCTTCCATTCAACATCGATCATTGATACATGTCGATTTGATCGAGATTTGTGTGTGAATCGATATATCCACACATTTCTCTACTTCGATCATTGAGTTTTTCCTTGTGTATGTAGCAGACAACAAATATTTGTAAATTCTGGATACTCTTTTGTAGATAGATTCATTGCTTTGAACCGTCTTTATTATCAACTACTTCAATGGTGTGTAAATTTAAAGATTTGGCATACATACGTGTACTCAATTGCAAACAAAACGCTGACACAAAGTACATCTTCATATCGGATTTTTCACATTGAAAAATGTCCAGTTTGTGTTCCTGGTAAGTAGTATATTTTAATTGTGTTTTGAATTCGGTGTAAGCTAGTATGATTTTGTACGTATACTTTTTTTACACAATTCTTCGGTTGTTATGTTTTGTATATGGTTATTTAAATCTATTGTTGTTCTTACATATGAGTGGGTACGGTCAATAGTATGCAATATGTATCTGTTATATTGCACTTATGTTCGATATCTATATTGTGTACATATATGTAGAGTGTTATATTTATCTTCTATCGAGTTTGTATATTTTGACTGCAACTGAAAACTCCACCTTGAGTATATATTTGAATATGTGATGATGGAAAACTTAACACAAATAAGCGGTTTCTATACTAACAAAATATCGATTGTATTTCTAGTTTGCTTGGTTTGTTTTGGTGTTTGTCTAAATGTATGCAAGCCTTGGAAAGCATTTCAATGAATAAATAGAGGCCTTGAAATTAGATACAAGGGACAAGCGCAGAGATTGAAGAGGTTCACACGGAGACCTTGAAAGCCATTTAAGGGATCAAAAGCTGAAGACTTGAAGCAAGATTCAAAGGACATAACGGCATGAAGGAATTCAAATCTCTAACAACAAAATCAACAAAGGATCCAAAGAATATCTTCCAAGAAGATTCGGCCAACAAGAAGATCTAGACCAAGGAGATAGGGTCCAACAAAATAGGATCACGCAAAGATCCTCAACACGACGCGAGATTTTCTTCTCAACAAATGTCGAAGATCTTCATCCAACGAATCTCAACAAACATGAAGATCTCAATGCTTGAACGACAAAGATCTTCAACAGCGTGGGAAGATTACGGAGAAGAAGAATCAACGTACTAACGTTCTTTAAGGAGATAAAGGCATATCTACAACGGTTATCTCATCTCAACCAAGAAGCGTTTTCCATGGAGAAGAAGAAACATCCACAACGTCCATCTTCCCAACGGCTAGAAGACTTCTCCATCAAAGACTATAAATGAAGATGTCGATTGAAGAAGAAGAAGAACAAGCTTACACGGAAATATCTAAAGTCTTCAAGCGATCCAAAACATCTTCATTCGATCCAAGAAGTTTTTCTTTCTCTCTTTATACAAAAGCTTTATTCCTTAGAGATAAACTCGGGAGCTCCATTGGCATATGTAAAGAGTGTTATACTCGAGTGTGTGTTACTCTGCGAAGTAACTAGGCTATTATAGCTAGGTTAAGAGTTGGAGCTAGATCTTAGTATTGGCTACTGTGAGAGAAGAAGGGGATTTCTTCTAGGTTGTATCTAGGACTCTTTGAAGTTGATAATAGATAGTTAGATCCTACGCGTATACCTTAGGACGGAGAGTAGGCTGTTAGAGCCGAACTTCGTAAACATATCACCGTGTCAATCTTTTCAATTCCACACCATATCATGCTTTATTGTGACTAACTTTGTTTTGCAGGTTTACAAAGTCAAGGCCCTTGAAATCACTTTCAAAGCCCTTGAAATCCTGTTGTGCCACAAAGAGCTCAAATCGACATCAAGGCCTTTGAAATCAGTTTCAAAGCCTTGAGATAAGTTTTTGCGAAAAGTTCCCATACTCTATTCAACCCCTGTTCTAGAGTATTTATATCCTTTATATTCACCTTACGGTTCTTTAATTGGTATTAGAGCTAAACTCATGTATATTGATTTAACCATAAGTGAGACTAATCATGAATTCTGTAGGTGATGGAGGATTTGCTCAAGGAAGATCCTCATCTCGACCACCACTCTTTTGTGGCAACAACTTTGTCCATTGAAGAGCACTAATGCAAATGTTCATTATTGATCAGGACATGGAACCATGGAGCATTATTCAAAATGACCCTAAAATCCAACCACCACAGTTGAGGGAGTCCAAGTCCTAAAGAAGGAAGCTGACTTCACACAACCGACTTGGATAGTGTTTCAAAGAACTACATGACCATGAATTCGCTCTACTATAGATTGGATGCAAATGAATTCAACCATGACTCATCTTACAAGAGTGCAAAAGAAATATGGGACAAACTTGTTGTCACATATGAAGGAACAAGTCAAGTCAAGGAAATAAATATAAGCATCTTTCTCAGACAATATGAGCTATTCAAGATGAATCTAAATGAACCAGTCAAAGAAATGTTCACAAGATTTACTGAGATCGTGAACAACGTGGACTCACTTGGAAAAGTCTTCACAAACAAAGAGGAAGTAAGGAAGGTTCTAAGGAGCTTACCTAAAGCTAAGTGGGGACCAAAAATGACTGCAATCGAAGAAGCTCAAAATCTCACAACTCTTCCTCTAAACGACCTTCTTGGAAAACTCATTACACATGAGATGGTTCTTGGTGAAGACGATGGAGAGCTCCCATCCAACACAAAGAACTTGACACTTAGATCTAATAACGATAAGATGTCATCAGAGGAGGAAGATAGTAATGATGAAGATGAGGAAGATCCATTTGCCTTGATCTCTAGGGGTCTCGCGAAGATTCTTCAAATGAAGAAACAGTTTGCAAACAATAAAGATATCCGCAAACATCAAGACCTCGATGTAAGTTTTCTAACTCTAACAAAAAAACTAAAGTTCTGACTTGTTTTGAATGTAGTAAAACAGATATATCGTAAAGGATTGTCCACAAAAGAAGCGGAACAACTTTAGGAAGAATGGTCGAAATAAGAAAGCTATGGTAGCTTCATGGAGTGATTCAGATTCCACAAATGAATCAAAAGACGAAAAAGAACAAGCAAACCTTTGTCTTATGGCCGATCATGAAGAAGATCCAGATCACTACGTTGAAAACGTGGTAAGTACCATTATGTCCCAATCTAAATTTGATCTCACACAATTCCTTGAAGACATAATCATATGTGATAAAGAAGATAGGGTAAGGATAAGTTCCTTGAGAGAAAAGCTTCTCAAACAAGAGAAAAGATTAAGTGATATGTCTCTGGAGATTGAAAATCTTTAAACTGAAAAGTTAGACCTTGATATCAATATCAAGGCCTTCGAATTAGAAAATGCGATTCTTAAGGACAATCTCTCTTCTCTCTATCGAGAATATATCGATCTAAATCAAGAAAATATTGATCTAACTATGACGTGTCAAGACCAGAAGGTTGCTCTTATTCAATTCACTCGTTCAAAAGCTAACCTCGAAAGGATGATGGGTGAGCAACGATCTTCCCTTAATAAAAATGGTATAGACTATCATGTCAGTTTTCCCAGAAAAACAACTACCACTTTTGTCAAGGCTAAATGAAGTATTCATATGCCCGCATGCTTTTATTGTTGTAAAAATGGTCATGTAAAATCAACTTGTCCATATAGAAGAAATGATCCTTACATCATTAAAAACACTTATCCTCTATGCCTAAGGAAACAAGTTAAGCAAATTTGGGTTCCTAAAGGTACTAGACCAGCAAACATGATTGAGCCTGAATATGGACCAAAATATGCCATTTGGTCGACCCGGAAAGGTTGATGTTTGTTGTTTTACAGGATATCACCAAGGTAAAGGAGTATAAATGGATATTAGATAGTGGTTGCTCACGACATATGAGTGAAAAAAGCTCACTGTTCTCAAATCTAAAGAAGCAATCATCTAGAACCATTACGCTTGGTGATAAAGAAAAGTGTGACATTATTGGCATTGGTAAAATTTGTTATAATTCATCTAACTTCATTGATAATGTATATCTTGTTGACGGTTTAAAGTATAACTTGTTTAGTATCTCTCAAATATGTGATAAAGGCAACAAGGTGATTTTTGATTCAGAAAAATGTGAAGTTCAAGACAAAACAACTGGTGATATTGTGCTTAAAGCTCCTAGAAGTTTCAAGAAATAAGCTAAAATGTCTCAAAATTGTGTAAGGAGTTGCAAACTTTGAAAAAATCTACCTATCGTTTCGATAAGAAATGATCATCGTAGAGAATTTGATCAACTAAAGTTTGATTTGTTTTGTGCAAAATATGGTATTTCACACAACTTTTCAGCTCCTAAAACTCCTCAGCAAAACGGGGTGGTGGAACGTAAGAACCGCACCCTAGATGATATATCTAGGACCATGCTTTTAGAAAATAGTTTGCCAAAAAGTTTTTGGGCTGAAGCAGTCAACATTGCTAACTACATCTTGAATAGATGTTTAATCTGCCCTATTTTGAAAAAGACTCCTTACGAACTCTTTAAGGGTAGAAAACCTAACATTTCCAATTTTGAACCCTTTGGATGTACATGCTTTGTCCATAACAATGGCAAAAATAACCTTGGTAAATTTGATGTTCGTAGTGACGAAGCAATATTCATTGTATATGCTTCAAATAACAAAGCTTATCGTGTTTATAATAAACGTACCAAGATCGTTGAGGAAAGTATTCATGTCATATTTGATGAAAGTAATGATGGTACTTTGAGTGAAAGTTTTGCAGATCTTAATCTGAATCAACGTGAAGATCCCAATTCTGATGGAGAAGAAGATCCTAAATGTAACGCCCCAATTTTTAGGCGCGTTTGCGATAATTATATTTGCGGCTTATATTGATATTTTAATAGCTTATATATTTTATTAAAAGTATTTTTTGGCGTAAATCAATTTTTCCCTGAGTATATTTATATATTGGATAAGTTCACGTATATCCGTATTATTATTTTCGGAAAAGTTTTTCGACTCGGAAAACCCGTTCCGATTAAATTTAATCGAGCTTATATTAGATTCAATTTTTTCCTTTCCTAATTTTCCCTTTATTTTCATTTAATTTTTGTCCCTCTCTTTTCTGGCCTACATCTCTCTCCCCGACATGTGAAGACCTCCATCGTAGCCTCGCAGTGCAGTTTGGCCGCCCACACTACTCCCATCTAACGCTATTGTGCAACCCCGCCCACCTAGCCCTGCAACTCCCCTTCGACCCCACGACGCCTTCGCCCTCTTCCCAACCCTATGTTTCCCTTTTGATCACTTTTGTCTCCTTTCTGCATCGCGAACAAGTCTTCTCCCCGTCTCCTTTTTCTCTCTCTACATCTTTTGGGAACCACCGGAAAGTTGCACCCGCTAGAACCGCCGGAGAGGAGGGTTGCACCACCTGGGAACCGCCGGGACGGAAGGAAGCCGCCTCCACGCCGCCGCCTCGGGCAAACGGAGCCACCAGTAGGTTGAGCAAGCCACCCCTCTTTTCCCCTGCTCGTTGTTGCTTCTGTCGCCATGGAGAGTCGTCGCCACCCACCAGGACTCACGCCTTGCCACTGTTGTCGCTGGACAAAGCCCTCGCCACCCTATCGGAGTTCCCTGCGTTGCTCCTCGCTGTCGGAGCCCCTGCGCAGCCAGCCACCACCAGCTCTGTTTTAAGGTTGAAGAAGCTGTGCGAATTTGAATTGGGACTGCCCTAGTTTTGGGTATAATTGCAATTGTGGCCCATGTTTGTATATTTTAAATTTTCACCCAGGTTTTTGGAATGTAACAATTACGCCCTGTTGCAGCTTTTTATTTACACAAATTGACCCACAGTTTGGGTTTTTGCAAATATGCCTTGTAGATTTAATTATGGATTTTGGCCCAAAGTTTTATTGCGGATTTCTGACCATGTTTTTGAATTGTGTTTTGCCCCGGAAAAACGGTTGAGCGGTTTTTGTTATCCTTGGGTTTATGATGTTGTTGGAGATTGCAGAAAATATAATTACGGATTTTAAATTGAGTTTCTGTTCAAATTGTAATTTCGGGTTGTGACCAAGTTGCTAGATTCCCATATTTTTGCTCGGGAGAATTTTGCGAGTTTTAACGTTGGCTTTTGGAAAACGAGTTTCCGTAAACCCATATATTTTATTATTCCGTTCAAATTTAGTGTATGAGCTAAATTTGTTTAGTTTGGTGTTAGGTCTGGAAGCGCCCGATAAAGGCCTAACGAGTCAAAAGTCGGCATCCGTCCTTTGACGTCACGTGAGTTACCTTCTCTCTTGATCTAGTTATGTTTAGCATTAGTATCATGCTAGGTTGGATCTAGCATAACTTAGAGTGAATACCAAGTAGTGGTTTGATCCTTAGGTGATTTTTGAGGTTTGATTGTGCTAAGGCTTGAGGTGTTTGGTTATCTTGTGAGGTTGTTATAAGGCTTTAAGTTATATGGTTGATGTTGTGAGCGTTTTGAGGCTCCAGGCTGGGGTTGTATGATCTTGTGGGATTTTGGAGGTTAGGTTTGGCTTATCCTAGTATGTTGTTATAGTTTATGATCTTGCGAGATCATTGGTACTAGAAGTCTAAGAACTTCTAGCATGTGAGAGAGATGTTGATTGTGTTCCTTGTTTTGACAAGGTGTTGAGTGTCTTCCTGAGGGAAGTTGAGAGCGGTGGTTATCGGGTTTAACTTTGTGACAGGTAAGTCTCCGGACTTACTTAGCTCGTATTCCTTGTATTAGTTTCGATGCGTGTTTGGTGGTGTGTGTTTATCGTTTACGTTATAACAATTAAACCGGAAATAGGACCAACGACCTTTATATTATTTGGCCCAAGTGTATGATAACGGGCGGTGACATCACTGTCTAGCTCTTGCAAGAGCTAGGAGGTTATCGGCGACTACCCCGAGCATGTAGACGGTCGGATGCATCAGTACCATTCCTTGCCGGTAAGTGGGGACCGAGGCGAGTTTTGGGAGATTCTCGTGTCACAAAAGAAGTTGAATTAGAACGGGATATGACTTAATAATAAAAAGATAATAAACCGGATTTGTGTGCTTTTGAATATGATGTGTGTTTATGATGATTTACTTGTCTTTGTGTCTTTCAACTTGATTCTAATGCTTCAAATATTAGCTAAAGGTTTTATACCGATTGTTGTAGATTGCCTTGGAGGTTAGGAATGCGGCCGAGAGATCCGGAAGAGTGGACAACCAGAGTTCCGTACATTTTAGGAGGGGTTTTGGGTGGAGTCATGTTGGAGTATTGTATGTTTTGTATTTTTGTATGCCGTGTGTATGACTTTTGGTCTTTGGAGTTGTATCTCGGCTGAAGCCTTTTGTTTCTATGGTTTTGGGTTTCATTACATTGCATAAAAATGTATTCCGTTTTGGCCTTTATTTGTGTCTTGTTGAAAGATCCGGTGAAATTGTTGTCAGGCTAAGGGTCGGGACCCATTGTGAGGTCTCCACCCGTAGCATCCCGAGTCCCGCGGAATCGGGGTGTTACAAAGTGGTATTAGAGCCCTAGGTTGACAAAAATGGCACTCACAATCTTCTAATGGCCGAATGAGGAATAAATTGAACCCACACGGGTTCTGACATTTTCGTTTTCAAAATCACAAGCATAGTTAGTCGGGGTAGAGTGTACGGACCACTCCTTCCGCGGATCTCGGCTGCGTAGTTTATTAGATTTCTTGTATATATATATGCGTGTATATATGTAGATATGTATTTTGGAATTAGGATGTTTTTGGATTAATTTTATATGTTAATTATAGTTATGCATGATGGGCTTGTTATGTGATAATTGTGGCATGACCTTTATATTGATATGAGGTATACATGTGGCATGATAGTATTATATTAGTGCTTGGAACTCGTTTTATGAGAATGGTTTCCTAAGATATGTTATGCTGATAGCAATGTGGACATAAGACTTATATAGTCATATACGTATACTAGAGTATATAGTGGCATATAGAGTTTTGGGACCTTATAGTTAAGATGATTGAAAGCTATCATCGCCTCTTGGCTGACGCCGTTTGGCTTAAGATAGTGGGCATATGAAGATGAGTATGCTCAAGTACGAGTTGTGTATCACGTGTTGACAAATACCTTGGTGTTTCTCGGACTCCGTTAAGAGGATGTCGAAGCGGAGGATTAGAGATGGCGTAAACGAAGGACAAGCGAGTGGAGAGAACCTCGATTTTGTTTAAGCAAACTAATACGAGTGGCGGTTCTAAAAGAAGCAACGATTGAACAACAATGAAGTAACTAGAGGCAACGAACGTAAGATTTTTCCAAGTGCGGTGTCGAGGAACTAAAGATGCGAATTAAATAAAAAGGACTACATTCTCGCTCGAGAATAAAAGTGGCGTTCTAAGTAAGACGAGTTTTCAATAGGCGCTCCTAAGTATGGCAATCAAGATGAAAAGAGTAGTCAACCAATCGTGAAAGATTTAAGAGATACGTAAGCGAAGCTTAGAAAGGGATTAGAAAGTGAGGTGATGGTTTTGTGAGAGCCTAAGTAGGAGACTTTTTCGGAAATACGAGAGTTAAGAAGAGGACTACATGGTGAACGTTCATATGGTAGAATTGCCTGGTGGAGTCAATCATTTTCCGTCATTATGATGAGACTGATCAACGTTGAGGAGGAAGAATTTTGTAAGGATGAGGATCTCCAAAAGATGAAAGATGAAACAAGGAGCTTGGATCGGAAGACTTAAGATACCACCAAGAGGAATGCGAAAGGAGGCTAATTAATGTCAAAATAATTGAGAAGTACTTTTGCAAACATTATGAAGAGCGGTTAAGCCTATGAAGGTGGGCCGTATGACACAAAAGAGCTTGGAAGGTATAGTTATCTTACAAAAGCAGAAAGAAGAGGGGAGCGTAATAGCAGTTGACAAAGTTTGAAGTAGAGTAAAGGAGCTAGTGAAGTTTAAGTTAGAGTACTCGAGAAGGTATCCTTCAGGAGTATGGGAACATGAAAGTGTGGTAGGAGGGTAAGCCATTGATCTTGGAGAGGGTCATCAATGAGTAATCGGTAACCACCAAGAATGCACAGGTACATGTTGTATACTGACGAAGTAGGTGGGGAGAGTAACCCAGGAGATGGGATCATGAAAAGGGATAACAAGAACTTGGAACATTTGTGATGGTTGAATGTCAGTAATAAGGATGTGTATCGATGAAAGTATAAACGTCTTAATCGAGTAACAATTATCGATTCCGCAAGTGATGGTAACGTATCTCGTGAGGAGGGATTGTAATGATTTGGTGCGACCTTCTTAGGTCATGGGGTTGTCATATGGAGGAATGACATGGATCAAGGTAAAGCGAATTGGAAGGACAAAGAGGAAGGCGAGTCTTCTGTAGTTGTTGTGCGTAAAAGGGGGGATATAGAAGAGGATGTATGGTATATTTGTTCTAAGGTGATGGAAGTCATGTTTTCGCAAGCAAAAGCTAAGTCAAGGTTTTCGTGACTCACGTGGCGAAGCCATAGTGGCTATGACGTGAAACAAGGAATCTGGATTAGGGCAACGTTGTAAGCTTAGAGTTATGATGTTAGTACGTGGTGGAGTTATGAGTGGATCTTTCAGTGATCGTGGATTGGAAACTCCGCCTAAAGGCATACTTGTACTGATGTGAAGTTGTTCTTGGAATACCAAGAGATGCATAAGGTGACCAACAAGAGAAAGAGAGGACTGAAGTTTTGAAATTCGATGTTATTATGAGATGTACAAGAAGTACATGAAAGATTGAGGTTAGAGCCTCTATAGTCGGTTTGACGTTGCATAAGGAAATGAAGTGTAAGGTTCTACACCTACTTGAAGAAAGGATCTCTATGGTGAAAGCTGATGTGGAATACGGAGAGCTCCTCCCATATGTTGGGATATCCGTGAAAGCGAAAAAGTTTATGTCATTTTGTTGTAAGGCATGATTAAGTCTTGTAGTAAGTACCTTTGTGATTGAACACATGCACGAGATCAAGAGAGGTTATTATCGATGTTCTTTTAAAGCGAGAAGAGGAATTAAGCTGAATTATAGCTTAACTAAGGCTTTAAGAGTCGGAAAAGTAGAGCAAGTCTCTTGAGTTTTGTAGATGAAGGATCTATGGAAGAGGGCGGTGAACATAGTAGCTACAAAAGGAGCCATAAAAGGGTTGAAGGACGTCACCCCAACAAATCAAGGTGGACCACTTGTCAAGCGTTAGGACCAGGATGTGTCAGTCATTACGAGATGAAATGGGTAGAGAGAAGATGAACCCGAGATATAACAGTTTCCAATGCATCGGAAGGTTGATTTTTCCATCAAGATGATTTGAAGTTCATGTTGAAAGTGTACCTTGAAATTTTGATTTGAAGTTCATATTGGAATATATCTTGAACTCTTGATTTGAAGTTCATGTTGAAAGTGTATCTTGAACTTTTGATTTGAGGTTCATATTGGAATATATCTTGAACTCTTGATTTGAAGTTCATGTTGAAAGTGTATCTTGAACTCTTGATTTGAAGTTCACGTTGGGATATATTTGGAATTCTTGATTTGAAGTTATTATAAGAGAACACCAGTTTGCGAAGAGAGAGACGGTTATCTCCGTTTGTACATCAATTACTATAAGTTGAGCAAAATGACCATGAAGGACAAGTATCCCTTATATTATATTGGAGATCTACACGATCAGTTGCAAGGGTCGGAAGTCTCTTCTAAGATTAAGTTAAGACTCGATTGTCACCGTTTGAGAATTCGGGACTGAGATATTGCAATTACGGCATTCCGGACCAACCAGGGTCAATTGAGCGTAGTTATTCCATATGGGTTTACTAAGGCCCCGGATCAAATATTTTGGTCTACTCTCATGGAAGAGAGCAGTGATATGATAAGTTGTCCCGGTATGGAAAAACCCCAAAGGACGTGAAAGAAGTTACAAGTTTTCTGGGTTGTGTTTGTCATATTATCGGATATGTGAAGAGATTCTCCGAAGTAACCCCATCTATGGATAACCTACTTTGGAAGACGAAGAAGTTCTGAAAATGGATAAGGATCATAAGAGCTGTTAAGAGTCGTTGGTGCAACTGTTTTGGAAATTTCTTCGAGGTATGATGTGTTTGAAGTGTACAAGTGATTCTCCAGGACAAGGTCTTGATTGAGTATTGAGGAAGGAGGTAAAAGTAATTGTATACGTGTCTCGTTAGAGAATCAGTGGGAAGTGAAGTACTTCCTTCATTATCAGGGACTTACTTCAAAAGTTGAAGAAATGTAACATTAAAGTTAGGCGGACAAAGACCAAAGTCAACGATGAAAAAGGGGAGATTTGATCTCCCTTATTATAGACAATCAATGAGAAACATAGTCGTTATGCTGCTTCGAGAAAGACCCGAGAAGGAAGTTGAGTTCCGATATATCGGAGCGTTATGAGATCATAACGTTAGTAAGGAAAGTAGTTACCGGTTGGTATAGCCGTCAAGAGTAGTGGATGCTCACCCGGGATTCCATGTGTATCAATCTAGGAAGTACAAATATGACTCGGGAAGTATTGCCGGTCTTGATGAGTTAGTGGCAGTCGAAGAACCAATGTGGCTAATTGGAAGACGGAAGATAGTATCTTTGGTTGAGTTTTTCACTAAGCTTGTAGCATCGATAGAATTGACGAGTTAGACCTAGTTCTTCCCTTAGTTGAGTTGTGTGATGTTATGTGTAGTTTGTGCCCATGTGTGGGAATGTGCTCTATGACCTGGTATATATATATTGCGGTGGTAGTTTGAGTAGATGATGTGTTTAGATTAAAAGGTTTAAGCCTTCTTAGTTTGAAAGTTCATACCTCGGCCTTGGGAACCGAGAAGTTCGACGCATAGCAAGTTTCGGGACGAAACTTGTTTTTAGGGGGAATCTGATGTAACGCCCCAACTTTTAGGCGCGTTTGCGATATTTATTTTTGCAGCTTATATCGATATTTTAATAGCTTTATATTTTATTAAAAGTAAGTTTCGGCGTAAATTAATTTTTCCCCAAGTATATTTATATATTGGTTAAGTTCACGTATATCCGTATTATTATTTTCGGAAAAGTAGGAAAAGTTTTTCGACTCGAAAATCCCGTTCTGATTAATTTTAATCGAGCTTATATTAGATTCATTTTTTTCCTTTCCTATTTTTCCCTTCATTTTCATTTAATTTTTGTCCCTCTCTTTTGTAGCCTACGTCTCTCTCCCCGACCTGTGAAGACCTCCATCGTAGCCTCGCAGTGCAGTTTGGCCGCCCACACTACTCCCATCCTACGCTACTGTGCAACCCCACCCACCTAGCCCCGCAAATCCCCCTCGACCCCTCGACGCCTTCACCCTCTTCCCAACCCTTTGTTTCCCTTCTGATCTCTTTTGTCTCCCTTTTGCATCGCGAACAAGTCTTCTCCCCAATCTCCTTTTTCTCTTTGTGCATCTTTTGGGAACCACCGGAAAATTGCACCGCTGGAACCGCCGGAGAGGAGGGTTGCACCACCTGGGAACCGCCGGGACGGAAGGAAGCCACCTCCATGCCGCCACCTCGGGCAAACGGAGCGACCAGTAGGTTGGGCAAGCCGCCTCTCTTTTCCCCTGCTCGTTGTTGCTTCCGTCGCCAGGGAGAGTCGCCGCCACCCACCGGGACTCACGCCGCGCCACTGTTGTCGCCGCACGAAGCCCTCGCCACCCTATCGGAGTTCCCTGCGTTGCTCCTCGCTGTCGGAGCCCCTACGCAGCCAGCCGCCACCAGCTCTATTTCAAGGTTTAAGAAGCCGTGTGAATTTGAATCGGGACTGCCCTAGTTTTGGGTATAATTGCAATTGTTGCCCATGTTTGTATATTTCAAATTTTCACCCAGGTTTTTGGAATGTAACAATTACGCCCTCCTGCAAAAATTTTATTTACACAAATTGACCCACAATTTGGGGTTTTGCAAATATGCCCTGCAGATTTAATTATGGATTTTGGCCCAAAGTTTTATTACAGATTTTTGACCATGTTTTTGAATTGTGTTTTGCCCTGGAAAAGCAGTTGAGCGGTTTTTGTTATCCTTGGGTTTATGATGTTGTTGGAGATTTCCGGAAAATATAATTATGGATTTTAAATTGAGTTTCGGTTCAAATTGTATTTTCGGGTTGTGACCAAGTTGCTAGATTCCCGTATTTATCCCGGGAGAATTTTGCGAGTTTTAACGTTGGCTTTTGGAAAACGAGTTTCCGTAAACCCATATATTTTATTATTCCGTTCAAATTTAGCGTATGAGCTAAATTAGTATAGTTTGGTGTTAGGTCCGGAATCGCCCGATAAAGGCCTAACGAGTCTAAAGTCGACATCCGTCGATTGACTTCCGTCCTTTGACGTCATGTGAGTTACCTTCTCTCTCAATCTAGTTATGTTTAGCATTAGTATCATGCTAGGTTGGATCTAGCATAACTTAGAGTGAATACCAAGTAGTGGTTTGATCCTTAGGTGAGTTTTGAGATTTGATTGTGCTAAGGCTTGGGGTGTTTGGTTATCTTGTGAGGTTGTTATAAGGCTTTAAGTTATATGGTTGATGTTGTGAGCATTTTGAGGCTCCAGGTCGGGGTTGTATGATCTTGTGGGATTTTGGAGGTTAGGTTTGGCTTATCCTAGTATGTTGTTATAGTTTATGATCTTGCGAGATCATTGGTACTAGAAGTCTAAGGACTTCTAGCATGTGAGAGAGATGTTGATTGTGTGCCTTGTTTTGACCAGGTGTTGAGTGTCTTCCTACGGGAAGTTGAGAGCGGTGGTTATCGGGTTTAGCTTTGTGACAAGTAAGTCTCCGGACTTACTTAGCTCGTATTCCTTGTATTAGTTTCGATGCGTGTTTGGTGGTGTGTGTTTATCGTTTACGTTATAACAATTAAACCGGAAATAGGATCACCGACCTTTATATTATTTGACCCAAGTGTATGATAACGGGCGGTGACATCACTGTCTAGCTCTTGCGAGAGCTAGAAGGTTCTCGGCGACTAGCCCGGGCAGGTAGACGGTCGGATGCATCAATACCATTCCTTGCCGGTAAGTAGGGACCGAGGCAAGTTTCGGGAGATTCTCGTGTCACAAAAGAAGTTGAATTAGAACGGGATATGACTTAATAATAAAAAAGATAATAGTGTGCTTTGGAATATGATGTGTGTTTATGATGATTTACTTGTGTTTGTGCCTTTCACCTTGATTCTAATGCTTCGAATATTAGATAACGGTAGATCCAAAAGAGTGGACAGCCGGGGTTCTGTACATTTTAGGAGGGATTTTGGGTGGACTCGTGTTGGAGTATTGTATGTTTTGTATTTTTGTATGCCACGTGTATGGCGTTTGGTCTTTGAAGTTGTATCTCAGCTGAAGTCTTTTGTTTGTATGGTTTCAGGTTTCATTGCATTGCATAAAATGTATTTCGTTTTGGCCTTTATTGTCTTGTTGAAAGATCCGGTGAAATTTTTGTCAAGCTAAGGGTCGGGACCCATTGTGAGGTCTCCGCCCGTAGCATTCCAAGTCCCGCGGAATCGGGGTGTTACACTAAAGCTCAAGAAAAGAATATGCAAGAAAAGATTCAAGATACCGGAGAACAATCTTTAGACCTTAAAACGCATCTTCAAGACCTTGAAACAGAAAACTGCGATGTCAGAACTCCATTTCAAGGCCTTGAAACTCAACTTCAAGGCCTTGATATAGGATCCAAGGGCAACACTCCAGCGGTATCTGAATCTAGTCAAGTAAATGAGCCTCAATCTTCAGGATCTTTTCCATCTGACGAAATGAGAAAGTTTCAACATTCTTCATACCATGCACCAGAGAATGTGATCTCAGATCCAAACACAGGAGTTCAAACTCGATCCAAAGTTAACAACCTATATCCATTCTCGGCGTTCGTGTCTCTTATTGAGCCCAAGAATTATGTTCAAGCTCTTCAAGAACCCGACTGCATCATTGCCATGCAAAATGAACTAAATGAGTTTGAGAGAAATAAGGTCTGGACTCTCACATCAAGACCGAAGCACCAATCCGTCATTGGCACGAAATGGGTTTTTTGAAACAAGCTGGATGAAAATGGAAAAGGCATTCGAAATAAAGCATGACTTGTAGCTCAAGGCTATAACCAAGAAGAAGGTATTGATTATGAGGAGACTTTTGTTCCGGTTGCCAGGTTAGAAGCCATACGTATGCTACTTGCTTTTCATCTTTCATGAGCCTAAAGTTATTTCAAATGGATGTGAAATGTGCTTTTCTAAACGGCTTTTGAGAAGAAGAAGTCTATGTTGCTCAACCACCTGGTTTTGAAAATGATGAATTTTCGGATCATGTTTTCAACTTGGACAAAGCTCTTTATGACCTTAAGCAAGCTCCTCGAACTTGGTATGAAAGATTGTCCAAGTATCTTCTTGAAAACAATTTCAAAAGAGGTTTGATTGACAAAACTTTATTTATCAAAATCAGAGGCAACGATATACTAGTAGTACAAATCTATGTTGATGATATATTATTCGGTGCTACTAATGAATCTCTATTTAAGGAATTTTTAGATATTATGTGTAGGAGATTCAAAATGAGCTTAATGGGAGAGTTAAATTTCTTCCTTGGAGTTCAAGTTACACAAGCAAAAAAGGAAAATTTTTCAATCAAAGCAAGTATGCCAAGGACTTGCTTAAGAAGTATAAGATGGATCAATCCAAGGTCGTAAAAACTCCTATGAGTTCTACACTTTCACTTTAATATGACAAAGATGTTAAAAGTGTTTTACAAAAGGAGTATCGAGGTATGATCGGTTCTTTGTTATATCTAACCGCTAGTCGACCTAACATTATGTTTAGCGTCTGCATGTGTGCAAGATTTCAAGTTGATCCAAAAGAGTCACACTTGATAGCTGTGAAAAGGATATTTCGGTATCTCAATGGCACTAAGGATTTAGAGTTATGGTACCTACGTCAAAGCTAGTTTCACCTCGTTGGTTATTCAGATGCAGACTTTGCAGGCTATAAGGTCGATATAAAAATTACTTCTGGATGTTGCCAATTCTTAGGGTCATCCCTAATCAGTTGGCACTCCAATAAGCAAAACTCTGTCGCCCATCTACAACTGAAGCAAAATACATAGCTGCGGGAGCCTGTTGTGCACAAATTCCATGGATAGCTCAACAACTCCGTGATCTTGGCTTTGATTTAAAAGGTATCCCGATTAAATGTGATAGTACGAGTGCTATTTTGATCACTAAAAATCTTGTGCAACATTCAAGGACAAAGCATATCGATGTAAGGCATCACTTCATACGTGATCATGTTGAGAAAGGTGATGTTTTGATTTCTTTTATATCAACTGACTTGCAGCTTGCAGATATCTTTACTAAGCCTCTTCCGGAAGATCAATTCATTTTTATAAGATTAGAGCTTGGTATGTTGAACAAGGAAGCATTAACTTAGGGGGAGTAAATCGTTTTATTTTCTCCTTCATATGCAGCACATTCTTAAATTTCAAGGGCCTTGAAATCCAATTGAAGGGCCTTGAAATGGAATTCAAGGGCAAAATGGAATATCACAGATCTATTTAGGGGTTAATATCTTATATATAATTTTGATATCTAAATTATTTTAAAGAAGGATTTTTAAAATGATTTCAAAAGTCTTTATTTTCAGATTCAAAGAATGTTTGAAAAGTTGTTACAAAATTTATGGAAAGAATTCTGATCAAAATCGGTTCTCACAAAATTTTGATTCTCCCAAGATCTTATTGAACCGATGCTGATGTGCTTCTTCCCTTAAATAACACTTATCTCCCTTCTTAACTTCTTCCGCTTTAACTCCCTTTGCAAACCCTCTACTTTACTCTTTCTTTCCCAAAAACTGTTTCAACTTCTCTTAAATTCATCCATGGCTTCAAAGAGATCTTTCACAAATGAAGCATCATCTTCTACTCCCAAACGTTAAAGGGTTGTTCACCTCTCCTCAGATTCTGACTCTAGCTCTAACTCTTCATCTCCCATGGACGACATTGACATCTGCACATGCTTCCCATCAACCTGGTTCAGGAACCATACTGTTGTCGGAAAATGGCTCAATGGATTCAAAGAAAGAGAACTTTGCATGTGCGAGATGGTGGACCGGAAACTCTTACAGTCTTTTGGCCTTCCTTGCATCACCATGCTTCAAGCAAGTTCTATCTGGCTGATCTTAAATTCGGGGGAAATTGCGTACCCAAGGTTGACAAGATTGTTCTTTGTCAATCATACTGCTCGACGGGAAAGAGGTGTAAGAGCCTAGTTGCTGAGTTGCTGAGAGAGTGAGCAGAGGGCCAAGAATTAGCCTAGACCACCACTACGTGAGCCTGGAACCACCCCTGCGGTTTGTCTGGGCTGCCCCTGCGGCTCACAGGGTCCGCCCCCGCGGCTCTGTGTGCTGCAGCCGTCTTCTTTGACCCTTTGACCCGTGCTTTACCCTTTTACCTCCTTTATATACTTCATCTCTTACCTCTTAATGAGGGTTTACCATTCTCAGACCTCTCTCTCTCTCTCTCTCTTGCGTACATTTCTTCTCCTCTCTTCTCTCTTGGTTCATCTTTGATCTTCTTTGAGCTTTTGTAAGTTTGTGAAGCTTGTGCTTGACTTTGCTTGTCGTTTTGGATGATGTTGCTGTTGTGCCTTGTTGAGCCAGCTTCAAGTTATGGTGCTGTTGTGTTTGGCCTTTTGGAGAGCTTAGTTTGGTGAGTTTTATGGCTTCTCCTCTTCCTTTCTTCTTTTCTTCATCCTTTCCTCCCTTTCTTTAGTTAGTATAGATTCCTTAGGTTTGGATCTTGATTCAGCCATGTTTTGGCTTGTGTTGATGTATATATATGTATGTTGCTGTTGGAGTGAAGAAGAGTAAAGAATCAAAGGAAGAAGTGAAGAAAGGGCTAAGAAGGTGTCTTTTGCACTTCATCCGCCTCTGCGCCACCTTGCAGCCGCCCCTGCGCCGACCAATGATCCGCCCTTGCGCCCCAATGAGCCGCCCCTGCGCCCACCTACATCAGCAAGGTCTTCTCTTGGTTCTGCAGGTGTGTGTGTGTTTCTAGGCTATCCTTAGGATGTCTTTGTCCCCTCCGTTCCTAGTTTGAGAGTATAGGATCATGCTAGATGTGTGAGGTTGAGTTTAATGAGGTTGTGATCGGTTTATGCCTTGTATGGCTTTAAGGACTTAGAATGATGTTAGTTGAGGTTTTGAGGTTGAGCTTGATTCCTATGGATCCCTTTGGGCCTAGGTGTGACCCTTGTATTGATAGGAGTTTGATATACCTCTTTATGCCTGTTTATAGGCTGCGTTATCCCTCCAGTGTAGAGGTGATCGTGGTTGAGTTGTGATCGAGGTTGAGGTAAGTCCGTAGACTTACTTAGCTTCCATCCTTATATTGGGTGTTTGCATGAGTGGTGTGTGCTTTGTATGTTTGCTATGATAGCATGAGATGTCATTTATACCGACTTATGTTTTATTGATTGCCCCGTATGCATGGTTGTGATAACCTTTCTCTTTCATCCCGCCGTGGAGTCTGGGAGGTTCTCTGATGTCAGGCCATACTGACTTTACAGGAAGGGCATAATCCACTCCCACAAGGTACACGGATTGTGTGACCGATACTTGTGCAGCCGACTAGTAGGCTCAGAGGCAAGGATGTATCGGTCTTCGTGTCACATAGTTTCATAGAGAACTGGATTCCATGAGACATGAATTATTGAAATTTAGATCCGGGATAACTGATCGATTGGATGAGTCACATGATCTACTTGGCATCCTGAATCAAAAGATAAATTATATGTTTCATGTAAATGCTTTTTCTCTCACAGTTGCAAACAATATCAAGCCTTTAACGGAGATGGATGACCATTATTGAGATGATTAAATGGGTAAATGATTGAAAGCATGCTGATGTGTTTATCTTTCCTTACTTGTGATTGTGCTTATGCATTACTCTATATATGTTATGGATAGCTAATGGTTTATTACCATGTTATAGATGCCCCATAGGATAGGCATGCTGCAGGGTGATCTAGCAAAGGGCATACCGAGGACGTCTCGTACATAGGATGTTGTGGGCTTTTGGGTTTGTTTATCTTTTCCCTCCTGCGTGAGGATGATCTTTTGATACCTCTTGTGTGAGGGCATTGTGTTTTGTACTCGGCTATGTTGTCTTACCTTTGGTTGTACAGTTTATACTGTTTTATGTATTTGTTTTTATATTTGTTAGTGCCATGTTGTAAGGTCCAGTGAACTTGTTGTCAAGCTAAGGTCAGAATCCATTGTGAGATTCTAGCCCAATGTGGCACTCCGAATCCCGCGGATTCGGGGTGTTATAAGAGGCGAGCTCATACTTGAATCAGTTGTTAAAGGCAAACATATTGTTCTCTCCTCTCCGATTATTGCACAAATTTTAGGGCTCCCCACTTTTAACTCCTTTGACTATCCTCCACCTACCAGAACGGTTAACCTGGCTAAAGAGCAATTTCTTCTGCCAAACTCTCCACCTCAACCAATCTTAACCTGTCTAACTCTTGAGGCTAGAATAGTGTGTGCTATTTTGGTGAGCTGTGTTGTTCCTAGAATTAACAATCGGGACGTGCTTACACACCAATTATTTGCCTTTTTGTGTCATGTGCTAAATGAGTTGGATGTTGACCTCCCTGGAATCATTCTGAATCACAAGCTTCACATAATCAACTCCCCCATTGATACCCTCTTCCCTATGCAAACCTGCTTCTAAAGATTTTTGGTATTTCTCTGTTGACTATACTGATGAGGAACAATACTATGTTGGTGGAGAACTGGATGAATCTTTCTTTGACAGCATTGACATTAAAAGATCATAGACATATGAGTGGTTTCTGAAAGACCAACCTGCTTGAATTTTACCACTGTACAAAGACTCGAAGTAGTGGAAAGTGGACTGGATTCCATGAGAGATGAATTATTGAAATTTAGATCCGAGATAACTGATCGATTGGATGAGTCACATGATCTACTTGGCATCCTGAATCAAAAGATAAATTATATGTTTCATGTAAATGCTTTATCTCTCACAGCTGCAAACAATATCAAGCCTTTAGCGGAGGTGGATGACCAAGAGACTACACAGCAAATCGAGGAGTTCGGTATCATGAAGAAATACAAGGATGCCACAAACCAACGACGAACAGACGAGTCCCTAAAGAACTTTGAACTCCAAAATGCTAGCAAACGTGGGAGGAAGAAGTGCATGAAAGAACATTTCGGGAAAGGGCGTTTGAATTCGAAGTGGTACAACGAGTGAAGACTCTCAGCCTTAACATGGATTTCAAGGCCTTTGACATCGATTTCAAAGCCCCTTGATTTTAATATCAAGGCCTTGATGTTGTAACACCCCAAATCCGCGGGATTCGGGGCGCCACGGGCGGAGACCTCACAATGGGTCCCGACCCTTAGCCTAACAACAATTTCACCGAATCTTGCAACATGGCACAAATAAAGGCAAAAACCGAAAAATATTTATATGCAATGAATAAAACCCAAAGCAACCAAACTAAAGACTCCAACCGATTTACAAAGCCAAAGACCAAAAGCCATACATGCGGCCTACGCAAATACGAGATACAATAAACAAAACTCAAACACAACTCCAACCAATCCATCCTAAAATGTACGGACCCCAGCTGCCCACTCGTCCGGATCTCTCGGCCGCATCCCTAACCTGCAAGTCAACTACAACATATTGGTATAAAACCGTTAGCTAGCATTCAAAGCATTAGAATCATGGTATTGACACACACACACATAGGGAATCATAACACCCAACATGATCTAACACACAAGTCCGCTTCATTATCTTTTTATTTTTATTAAGTCATATCCCTTACTATTCCACTTATGGTGTGACACGAAAATCCCTCGCCCTTATCCCCATTCACCATACGGTTTTGTACTTCATGCGGATCAGCATCACCCGTTGGCAATGTTCCAAAATACGCCGTCCAGGGCCGTCTAGACGGCGTCTAGACGCTGGACGGCGGTAGACCGTCCTGTTTTTTGCCAAAACGGGAATGTCTGGACGGGTATAGTAGAAATAGTGTTCGAGACGGGATAGAACGAGATCAAGACAGAACGGGACAGAGCGGGACGGGTCAAGACGGGGTAAGACATCTTGTTTTTTAACCCGATTCCCGACTTCCGACTTCTGTTCCATGGGCGATCGACGGCGACTCCGTCTCCTTCCTCGTCAGTCGTTGCTCAGAACTCCGGTGACGCTCTCCTCGACACTCCTTGCATATTCTGATTGCTTTTGCCTCTCCCTCTGTTCTTTCTTTTTGCTGAGATACAGCATAGCGGCGGTAGGAATAATGAATGAGGTAGGAGAGGAGATAGGAGGTCAATAGGGTTTTAAATTTTTTATTAATTACCAAATATGCCCTAATTTATTAAAAATTTCAAAAATATCCCATATAAAACTAAATTTAGACAAATCATCCTAATTAATTACCAAATTATAACCTAATTTATTAAAAATTTCCATATCGTGACAAATATAATGTATGTTATCAAAAAACGTCTTATCCGTCTAGAATCCGTCTAGACGGCCGTCTAGCCGTCTAGACGCTAGACGGTGTCTCTCCGTCCCGTCTCCGTTTCACGTATTTTGGAACATTGCCCGTTGGACTGGTCGTAAGGCACCTCCCAGTCATCCCCATTTTGGAATGGACAAACGGTCACCGCCCGTTATCATACACTTGGGCCAAATATAAACATATAAAGTCGGTGGTCCTATTACCGGTTTAGATGTTATAACATAAACAGTAAACACACACATAAACAATAAACACACACCACCAAACACGCATTGAAACTAATACAGAGAATACGAGCTAAGTAAGTCTGGAGACTTATCTGTCCCTAAGATAAACCCGCTAAATCCCGTACTCAATTTCCGCAGGAATGTAACTCATCGCCTGATCAGACAAGGCACACAATCAATAACTAACCAACAAGCTAGAAGCCCGAGGCTTCTAGTCTTCCAAACCTATACGAGGTCACAACCCTATCATGTTATGTCCAACTCCTAAACCCGAAGATCATCCTATGATCGTACCAAAACATCACAATACTCATAAACCATTCAACAACCATATACGGTTCAAGACCACTACTTGGTATTCTCTCTAAGTTATGCTAGATTCAATCTTGCATGATACTAATACTAATCATAACTAGATCGAGGAAGAAGGTAACTCACCTGACGTCCAAAAGACGGTAGTCGGTCGACGGATGTCGAACTTCGACTCGTCCGGCCTTTACGAGGTCGTTTCCGAACATAGCACCAAAACTAGACAAATTTAGCCCGTACGCTAAATTTGTTTGGAATAAATAATATATATAAAACGAAGGAAGAACTCGATTTCGAAAGCCCATGTTAAAACTCGCAAAACCCTTCCGGCCAAAAATATAAAATTCAGGGAGCTTGGTCATGAAACCGTAAATAATACTTTGGGTCATAAATCGAGTTTTAAATCCAACGAAGACATAATATACCGTGTATATAAAAATATAAGAATATCCCGTATCTAAAACCCAAGGTTAAAACCGTAGTTACATATTCCGGGGTAATATATACAATTTCAGAAATATGGGTCATAATCTATAATTAAATCTAGGGCAATTTCCGCAATTAATTCCAATAGGGACATATATGCAACTTCCAAAAATTAGGGCCAAAGCTGTACATCCAAAGTACAGGGTATGTTTTGCAAATATACCAAAATGGGGGGGGGGGGCGACTGCAATTTAGTACAAGGGTTCCCCTCCTTTAATTTGAATGCAGGAAGCGGCGGCGAGCAGGGGAGTCTTCCACGGTGGCAGGCTTGGCGGAGGAAGGCCGACAGTGCGGGAGGCGTGGCTCCGGGACCGGTGGTGGCGACAACGGCAGTTTCCGGTGGTGGTGTCTCTCACTGGCGGCTGCAGGTAGGGTTGCGATTTCAACAGCAGGTAGACAGAGAGGACGGGGAAGGAGGCGTTAACAAAGGGCAGTGCTCGTTGCGGCTCTTGCTCCGGTGGGGTGTTTGCCAGTAGGTCGGAGAAGGTGGCCGGGGTGGTGGCTGCAGCAAGGGAGGAGGAGACAAAGACCGCAGTGGTCTCTTCTTCCTTCTACTCTGGATATCCAGAATCAAAACAACCAGAAAGGAGGGCTGGTTTTTCGTGTGAGAAAGGGAGGGGGCAGAGGTGGTGCCAATGGGTTGGGGTGCAGGCCAGGGCGGTAGTCGAGGATTCGGCTTTCAATCAGCCGAGAGAGAGAAAAAAAACCAATAAAGAAGGAAAAGGAAAAAAAAAAAGAAAAGAGGTCCGGTCCAACGCGCTCGGAACGGGATTTCCGAATCGGAAAAAATACCCGATATTTGCGACAAAATATAATACGGACATATGCACACGTATCCAAATAAAATAAAATACCCGGAACCTTTTTTCCCCTTTTCTGAAATAGAAAAAACATACGGGAAACATACGCTGATCGAGTATATAATTAAACCCACAAACAATGTACTTCGTGACGTATAAATCAACCTCGTAAGTAAATCACGAGACTCTAATAATAAATACCGTTAACATATTAATATAAACATATACCTGTGAAGTTAAATTTACGAACTAAAATACTCGTAAAACATAGTTAAGGTGTTAATATCATCGATAACCGCCGGAAAGAAAATATCAAAAACGCTCCCAATAAACGGGGCGTTACAAATGTATGTTTGACAGACTTCGTTTTTGTTATTATTGTGGTTTTTAGAAATACTCTTTTCTGGGTTTGTAATTGGTTTTAAATCTCCCGTGCTTTAACTGTTTTTTTCCCTTGTTGAAAGACAAAGGGGAAGAAATTATGATCCGACATATCGATATTTCTGCATTTTGCAGTTAAGTTTTTGTTTGATATTGTTCATATGCATCTCTAACTCTAAAATGCAGGTACGATATTTGTGTTGTCTTCCATCAAGGGGGAGATTGAAAACTCCACCTTGAGTATATATTTGAATATGTGATGATGGAAGACTTACCACAAATAAGCGGTTTCTATACTAACAAAATATCGATTGTATTTCTAGTTTGCTTGGTTTGTTTTGGTGTTTGCCTAAATGTATGCAAGCCTTGAAAAGCATTTCAAGGGATAAATAGAGGCTTTGAAATCTAATAGAAGGGACAAGCGCAGAGATTGAAGAGGTTCACACGGAGACCTTGAAAGCCATTTTAAGGGATCAAAAGCTGAAGTCCAGAAGCAAGATTCAAAGGACATAACGTCAGGAAGGAATTCAAATCTCTAACAGCAAAATCAACCAAAGATCCAGAGAATATCTTCCAAGAAGATTCGGCCAACAAGAAGATCTAGACCAAGGAGATACGGTCCAACAAAATAGGATCACGCAAAGATCCTTAACACGACGCGAGATTTTCTTCTCAACAAATTTCGAAGATCTTCATCCAACGAATCTCAACAAACATGAAGATCTCAATGCTTGAACGACAAAGATCTTCAATAGTGTGAGAAGATTACGAAGAAGAAGAATCAACGTGCTAACGTGCTTTAAGGAGATAAAAGCATATCTACAACGGCTATCTCATCTCAACCAAGAAGCGTTTTCCATGGAGAAGAAGAAACATCCACAACAGTCATCTTCCCAACGGCTAGAAGACTTCTCCATCGAAGACTATAAATGAAGATATCGATTGAAGAAGAAGAACAACAAGCTTACACGAAAATATCTTAAGTCTTCAAGCGATCCAAAGCATCTTCATTCGATCCAAAAAGTTTTTCTTTCTCTCTTTATACAAAAGCTTTATTCCTTAGAGAGAGATAAACTAGAGAGTTCCATTGGCATATCTAAAGAGTGTTATACTCGAGTGTGTATTACTCTGTGAATTAACTAGGCTATTATAGCTAGGTTAAAAGTTGGAGCTAGATCGTAGCATTGGCTATTGTGAGAGAAGAAGGGGATTTCTTCTAGGTTGTATCTAGGACTCTTTGAAGCTGATAATAGATAGTTAGATCCTACGGGTATACCCTAGGATGGAGAGTCGGCTGTTAGAGCCGAACTTTGTAAACATATCACCGTGTTGATCTTTTCAATTCCGCACCATATCATGCTTTATTGTGACTAACTTTGTTTGTAGGTTTACAAAGTCAAGACCCTTGAAATCACTTTCAAAGCCCTTGAAATCCAGTTGTGTCACAAAGATATCAGATCGACATCAAGGCCTTTGAAATCAGTTTCAAAGCCTTGAGATAGGTTTTTGCGAAAAGTTCCCATACTCTATTCAACCCCCCTTCTAGAGTATTTATATCCTTTATATCCACCTTACGGTTCTTCAGTAACATATATGTATTTTGTGAATGTTCGAAGAGACGGTTTCTCTAGTTTCTCTAGTTTCTCTATCGTCGTTGAGAGAGGGATGTTGATTTGATTTCCGAAACTTCAACTTGTGATTGAAAAAACGCTCAAATAGGTTCGGGGAATTTTTAATATTCGGTTACCATAAATTTAAACGGTTTATCTTTTTATTTTGGCGGGTTATTATATCCAACTTTTATTAACTACCTCCAACTTTCTTTTAATATCAACATTAATTACCCATTTTATCTTTATTTTTATTTGTAAAATTATAGGGGTCTATTTTGTATTTATGATACAAAAAGTGCCTTCACTGATATTCTCTACATTTTTTCTCATACTTTAAAATAAAAATTTTAATTTACCTTTTTATTAATGTATCAAATGTAAAACTCTTACTTTTCCATTGTTAGTTAGTTACCATAGCCAAAATTGGGTAGCTAATTAGGGTTTGCGTTAGAAATATTGGTGGGTTTGATCAGCAACTTCATCTAACAACTCATCTTTGAAGTGGAGGTAGACAATGTATCATCGATGGTGTTTGTCCAAGTGTGTTCATAGAAGGCAAGAAGGTCCACGATTCACCCAAATTTACAAAGATTTCCTCGATTGGATCTATCAATCGATTCTATGGTGGAGGAGTTTTGGCGTGAACAATAAATTGATCCATCGGGTGGCTACAAATAAAGACTTGAAGAGCATAAAGACGACAATCAAAAGTTGCGAGATGACGATGGGGGAGGTTCATCGGTAGTGGTGGTGTACTAGTGTCGTTGAATCTCAAGCTAAAAGGGTTCACCCTTGTTTCCGGATACGAATACTAGTTTCATGAGGGGTTTTGAGTTATGTATAATGATCCATGAAAATATCATATATTGTATCTGATATAAAAGTCAGTTGAAAACTATTGAGATTTGACAAAGGATGAAGAAGGTGAAGAGTATACTATACCAATCGGCATAATAATGTTTAAGAGGGAGATAGTTTTGGGGGATTTTCCAATTATACTTGAGTTGTTTTAGATGTGGTCTTAGATGGACTCACAAATCAACAGTGTTTTGATGGAATGTTAAAAAAGGTGACAACGTGTTAACAAAATAATATAATAGGTGGCTGATAGCATCGAAACATACGTGTTTTCTATCATATTATTCATGCAGTTTTACACATCTTTTGGCAAGATTTATATCCTTATATGCAGAATGCATTCATATTATGTTTTCGATATCTACTTCTAGTTATTTTCATATTTCAAGTCTTCAAGGCCTTTTGAGGTATTTCAGATTCGTTCATCAACCTATGCATTTGAGCTGAATAGTCCCCGAAGTCAAGTGTCACTATTCAACATCATGTGTGACTGAGGATCGATCGTTCAAGAAGGCTACATAACCACTTTGGATGTAAGCCAAGAACCAATTCACAAAAGGAGCATAAAATCATATTGGATGACATACCTAGACGGGATGAAACGGCTTGTGAGACGGATGTTGTTTCACCAAACCGGTTGGATTGGTCAACATCTCCCACACCACACCTGATCTAGAAAACAAAGACCCGAAGTTCATACGATGTGAGACGGCTTGCCAGATGGCATCCATGTCGTTTCTTGGCCGTTTCATGGCCATTTTCTCACGACGTAAAAGTTCGGTGGCAACAATGATCTTAATCTATATTCTTCTCGTTGTAATGGGATTTTTGGATACATTTTGGCCTGAGGCTTTCTCTATTTATTTCCTATTTTTAGACTCATAGATTATCGTGAATGATCGTATATCATAAATAGTCAGACTTCACCCTCGGAACCCTATCCGCTGTTAGACTTTATTGGTTGCATTCACTCTTTTCCTATTTTGAGTTTTATTATAATCAAATATAATTTCTTTTGTCTGATTTCTCTCATTGTTATATATCTAGCTAAATCTCCTTTCGATATAAGGGTTTGTTGACTATGATGGATTGACGGTGATTGTCTATGTGAATTATTAAATGAATGTCAGTATGTTTATGTTTCTTTTCAAAGTGACTCGTTTCTACCTTTTATTTACCTTCGAAAGAAGTGTTGTTTATAATTGGTTTATATAAAATAATCGAAGGTTGTTTTATTGGATTTATTGGAAATAACTTGGTTTTAAGAATAGCGCTTTATCATTTCCTTGAGGATTTCTAATTATCGTAGAAAATTTCGGTCTTTGTACCTATTCTAATTGATGGGCCAAAGGAAAGATTTTTCTTGGTCTTTTCCGGATTTCTAAGTTCTTAAAGAGTTTTCCTCTTCTTGTTGAACCGACGGATTGAGGACTACGTGAGTTGGAAAATATGGTCTTTGTTTGTCTATGTCAAATGCTATTTTAAATGGTTACCTACATTATTGTTGATTAAAGTTCATGTTATTCACATACACGGTTGCTATTTGATTCATTGTAGCGGGATATTCGCTTCCTTAGATTGATCATCCAAAGATATCATCTTACACTTTGATACCAATTGCTCTATGTTCATATATTGTTTCATAAAATACCTAATTTTATCTCTTCCTTATCCCTTTTAACTTAGTATATTTGTTTATTTGATCTAATCAGTATAAATGTGGTCCCCGAGAATTCGATAGACGAATATACTACATCCGATCTCATATCCTTGTGGGGAAGGTTGTTGTTAACCATTTGGTTAAAACTTCCATGATCAAGTTTTTTGCACTGTTTCCGGAAACTACATATAATTTGGTTGTCTCTAACATACCTATATCCTAAGTTTTTCTTGTTACTTTGATTTGCGGCTTCCTTTAAGTCTTTGTTCCACAATTTGGAGTACTAAAAGATAAAGATGGACAACGTTGATCTACTTCCAACGTTGGAATTAAGGATGGACCCTAGACAATCCACCCATACCCATGCTTGGGTATTCTCAAACAACAAAGTTGAAGAATTTGTACTAAGCGCCTCTACTATAAAAATGATACGGGAAAGCAAGTTCAACGGTGATGAAAGCGAAAGCCCTCACCGTCACTTGAGGAATTTTGAAGATATAATGAATACAATCAAATTCTACAATGTGTCAAATGATGCCATAAATATACGAGCATTCGTATTTTCTCTTGTTGGCAAAGCTCGCATATGGTTTGAAAAAGAACCAACAGGTAAGTACATTACATGGGATTAATTTATAGTTGAGGTTCTTAGTGTTTTTTTCCCCCTACCAAAAATCGTATTTGTAGAAAGAACCTTTTCAACTTTGAGATGGAGGATAATGAAGATATCTACCATGCTTGAGAAAGATTCACAAGAATGATATGTATTTGTCCACATCATGGTTTCAAAAAGAGCGCACAATTAGAAATTTTTTACAACGGCTTAAATGATGTTACAAGAGAAACAATAAACATTCTTAATCGTTACAAGATCATCAAGTTACATGTAGATGACACTTGTAATTATCTCGTTGAGGCAACTAACCGTGTGGGAAAGTTTCCCCCACGACAAAGAACTCAAGAAATAAAGACCTATGAAGAGTCAAGATCTTGCTATTGTTGAATTAACTAGTTTATGTCAAATTTGTAGTGAAGCAGGACACAAAACCCCTTAATCCCTACTCTCACTGACCTAAACAATGCCTTTTCGGGAAAGGTTGACCCTCCTCAAGTGGAACCATCCCCACCAATGAAGACTCATATGGAGACCGTGATGGAAGCCATGATGCTCAAAATGTACATCTTAGCATCGGATTATGCATCAAATAAAGTTGAAGTCAAGATGTAGATAAAAGAGTTGACAAAGCAAGTGTTATCTCCCACTACTCGAATCAACCCCAAAGAAGTTGACGTTATCACCTTAAGGAGAGGAAGATAACTAAAGAGCAAGCAATTATTGTAACATCCGGTATTTTTATTCCGGGTATCGAGGCGTTTCCGAGTTTTCCGTGTCAGCGGCCTAGTTTTCCCGCAGGCACGAGATGCTGAGTGACGGGATTGGATTCCTAATCCCGTCCCGACCTTTCGCTTTCCCGTTTTGCTTTCCGGCCCCTCGGGTTTTAGTGTGAGGAGACATGTGGGCAGCTGACCTTTGGGCCTCCCCACCCCTTTTGTGCGGCCACTCTTTTCTCTCTCCTCACTTTTCATTTCACGCTTCCTCTCCCCTTCACTCTTTCCTCTTGTGTTCTTCCTCACTTCTCTTGGAACCTTTCTTGTGTGTGAGCTGCTGTGGAGAAGAATTCTGAGTTGGTTTAGTAAGTTCTTCCTCTCCCTCTCTTCTCCTTCCTTGCTGTTTACCCCTTCTTCCCTTCCCCTTCATCCATTGCCATGGATGAAGCTCTTGAGGAAGCTTTTTCTTAGATCCTTTGCATGTCCATCTTCTTAGCTCAATTAGGTCATGAGGGAGAGCCTTGATACCATGGATGATGTTTGGAGAAGAGCCAGCAAGAGAAGGAGGCCATTGAAGCTCAAGATCCACAGCCGAAGACGAAGAAATCGCTGTTTCTAGAGTTCAGCCGCGGGGGCGGATCTTAGCCAGCCGCGGGGGCGGTGAGAAGCGCCGTGGGGGTGGCATCAGGATTTCGAGGCGCCGCGGGGGCCGTGACCTTCAACACGCAGTCACGCCTTTTGTTTCCGCGGCTGCGTTTCTTTAACAGTAGGCTCTTCTTCTCCCTTCTTCTTTGTTCCTTCCTTAGTTGTGAGGTTGTTTCATGTTAGTATCATGCCTAGGATGGACCTAGGGTAGTTGTGAATGCCACCTAGTGGTTGAGAACTTAGGAGCCCTTAAGGCTCGATGTAGTTGATGGCTTGGAGTATGTTGAGCATGATGGACCTTCTAGGCTAGCTTGTTCCTTCTTGGCTGAGGTTATGTTCATGTGAGGTTATAAGATGTTTTGAGTTGTTATCATGTCATGAGAGTGTGGTGAGTATCTTGGATCCTAGGATGCATTTCCTAGCATGAGTGTTAGGTGATCTTGCTTAGATCACAAGAGTGAAGTCTAAGACTTCTTGAGCGTGAGCATATGTTGATACATACCTTCTTGTGAGCAGGTTGTGGATTTCTTCCCAAGGGAAGCTAGAGTGTAGTGAGTGAGTGTGGTGACGAGGTAAGTCTCCGGACTTACTTAGCTCGTATTCCTTGTATTAGCATTGATGTGTGTTGGATGGTGTGTGTTTATTATTAATTGTTTATAACAACTAATCCAGAAATAGGATTACCGACCTTTATATTATTTGGCCCAAGTGTATGATAACGGGCGGTGACATCACTGCCTAGCTCTCGCGAGAGCTAGGAGGTTCTCGGCGACTGGCCCGTGCTGGTTAGACGGTCGGAGGCATCCGAACCGTTCCATTGCCGGAAGAAGGGACCGAGGCGAGTTTTGGGAGATTCTCGTGTCACAAAAGAAGTTGAATTAGAACGGGATATGACTTAATAATAATAAAGATAATAAACCGGATTGATGTGCTTTTGAGTATGTTGTGTGTTTATGAGGAATTACTTGTGTTTGTGCCTTTCCCTTTAATTCCAATGCTTCGAATATGAGCTAACGGTTTTATTCCGAATGTTGTAGATTGCCTTGCAGGTTAGGAATGCGGCCGAGAGATCCGGAAGGGTGGGAAGCCGGGGTCCGTACATTTTAGGAAGGGTTTATAAGTTGGAGTTGAGTTGTGTTTGTCCTTTGGTTGTTGCGTTTTGTATGCCGCGTGTTTGACGTTTGGTTTTGAGTTGTATTTCGGTTGAAGTTTGTTGTTGCATTCTTTCGGGTTTCTTATCATTTGCATTAAAAATGATTTACGGTTTTGCCTTTATTTGTGCCATGTTGGAAAGGTCCGGTGAAATTGTTGTCAAGCTAAGGGTCGGGTCCCATTGTGAGGTCTCGCCCGTAGCATTCCCGAGTCCCGCGGATTCGGGGTTTTACAAAGTGGTATCAGAGCCCTAGGTTGACAACAATGGCATTTGCAATCTTCTAATGGCCAAATAAGGAATAAACAGAACCCCACGGGTTCTGAGTTTTCGTTTTCAAAATCACATGCATGAGTCAGGGTAGAATGTACGGACCACCACTCCTTCCGCGGATCTTGGCAGCTTAATTTATTGGACTTGGTATATATATATGTGTATATATAGATATGGATATGAGATTGTAGTTGTATGATGGACATGATTTATGTGTATAGTTGTATATGTGGACGATTATGTGTATTAGACTTTGTATTGATATGATGGCATGTTGGATGTGTTATATTAGTAGAGGTTTGTACTTAGGACTTATATAGTTATGTATATGTAGTCTTATACTTATAGTATGTGGACTTATGGGACCTTTAAGCTAAGATGATGATACGACATCATCACCTTTAAGATGGTGATGTAGCTTATGATGACATTCATAAGTAGTAGAAGACGCTCAAGTATCGAGTTGGGCATTTCGTGCTAACGAACACAACGACGTTCTCGAATTCCTTTTAAAAGATGTTGAAGAGGAGGTTTGGAGACAACGCCAATGAAGGCCAACCAAGCAAAAGAAGAAAACGAGACAACTTAAAAGAGTAACATGAAGATGTGAAGTGGTTACCAAAGAAGGCACAAATGGAATGATAGCAAGACCAATGGAGATAACGTACATAAGTTTCAAGAAGATGCGTGGACCACTAAAGATGCGAGTCAAGGAAGAGATGGGAGCATTCTAACAAGGTTAAAGGCGATGTCCCATTATGATAAGTGAAGCTTTCCTTAGATGCTCCTACGCTTTGGAGTCAAGATGTGAAGAATGATCGAACCCGGTGCGAAAGATGAAGGATTCCGTAAGCTAAGCTTACAAGGTACCGTTAAGTGAAGAGTCAAAATTACGAGAGTAATGAGAAGAATGGTATGACAAGGATTCACGTGGAGTTGACCGATGTCCGTTAGGACGAGAAGACTAAGAAACGCCAAGGAGATAGAAGTGTGAATAGACGTGACCCCGAGACGAGGAATGATGTGACAAGGAGCTTTAGTGGTGAAAGGACTTAAGACAACGACCAAGAGACACGCTTACAAGATGTTAAGAGGTGCGGTTAAGCCTATGAAGACGAGTTATATGAAACGTGAGGCCTAGAAGAGTGTGATTAAATTATGGAAAAGGAAGAAAGCACGAAACGTGGAAGGAGCTAACAGAGTTGAGGTAGAGTACCCCAAGGAGGGTAGCCTTCATGAGCATAGTGACATGAAGTATTAGAGGATTGGTAAGTCGTTGACCTTAGAGAAGGTCAACCCCAAGCTCATCGGTGATGACCGAGACTACATAAATTGCGGATTCCCTATTGAGAAGTTGTAGATGAGATGTATAACCTCCAATAGAAGCTATTAAGAAACGGTAATGAAAGCTTGGAGTTTTCTCTATGGTTAGATGTCAATGGTAAGAAGTACACCAGCAGAATTATGAATGTTTTGAGCAATATGACATTGAACGGTTAAAGCAAGTGATGGTAATAGACCTCCCGGAGAAGGATGTTAATGATATTTTTTGTGACCTTTATAGGTCTCGAGTTGTGGCATATGGAGGAATGATGCGGAGTATAACCTTAAGGGTTTAAGCACATAAAGGCCTACTTGGATCCAGAGGAAAGTGAAGTTTCCGAGTTGCTTTTAGCAAATGGGAAGATGTGGGAAGGAGATGCTTGGTATTTCGTCCTTTTGGGATGAATGATAAGTTGTCGTGCACAAGAAATGAGTCGAAGTGGTTAGACTCACCCATAGGAGCCATGGGGGCTACGGTGTGAGACGAGCGACCGAAGCTACAGTAACATTGTAAGCTTTAAGCCTAAGGTAGTAGTACCTGGGGGATCATGAGTAAGAAGTTCCGTGGTAGAAATGGAGAATTCTTCCGGTCCTTCCTTCAGGGCGTGCTGGTATGGGTTTCGAGGAATGTATGAGTCGGGAAGTTGTACCTTGTTTTCCAAAGGTTATGGATGGTGAACGACGAGTAAGAGTGTCCTCTTTGTATTGGATGGCTCGTTAAGACTAGTTGCATGCGATTGCGACGTTTGACTAGATCGACTTGGAGTTGAAAAGTCACCAATTTTGGATGAAGATAAGAAAGGAACTTTGTAAGGCGGCATTTAGGGCCAATATGGTTACTACAAGTGTAGTGAAGCCATTTGAGATCGCAAGTGCGATTGATGAGTGGAGTTTACACAAAAGAGTGCCCATCAGTTACTTGATCGAGTTACAATAAAGTTGCGCAATTTGTGTTGTTTCAGGCGGTTCCAAGGTGGACCATAACCTAGGGATTGTTATGACAGTTATGATGCATGAGTGTCTCGAATGATTCTTATGATTGGATTTGACGACGCCTTGTTGTACTCTCAGAACTGAGTCAGAACTGAGAGGAATGAGCTTGACATGGGACGACAAGGATACCGGTTATGAAGGATAAGAGGATAGCTAGAGTTATCTAGATGGATTGGGCGTCCGAGGTGACCTCCTAAGAGACGTAGTGGGTTGAGAGGATCCAGTAGATCAGTTAAGAATGAGATGATAGTTTCGGTAATACCATCAAGGTATGTGGAGGAGATATGAAGCGTATAAACTGGTGGGTCATAACCGCCAAGTTGTGGGATGGTTTGGACAATTTCTTCCCTTCTAAAGAAGTGAATGGGTTGTGGGATCCGAGACGTATCCGTGAAGTTTTGACAGAAGTAGAAGAGGTGAGTGACCTCCGTTTGTTTTCTTTGACACAAACATCGAGTTATGGGGACGAAATGATATTATGAATACATCCAAGCGGGACTTGGGACGTGTATGAATTAACAAGAGAGGTTCCGTGGGTATGTAGAAAATTGCGGTTATGTAGGAAGAATGACCGACTAAAGGTCGAAGATTAGCCACTTTGGGACGCGTGCCTATGGTGGTGTCGATTTAGCTACAGAGTAACATGCTAGGCATGTATGAACAATAAGAGTATGATACGTGTATGTATACTCACTCAACAAGAGTTGAGTACCCTGGAGAGGCGACATTTAGAGATGGTTAAGGACGTTAGTCGAAGATGGTCTTTGAAGGTCTTTGAGAAGGATCCGGGATAGAAGGTTACAAGGAGAGACCCCATATTTACCTTTATGGGCTGATGGTTTGTTGAGACCATGGCGTTGGTAAGAGATATCCGGTTTAGGATAAGCGAGACGGGCTTAAGGTCGAGATGTCTAAGTACATAACCCTTATGTGAACCAATACTAGCTCCGGTTGAGCACCATAAGACGAGAAAGAAGACTTCATCTACCGTGAGTTATGCAGTGGGATTGGTAAAATACCTCTAGGGAGATTGTTACTGGTTTGGGACCATGTAACGGTTGTGACATGTTTGGGTCATTGGGACCAACCGATGGAGATAATGTACTTACACCCTATTGGGAAACAGGGCCGATGAGTCGGCTAGTTGGGGAGTCCTCAATGTGATAGCAAGATGTTTGGTATACTGAGTATCGTTATCTCAGATTGAGATGAGCGTTTTGTTTCGGGAACTTTTGGGCGGCAGGATCGTTCCGTATAAGAGACCCTATGTCTTACATGATAGGTTCACGTTGGATAATGGATCGAGTAGAAAGGACTTTGGTGACCAGTCGATGCCATGTAGAGGGCATGTGTGCGAGTTAAGGGGGTAAAGGTAGACCTGATACCTTCCCTTGGGTTGAATTATCGTAATGACAATTGAGAAGTACCGTCGAGATGGCCTAGTTCGAAGCAAGTTGTGGACGGAAGTGCGGTACCTGGTGATGTTAGAATTGGTGAGTATATGTAAGTTTAGCTGAATAGATACTTGATGACCTCGCTCGAGTAGCGGTGGTCCAAAGGCGGATGCTAGACAGGCTAAGTCATGAGAAAGTATGCACCGAAAAGAGGTAGGGACCCCTTGGGTTCGGATACGGAATGAGTCGAGATACGAGTGTCACGGACGCGAGGCGTCTTACGTGTTGGCTACTAGAAGGGAGTTGGGTCCCAGTATATTGGACCTTTTTGGAGATATTGACGCATGTTGGAAGTGGTTTACAAGTTGGCGTGGCCACCGAGAGTGGAGGATGATCACCAGATTTCAAGTGTGACGGTCGATGAAAGACGTGTATGTCTCGAGATATGATCTTAATTGTGATGATCTAGGGATAGACGAGGAGTCGATGAGGCTACCGAGAGGATGTGAGATAGTATCCTTGTTGGAGTTCTTACGATGACCTAATTACATCGAGTTGGCTGACGGCTTAGATATTAGGTGCATGTGTGTTTTTATGTGTTTGGTGCCCTGAGCGGGAATGTGTGTATGATTGGTTAGCTTTTGGCTTCTATACGCTATGCGGTTCACACGAGTATATATGCAGGCCTTGCGAGGTCTTGACGTGGCTACACGAGTGGGTAATATCTATCGAGTAGAGTGTTGACCTATTACGGTTTTGAATGGTTACCGAGTTAGTCACCCGAGAGTGTGTGTTTGGCAAGTTTTGGGACGAAACTTGTTTTTAGGTTGATTAGTTGTAACATCCGGAATTTTTATTCCGGGTATCGAGGCGTTTCCGAGTTTCCCGCGTCAGCGGCCTAGTTCTCCCGCAGGCACGAGATGATGAGTGACGGGATTGGATTCCTAATCCCGTCCCGACCTTTCTCTTTCCCGTTTTGCTTTCCGGCCCCTCGGGTTTTGGTGTGAGGAGACATGTGGGCAGCTGACCTTTGGGCCTCCCCACCCCTTTTGTGCGGCCACTCTTCTCTCTCTCCTCACTTTTCATTTCACGCTTCCTCTCCCCTTCACTCTTTCCTCTTGTGTTCTTCCTCACTTCTCTTGGAACCTTGCTTGTGTGTGAGCTGCTGTGAAGAAGAATCTGAGTTGGTTTGGTAAGTTCTTTCTCTCCCTCTCTTATCCTTCCTTGCTGTTTACCCCTTCTTCCCTTCCCCTTTATCCATTGCCATGGATGAAGCTCTTGAGGAAGCTTTTTCTTAGATCCTTTTCATGTCCATCTTCTTAGCTCGATTAGGTCATGAAGGAGAGCCTTGATACCATGGATGATGTTTGGAGAAGAGCCAACAAGAGAAGGAGGCCATTGAAGCTCAAGATCCACAGTCGAAGACGAAGAAATCGCTGTTTCTGGAGTTCTGCCGCGGGGGCGGCATCAGGCACCGCGGGGGTAGATCTTAGCTAGCCGCGGGGCGGTAAGAAGCGCCGCGGGGGCGGCATCAGGATTTCCAGGCGCCGCGGGGGACGTGACCTTCATCACGCAGTCACACCTTTTGTTTCCGCGGCTGCGTTTCTTCAACAGTAGGTTGTTCTTCTCCCTTCTTCTTCGTTCCTTCCTTAGTTGTGAGGTTTTTTCACGTTAGTATCATGCCTAGGATGGATCTAGGGTAGTTGTGAATGCCACCTAGTGGTTGAGAACTTAGGAGCCCTTAAGGCTCAATGTAGTTGATGGCTTGGAGTATGTTGAGCATGATGGACCTTCTAGGCTAGCTTGTTCCTTCTTGGTTGAGGTTATGTTCATGTGAGGTTATAAGATGTTTTGAGTTGTTATCATGTGATGAGAGTGTGGTGAGTATCTTAGATCCTATGATGCATTTCCTAGCATGAGTGTTAGGTGATCTTGCTTAGATCACAAGAGTGAAGTCTAAGACTTCTTGAGCGTGAGCATATGTTGATACATACCTTCTTGTGAGCAGGTTGTGGATTCCTTCCCAAGGGAAGCTAGAGTGTAGTGAGTGAGTGTGGTGACGAGGTAAGTCTCCGGACTTATTTAGCTCGTATTCCTTGTATTATCATTGATGTGTGTTGGGTGGTGTGTGTTTATTATTAATTGTTTATAACAACTAAACCGGAAATAGGATTACCGACCTTTATATTATTTGGACCAAGTGTATGATAACAGGCGGTGACATCACTGCCTAGCTCTTGCGAGAGCTAGGAGGTTCTCGGCGACTGGCCCGTGCTGGTTAGACGGTCGGAGGCATCCGAACCGTTCCATTGCCGGAAGAAGGGACCGGGGCGAGTTTCAAGAGATTCTCGTGTCACAAAAGAAGTTGAATTAGAACGGGATATGACTTAATAATAATAAAGATAAGAAACCGGATTGGTGTGCTTTTGAGTATGTTGTGTGTTTATGAGGAATTACTTGTGTTTGTGCCTTTCCCTTTAATTCTATTGCTTCGAATATGAGCTAACGGTTTTATTCCGAATGTTGTAGATTGCCTTGCAGGTTAGGAATGCGGCCGAGAGATCCGGAAGGGTGGGAAGCCGGGGTCCGTACATTTTAGGAAGGGTTTATAAGTTGGAGTTGAGTTGTGTTTGTCCTTTGGTTGTTGCGTTTTGTATGCCGCGTGTTTGACGTTTGGTTTTGAGTTGTATTTCGGTTGAAGTTTGTTGTTGCATTCTTTCGGGTTTCTTATCATTTGCATTAAAAATGATTTACGGTTTTGCCTTTATTTGTGCCATGTTGGAAAGGTCCGGTGAAATTGTTGTCAAGCTAAGGGTCGGGACCCATTGTGAGGTCTCGCCCGTAGCATTCCCGAGTCCCGCGGATTCGGGGTGTTACAATTATTACCCCTTCTTTGTATAAATTGCAAAAACTCGAGGAAGATTCGACTGAGAAAGAAACACCTTACACCCCTCCTCCACCATATAAACCTCATCTTTATTTTCCACAAAAAAAGAATAAGGCCATCCTGGATGAACGGTTTTAAGAAGTTCCTCTAATTAATGATAAACTTTATGTAAGCGTTCATCTCACCGAAGTAGTGAAGCATATGCCGACCTATGCCAAGTTTGTGAAAGACATTTTGTCCAACAAAAGACTTGTGAAGTGCAATGGAGCAATACTCTTGCCCAAGGAGTGCATTACTCTACTCATGAATATGATGCTATCAAGCCAGTAGACCCAGGAAGTTTACGTGTCCCTCTCAACATCGAAGGAAAAAGTTAGAACTATCTATGTGATTTAGGAGCCAATGTAAGTATAATCTCTTTAGACTTATGTGAAAATGAATCTTAAGGATATTCAACCCGTCAAGTTCACTCTTATCATGATAAATAGAGCCACATTCAAGCCTGTAAGAATGATAGCAGATGTGCAGGTAAGACTTAACAAGATTTGAAGTTCCTATTGATGTTGTTGTTATATATGTCACTATTGCTTCTGATCCCGTTATCCTTGGTAGATCTTTCTTAGCCATTGTAGGTGCTCTATTGATTTAAGAGACGAGATATTAATATTCCGTTTAGGAGATCAAACAGTTGAATACAACCTCTCAATAGTTCTAAAATAACCACCGAATGAAGGCGATGTGAACTTCATTGATAATATATATCTTGTTGTGCAAGAATCCATGCTCACCATGATATCTAACTATCCTTTGCAAGTTTGTTTATCTAAAGATGTGTAAGATCCCGAAGGTGATATTTTTTTGGAACTTGTTGTAAACTCCCCCCGACAAGCTAAAGAATACCCCACAACAACCTTTGAGCCAATGTACAAGGCCAAAATCATGGACAAACTAGTCCTCAAAAATTCCAGGGAAAAAACGGTGCCCAACGACATCCATACGACATGAATACGGCTTGCCAAACGGCTTCCCAAGCCGCTTAGAAGCCTTTTCGAGTAAAAATTGTGTAATTCAAGAATTTAATTTCAAAATTTATCCAAAATGCCATAGCCTCAAACGAGATCCAAACGGGATCCAAACGGACCAAAACGGCATAGGAGACGACTTCTCAAGCCGTCTTGAGGCTTTCTCAGTCCCAATACAAGCCGTATCTCTTCTTGAAGAATCTAGTGAGACCTGTAATACCGTAGATTCTAAATAACCATCAGGTATGTGTAACACCCCGAATCCACGGGTCTCGAGGCACTACTAGGCTAGGATCTCACAATGGATCCTGACCCTAACCTGACAACAAGTTCACTGGATCTTACAACAAGGCACATATAGATTAAAAGCAAAACATCAAACTGTATAAATATATACAAACAAAGGTTTACAAAAGAACCATTGAGTACAAAACAACAATCCATACATATACAAAATATCCCGTAATCCCTCGCACAATCCTAGTGTACAGAAGCCGTCAGCGGATCACCCATCTGTATCACTCTGCAATCCTTCTAACCAACAGATCATCTACAACACGGTACAAACCGTTAGCTAGCCATTCATATATAAGATAATGCATAAGCACATACACATGTCATGGAATGATAAGCACATAATCATGCTGTCACACATTTACTAGTTTAATTATCTTTATAACGTCATACACTCAAGGTATATATATAGATGATTATATGTGACATGAGGAATATATCTGTAACACCCCGAATTCTTAGAACTCAGGAAGCTACTTGTTATGACCTCACAATGGGTCCCGACCTCAGTTTGACAACAATTTTACTAGGATCTTGCAACAAGACACAAATAACGAAACCGAAATTCATAAAAAAATATTTTAAAACATATGAATGCAACACAACGTCTAACAACCAACAATACTTAAGAAACATAAAAGTCTATCTGTCTTCATACGATAATAGAAACAATAAAGCAAAAACCTAAACCCCACTCTAAGGAGTACGGAGACCCGACTGACCACTACTTCCGGATCATTAGCTGCTGCTCTAACATGTGGTAAATCTAACAACACAACAAAATAACCGTTAGCTAGCTATCTAAACGTTAGTTAAATGAAAATAGCACACATACACACAATAGCAAAACTAAACACACATCATGCTTTCAAACAATCCATTAATTATCTTTACTTAGGTTATTCACTCTTACTAATGATACTTATTTTGTGACACGAGGGATTCCCAAACCTCGCCTCCGCCCCCGTGTAACCATCAAGAATGGATCCGATGCATCTCACCTTGTACTTGTATGGTCTTGGTATAGAGAACCTCTCAATCTCCTGTCAAAGCTGGACAGTGATGTCACGGCCCGTTATACATACACTTGGGCCATAAATAATAATAAAAATCATCCTACGCATTTTATAATTATCAAACAATCAACACACACCACTATCATCATTCAACTAACATCTAGAAACCAGCTAAGTAAGTCGCAAGGACTTACCAGAATCAAATCGCAATTCTCTCAAACTCAACTTAGTCTACAACCGTAGCTACTCAATCGGGTTATACAAGGCAAGTGGATCAAAAATACATCCCATATTCTTAGAAGTCTATAACTTCTAAGATGTACAATCTTCTCAAGAGAAAATTACTAAAATGCCCTCTTAAGGTAAAATGACTATTTTACCCCCGGGGCCGAAACTCCAAGATTTTTCTATAACTTAGTTTCAAACTCTCCTTTAGAACCTATTTCTACCATCTAGTTCTTACGGAAAAGTTTGGTAAAGATTTATAAGATTTACACAAAATTCTTGATTTTCACAAAAAGTCGTTAAGGTCCGACTTTGGGTTAAGATACGAGGCTTGAATAAAAAGATAAAAATTCCGAAATAAATCTCTAGATTCTCTATGAAATGCATACTAATCATAGGAGCAAATATATCTTAAAAATACTAAGCCCTAACTCCTACATAAATCTCTAAAGTTGGATAAAAGCTAGAATTTCTATACTTAGCAATTTTTCCTCTGCTGTAAAAACAACCCAACTACTCTACTTTGGGTCCTTATAAATTCTAATCCGACCGTTAATTTGTTCCCAATTTTTAACACAATAAACTACATATATCTATCTACAATATAACCAAAATTCAACGGTGGATGTTCGATTTAAGCTATCAAAACTAGCTCCTAAAGTCAGCAGGTCGAGGCTGAAAAACAAGGTATGCAGGAGGTCTCAACTTCGATTCTCTCTGTCAACATAAACTTCCATTAAATCTACCCAGAGGTCTCTAGTTCGAACCCCACAGAAACACCAATTATGTATGAACCTTATTCAACCATCTTATGTTCGATTCTCTCTTCCTACTGAACTTCTTTAGCCTCTTCTATGTCCAGCCTACTCAATCCTCTACACTGCTCTCAACTATTACTCAACAACTACAACACACTCACTTATATATCATGATAGTACTACGATTAGAGGTTGTATCAACTCACCCGCAGCAGTGAAGTTACGTTTGCGATCAACACTCAAGGAACCCGCGTTGAACTTTGGTAAGTGCAAGTTGTTACAGAGGCTGCCATAGATTAAGGAAGGAAGGTTTACTGTTTTATTCATGAGGGGAGAAAGGTGGAACAGCAGGAGAAGCTGCTTACCAGGTTCACCGTCTATAGTAGATGGAAGGAGACCCTCCCTTTTCCTACGTCGGTTCGAAAGAGGCGTGCAACAGATCAGAGGTGCAACGGATCCGAACGCAGTGTAGAAGAACCTAGTGTTAGCATGAAATATTGTGATATTTTAGGCACGTTTTCTAAGTGTATTTCATCTATATTGGTATTCATTGATAAAGCATGGAAGCAATTGTGAGTTAGTTTATCTATTTTGTCGATATAGAGGTCTACATAAGCTTTGTGTTGATTGTAGGCAATTAAGAGCTAATTCCGAACGGATTGAGAGAGAATGGACATAGATTGAGCATGTCCAAGGATTGAGGACATCACTAGGAGCTAAGGATGGTGCTAGGATGAAGAATGACACGAAAACAAAGGAAATTACGAGCTATGTACATTCCACGCTCTAAAGTACGACCGTATTAGAGTCCACGCTCTAATCCACGGCCGTGGAACCTTGGCAAGAGAAGTGTGGTGCATTCCAACAACTTACACGGCCGTGGAGAGTTGTGACAAACCGTGATCCAACTCCACGCTCTAAATTACGGGCGTGGAACCCTTCCACGACCGTGATCTTGACGATCTTTTACGCAATATTTTAAGCCACGGTCTTCTATGCACATGGGCCAAAGACGCATTTTACTTGGGCCTATATAAGGACGGAAGGAAGGAGATTCCGTCACCTCTACTTACCCTAGTTTACGCCTTCGCTTAGATCGCCGTTGGGAGATTGCGCTTTGCCCTATTGAGATTTCCGGATTGACGGAAAGTTGGAGATTTTTGCGAAGATTGGAAGATTTGGAAGATTGTTCGTAAGGAGATTTCATACTTTGTTCCTAGGTTTGATTAGAAGACGGATTGACATCCCGTTCTTCATTCTGATCTAGAATAGTTACTTGTTTGTGTTCATTCCAAATCTGAGTTGCATTATCATTGATATTTGTGGATTTGAGATTGACTTGAGATTTATTCAAGGTTTTCGGAAGTTTTCATCTTTCATTCTTTTAAATCTTGAATTTGATATCATAATGACTGTTGTCGGCTAAAACCCTTTAGCAATTCTAAGGTGAAGGGTTGATAGTTGTGGCTTAGATAATGATAGATCGATCGTAATTTGATTGGACCCTGAGAGTTAGAGAGAATCGCCGACGAACCTAATCCACGGTCTGTTCTTGAGCTTCCACGGCCGTGGAACTCAAGAACTACCCGTAATTTTGTGTCAGTTACGAACCTTGCTTTTACTTTAATCCAAAGTTAAAGATTTGCTTTAATTTAGTCTTGGCTTGCCTTTTCTAGGTGGTAGTGAAGCCTCAACAACCTCTACCCCGATTTTGAGTATCACACCTTAATCGGTTTAGTTAGTCTTGATCCTTGGATTACAAGTTTGTGTATTTGACGTTAATACTTACCTTTAGAATCTTTCTATAATGAAGCCTCAACAACCTTTATAGAGAGTGCCTTTAGGTGAATCATATAAGGTCTTGGAACTTCACCATACATTGCCTTACATTCGTATACCTTTGCATACCTCAACTCTGTCCTTATATCTTTAGTATATCTTGAATCGATTGCCACAGCTAGATTTCTGGATCTTTACGATTGCTGTTTTCCCAATAATTTGAAAAGCTTCATACATTTACTTGCTTGATAACTCTTAACTGGATTTAACCCCCCAAATCCCTATGTTCGATACTCTGGAATTCTTGCTTAACTATATCGATCCGTACACTGCGGGTTCGCTTGCTTGATTTCTAGTTTTATAATTAAAGCTTATTTGCACGCACGCTAAGTGGCGAACAAGTTTTTGGCGCCGTTGCCGGGGATTTGGTCTAGGCCGAATTCGGTTATCGGTTGTCAAGCTTGGGAGCTTCTCCCTTGTTATTTGATATCTTTTCAAGTGTATGCGCAGGTCTAGGAATAACGAAGACCTCTTACCTCTTGATCAAGAGCTTGAGAGGACTTTGAGGAGAAAGCTTAAGGAAAGAAAAATGGCTGAAGAAAGAGAACGTGATCTCCAGTCGGAGTTAGCGGAAAAGGAATCTCAACTCCAATGGAGTGAGAAGACTCGTAGGGAAGAAACGGGTCGTCATCAAATGAAGGTTGATGATCTAACGGACATGATGTTTCAAATGAGGTTGGAAATAAACAACCTTAAGGAGAAAAAGAAAAGGAGGAGACCGGGAAGATCGGTTAGAGCTAACTCATCCAATGAGGATAGCGACTCCTCCATGCCACCACTAGAGGAAATTGATCCCACGATCAATGTGAATCCATTCTATCCACGGCTAGCTACAAATCGCCGTGTTCCACCTAGGAATGCGAGGGTCGAACATGTAGAAGAGGAACCAAGAACTCTTGGCCAAAGAATGGATCCAACGCAACAACCACGCCGTTTAGGTGTGAACTGATAACATGAATTATAGTCTATATTTTGGAGTTTGTTTGGACGTTTTATCTTCAATAATCTGCATGTTAGCATGTATAATGTGTGATTATATTACCATTTCATCTACCTTTGTGGGAATCGAGGTCTACACCTAGTTTTGCTGTAATTGTAGGTAAAATGGCACGTTTTGCATCAAAAAGGAGCAAAAGGAGTCATGAGTCATTTGGAGCTACATCCAGGGAGCATAGCCATGGATTAAAGATTCACTTTGGACCAGTTTTGAGAGATTTCACATTCAGTTATGACTCACCTCGGTTGACCAGAGATTCATCTCGACCGAGGTGATCCAGAGACGCCGACTCGACCGAGGCGAACACCTAGGACTCGGCGAGAATATTTTATTCTTGCCTGAGATCTTTTATCTTTGGAAGGTGATCTTATATTTTTGGGCTTGGGTCCTGGAAGGAAGAAGATCTTATATTTTGCCTATTTTTATGGGAAAAGATCTTTCTAAGATATCTTATCTTTGGAGAGTTATTTTCCTATAAAAAGGGTTGGATTTCCACAAATCCAACATCCCGCTTAGCACGTTATACACCATTGAAGGCTGCGAGATCCAGCATACATCGCTGCAACCATACTCCAGTTGGGAGTTTTGAAGAACCTTTTTGAAGGTTGAAGGAAGATTGAAGATCATAGCTTTTATAGCTTTTTGGAGGGTTTTGTAAGATTGTCTTTAATTCCCTTCCTTGTTGTCTTATCTTGTTGGATTGCTATCCAAGGAACGCTTTTGTTGTGATATTTGATTCAGTTATTGAAGTCTTTTCATTAAATTCTTCATGTTCAAATATTCACCTTCTTCCCATATATTTGATTAATACTTTTATGATGATGAGTGGCTAATTTCCTTGTGTGATTCTAGGGTGATTGGCTGAAGGTTGTGGGAAAAACAATGATAGAATAATCTTAGATTCCAGTAGGACCCTGAAAGTTCGAGTCTTTAACCTTAACCCTAAGCATCTCGCTCAGTCGATGAACATCTCGGCCGGGGTGGAATCTGGCTGACCGAGGTGACTTATCTGATCCTAAACTGAGAGTTAAGTGTTAGAGTTTGCCAAATCCTATTCTTATTACACCTTTCCTGGTTCAAAGCAAGCTTAGGATGAGACTTATCCGGTAATTCCTTAGTTTGTATACCAACGATCATAAGTGTAGGTAATAAAGGTTTATCCTTTATTGGGGTTTGAGTGTGCTTCCATCCCATCTTTGTGAGTTAGCCTGAGACTTACCCGGTAAAGGTTGATTCTATTCCCTTAGATGGTGTGTTAGTTTGAGGTTATAGTTCTTTATCTTCATTCCTTGAGACTTACCCGGTAATAGGAGTTAAGGTTTAGGATTAGTGAGTAGTGAGACTTACCCGGTGATCTACTCCACTTTAGTAACACCTTCCCCTTGCAAAAATCTCAGCTTTGTCCGCTTATCTTTAGATCTTGAGTTGGAACCACAACTAGACGCTTTAATCCCTAGAATTGCATGTTTGCTTTATTGACTTCTTATTCATCTTTAATTGTGTTAATTGCTCTTGTGGTTAGTATTCACGAAGCTTACCGTTATTGACTTTGTTTCACCGAGTCCCTGTGATCGACCCCTGGAATTTCTTGCTTTTTACTACGATTGACCCGTACACTGCGGGTTCGCATCCTTGTTTTAAGCTCAAGTCTAGGGTTATAAATTTAAAGCTTGCACACACCATTTGGAGCGAACACGTTTTTGGCGCCGTTGCCGGGGACTTGGTCTAGACCGAGCCGGTACGGTTTGCTCTTGGGGCACTTGCCCCCGTGTCATCTAACCACTCTACTTGAGTGACTTTTGCAGGTTCTTTCTTAGGTATATGCGAAGCACCCGCACTGGGAAGGAAATCGTTCCTTACGATCCCGAACCAGAGAAGACATACAAGCGACGTTTAAGAGAAGCAAAGTTGGCCCAACAAGACAACCGCGATCTTGAGGCCGAATTGAGAGAGGCGTTAGAGCTGCTACGCCTCAGCAAGGAAGAACTAAGGCGAGAGAAGGAAGAAACTCGCACCAAAACTGAAGCAATCGAAGCAGAAATGGCAGTCATACGAGACCAGATTCTACTTCGACCGAGGGACAATCCAGTTCCCGATGCTGGACCGAGGCAAGTTCCAGTTGCTGACCCTCGACCGAGGCAGGTTCCAGTACCAGACGCCCCGGCCGAGATACATCCACCTCGGATGCCAGTCCGAGATGTTCTTCTTCCAGGAATCCCACAAACCCTAGGTCAAAGGATGGACCCTAATCAACAACTGAGGCATCCAGGAGTCAACCTAGGAGATCCAGCGGACCATGACTATGAACTTCGACCGCAAGTTCTATCCATGATTCGCCAATGCCAATTCGGAGGGATGGAGAAGGAATCACCACATCAACAACTTCAAAACTACGAGATCTTGATGGAAACCTTGCGACCTTCCAGAATTGAAAATAACAACTACAAGCTAAGATCTTTTTACTTTTCTTTAAAAGATAGAGCTCTTACTTGGTATCAATCTCTTCCTCCAGGAAAAATCAGCACATGGGAGGAGATGACTACGGAATTTTTGACCAAATTCTTTCCCCCCTCAAAGACCGCTGAAATGAGAGGGAAGATAAATGCTTTCATTATGAAGGACAAGGAGAGCTTGCCCAAGTCATGGGAGCGGTTTAAGGACATCCTTTTGGATTGCCCACATCATGGGATTCCAAAGATCGAGTTGTTGGAGATCTACTTCAAAGGACTGGACGGAAGCACCTAGTTCAATCTCCAACTACTCTCCGCCGGTACCTTCATGGACATGGCGATTGACGAGGCTTGGGACTTCATTGAGAAGCAAGCAGAATCCTGGTAGCTCAAACCAAGAAGGAAGAGCAAGGACAAAGGAACAACAACAATGGATACCGTAACAACAACAACGGTTCCCGGAACAATAACTACAACAACAACAACAATAGAGGATCCAATAGCAACAGTTGGAGGACGAACAATCAAAGCAACCAGAATCCTGGTAACAATTATTCTAACTCCAACTCTAATAATTCCTCTAACCCTTTCCTCTCATCCCCTTCTTCTTCTTCTACCCCATTGAAGAGCCAAGGGCAAGTATCAAGTTCGTCTCAGCCGGAAAAGAAAGACGCAGTTCTGGAGGCTATCTTAATCAAGCTTAGTGCTATGGAGAATTCTATGACTTCATTTTCGAGAGCCCAAAAGTCCTTCGAACAACAACTTGCAAGTAGGGCGAATGAAGCACCAAGAGATCTAGGGAAGCTTCCAGCAAAGACGGAAAGCAACCCTAAGGGCCAGTGCATGGCCATAACGACGAGGAGTGGACTTAAAACTGCAGATCCAGTACCTCGTTCGACGCAGACCACCTCGGTCCAGATCCAGTCGAAGAACACCTCGACCGAGATACCACCCGAGGCGGAGCAACAGAAAGCGGAGGGGAAAACTGAAGTTTATGTTCCACCTCCTGCATACAAACCACCACTTCCATTCCCTCAGTCAAGGGCCAGAGCACATCTAGACAAGCACTTTGGTAAGTTCCTTGACTTGATGAATAAGCTGCATATTAACATTCTTTTCCTTGATGCTATTCTAGGAATGCCCGCCTATGGGAAGTTCTTAAAGGAAATCCTATCAAGGAAGAGGAAATTGGAAGACTTTGGTGAAGTTAGGATGACATCTAAATCCTCGGAGCTTATTAAGATCATGAAGGAGAAGATGCCACCTAAATTAAGAGATCCCGGCTCATTTAGCATTCCCATTCAAGTTGGGGATGTCACATGTGAAGCCCTTTGTGATCTAGGAGCCAGCGTGAGCATCATCCCGTTGGAGCTATGCATGAAGATCGGACTTGGAGAGCCCAAGCCGGTCAAGATTCGACTTTATATGGCGGATCGCTCCATCACCCATCCCGTGGGCATCTTGGAGGACGTTCCGGTCAAGTTAGGTAACTTCTATCTTCCTATAGATTTTGTTGTACTTGACATTCCCGCAGATTATCTAGTTCCTATTATTCTTGGGAGGCCATTTCTAGCAACTTCGGGTTGCAATGTGGATTGCAACAACGCCAAGTTAAAATTCAACATTGGTGGCGATGAGGTGGAGTTCGCACTACTTGCAACCATGAAAGGGGAGCAGCTAACTGATGATATCTTCAACATCTACGATGAAGAAGAATCAAGAGAATCGGTGAGCTCTATCCTTATTAACGATCCACTCGAGAGAGTTATAAGTTTTAATTTAATAGAGGAAGGTATAGATGCTTCTTGTGATGAAGATATACGGAGCTTGAAAGCACTGGAAAAAGATCCAGGAGCTAAAACTGAGACACTAATCCAGGAGACGAAGATCTCCAGTTTCGGTTCCAGTTGCAGTACCTCGACCGAGGCACTTCCTGGACTGAGCGAGGCGACTGAAGAACATCTCGGTCAACGCCCCTGCGCCTCGACCGAGGTCGATGGCGAGACGACTTCAACTGAGACTTCCGAAAGTCCAGTTTCTGAATCCACTCCACTGGAAGGAGGAAGCAAGGATCCCCCTTAGAAGACACCCCCAGTTGTGGAGCTTAAACAACTCCCTAGTCACTTGAGGTATGTCTTTCTTGGGCCGGATTCCACTTATCCCGTTATTGTTAGTGCTTCCCTTTCCGAATCTGAATTGTCTAAGTTAATGCATGTCCTGAGAAAGCATCGAAAGGCTATAGGTTATACCACGGATGATCTCATTGGCATTAAGCCTTCTTTCTGCATGCATAGAATTCTAATGGAAGATAATCATAAGACTTCACGGGAACCTCAAAGACGGTTGAATCCGATCATGAAAGAGGTTGTGAAGAAGGAAGTTCTTAAGTTGTTGGATGCAGGTATTATTTATCCCATCTCGGACAGCAAGTGGGTTAGCCCGGTGCATGTCGTTCCGAAGAAAGGAGGGATGACCGTTGTGATGAATAAGAACAACGAGTTGATCCCAACTAGGACCGTTACGGGCTGGAGGGTTTGCATTGATTATAGGAAGCTGAACACGGCGACTCGAAAGGACCATTTTCCGCTTCCCTTCATCGATCAAATGCTCGAACGGTTAGCCCAGCATTCACACTTTTGCTACTTGGACGGCTATAGTGGATTCTTCCAGATTCCTATCCATCCGGATGATCAGGAGAAGACCACTTTCACTTGTCCATGGGGGACATTTGCCTATCGGAGGATGCCATTTGGATTGTGCAATGCACCCGCTCCCTTCCAGCGATGCATGATGGCTATCTTTTCCGAGTACATAGAGAATATGATGGAGGTATTTATGGATGATTTTTCCGAATACGGATCCTCTTTTGATGATTGCCTATCTAACCTTTCGCTAGTGCTTAAAAGATGTGAAGACACTAATCTCGTCTTGAATTGGGAGAAGTGTCATTTTATGGTTAATGAAGGCATTGTACTAGGACACCTCGTTTCTAATCGAGGTATTGAGGTCGATCGAGCTAAGATCGAGACTATTGAGAAACTCCCTCCTCCTTGTTCTGTTAAAGGTGTGAGGAGTTTTCTCGGGCATGCAGGTTTCTACAGGAGATTCATCAAGGACTTCTCTAAGATTTCTAAACCTCTAACTAACCTCTTGAATAAAGATGTTGTTTTTGAGTTTTCGCAGGAGTGTCTTGATGCTTTTTACAGGATTAAGGAAGCGTTGATCTCCGCTCCCATTATCCAACCTCCTGATTGGACCTTGCCCTTTGAGGTCATGTGTGACGCTAGTGATGTAGCCGTAGGAGCGGTGCTTGGACATAAGAAGGATGGCCGGACCACCGCCATTTACTATGCTAGCAAGACGCTAGATGTAGCCCAACGCAACTACGCTACCACTGAGAAGGAGTTGTTGGCGGTTGTATACGCTTTCGAGAAGTTTCGTTCCTACTTAGTTGGGGCGAAAGTCATTGTCTACACCGACCATGCAGCCATTCGTTACTTGTTGGCTAAGAAAGATGCCAAACCACGCCTTATTCGATGGATTCTCTTGCTTCAAGAGTTTGACCTAGAGATCCGCGATAAGAAGGGATCCGAGAACTCCGTTGCGGATCACCTCAGCCGGCTACCGGAATCTTCCCGCGAGACGGATGACCCACCCATAGACGATTCATTCCCCGATGAGCACTTACACTTGTTGGAGCGTTTGATGGATTTACTTACATCACCCCACGATGGAGGTGAAGTATGGGGTGAGGGAACCTCCCATCACATATAGAGACACATTATGGTCCAGCTAGCGACCTTAAACCAAGCGCTTCTTGGGAGGCAACCCAAGGTATTGCTTTCTTTTCCCGTTTTCTAGTCTAGCTTAGATAGTTTGCTTTTGCTTTGTTTTGTTTGTTTTTGGCGTCCTAGACAGATAACAGGAGACATCTAAGGAAGGAGCATAACTGGAAGTTCAGAAGTTCGAGAATTCGAGAAGACGAAGTTTGACTGAGACACCTCGGTCCAGTCGAGGCCACCTCGACCGAGTTGATTCTTGAGCAACCGAGGCGATTAGGGTTTCTGCAGAACCACCTCGGTCCGTACCACCTCGGTCCAGTCGAGACCATCTCGACCGAGGTGACAGCAGTTCCAGGAACAGTATAAAAGGGAAAAAAATTCTGTTTTCACTTTTTACCTTCTTCGACTCGACCGCGGCGCCTTCTCACCTCGCTTCCTCAAATCTTACTCGTTTTCGAAGATTTCCGCTTCCAAACTGCGATTGAAGGGTAGAGGATCCCATTGCAAGTACAGATCTGCGAAGAAATCGAACGAATCGACCGAAACGAGGTAAAAACAGTCGAAACCCTAACTCGTTCATTCGTTTCGATTTGGGCTTTGGTTGCCCCTGAATCTGCTGAGAAAAGGCTTAAGTACCCCAGAGGAAGCAATTGTAGTGATTTTTGGGAGAAAAGAACTGGATTTCTGAGATTTGAATCGCAAACTGTTACGCCTCGGTCCAGTCGAACTGCATCTCGACCGAGGTGATTCTTGAGGATTGTCAGCGACCGAGGTGATCTGACAGTAGCTAAAAAAAAATGAGTTCTGAACGTCGCCTTGCCCTCAGAGATAGATCCTCACCCTCCCCTCCTTCCTCTTCTTCCCGACCTTACCGCCCGGTGATCCACGAGAGATGCCGGGTAAATTATGAGCGTATAGCTAGCCGTCCAGTGATTGCACCACGTTTCCTGGACGTATCGGCTTTTGATTGCCTAGGGGTAGATGGAGACCTTAGGCGGATGATCACCACAGTTGGGCTAGATCAGTTTACTGAGATCCGAGCCCCAGCTTACTTGGAGCCGACCCTAGAGTTCGTTAGCTCCTTTTCCTACCTTCCCACAGAGCAGTCTGTGAAGTACCGGTTGATGAACCGGAACTTCATAGTTCCCTTAGAGGTTTGGAGAGAGATTTTCGGCTTCCCTGAGCCCACCGCCACTGACTTCCCTTCCCGATCTGTATCTAGGGAGTTCTGGGGGAAGATCGCCCATATTACTGAGCATGCAGATAGATGGCGCCCTGGAGATTCCAGGGAGAAGGTCATCTTCCACCTAGCCTTCAGATTAGCCCATAGGATATTCAGCGAGACACTTCTGGCGCGTACTGAGACGCCCCAAAAGATCCGACAGGGCGAGCTTTTCAGTCTTTACTGTATGGTTACGGGGGGTTTCCCGGACTTTGGCTTGATCTTGGCAGAGGACCTGCACAAGATCAAGGCCAAGGCGAAGGGAGACATCTGCTGCGGAGGTCTTGTCACCCACATAGCTGCTTTTCATGGGATGGACCTCAGTGCTTGTACGATGGTGGCGGCTCCGAAGCCGCTTGGATTGCAGGAGATGATCACTCGGAGGATTCTAGTTCCCCGAGGTCTGACCACTCCATATGTTGCTATGCCGTGGGAGCGGACTGCGCCATAGGGGATCCGTTGGTCTGCCCAGTTCACCGTTTATGACCCGCATTATTGGCAGACAGCTTGGGCTCCACTGATGGAGGATCATAGGGAGGCAGCAGCTGCCCCAGCTGAGGATGAGGAGGAGGAGGCTGACGATGACGAGGATACAGTAGATGAGAGAGATGGTGGAGTCCCGATGGATACAAGGACAGATACTGCAGGGACGAGCGCACCACCGATCATAGATCTGGATGAGGAGGATACTGAGCCTGCACCTGCTGCACCACCTGCTAGATCTGCTAGGCGTCGGACACGCCGTCATAGAGATTCGGAGGCTCATAGTCGGATCGATGATCTGACAGATCAGATGATAGATTCTTATGCTGCCCTTACTGTGGACATGCATGAGAGATTTGCTGCCCAGCACCGACAGATTGACAGCTGGACTCATCAGATGTTAGAGGGGCAGCACTATCAGCGCAGGATGATGGAGCTACAGTTCCAGCAGACTATGGGCTATCCGTTCGACCCGACTCAGTATCCGTACGTGCCACCACCACCACCACCACCGGATCAGGACTATTGATGAGCTGCAGGATTTTCTTTATTATATTTTTATGCAGTTCAGCTATTTATCCGGTGAGTACTCTTATTTCCAGACTTATATTGACCCACTGGGACAGTGTGTCCCAAGTATGGGGTGTTTGTATTTATGTGATGACTTTGATGTACTTATTTGATTTCTTTGATGTATGACGCACATTTTATCGGATATTTCATATTTATGCTTCAGTTGCCTTTATATGTTTATCTGATATTACATGCATACCTACAAATTATTTGATTGAGAAAAACGTCGAAACTGAAAAAAAAATGGTTAAAATTTTTTTTTTTTTGACCTCGACCGAGTCAGTCTTGGCCAAACGAGGCGTTTCACCTCGGTTGAACCAAGAACACCTCGACCGAGGTGGGTTAACTGAGAGTTTTCGAAAACGATTTTTGTGTTACTTATCTGGATATGATCTCAGTGAAGATCTTGCTTACTGACTGGTTTTAAATTCTTTATGTGTTTGAAAGGTTTTATAATATGTTTAAGTTGCTAAATGCTTTGTTTGAAATTATTGGCATGTTTAATACTTTGTTTTTATCCAAATTATGTTGAATTTGAAGGTTGACACCACAAGATAAGTTCTCTCACTTTCTTCCTGGAAAGACCAAGGCAATTCATTCTTCTCTCTTCTTCCTCTTGATCATGCTTAGCCCCTCATATAAATTTTGCCTCCCTTTACCTATCCGGGAATTTGGAAGCAAGCGAAGTGGTGAAAGCAAGTGAAGTTAAAAGTTGAGAAGTTGGCTGGAAGTGAAAGTGTTAGAAAGTAATTTTAGGTTTGGGGAAGTCAATCATGAAGATGAGTAACTCGGCACCATTCACATAGCCGGGTGTTTGTGTCTTGCCAAAGTCGGATTGAGCGATATTCCTAACGGGTCATGGTATGTGCATCAAGGGTTTGATGCATCTCAAGAAATTGATGATTGCTGATTTCCTAGGCTTCGGTTATTGTGCACCTCTGTCCATGCATCCCAAAAAGTAAAGTAAAAAGAAAAAGTGTGAAATAAGCAAAGCTTATTGGTGGAAGATGTTGCAAGTCAAAGTGAAAAGTGAAGTTCATCCTTTTCCCGGATTCTAGCACCACATTACCTTACACACATCCCTACCCTACACGTTTCTTGACCTTTTCTTTTGGGAAGCCCTTGAGACCTTGAGCTTGTTGATTGACTTAGTGGGTTAAACTGGATTATACATGATTAATTTTGATAATTATGACTTATTATGCATTCTATGGTTTTATGCAAAGATGAACAACTTTTCTATATTTATAAAATGTTTTGATCATTTTTGGACTTTAAATTCCATGAAGTATTCTCTTAGAGTGATCTATGATTGTAACACATCATAAAAATGTTTTTGAAAGACTTTTCATTGATTTTTATGACTTATAATCCATTCTATCTTGTCTTCTATATGCGGAACTTGCTTGGGGACAAGCAAGGGCTAAGTATGGGGTATTTTGATAGCATGAATTATAGTCTATATTTTGGAGTTTGTTTGGACGTTTTATCTTCAATAATCTGCATGTTAGCATGTATAATGTGTAATTATATTACCATTTCATCTACCTTTGTGGGAATCGAGGTCTACACCTAGTTTTGCTGTAATTGTAGGTAAAATGGCACGTTTTGCATCAAAAAGGAGCAAAAGGAGTCATGAGTCATTTGGAGCTACATCCAGGGAGCATAGCCATGGATTAAAGATTCACTTTGGACCAGTTTTGAGAGATTTCACATTCAGTTATGACTCACCTCGGTTGACCAGAGATTCATCTCGACCGAGGTGATCCAGAGACGCCGACTCGACCGAGGCGAACACCTAGGACGCGGCGAGAATATTTTATTCTTGGCTGAGATCTTTTATCTTTGGAAGGTGATCTTATATTTTTGGGCTTGGGTCTTGGAAGGAAGAAGATCTTATATTTTGCCTATTTTTATGGGAAAAGATCTTTCTAAGATATCTTATCTTTGGAGATTTATTTTCCTATAAAAAGGGTTGGATTTCCACAAATCCAACATCCCGCTTAGCACGTTATACACCATTGAAGGCTGCGAGATCCAGCATACATCGCTGCAACCATACTCCAGTTGGGAGTTTTGAAGAACCTTTTTGAAGGTTGAAGGAAGATTGAAGATCATAGCTTTTATAGCTTTTTGGAGGGTTTTGTAAGATTGTCTTTAATTCCCTTCCTTGTTGTCTTGTCTTGTTGGATTGCTATCCAAGGAACGCTTTTGTTGTGATATTTGATTCAGTTATTGAAGTCTTTTCATTAAATTCTTCTTGTTCAAATATTCACCTTCTTCCCATATATTTGATTAATACTTTTATGATGATGAGTGGCTAATTTCCTTGTGTGATTCTAGGGTGATTGGCTGAAGGTTGTGGGAAAAACAATGATAGAATAATCTTAGATTCCAGTAGGACCCTGAAAGTTCGAGTCTTTAACCTTAACCCTAAGCATCTCGCTCAGTCGATGAACGTCTCGGCCGGGGTGGAATCTGGCTGACCGAGGTGACTTATCTGATCCTAAACTGAGAGTTAAGTGTTAGAGTTTGCCAAATCCTATTCTTATTACACCTTTCCTGGTTCAAAGCAAGCTTAGGATGAGACTTACCCGGTAATTCCTTAGTTTGTATACCGACGATCATAAGTGTAGGTAATAAAGGTTTATCCTTTATTGGGGTTTGAGTGTGCTTCCATCCCATCTTTGTGAGTTAGCCTGAGACTTACCCGGTAAAGGTTGATTCTATTCCCTTAGATGGTGTGTTAGTTTGAGATTATAGTTCGTTATCTTCATTCCTTGAGACTTACCCGGTAATAGGAGTTAAGGTTTAGGATTAGTGAGTAGTGAGACTTACCCGGTGATCTACTCCACTTTAGTAACACCTTCCCCTTGCAAAAGTCTCAGCTTTGTCCGCTTATCTTTAGATCTTGAGTTGGAACCACAACTAGACGCTTTAATCCCTAGAATTGCATGTTTGCTTTATTGACTTCTTATTCATCTTTGATTGTGTTAATTGCTCTTGTGGTTAGTATTCACGAAGCTTACCGTTATTGACTTTGTTTCACCGAGTCCCTGTGATCGACCCCTGGAATTTCTTGCTTTTTACTACGATTGACCCGTACACTGCGGGTTCGCATCCTTGTTTTAAGCTCAAGTCTAGGGTTATAAATTTAAAGCTTGCACACACCGTTTGGAGTGAACATGAACTTTGATGCTGACGATGCACAAGGGTTTAGCTTCAACCCTCAAGTTATTACCATTGTTCGCCAAAACCAATTTGGTAGAACAAGCGCTGAATCTCCACATCAACATCTACAAAACTTTGAGATTATGATGGAGACAATGAAGCCAAAGAACGCAACTACCAACAACTACAAACTCAAGCCTTTCTTCTTCTCCTTGAAGGGGAAAGCATTGTCTTGGTATCAAGCTCTTCCAAGTGGAAAGCTTGAGACATGGGAGGATCTTTCTGCGGAGTTCCTCACTAAGTTCTTTCCGCCATCCAAAACGGCGGAGCTAAGAGGTAAGATTAACACATTTTCTATGAGATCTAACGAAAGTTTGTTTCAATCTTGGGAAAGATTTCAAGATTTGCTATTGGATTGCCCTCATCATGGCATATCCAAGCTTTCACTATTGGAGATATACTATAAGGGGCTGGATGTGGAGACACAATTCAAGCTCCAATCCCTTTCATGTGGTACATTCATGGACATGAGGGAAGATGACGCTTGGGACTTCATTGAGAAGCAAGCGCGAGTTATAGAGAAGTATTCTCATCGGAAAGCGGAGGCGAATCATGTGGATCAAGGAGCAAAGCTATCACAAGCAGCTCAAACTCAAATCTTTTCTCTCAACACGGAGATTAAAGAGTTGAAGGAAGCCATCAAAACCAACTTTCCGAAGCACAAGGAGCAAGATGTAGGTTATTTAGGCAACAACAATAACCACAACGGTAATGAGAATACCAATCGCAACAATCGGAACAACAACCGGAACAACAACCGGAACAACAATTGGAACAACAATAGGGGTTCAAACAACAACAATTGGCGCTCCAATCAACAAAATTCCGGTAATTCTTATCCTTCCAATTCAGGAAATTCACTAACTCCACCTTCCTCTTCTTCCACTCCTTTGAAAAGCCAGGGGCAAACATCTAATGGTGGAAGTACTTCGGGGAAAGAGAAGCCCGATCCCATGTTGGAAACGATTTTGGGGAAGCTTCAAGGCTTGGAAACTCGCATCATCAAGGTTGATGATCACATTACTAAGGTTGATAAAGCCCAAAAAGTATTAGAAAACCAAATGTTCAGCCACACGGAGGAAGTTCCTAGGAATCAAGTGAAACTTTCAGGAAAGACGGAGGACAACCCAAAAGGAAGGGTGATAGCAATCACAACTAGGAGCGGAGTGACAACTACCGACCCGCAGCCTAAGTTCGTAGAAGTCCCCGTTGAAAAAGAGAAAGAAAAGGGGAATGAGAAGGAAGATGTCTACGTTCCTCCTCCAGCTTACAAACCTCCCCTACCATTTCCTCAATCTAGAGCGAGAGCGCGTCTAGATAAACAATTCGGTAAGTTTATATAACTCATGAGCAAACTGCATATTAATATACCTTTCATTGATGCTATTGTAGGTATGCCGGCTTATGGTAAGTTCTTAAAGGAAATCCTCTCTAACAAGAGAAAGCTAGAGGATTTTGGAGAGGTTAAGATGAGTTCGGATTCTTCGGATCTCATCAAAACCATGAAAGAGAAGATGCCCCCAAAACTAAAGGATCCGGGGTCATTTTGTATTCCGATAGGAGTGGGAGATGTCACATATGATGCATTATGTGATTTGGGAGCAAGTGTGAGCATCATCCCACTTGCATTATGTAGGAAGATCGGTTTAGGCAATCCTAAACCGGTGAAGATGACGTTGTACATGGCGGATCGATCCATAACTCATCCCGTCGGTATTGTTGAAGACGTCCTAGTCAAACTAGGTAAATTCTATGTTCCTATAGATTTTGTTGTGCTTGACATTCCTGCAGATAGTCCGGTCCCGATCATTCTCGGAAGACCGTTTCTTGTAACATCCGGCTGCATAGTCGATTGCAAGAATGCTAGACTCGCCTTTGACATAGGAGAAGAGAAGGTAGAGTTCGTTCTTTCCACTCTAGTGAAAGAACCAATCTTTGATGAGGATATATTCAATATCCAAGATGAAGAAGGGTTGTCTAGAGAGAAGGTAAGTGCTATTCTCTTCAAAGATCCTTTGCAAAAGGTTATTACTATGAGTCTAATGGATATAGGGGAAGAAGAGGAGTGCAATGAGGCAATTGAAGCCTTAAAAGCACAAGAAGAAGTGTGTGGAGAGGAGTTTGAGAAACTCCACGACGAGGCAGAGAACGTACGGATCCACGGTCATACACTATATTCCACGGCCGTGGATTTCACTAACAAAAGCGTGGAGCACTCCAGAGGGTTACACGGTCGTGGAGAGAACAGAGCAACCGTATTTACTTTCCACGCCCAAAATCATGGCCGTGGAGGATGCAGAGAGGCCGTAATTTTGGGTGATTCCGAAGGTAATTGTGTCTCTTCCTCAACTTCTCTTGATTCTTCTCCAACTCCTTCTACACCCTTAGACACTTCTAAGGAACCATCGGATACTCCTCAAGAGCCATTGGAAACTCCGATAGTGATGGAACTAAAGCCACTTCCTACTCATCTAAGGTACGCATTTCTTGGACCTAATTCTACCTTTCCGGTAATTGTTAGTTCCGATTTAAGCATAGATGAACATAGTAAGCTCATGGTTGTCCTTAGGAAACATAGAAAAGCTTTAGGATATACTATAGAGGACTTAGTTGGAATCAAACCTTCCCTATGCATGCATAAGATCTTAATGGAAGAGGACTTTAGGACTTCGCGACAACCTCAAAGGCGGTTGAATCCGACCATGAAGGAGGTTGTCAAGAAGGAAATTCTTAAATTGCTTGATGCAGGTATCATCTACCCTATATCCGATAGCAAGTGGGTGAGTCCCGTACAAGTGGTTCCGAAGAAGGGAGGAATGACAGTCATCACCAACAAGAATAACGAACTCATTCCTACCCGAACCGTAACAGGATGGCGGATGTGCATAGACTACCGCAAGCTAAACAACGCGACAAGGAAGGATCACTTCCCACTACCCTTCATCGACCAAATGCTTGAAAGGTTAGCACAACATTCGCACTTTTGCTATCTTGACGGTTATAGTGGTTTCTTTCAGATTCCGATACACCCGGATGATCAAGAGAAGACCACATTCACGTGCCCATGGGGTACGTTTGCCTATAGGAGGATGCCGTTCGGGCTTTGCAACGCCCCAACCACCTTTCAACGGTGCATGATGGCCATCTTCTCCGAATATATAGAGGAAATCATGGAGATTTTATGGATGACTTTTCCGTTTATGATTCCTCTTTTGACAATTGTCTTTTTAACCTTGCTCTTGTGTTACAAAGGTGTGAAGACACTAACCTAGTTCTTAATTGGGAGAAGTGTCAATTCATAGTGAAGGAAGGCATTGTTTTAGGACACTTAATCTCTAGTAGAGGGATTGAGGTGGATAGAGCTAAAATAGAGACAATAGAAAAGCTTCCTCACCCAACTTCGGTGAAAGGGATAAGAAGTTTTCTAGGACATGCTGGATTTTATAGGCGTTTCATAAAGGATTTCTCTAAAATATCAAAGCCGCTAACTAATCTATTGATGAAGGATGCAGTTTTTGATTTTTCGCAGGAATGCTTAGATGCGTATAACATGATTCGGGAAGCTCTAATTTCAGCCCCTATTATCCAACCTCCGAATTGGAATCTTCCCTTTGAGGTTATGTGTGACACAAGTGACGTAGCTATAGGAGCTGTCCTTGGACAAAGAAAGGAAGGGCGAACCCACGCTATCTACTACGCTAGCAAGACGCTAGATGAAGCGCAGCTCAACTACGCCACCACGGAAAAGGAATTTTTAGCCATTGTTTATGCAATTGACAAATTTAGCTCTTATCTTGTAGGTGCAAAGTTGATTGTATACACGGATCATGCTGCGATCCGGTACCTCCTTGCAAAGAAGGATGCGAAGCCAAGGCTAATTAGATGGATTCTTCTCCTACAAGAATTCGATCTAGAGATCCGCGACAAGAAGGGTTCGGAAAATTCTGTTGCGGATCATTTGATTCGCCTAACACATCTAGAGGATGACCACCTACCTATAGATGACTCCTTCCCGGATGAACATTTACACATTATAGAGGAGTGCATCGATGTGATCTCCAAAGGTAACGAACCATGGTTTGCTGATTTTGTTAACTATTTGGTTTGTCAGGAAATACCACCCGGATTATCCTATGCACAAAGAAAGAAGTTCTTTAAGGATGTTCGGGAATACTTTTGGAATGAACCTCTCCTCTTTAAGAGAGGTCCGGATGGTATTATTCGGCGATGTGTGCCGGAAGATGAAATGCAAAGTGTCATCCGCTATTGTCATACACTACCTTGTGGAGGACACGCTAGTTCGAACAAGACTAGCGCTAAGGTATTGCAATCTGGATTCTTTTGGCCTACCCTATTCAAAGATGTGCAAATTTGTTTCTTGCTGCGATGCTTGTCAAAGAACAGGAAATATCTCTAGGAGGAATGAGATGCCTCTCAACAACATCCAAGAGGTGGAGATCTTTGACGTTTGGGGAGTAGACTTCATGGGACCATTCCCATCATCTTGTGGTAACCAATACATACTTTTAGCGGTTGATTATGTTTCAAGATGGGTTGAAGCGATCGCCTCTCCCACCAATGATGCCATAGTAGTGGTTAAGTTCTTTAACAAGACCATTTTCCCGCGATTTGGGACACCACGAACCATCATTAGTGATGGAGGCTCTCACTTCATTGCCCGGCGCTTTGAAGCTCTCTTAGCTAAGTATGGGGTGACTCACAAGATCGCCACCCCTTATCATCCACAAACTAGTGGACAAGTGGAGATCTCAAACCGGGAGATCAAAGGAATCCTAGAGAAGACGGTTTCAAGGACAAGGAAGGATTGGTCCTTGAAGCTAGATGACGCATTGTGGGCATACCGGACTGCATACAAGACTCCCATCGGAACTACACCATACAACCTTGTGTATGGGAAGTCTTGTCACTTACCGGTAGAGTTGGAGCACAAGGCGTTTTGGGCAATCAAGTGGTTGAATTTCAGCATGAAGGAAGTGGGAGAGAAGCGTCTCTTGGACCTAAATGAGCTTGAAGAACTTCGCTTGAATGCTTACGAAAATGCCAAGTTCTACAAAGAAAGAGCAAAGCGTTGGCATGATAAGCATATCATTCCAAAGGACTTCAAAGAAGGAGATCAAGTTCTCCTCTTCAATTCAAGGCTTCGTCTCTTTCCAGGTAAGCTTAAATCTTGTTGGACCGGACCTTTTCTAATCAAACGTATTTTCCCCATGGTGCAGTTGAAGTATGGGGTGAAACGGGCGGAAGCTTTAAGGTGAACGGTCAACGACTCAAGAAGTATACTTTGGAACTCCAAGTTGAAGAGTTCGCGCCCACCGCACTCGAATAAGTGCGAATTTGGTCTAGCTACGGACCTTAAACAAAGCGCTTCTTGGGAGGCAAACCAAGGTATTGCATTGTCGTTTTTGCTTTTGATTCATAGATTAGTTTAGTTTAGACGTTTTTGCTTTGTTTTGCCTTCGATACCTTCCGGTATGTTCGTGTTTTTGGATGTAGGAACAGTGGAAAAGAAAAGGGGAAGAGAAAGTTTGAAGAAAAGTGACGAAACTTGGACTTTGGAGCATTATAGAGAGTTCCACGGCCTAAACCATGGCCGTGACAGCTACAGTGACCGTAATTTTCAAAAGCCTGAGAAAAATCAACAAAACCACGGTTCCGTACATTTCCACGGCCGTGGAATCCCCCGATAGACCATGATTTTCAAAAAATTTTACGGCCACTATATAAACCACGTTTCCTCACAAAACACAAAACAAAACCCAAAAACCACGCCAAGAACGCCGATTCCACGCCCTTCCTCTCAAATCCTCATTCGTTAATCGTTTTCGACGATTCTTTGGCCTAAACTGAAGCAAATCCATACACCTACAAGATCCAAGCAACAATTCGAGCGACAAATCACCGGAGAAGCCACAATTCGGATTACAAAATCCGAAAACCTAGGTTTTTGGTTCTTTCTCTCTCTTTGTCGATTCGGCTTTGTTTTTGATAGAATTTTTAGGAGAACTGATTGAAATTGGAAGGAAATTAGTCTAGGACTGATTGCTGCTGGGTTTGGTGAATTGTTGTTGAGTTTTGAGAATTTTCGAGACAAACCACGTTCACTGTACGTTCCACGGCCGTGGAAATCCAAGAACAGACCGTGGTTTCTGACAGAATATGGATTTTGTAAGGATAGTGTCCGGTAGGAACAAGGATAAGAACAAGGACAGTGATAGGAGACCTTACTTGAGGAGCTAGCACCTTTGCATGTGATAGGAGACCTTACTTGGCTCCTAGATAGAGCCGGCTTAATCATCTTCTCCGCTATTCGGGAAGATGCTTATGAGGAGATTACGAGGGAGTTTGTAGTTTCCTTCGAGCATAACCATGTTGACAGGACAGTTTCTTTCCGGCTGATGGAAAGAAACTATGATTTTTTGATTAGAGAGTTCGGAGCCTTCTTTGGGTTCCAGAAGACCTTCACTGGTCGTTTCCCTAGTGGCGTGTACGCCAAGGATTTCTGGGAAGAGATCGCTATGATCTATGCCAGCGAGGACCGCTGGCAGTCTGTTGATACCAAGGCTAGATTGATCTACCATCTAGCCTTGAAGATAGCTAATAGAGTGCTTTCTGAGTGTCTCTTCCCTAGGACGGAGACACCTCAGAAGATCAAGACGGATGAGTTATTCCTGCTCTACAGCATGTTGTATGGTAGGCCAGCTGACTGCGCCACCCTCTTAGCTGCTACCATGAGCAAGCTAAAGAATAAGAGGGCTGGCAACATTGGATATGGTGGGATGATGACCCACCTTGCTAGACAGTTAGGGGTTGATTTCTCGGCTTGTACACGTATTGCTGCTAGACCCCTAGGACTTCAGGCCCTTATGACTAGAGGCCTCATCTTCCCCACCCATAGAGGTCCACCATATGCTGCTATGCCGTGGGAGAGTAGGACCGGGAGAGGCATTGAGTGGCTCCCTGAGTATTCCATTATGGCTGGATGCCATAACTGGAAGGTGACGTTCACTGCCATGCATGCGAACAGATTAGTAGCCCCTCCTTATGTTCCACCACCACCAGTTGTAGAGGAGGAGATGGGAGGTGGAGATGATTATGAGGGCGGAGGAGGAGCTGAGCAGGACTTTGGTACATTCCTGGATCAGCCGGATGCAGTTCCCGACATGCCTAGACGTTCCCCCCGCCCTGCTAGAGCATCTGGCTCTACCTCTCGCCGTGCTAGTATGAGCGAGAGGCCCACTTGGATGGCGGATCCTCCTGCTTGGTATAGGACGCAGCCGGATTGGATGGGAGCTCCACCGCCTTGGCATTCACAGCCGCCACCTGCACCAGCACCTTCAGATGCACCGACGTGGTACAACCAGCCGCCTGGTTGGTACGTGCAGCTGCCACAGTGGGCTACCAACCTTTACGATAGGGTTGGATCTTTGGAGATCCATGCAAATGCTAGGGATGCACGAGTGGATGATCTGGACCACATGATGAGAGACGTTTACCGCCAACAGTTCGGGCGGTACTATGATCCCAGTTTCTCTCCGTTTCCACCACCGCCTCCACCGCAGTGATGACGTATTAGATGATCGACAGTTTTAGCCGCTCCACCACCATTTTGTGAGTTCTTTTTCTTTCTTTCTTTTCTTCTTTTTCTTTTCTTTGAACATTAGGGACAATGTTTGTTCCAAGTATGGGGTGGGGTGTGACTAATAGTTTGTAATAACTCTTACTCACTTTGTATGCTTTATCGAGACTATCTTGCATGTTTCATTCTATTGCTACACGTTTCATTATTGCATTGCATGAAAAAGCTTTTGAAAAACCCATAAAAATTGAAAAATTTTGAAAATTTTGTGCTTCTAAGGATAGAGATGATTTCTATGATAATCACCACTTGTGAATTGAGTTTTGATGACAATCACATGCTTAAACAAATAGCGAATTGAAAAGAAATTGAATGAGTTGATTATTCCTCTTTTGCAAGTTTCATAATGTGATGAATGTTACTTAAGTCATGTTGAGAAATCAAGGTTGAAATCACATAATAAGTTCTTATTCTTCTTTTGAGATGATTAAGGCAATTCGATTTTCTTTCTTCTTTCTTTGATCATTTAGCCCCTCATTGAAATAATGACCTCCTTTACCTATCCGGGAATTTGGAGGAGTTGAATGAAAAAGGCATGTTTGATGTGGGAGGGCCATGAAAGCAATATTTTGCATTCAAAAGAATAGAAAGAAATTATAAGTTTGGGGAAGTCAATCATGATGATGAGTAACTCAGCACCATTCACATAGCCGGGTGTTTGTGTCTTGCCAAAGTCGGATTGAGCGATATTCCTAGCGGATTATGGTATGTGCATCAAGGGTTTGAGGCATCTCGTAAAAATGAGAAACGCCAATCTCCTAGGCTTCGGTTTTTGTGCACCTCTATCCATAACTCCAAAAGTAAAGTCGATAAAATAATGTGAGAAGAAGAGAGCGAAGCTCTAAGTTGAAAGTGTTGCGGAAACCGCAAGAGAAAAAGAAAAGAGTAGTTATCCACTTTCCCGGATTCATGCACCACATTCCTTAAAGTTTTCCTTCCCTTTCCGCATTCTAGACCTTGTTTGAAAGTCCTTAAGATCAAGAGAATGATATATGACTTGGTGATCTAAATTGAAGTTTCTTATGATTGATTTTGATAATGTTTGAAGGTTATGATGTTTACATGGAAGTTTGATTAATTCATGAGCTTTCTTTACTCTTTACTCTTTGATTATGTATATGAAAGTCTTATAAATGAATGAAGCAAGATTTGAGGATGATCTATTGATTAGAAAGCACATTCATCTAAAAGAAGTTTTGCTTTGAGAAGGTACACATATTTCATCCTAACTTGAGTTTTAAAGCTTTTGAAAGACCTTAAGCAAGTGGCAAGTATGGGGTTATTTGTTAGCATGAAATATTGTGATATTTTAGGCACATTTTCTAAGTGTATTTCATCTATATTGGTATTCATTGATAAAGCATTGAAGCAATTGTGAGTTAGTTTATCTATTTTGTCGATATAGAGGTCTACATAAGCTTTGTGTTGATTGTAGGCAATTAAGAGCTAATTCCGAACGGATTGAGAGAGAATGGACATAGATTGAGCATGTCCAAGGATTGAGGACATCACTAGGAGCTAAGGATGGTGCTAGGATGAAGAATGACACGAAAACAAAGGAAATTACGAGCTATGTACATTCCACGCTCTAAAGTACGACCGTATTAGAGTCCACGCTCTAATCCACGGCCGTGGAACCTTGGCAAGAGAAGCGTGGTGCATTCCAGCAACTTACACGGCCGTGGAGAGTTGTGACAAACCGTGATCCAACTCCACGTTCTAAATTACGGACGTGGAACCCTTCCACGACCGTGATCTTGACGATCTTTTACGCAATATTTTAAGCCACGATCTTCTACGCACATGGGCCAAAGACGCATTTTACTTGGGCCAATATAAGGACGGAAGGAAGGAGATTCCGTCACCTCTGCTTACCCTAGTTTACGCCTTCGCTTAGATCGCCGTTGGGAGATTGCGCTTTGCCCTATTGAGATTTCCGGATTGACGGAAAGTTGGAGATTTTTGCGAAGATTGGAAGATTTGGAAGATTGTTCGTAAGGAGATTTCATACTTTGTTCCTAGGTTTGATTAGAAGACGGATTGACATCCCGTTCTTCATTCTGATCTAGAATAGTTACTTGTTTGTGTTCATTCCAAATCTGAGTTGCATTATCATTGATATTTGTGGATTTGAGATTGACTTGAGATTTATTCAAGGTTTTCGGAAGTTTTCATCTTTCATTCTTTTAAATCTTGAATTTGATATCATAATGACTGTTGTCGGCTAAAACCCTTTAGCAATTCTAAGGTGAAGGGTTGATAGTTGTGGCTTAGATAATGATAGATCGATCGTAATTTGATTGGACCCTGAGAGTTAGAGAGAATCGCCGACGAACCTAATCCACGGTCTGTTCTTGAGCTTCCACGGCCGTGGAACTCAAGAACTACCCGTAATTTTGTGTCAGTTACGAACCTTGCTTTTACTTTAATCCAAAGTTAAAGATTTGCTTTAATTTAGTCTTGGCTTGCCTTTTCTAGGTGGTAGTGAAGCCTCAACAACCTCTACCCCGATTTTGAGTATCACACCTTAATCGGTTTAGTTAGTCTTGATCCTTGGATTATAAGTTTGGGTATTTGACGTTAATATTTACCTTTAGAATCTTTCTATAATGAAGCCTCAACAACCTTTATAGAGAGTGCCTTTAGGTGAATCATATAAGGTCTTGGAACTTCACCGTACATTGCCTTACATTCGTATACCTTTGCATACCTCAACTCTGTCCTTATATCTTTAGTATATCTTGAATCGATTGCCACAGCTAGATTTCTGGATCTTTAGGATTGCTGTTTTCCCAATAATTTGAAAAGCTTCATACATTTACTTGCTTGATAACTCTTAACTGGATTTAACCCCCCAAATCCCTGTGTTCGATACTCTGGAATTCTTGCTTAACTATATCGATCCGTACACTGCGGGTTCGCTTGCTTGATTTCTAGTTTTATAATTAAAGCTTATTTGCACGCACGCTAAGTGGCGAACACCTAGCGTCGTGTGCAGAAGATCGGTATGGCCGCGGTTTGAAGGCGGCTGGGTGCGGCGTCGGGAGCCTGGCGGTGGGTCGTCAGCGGCGCCGTGCGGCTCGTTTGTTGTGCAACAGAACCCCCGTCACTCAGCAGTTAAGGTTTCAGAAAGAAAAGGGAAGATCGATACTCACTGGTCGATGAAGGGGTAGCGGTGTCTGGCGCCGGTGAAGCCCGTCTGGCAGGATTGCAGTCGCGTGTGGAGAGCGCCGGTGGTGGCCCTGGGATCGTCTCGGTTGTGCAGCGAGAGCTCGTAGGTGCTGACGTTACGTTTGTGATTAGGTTAAAATTATTAGGTTAAATTAATTAATCAAGGATTAGGGTAAAAGGTAGAGGCTGGGCCGGCCATTTAGGTGTATTGAGCCTAATCCGATGGGGTTGCTCATCCAGCTAGATGATAATTAAAAGTGAGTCATTACTCGCACGGAACTACTCTTCGGGTTTTAATTGTACGGAATTGCTATTCGGGTTTTTAATTGTTTTTATTTATTTTACATATTTATCAGTTTATGTGAATTAAGGTTACATAAAATGATAGAATTTTGATAATGTGCAACACTATCTAGAATGAGGAATGGTTAGCGGATGGAAATCCGATTTGACCCGGTATTAAACGGAAATAAATTTTCTGGATATTACAATATCATCCTCGCCTCTCGGTACCATATCCATCTGGAGTGGTATCGGCGCACTTCCCGTGTACCCTAAGGGAGTGGTGAAGTACCCATCCCGCATACCAAGGTTGGCCTGATCACAGAGAACCTCCCAGACTCCTTACAGGATGAAAGAGAAAGGTTATCACTGCCACTACAAGGGGGATATCTAATAAACCATAGGTCGGTAATAATCAATATCGCATGCTATCAAGCATATAACAATCACCACTCATGCATACATCCAATATAGGGATGATAGTTAAGTAAGTCCTACGGACTTACCTCAAACTCAGGATAATCTCAACCATGATCAACTCCAATCCGGAGGAATGCATTTCCTAATAACAAGGCATAAAGGGGTGTCAAACCTCCTATCAATTAAAGGGGTCACATCTAGACCCAAGGGATCCATAAGGATCATAAACATCGTATAAACCTCGAATCACAACATAACTCACAATTTCTCAAATCTCAAGGTAGCATCTAATCAACATTCCTCAATCTCAATTCTAATCCTAATTTAATTAAACTTTGATTAATTAATTAATTAAATTTTACCAGAATAACGTTTTGCCCGCAGGCAATTTCTAAACCCACCTGTCATCTAATTTCATCAAACAACCAACCCATAATTCCCAGAATAATATAACGACCATAATGGAATTTCCAATTATCCATTTTGACAAGCCCAAGGTCTTTTAGGCCAAATTGCAGTACGAAAAACGAATAAATTCATAACATATTCGTTACTAACCCGATTGACGATCTGAAAGAAGATTCGGAATCACAACGACGCAGGCTACGAATGGAAAACATCAAATTCACCAGAATCTGAGTGATGGAACCGGCCTACGGACATATATGCTTGACCAGATCTTCATATGCTCGGAAATGTAGAAACTCGGTACCGATATGAAGAGAATGAAGAGAGGAATTCGGAAACTCAAACGGAATTGAAATCAGATTAGAAACAGAGAGTAGATCTGAGATTGAAGTTTGAGGGAAATCAGAGCTTTTACGAGGAAACGTGAAAGGGAATGAATTAATAAACGATTTTCCGCAATTTATAGTGAAGACGATAATTATCCTTTAGCGAAGCCGATAATTATCCCTTTAACCGATCCAAAGGCGGGTTGAACCCCCTTCTCCAAACTTCTCAAAACTGGAATAATAAATCTGAAATATTGTAGGGATAATTATTCTGCAACTGCATCGGAAAACGCGTATTTTCTAAGTTGTCTTTCTTAGCCGCTAAGAAACAAAACAACGACTCTTTTGGCCGTTTTGCCTTTCCATTTAATTTCATATCAAGGACATGTCCGATGATCATTTCTCTCAACTGCATTTTTATTAATTGGAGCTCCCAAATGCTCCAAATAACACCGGAAGGGAAAAATAATTATCCGGGGGGAAAAGTGAAAAATTTCCCATAAGCCCAAAATTACGTCAAAAACATAACGGTGAGACTCATACTCATCACTACGCAATCTTCGCGAGTTATGACTCAATTACTATCAATGATTAAGTTAATTATCATTAATTAGAATTCAAAAATCCTAGCTCTTACAGTATACCTTCCTCTCCACCTAAGCTTGAACTCAAGCCACTCTTGTCAAATCTCATGTATGAATTTCTTGGTCTTGACTCGAATTTTCCAGTAATCCTTAGTTCTTTGTTATTTGAATTTGATACTTCGTGTCTCATTAACGTTTCACAGAAAAGCTTTAGGTTACTCCATAGATGATCTTACAAGAATAAGACCTTTTTTATGAAAGCAAAATATTCTTTTGGAAGAAGAAGCCCGACCCTCTCGGAAGCATAATGAAGACTTAATCCACCAATGAAAGAAGTCTCCATGAAGGAAACTCTCAAACGTTTCGACGCCGGAATAATATATCCAATATCCGACAACCAGTGGGTCATCCTTGTACATGTTGTGCCAAAAAAGGGAGAATTGACAGTTGTGTAGAACGATAAAGATGAACTAATTCCGCAAAGAACTATCACTAGATGGGTACACTAACTACCGACGCTTGATAAAGTATCGCGGAAAGATCACTTCCCGCTACCATTCATTGACCAAATGTTACAAAGGTTAGCCAAACATTATCATTTCTATTTGCTTGACGATTATAGTGGTTCAAATCTGATTACCATCCACCCAAACAATCAAAAGAATAGTACCTTCACATGCCCATATAGAATGTTCGCATACAAAATAATGTTTTTCGGTCTATGCAATGCTCTCGTTACATTCTAGAGATGCATGATGACAATCTTCACATATATGATTGGAGATATTATGGAAGTATTTATGGACGATTTCTTTGTGTATGGAGGATCTTTTGATGAATGCATGCTTAGCTAATCTCACCAAAGTACTTGAGCGTTGAGTTGAATAAAATCTTGTGCTCAATGAGGAAAAGTGCCACTTCATGGTGAATGAAGGAATAGTACTTGGTCATCTAGTCTCGCATAGAGGACTTGAAGTCGACAGAGCTAAAGTAGAGCTTATTGAGAAATTTCTTCCACCTTCCTTCGTAAAGAAAATAAGAAGTTTCATCGTTCATGTTGGTTTTTATCGACCATTCATTTTGGATTTTTCTAAGATAACTAAACCATTGACTAAGCTCCTCCTTAAAGATGTTCATTTTGAGTTTACGCAAGCATGCCATGAAGCCTTCGAGAAATTAAAGGAAGCACTTGTAATTGCTCCTATCATGCAAGTGCCCAATTGGAATATTACATTCGAGGTCATGGGTGATGCTAGCTACTACACGGTTGCAAAGAAAAGAAAAGAAGTTTCACGCCATATACTATGGCAATAAGACACTAGATCTTGCGTAAGTGAAATATACCACAATTGAAAAAGAGCTTCTCGCCATCGTTTACGCCTTTGACAAATTCACGTCCTTTAGTTGGTTCAAAAGTCGTTGTCTATGTTGATCATGCTGCTATTAGGTACCTTATTACCAACAAAGATGCATACCCAAGGCTAATAAGATGGATACTGATACTTCAAGAGTATGACCTCGAAGTGCGACACAAAAAAGAAACTAAGAACCTTGTAGTTGATCACCTATCTCGTCTTCTGCTTTCTACTAATACAGATCTTGATGATGATTCTATTAATGACAAATTAATGGACGATCACCTTTTTAATTTTGAAACATGCTTCCATATTTCCACACAAGAGTCGGACATGCCTTGATATGGTGATATTGTGATTTTTTTTAGTTTGCAACGAGTTGCCCCATGGACCCATCTATCAATAGAAGAAGAAGTTTTATAAGAACGTCAATTATTACTACTAGGACGAACCATTTTTTGTACAATAGAGGCTCCGATGGAATATATTGTAGATGCATCCGGGAAGAAGAAACACCCAACATCATTTCCCATTGTCATTCCAATCCAATTGGTGGACACACTAGTACCGGAAAAACGATTGCTAAAATCCTTCAATGTGGTTATTTTGGCCTACTATGTTTAAAGATGCACGTAATTTGTTATTGCTTGTGATTCCGAGAAAAGGACAAATAACATATCACAGAAGAACAACATGACGTTTAACAACATTCAAGATGAAGAACCGTAAGGTTAATATAAATGATATAAATACTCTAGAAGGGGGGTTAAATAGAGTATAAGAACTTTTCGCAAAAACCTATCTCAAGGCATTGAAACTGATTTCAAAGGCTTTGATGTCGATCTGAGCTCTTTGTGACACAACCGGATTTTAAGGGCTTTGAAAGTGATTTCAAGGGCCTTGACTTTGTAAACCTGCAAAACAAAGTTTGTCACAATAAAACAAGATATGGTGGGGAATTGAAAAGATCGACACGAGGATATGTTCATGAAGTTCGGCTCTAAATAGCATACACTCCGTGCTAGGGCATACCCGTAGCATCTCACTATCTATTATCAGCTTTAAAGAGTCCTAGATACAACCTAGAAGAAATCTCCTTATTCTCTCACAGTAGCCAATGCTACGATCTAGCTCCAACTCTTAACCTAGCTATAATAGCCTTGTTATTTCGTAGAGTAACACACACTCAAGTATAACACTCTTTAGATATGCCAATGGAGCTCTCGAGTTTATCTCTCTCTAAAGGATAAAGCTTTTGTAGAAAGAGAGAAAGAAAAACTTCTTGGATCGAACGAAGATGCTTTGGATCGCTTGAAGACTTTGGATATTTCCGTGTAAGCTTGTGTACCTTCTTCTTCAATTGACATCTTCATTTATAGTCTTCGATAGAGAAGTCTTCTAGCCGTTGGGAAGATGACCGTTGTGGATGTTTCTTCTTCTGCATGGAAAACGCTTCTTGGTTGAGATGAGATAGCCGTTGCAGATATGCCTTTATCTTCTTCATCTCCTTAAAGCACGTTGATTCTTCTTTCCTTAATCTTCTCACGCTGTTGAAGATCTTTGTCTTTTAATCATCGAGATCTTCATGTTTGTTGGGATTCGTTGAATGAAGATCTTCGATATTTGTTGAGAAGAAATCTCGCGCTTTTGTTGATGATCTTTGCGAGATCCTATTTGAACCGAATCTTCTTGGTCGAGATCTTCTAGTTGGGTTATCTCCTTGAAAGATCTTTTTTTGATCCTTGGTTGATTTGGTTGGTAGAGATTTGAATTCCTTCCAGCTGTTTTGTCATTTGAAACTTGCTTCAAGGCTTTGGATTTTGATCCCTTGAAATGGTTTTCAAGACCTCCGTGTTAAAACTCCTCAAACTCTGCGTTTTTCCGTTGTTTCTGATTTCAAGGCCTTCATCTATCCCTTGAGGTGCTTTCCAAGGCCTGCATACATTTAGACAAACACCAAAACAAAGCAAGCATACTAGAAATACAATCGATAATTTATTCGTATAGAAACCGCTTATTTGTGTGAAGTCTTCCATCATCACATATTCAAATATATACTCAAGGTGGAGTTTTCGATCTCCCCCTTGACGGAAGACAACACAAATATCGTACCTGGATTTTAGAGTTAGCGATTATGCATATGAATAATATCAAACATAACTTGTAGAATGTAGAAATATCGATATGTCGGATCATAATATCTCCCCCTTTGTCTTTCAATAAGGGAGAAAAACAGTTAAAGCACGGGAGTTTAAAGCAATTACAAACCCAGAAAAGAGTATTTCCGAAAACCACAATAAAAACAAAAACGGAGTCTGTCAAACATATGTCAAAGCGTTGATATCAAAACCAAGGGCCTTGAAATCAATGTCAAGGGCCTTGAAATCCATGGTAAGGCTAAGAGGCTTCCCTCGTGGTACCACTTCGGATATAGACGCCCTTTCCCGTAGTGTTCTTTCATTCACTTCTTCCTCCAACGGTCTTTAGCATTTTGGAGTTCAAAGTGCTTTAGGGACTCGTCTGTTCGTCGTTGGTCTATGGCATCTTTGTATTTCTTCACGATACCGAACTCCTCGATTTGCAGTATGTTTGGATCCTCAGAAGTGGGTTGGCAAATAGGGCGATCCTTTACAATCTTGTAGCATTGATGCATAACCTGTTCAACTTGTTGTGTAGTTTCTTAACCATCCTTTTCTATTAAAGGCTTGATACTGTTTGTAGCTATAAGAGATAAATCATTTACATGAAACATCTTATTTATCTTCTAATTCAGGATGCAAAGGAGATCCTGTTACTCATCCAATCGATAACTTATCTCGGATCTAAATTGCAATAATTCCGGTCTCATGGAATCCAGTCCTCTTTCCACTACTTCGAGTCTCTGTACAATGGTAAATTCCACGCAGGTTGATCTTTCAAAATCCACTCATCGGTTTGTCTTCTTTTAATGTCAATGCTATCAAAGAAAGATTCATCCAGTTCTCCACCAACATAATATTGTTCCTCATCAGTATAATCAACAAAGAAATAGCGAAAAATCTTTCGAAGCAGGTTTCCATAGGGAAGAGGGGTATCACTGGGGGAATTTATCATGTGTAGCATGTGATTTAGGATGATACCCGGGAGATCAACATTGAGCCCATTTAACACATGGCACAGAAAGGCAAACAGTTGGTATGTGAGCACATCCCGATTGTTAATTCGTGGGACAACACATCGTACAAGTATAACACATACTATTCTGGCCTCTAGAGTCAGACATTTCAAGGTGGGTTGTGAGGGTGAGTTGGGCAAAAGGAATTGTTCTTTAGCCAGTTTAACAATTCTAGTAGGAGTTGGATAGTCGAAGGAATTAAAGGTAGGCAACCCTAGAATCTGAGCAATGACTAGAGAGGAAAGAACGATTTTCTTACCTTTGACCACCCATTCCAGAATTAGCTCCCCTCTTTATCTTTGTGCGGTAAGATTGACAAAGAATAGTCTTGTTAACCTCGAGTAAGAAATCTCGCCTGGATTTAGGATCACCCAGATTGAACTAGCTTGAAGCATAGTCAGGCAAGGAAGGGCGAGCGACAGAAAGAGTTTCCGGTCTACCAACTCACACATGCACAACTCTTTGTCTTGGAATCCATCGAGTCATTTTCCGACAACATTATGATTCCTGAACCAGGTCTATGGGAAGCCTGTCTTTGTGGAGATGTCAATGTCGTCCATCGGAGATGAAGTGTCAGAGCTAGAATCAGAATCTGAGGAGAGGTGAACAACTCTCTAATGTTTGGGAGTAGAAGATGATGCTTCGTCTGTGGAAGATCTCTTTGAAGCCGTGGATGATGTTTGAAGGAAGTTGAAACATTGTTTGGAAAAGAAAGAGTAAAGCAGAGGGTTTGCAAAAAGGAGTTGAAGCGTAAGAAGTTAAGAAGGGAGATAAGTGGTATTTAAGGGAAGAAGTCACATCATCATCGGTTCAATAAGATCTTGGGAGAATCAAAATCATGGGAGAATCAATTTTGATTAGAATTATTTCCATAAATTTGTAACCACTTTTCAAACATTCTTTGAATCTGAAAATAAGGTCTTTTGAAATCATTTTAAATATCCTTCTCTAAAATAATTTAGAGAACAAAATATCTAAAAGATATTAATCCCTAAATAGATCCGTGATATTCAATTTACCCTTAAATTCTATTTCAAGGCCTTTGAATTGAATTTCAAGGCCCTTTGAATTGAAGAATGGGCTGCATAAGAAGGAGAAAATAAAACGATTTACTCCTCCTACGTTAATGCTTCCTTGTTCAACATACCAAGCTCTAAGCTAATAAAATTGAATTGATCTTCAGGTAGAGGCTTAGTAAAGATATTTGCAAGCTGCAAGTCAGTTGATATAAAAGAAATCGAAACACCACCTTTCTCAACATGATCACGTATGAAGTGATGCCTTACATCGATATGCATTGTCCTTGATAGCAACACAAGATTTTTAGTAATCGAAATAGCACTAGTATTATCACATTTAATTGGGATACCTTTTGAATTAAACCCGAGATTACGAAGTTGTTGAGCTATCCATAAAATTTGTGCGCAACAGGCTCCCACAACTATGTATTCTGCTTCAGATGTGGATAAGGCGACATAGTTTTGCTTCTTTGAGTGCCAACTAATTAGGGATGACCCTAAGAATTGGCAACATCCAGAAGTACTTTTTCTATCGACCTTATAGCTTGCAAAGTTTGCATCTGAATATCCAACGAGGTGAAACGAGCTTTGACATGGGTAACATAACCCTAACTCCTTAGTGCCATTGAGATACCGAAATATCCTTTTCACAGCTATCAAGTGTGACTCTTTAGGATCAGGTGGAAATCTTGCACACTTACACACGCTAAACATAATGTCAGTTCGACTAGCGGTTAGAGATAACAAAGAACCGATCATACCTTGATACTCCTTTTATACAAAACTTTTACCATCTTTGTCATGGTCAAGTGAAAGTGTAGAACTCATAGGAGTTTTTGCGACCTTGGATTGATCCATCTTATACTTCTTAAGCAAGTCCTTGTTATACTTGCTTTGATTGAGAAAAATTCCTTTCTTTACTTGTGTAACTTGAAGTCCAAGAAAGAAATTTAACTCTCCCATTAAGCTCATTTCGAATTCTCTACACATAATATTTGGAAATTTCTTGCATAGAGAATCGTCAGTAGCACCGAATAATATATCATCAACATAGATTTGTACTACTAATATATCATTGCCTCTGGTTTTGATAAATAAGGTTTGTCAATCAAACCTCTTTTGAAATTGTTTTCAAGGAGATACTTGGACAATCTTTCATACCAAGCTCGAGGAGCTTGCTTAAGACCATAAAGAGCTTTGTCCAATTTAAAAACATGATCCGGAAATTCATCATTTTCAAAACCAGGTGGCTGAGCAGCGTAGACTTCTTTTTCTAAGAAGCCGTTTAGAAAAGCACATTTCACATCCATTTGAAATAAATTTATGCTCATAAAAGATGCAAAAGAAAGTATTATACGTATGACTTCTAACCTAGCAACCGGAGCAAAAGTCTCCTCATAATCAGTACCTTCTTCTTGGTTATAGACTTGAGCTACAAGTCGTGCTTTATTTTAAATGACTTTCCATTTTCATCCAACTTGTTTTGAAAAACCCATTTCGTGCCAATGACAGATTGGTGCTTCGGTCTTGATGTGAGAGTCCAAACCTTGTTTCTCTCAAATTCATTAAGTTCATTTTGCATGGCAATGATCCAGTCGGGTTCTTGAAGAGCCTAAACATAATTCTTGGGCTCAATGAGGGACACGAACGACGAGAATGCACATAGGTTTTAACTCTAGATCGAGTTTGAACTCTTGCGTTTGGATTGAGATCACATTCTCTTGTGGATGGTAAGAAGAATGTTGAAATTTCCTTTGTTTGTAGGATGAAACAGATCCTGAAGATTAGTGCTCATATGCTTGATTGGATTCAGGTACTGCTGGAGTGTAGCCCTTGGATCCTATATCAAGGCCTTGAAGTTGAGTTTTAAGGCCTTGAAACGGAGTTATGACATCCCAATTTTCTGTTTCAAGGTCTTCAAGATGCGTTTCAAGGTCTTCAGATTTTTTTTCCGGTATCTTGAATCTTTTCTTGCATATTCTTTTCTTGAGCTTTAGGATCTTCTTCTTCATCAGAATTGTGATCTTCACGTTGATTCAGATTAAGATCTGCAAAACTTTCACTTAAAGTACCATCATTGTTTTCATCAAATATGACATGAATACTTTCCTCAACGATTTTGGTACGTTTATTATAAACACGATAAGCTTTGCTATTTGAACCATATCCCAAGAATATTGCTTCGTCACTACGTGCATCAAATTTACCAAGGTTATCTTTGCCATTGTTATGGACAAAGCATGTACATCCAAAGGGTTTAAAATAGGAAATGTTAGGTTTTCTACCCTTAAAGAGTTCGTAAGGAGTCTTTTTCAAAATAGGGCGGATTAAACATCTACTCAATATGTAGTTAGCAGTGTTGCTTGCTTCAGCCCAAAAACTTTTTGGCAAACTATTTTCTAAAAGCATGGTTCTAGACATATCCTCTAGGGTGTGGTTCTTACGTTCCACAACCCCGTTTTGTTGAGAAGTTCTAGGAGCTGAAAAGTTTTGTGCAATACCATATTTTGCACAAAACAAATCAAACTTTAGTTGATCAAATTCTCTACCACGATCACTTCTTATCGAAACGATAGGTAGGTTTTTCAAAGTTTGCAACTCCTTACACAATTTTGAAAACTCAAACAATGCTTCAGATTTTTCCCCTGAGAATGATATCCATGTAAAACAAGAAAACTCATCCACATTGACAAGAATGTATTGTTTACCTTTGGGAGATTTGACACGCATAGGACTACAAAGATCCATATGTAAAAGTTCAATGGGTCGAGAAGAACTTACAACCTTCTTTGGTTTGAATGAACCTCTTGTTTGTTTACCTTGTGTACAAGCTTTACATAGTTCATCTACCTTGAATTTTAGGTTTGACAAGCCATTTACCAAATCTTTTGAAAGTAACTTCTGCATTGTATGCATACTTACGTGACCAAGTCTTCTATGCCAAAGCCTTGGATTGTCAGTCACGGCCTTGAGACATTTTAGCTTATTTCCTAAAACTTGGTTAGTACTCATAGAATAAACATTGTTACATCTAGGAGCTATAAGAAAAAATCACCCGTTACTTTGTCTCTAACTACACATTTTTCTCAATAAAAAAGCACCTTGTTGCCTTTATCTCATATTTAAGAGATGCTAAGCAAGTTATACTTCAAACCGTCAACAAGATATACATCATCAATGAAGTTAGATAAATTATAACAAATTTTACCAATGCCAATAATGTCACACTTTTCTTTATCACCAAGCGTAATGGTTCCAGATGGTTGCTTCTTTAGATCTGAGAACAATGAGCTTTTTCCACTCATATGTTATGAGCAACAACTATCTAATATCCATTTATGCCCCTTTACCTTGGTGATATCCTGCAAAACAACAAACATCAACCTTTCCGAGTCGACCAAATGACATATTTTGGTACATATTCAGGCTCAATCATGTTTGGTGGTCTACTACCTTTAGGAACCCATATTTGCTTAACTTGTTTCCTTAGACATAGAGGATAAGTGTTTCTAATGATGTAAGAATCATTTCTTCGATATGGACATGTTGATTTTACATGACCCTTTTTACAAGAATAGAAACATGTGGGCATAAGAATACTTCCTTTAGCTTTGACAAAAGTGGTAGTTGTTTTTCTGGGAAAACTGACATGATAACCTATACCATTTTTGTTAAGGGAAGATTGTTGTTCACCCATCATCCTTTCGAGGTTAGCTTTCGAACGAGTAAATTGAATAAGTGCAGCTTTCTAGTCTTGACATGTCACAGTTAGATCAACCTTTTCTTTTTCTAGATCGATATATTCTCGATGGAGAGAAGAAAGATTGCCCTTGAGAATCACATTTTCCGATTCCAAAGCCTTGATATTGATATCAAGGTCTAACTTTTCAGTGTGAAGATTTTCAATCTCCAGAGACATATCACTTAATCTTTTCTCTTGTTTGAGAAGCATTTCTCTCAAGGAACTTATCCTTACCCTATCTTCTTTATCACATATGATTAAGTTTTGAAGGAATTGTGTGAGATCAAATTCAGATTGGGAGATAATGGTACTTACCACGTTATCAACGTAGTGATATGGATCTTCTTCATGATCGGCCATAAGACAAAGGTTTGCTTGTTCTTTTTTGTCTTCAGAATCATTTGTGGAATCTGAATCACTCCATGAAGCTACCATAGCTTTCTTCTTTCGATCATTCTTCCTAAATTTGTTCCTCTTATTTTGTGGACAATCCTTTACGAGATGATCTGTGTCACCACATTCAAAGCAAGTCAGAACTTTAGTTTTCTTGTTAGAGTTAGAAAACTTACCTCGAGGTCTTGATGTTCGCGGATATTCTTTATTGTTTTCAAAGTGTTTCTTCATTTGAAGAATCTTCATGAGACCCCTAGAGATCAAGACAAATGGGTCTTCCTCATCTTCATCATCGCTATCTTCCTCCTCTGATAGTGTCTCATCTTTCTTAGATCTTAGTGCCAGTTTCTTTGTGCTGGTTGGAAGCTCTCAATCTTCTTCACCCAGAACCATCTCGTGTGTGATGAGTTTTCCAAGTAGGTCGTCAAGAGGAAGTGTTTTGAGATTTCGAGCTTCTTCAATTGCCGTCATTTTTGGTCTCCACTTAGCTTTAGGTAAGCTCCTTAGAACCTTCCTTACTTTCTCTTCATTTGTGAAGACTTTTCCAAGTGAGTCCAGGTTGTTTACGATCTCAGTAAGTCTTGTGAACATTTCTTTGACTAGTCCATTTGGATTCATCTTGAATAGCTCATATTGTCTGAGGAAGATGTTGATCTTTGTTTCCTTGACTTGACTTGTTCCTTCTTATGTGACAACAAGTTTGTCCCATAATTTCTTTTGCACTCTTGCATGATGAGATACGGTTGAATTAATTTGCATATAATCCACAATAGAGCAGGTTTATGGCCTTTTAGTTCTTTGAAACACTATCCAAGTCGGTTTGTGTGAAGTCAACTTCCTTCTTTTTGACTTGGAATCCCTCAATTGTGGTAGTTGGGATTTTAGGACCATTTTGAATAATGCTCCATAGTTCCATGTCCTGATCAATAATGAACATGCGTATTAGTGCTCTCCAATGGGCAAAGTTGTTGCCACAAAAGAGTGGTGGTAGAGATGAGGATTTTCCTTGAGCAAATCCTCCATCACCTATAGATTTCATGATTAGTTTCACTGATGGTTAAATCAATAAACATGAGTCTAGCTCTAATAGCAATTGAAGAACCGTAAGGTGAATATAAAGGATATAAATAGTCTAGAAGGGGGGGGTTGAATATAGTATGAGAACTTTTAGCAAAAACCCATCTCAAGGCTTTGAAACTGATTTGAAAGGCCTTGATGTCGATCTGAGCTCTTTGTGACACAACCGGATTTCAAGGTCTTTGAAAGTGATTTCAAGGGCCTTGACTTTGTAACCCTGCAAAACAAAGTTAGTCACAATAAAGCAAGATATGGTGCGGAATTGAAAAGATCAACACGAGGATATGATCACGAAGTTTGGCTCTCAATAACCTACTCTCCGTACTAGGGTATACCCATAGGATCTAACTATCTATTATCAGCTTCAAAGAGTCCTAGATACAACCTAGAAGAAATATCCTTCTTCTCTCACAGTAGCCAATGCTACGATCTAGCTCCAACTCTTAACCTAGCTATAATAGCCTAGTTACTTCGCAGAGTAACACACACTTGAGTATAACACTCTTTAGATATGTCAATGGAGCTCTCGAGTTTATCTCTCTCTAAAGGATAAAGCTTTTGTAGAAAGAGAGAAAGAAAAACTTCTTGGATCGAACGAAGATGCTTTGAATCGCTTGAAGACTTTGGATATTTCCGTGTAAGCTTGTGTACCTTCTTCTTCAATCGACATCTTCATTTATAGTCTTCGATAGAGAAGTCTTTTAGCCGTTGAGAAGATGACCGTTGTGGATGTTTCTTCTTCTCCATGGAAAACGCTTCTTGGTTGAGATGAGATAGCCGTTGTAGATATGCCTTTATCTTCTTCATCTCCTTAAAGCACGTTTATTCTTCTTCCGTAATCTTCTCACGCTGTTGAAGATCTTTGTCTTTTAATCATCAAGATCTTCAGGTTTGTTGGGATTCGTTGAATGAAGATCTTCAATATTTGTTGAGAAGAAATCTCGCGCTTTTGTTGATGATGTTTGCGAGATCCTATTTGAACCGAATCTTCTTGGTCGAGATCTTCTAGTTGGGTTATCTCCTTGAAAGATCTTTTTTTGATCCTTGGTTGATTTGGTTGGTAGAGATTTGAATTCCTTCCAGCTGTTTTGTCATTTGAAACTTGCTTCAAGGCTTTGGATTTTGATCCCTTGAAATGACTTTCAAGGCCTCCGTGTTAAAACTCCTCAAACTCTGCGCTTGTCCGTTGTTTTTGATTTCAAGGCCTTCATCTATCCCTTGAGGTGCTTTCCAAGGCCTGCATACATTTAGACAAACACCAAAATAAAGCAAGCATACTAGAAATACAATCGATAATTTGTTCGTATAGAAACCGCTTATTTGTGTGAAGTCTTCCATCATCACATATTCAAATATATACTCAAGGTGGAGTCTTTGATCTCCCCCTTGACGGAAGACAACACAAATATCGTACCTGGATTTTAGAGTTAGCGATTATGCATATGAATAATATCAAACATAACTTGTAGAATGTAGAAATATCGATATGTCGGATCATAATATCTCCCCCTTTGTCTTTCAACAAGGGAGAAAAACAGTTAAAGCACGGGAGTTTAAAGAAATTACAAACCAAGAAAAGAGTATTTCGGAAAACCACAATAAAAACAAAAACGGAGTCTGTCAAACATATATCAAAGCGTTGATATCAAAACCAAGGGGCCTTGAAATCAATGTCAAGGGCCTTGAAATCCATGGTAAGGCTAAGAGGCTTCCCTCGTGGTACCACTTCGGATATAGACGCCCTTTCCCGTAGTGTTCTTTCATTCACTTCTTCCTCCAACGGTCTTTAGCATTTTGGAGTTCAAAGTGCTTTAGGGACTCGTCTGTTCGTCGTTAGACTATGGCATCTTTGTATTTCTTCACGATACCGAACTCCTCGATTTGCAGTATGTCTAGATCCTCAGAAGTGGGTTGGCAAATAGGGCGATCCTTTACAGTATTGTAGCATTGATGCATAACCTGTTCAACTTGCTGTATGTCTGGATCCTCGATTTGCAGTATGTCTGGATCCTTTACAATCTTGTTGCTGTTGATTATGTGTCTAAGTGGGTGGAAGCAATATCCACACCCACCAATGATGCATGCGTCGTCTCCAAGTTCATCAAAGAAAACATATTACAAGATTTAGAGTTCCCAAAATCACCATCAGTGACTGCGGCGAGTACGCCATCTGTAACACCCCAAATTCTGAGAACTCGGGGAGCTACTGGTTAGGACCTCACAATGGGTCCCGACCTTAGTTTGACAACATTTTAACTTGGATCTTACAACAAGGCACAAAAGTATTTAAAACATTTGAAAACTTTAAACAATATGTACATGAAGAATATGTATCAGCCTTACAAAGCAAATGTACCAAAACGACACATAAGAAGAACAGAAGACATCCCGTCCCCAACTAAATAAGTACGTGGACCCGGCTGACCATTCCCTCCGGATCTCTCTACAACTGTTTTAACCTGCAAGACATCTACAAGCGGTATAAAACCGTTAGCTAACATTCTATGCATAGGCATAAAGGTAAAAACACAAACACACAACATACACAATCAACATGCAACAATCAATCCTTTTATTATCTTTAATTAGGTGATATGTCATTACTAATGATACTTATTTTGTGACACGAGGGATTCCCAAACCTCGCCCCTGTCCCCGTTTACCAACACGGAATGGTACTAATGCATTTGACCGTCTACCGGACTGGGCTGGTCGCAGGGAACCTCCTAGACTCTCGCAAGAGCTAGGCATATGATGTCACGACCCGTTATCATACACTTGGGTCAATTACACAATATACTAAAGTCGGCCTATTTCGGTTTCGTTATTTATCTTAACTAGCAAACACCACTCATACACATCACACACATGCAAGAAGCCAGCTAAGTAAGTCCGTGGACTTACCTGAATCAGATCTCGACTCCTAATTCGCAAATCGATCTGTACAGTAGGAATTCAGTGGCCTGTCAAAGTAGGCAAGTGTGTCAGCACACTTTCTAGGTGATTAGAAGTCCAAGACTTCTAAGATAGTAGGTCTTAATAGAACGGAATTGATTACAGTATTAATTTATGGTAAAGTGACTATTTTACCCTTGGTCTTGAAACTTCCAAAAATTCCCTAATTCATGCCTAAACTCTTATTTGAGACTAAAGAGTCATATTCTAACTCCTAAAGATGAGTTTGGTTACAAACTGGCAATTTACCCATTTCCCTATTTTCGGAAAGATCGCTAAGGTCCAACTTTGGCTTCAAATATAAAATTCGAATAATCTTATAAAAATTCCGAAATAATTCCCTAGATCATCTATGATATCTCATATACTCCTAGGAGCAAGAATTTCTTAAAACTGTTCAACCATCACTTCTACAAAAATTTCCAAAGTTGGTTACAACACTTAACAAACATCACATTGTCTTAACTTTGAAAAATCATAACTCCTAAACTACTCGCTGGATTTATCCCAAATTTTGATACGTTCTACTATAAAATCTTATCTATTATATATCCAAAATTCAGCCGCAAAGGAGATCAAAATCCTATTGAAAACTATCTCACAAAACCGAATTTTAGCACAGCAGAAAAACTGCTTACGACTTCATCTTTGAAAAATCATAAATCCCAAACCACTCGCTGGATTCCCCTCAAATTTTAGTATTTTATACTATACAATATCGACTAAAACATATCCAAAAATCAGAAATGAAGGAGTCGTCTAACGTACCCAAACCTAGATCACAAAACTAGCAGTTTTTCCAACACTTGAGAAGTTTCAGCACAACAGAAAAAAAAAACTGTTTAGGACCCAATCTTTGAAAATTCATAAATCCTAAACCACTAGATGGATTCCTCTCAAATTTTAATATGTTATACCACAATATGTCAACTATATCATATCCAAAATTCAAGCCCAACGGAGATCAAGAGCTTATTGAAAACCATCTCACAAAACAGCATCACTTGCTGTTTTCCCCAACACTCAGCACGTATATACAAAACACAATAACTCTCAAACCGTAACTCCGATTCCTCTAAAATTTTAGTATGCTTTACTATGCAATACCGTCTATGACATATCCAAAAACCAGCCAAAAATAATGAGGTTAGCATACCTAAATCTGGTCATCAAGCTGGCTGTTTCTCGTGACAATGTGCTTGCTATTGCTGTGGTGCAGTTCGTGACAGGAGCATAAGCAGTGAAGGCTGGGCTGCTTTGGCTCAACAGCAGTGGCTTAGGGACAGCGGGGTGTGGATCACGTGGTGCAGCAGTAGGGCATTAGACCTTCTCCCATTCTGTTAACCCAAATCAGCAACTAGTCTCTACCTACACTACTCTCATTCAGCACACAAACAAACTAACTCCCTATACAGTACAATGTATGCAGAAGAGGGGGTTGTTTACTCACCACAACACAAGAGTCATGGCTCACTAAAGGGTCGAGAAGGGGGCAGATCCGATGTTGGCTTCCAAGTGTTGCAGGGTCAACTTGTGATTGTCACAGGGCTGCACCGGGTAAGGCAGGTTACAACTTAATCACAGAAAAGAAGGTTAACAGCAGGTCGTACCTACCGGAGGCTCGTCTGCAGTGGCTTAGCAACCGTCCACTCCAGTCTCGTTCCCGCTGGAGGAGGGCCGTCTCTTGAGCGCAGATGCGAGGGGGTCCAGCGTCGTAAGCAGAAGGCTGCTATGGGTTGCTGTTCCGGTTGAATCGCTGGTTGCAGAAGGCTGCTGCGTCCGATTGCTGCTATGGGCTGCTGAAGGGAAACGAGATCTCACCGGACTGCTGCGAGGCTGGAACAAAACGAGATGGCGTACTGTCCTGAAGGAGAACGTGAGGCTGCTGCTATATCGGTTTACAGAAGGAGTTGATGCGGTAGAGAGAGAAGTGTTTTAACGCTGAATAGGATTAAGGGAGTCAGATTAGATTAGGTTAATAATTAGGGTTTAGGGTTAAGTCATGGGCTGGTCGGAAGTTTGTATAAATCGGGCCTAATTCGATGGGCCTGCTCATCTAATAGGTAATGGGCTATAAAGTGGGTCGTTAAATTGTGCAGAAATATTCTTCGGTTTACATATTTATCATTTTATGTGATTTAAGGTCAAATAAAATGATAGAATCTAATTTTGTATAATATTATTTAAAATTAAGAAAGGTTAGCGGATCGGAATTTGGTTTGATCGGTTATTAAACGGAAATTAAATTTTCCGGGTATTACATCAGTACCCCATAAAATAAGTTTCGTCCCGAAACTTAGAACAAGGTACTTAGTTGAACGACTTCCATAAATTAAACTTGTACATCCTAGTCTTACTAAATTTTAAATTTTGTTTTCTAAACTCTTGTAACTCTATCAAGATGTAACGAAAAATTCGATCGTTACACCATCCTGGTGTAAATCTTGGAGATCCAACTACACATGATTATGAGCTTCGTCCTTAAGTTCTTCAGATGATCCGTCAGAATCAATTTGGAGGATTAGAGGGGGAGTCTCCACACCAACACTTGCAGAGTTATGAGATACTTATGGAGACATTGAGACCTTCAAGGCTAGAGAACAATAATCACAAGTTGAGGGCATTTTCCTTTTCTTTGAAGGATAAAACTCTTGCTTGATATCAATCTTTTCCATTTGGACGAGTTAGCACTTGGGAGAAGATGACTACCGAATTCCTCACCAAATTCTTTCCACCGTCAAAGACTGCAAAACTTAGAGGTATATTAATGCTTTTGTGATGAAGGACATGAGAGCTTGTTCAAGTCATGGGAAAGGTTCAAGGACCTTCTACTAGATTTTCCTCATCATGACATTCCAAAGACCGAGCTTCTTGAGATATATTTTAAGGGTTTGGATGAGAAAACTCAATTCAAGCTTCAATCCCTTTTTGGAGGGACTTTTATGGAGAATCTCGTTGATGAAGCATGGGAATTTGTGGAGAAGCAAGACTTGGTGATTGAGAAATATTCCCATAGAAGAGCTGACGAGAGATTCCGGAGACCCGGAGTCTATGAGGTTAGTACCAATACCACTAATAATACTCAATTTGATATTATTAACAATGGGATTAAAGCATTGAAGGAGTTGTTGAGAACTCAAACTCAAGCACCAACACAAGCTAAGTTGCCCCCTAAAGAGCAAGATGTGAACTACATAGGTAGAGGAAATTATCAAGGACCATGAAATTACAACAACAAGAATTTCCATGGAGGAAATAATTATCGAGATAATCATAATCATCCCGGTTTCTCTTTTTTAAATCCGGATGGTGCATTGAATCCTCCAGCTTCCTCGAGTCAAACTCCACCATCAAAGACTCAAGAATCTCCACCGGGATTCACTCAACCTTCCAAAAACTGAACAAAGATTATGTTTGAGCAATTTGTGGGGAGATTAAGAGGATTGGATAACACCGTTACTTCTATTTCTAAGGCTCAAAAGGCTTTAGAAAATCAGGTGTTCTACAAAGTAGGAAAAGCTCCTAGAGATCCAAGAAAGCTTCTTGGAAAGACTAAAAATAATCCCAACGGGCAAGTTATGACTATTATTACTAGAAGTGGATTGAAGATTAAAGAGCCATTGCCCAAGACCGTTGATAAAGGAAAGCAAGTAATGGTTGAGGAAGATCCGAAGCCAATTACGGAGGAGAAGGAAAAAGATAAGGAACCAACTTATGAACCTCCTCTAGCATACAAGCCGCCACCACTTTCATTCCCACAATCTCGCACTAGAGCGCACTTAGACAAGCACTTTGGTAAGTTCCTTGATTTAATGAGTAAATTGCATATTAATATTCCGTTCATTGATGCCATTGTAGGTATGCCCACTTGTGGGAAATTCTTAAAGGAAATCCTCTTTAACAAGAGGAAATTAGAGGATGTTGGTGAATTGAGGATGACTAAAAGGTCATCCGAAATTATCAAAACTATGAAAGAAGAGATACCACCAAATTTAAGGGATCCACGATCTTTTTGTGTTCCTATTGGAGTCCGAGAGGTGACTTATGAGGCCTTGTGCGACCTTGGAGCAAGTGTAAGCATCATACCGCTTGCATTGTGCGAAAAGGTTGGACTTGGGAAGCCAAAGCCGGTCAAGATGACACTCTACATGGCGGATAGGTCAATCACGCATCTGGTGGGAATTCTTGAAGACATTCCCGTGCAGCTAGGTAAGTTCTATGCCCCATTGATTTTGTTCTGTTAGACATTCCTGTAGATTATCCGGTCGCAATTATTCTTGGAAGATCATTCCTTGCAACTTCCGGTTGTATGGTGGATTGCAAAATGGCCACACCTTTCTTTTACATTGGTGAGGAGAATATTGAGTTCCCGTTGGCCACTATGGTTAAAGGGCCAACCCTTGGAGAAGATATATTCTATATCTATGATGAAGAAGAATCAAGTGAAGTATTTAGCTCAATTTTTCTCAAGGATCCTCTTGATAAAGTCATAAGTATGAGCATTACGGAGGAAGGAATAGAAGAAGACTACAGTGTTAAAGTCCGAGGTATAGAAGCACTAGAAGAGAACCCAAGGCTCAATATGAGGTGTTAAAAGAAGGTACGAGTGATGCTGAAAATCTCGGTCAAGTACACAAAATTTCGGCCAAGATTTTATTTAATTCACCCGAGATTTCCAAAGTTGATCGCAACTTCGAACAAAATCTTGGTCTAGATTTTAGCCGGGGGGTCGAGATTTTCGAAACTCCGGAATCTTTTCCGAAGTTGAATGGAAGTGTTCTAGGATGCGATTATACTTCTTCCTCAGCTATGGGAGCATCCCAAGATGCTTCAGAAGGTCATAATTCTTCACTTAAAGAGCCTCCTACATTGGAGTTGAAGCCTCTTCCCTCATATCTAAGGTACAATTTTCTTGGACCTAACTCTACATATCCTGTCATAGTAAGTGCTAACCTTAGTGAGGATGAATTTAGCAAGCTGATGCATGAGTTGAGATTACATAAGAAAGATTTAGGATATACTATTGATGATCTTGTTGGTATTAAGCCTTCTTTATGTATGCATAAAATTCTTATGGAAGATGATCACAAACCTTCACGTGAACCTCAAAGATGGTTAAATCCGATCATGAAAGAGGTTGTGAAGAAGGAAGTTCTTAAGTTTCTTGATGTAGGTATCATCTTTCCTATTTCTGATATCAAGTCGGTAAGTCTCGTCCATGTAGATCCCAAGAAAGGAGGAATGACCGTTCTCACCAACAAAAACAACGAGTTGATTTCTATGAAAACAGTCACGGGATGGAGAATGTGCATTAATTACAGGAAATTGAACGTAGCAACAATGAAGGATCACTTTCCCCTTCCTTTCATCGATCAAATGCTTGAGAGATTGGCACAACACTTACACTTTTGCTACTTGGATGGGTATAGTGGATTTTTCCAAATCCCCATCCACCTTGATGATCAAGAGAAGACTACTTTTATGTGCCCTTGGCGTACATTTGCTTATAGGAGGATGCCTTTTTGATTGTGCAACATGAAAACTCCACCTTGATTATATATTTGTATAGGTGATGATGATGGAAGACTTAAACACAAATAAAGTGGTTTTATACACTAACATTTTATTGATTATATATCAAGTTGCTTGGTTGGGTTTGGTGGTTTGTTTAGAAAGTGTGCAGGTCTTGAAACGCATATCAAGGGACCTTTGGAGGCCTTGAAATCGGATGCAAGGATAGACAAGGAGTTTAAAGTAATTAAAGACGGAGGCCTTGAAAACCATTTCAAGGGATCAGAAGGCAAGACCTGCCAAGGCTCTTTAATCAGAACAAAGCACGCTGAAGGAATTCAAATTCAACAAACTAAATTTATCAAGCGGCAAAGAAGATCTTCTAAAAATATATACCCAACAAGAAGATATGTTCAAAGAAGATCTCAACCGACCAAGGAAGATTTGTGATAGCATGTATTATAGTCTATATTTTGGGGCTAGTTTAGAGGTTTTATCTTCAATAATCTGCATGTATGGATGTATATTATGTGATTATATTGTTGTTTCATCTACCTTTATGGGAATCGAGGTCTACACCTAGTTTCATTGTAATTGTAGGTAAAATGGCACATTTTGCATTAAAATGGAGCTAAGGAGCTAAGGAGTCATTGGAGCTACATTCTGGAGCTTAAGGAAGAACTCAGGAAGCATGGAAATGATCAAGAAGATTTCACATTCAGTTGAGATTCACCTCGGTCAGCTACAGTGTCACCTCGACCGAGGTGATCTCGAGGAGCTTCCCGACCGAGGCGAATACTCTGCCGCCGGCGAGATCCATATTTTTGGCTGAGATCTTTTAATTTTGGAAAGAAGATATCTTATATTTTTGGGCTGGATTTCTGGAAGGAAATGATAGTGATTCCGTCACCTATCAAACTCCCCCATACTTAGACCTTTTACTCATCCCGAGTAAAACAAATGACAACCATTAGACTCAAGGTCTCAGGAAGCAAGGGAAAGAAAGAAAAATAATGGAAAACAAAAGAAAAACCAAGAAAGAAAGCAAGGAAAAGAGAGAAAATGTGAGAAAAAGAAGATACTACCATCCTTATCGCTCCAAGAGTGGCCTACCGGGACAACCTCCTTATGACTCCCCATCTTATGTCGCCAAAACGCCGGAAGGGAAACCTACACTCGGTGTCGCTCATCTTGCCAAGGCGCCCTTTCGGGTTTTCACCTTGCCACTCTTCTTCTTTTCTCTCTTAAGCTCACATCCCTCAAGTCCAATTTTGCACCAACCTAAGGTTGGTCGGACTACCTTCTTTTTACCTAAACCGCCCTTTTGGGTTTTCGGTTTATCCAAGGTTTCATGCCTTTTTTCACTTCTTTGGCTTTTTTCTTTTTTTTTTTCAAATTGATTTCAATAATTCAAAACAAAATGCCAAAAACAACTAACAAACTGTACAAGCAATGATATATATCCCTCCCCCATACTTGAAGTGCACTTTGTCCTCAAAGTGAAAATGAGTCAAAGATAAATGTGGGAGAAGGGAAAGAAATGTACCCCTCACTGGGGTGGCCCAGATGGACCACCAGGACCCTCCTCCGGCGGGTAAGGGAAGTGGCGGAAGAAGTGCTCCTGCAGCTAGTAGATATCATCGATGCGGTCCTGCTGGGTAGTCATCCGGCGACCAAAAGAGGTCTTAAAACTGGCTTGCCAAGCCAGCTACTGAGTCTCCAGCTGCTGCTGCTGGGCTGCCTGCCATGCCTCTTGCCGGAGGTTAAAGTGGGTGGTCATGGAGGAGGCGAAGCTGGACTGCCACGCCTGCTGCTGCTCAAGCATGGACCGCTGATACTCTGTCTCCTATGCCTGGTACTGTGTAGTTAAAGCATCCATCTGAGCCTGCAGACTCTCCATGGTCTGACTGTCGTGTCCCGCCGTCGGCATCTCCTCATCAGTGGTGTGGGCCCTGCTAGAGTCGGCTGCGTACCTCCCAACAATATAAACCTGAGGTCGTCTCGGAGGGACAGGGTCAGCCGGTACATATAGGTCGGAGAGCTCGTCTCCCAAGGGGAGTCGTCGTGGAAGATATGTGACGTGACTCTCATCTGCAAGGGAGATCCAGAACCGATGCTCCCCGTCTCTCCCGAGGAGCCTGCACCTCCTCAATAACCCCTCATTGTATAAGGGTGCCTCCAAACCTTCTTCCAATGGAGGAAGATCCATAACCTGCACAGCTAGTAATGAAATGATACCTCCTCCCACTATGTCACGAGGCTCATTCTTCCTAATCCGCTTAAGAGTGGTAAGGAAGAGATATGCCCAATCCGGCACCCAATCATTCGTGAAGAGGCACGCATATAACAATGGAAGGTCCTTGAGAGCAACCTTATTCTCCTCCTTGTGTCCACAGAAGATACTCATGAAGACCTTTGATATGAGCCTCAAGCAGGGGTGAGTGAATTTGTTGGAGTACTCGCCACCTGCATGGAACTTTGACCTAGTGGCGTCTTGCCAAAACTAAAGCAAATTCAGTGTCGGAATGGGTTCCCACCAGTTATCGGAAGCTGCTATTCTCACCCTTAAAGCCTTTGATATCTGGGTGTAATCCAATGTGTACTTCCTCTTGTTATATTTGAATGAAAGCCCAACACACATTTTGTCTACCGTCTCCTTTTGAATGTTGCTATAAATTGTCTGTTGAGGTCGGAGTGTGTTGGAGCGGTCATTGTCAGAAAATCTCCCAACCCGGCATTGTTTAGAAATTCCTGCATACTCTCCAACATCCCTAGATTTTCCAAGGCGGAAGCATCAAGGAACCGGGTTGCATGCACCTTCCGGCTTTGAGCGATCCTATACCGATCCTTCTCACCTTCCGTCAACTTGTATTTCCTTTGTGGTTCCATTACTTGCAATTGATCAAGTAAGAGAGTTAGAAATTTCAGCAATTTGATCAAAAGACGAACCTTCTATCGTAATATCCGCAGGGGCGGCTGCAACAAGCGCAAGGGAGACTCGACGCAGGGGCGGGAGCTTGCAGACGCAGGGGCGGGAGAACAGCAGAAGGCGATTTTGCGAGTGCTTCGAAGGTGGTGGCGCCTTGGAGTGGCTCTGGTGGTTGTTTTGTTGGTGCAGGCGATTTTGAAGGTGGCGCAGGAGTGGAGAATAGTTGCAATTGAAGGGAGGTAGCGTTTGGCACGAGGATGGTGGCGCAAGGGCATTGGGGTGTGCGTCCTTGGTGTTGGTGGCACAGGGTGCGTCGGAGAGGGTGGTTGGGTGGTTGCTCTGAGGGTGCAAGGGCGTTCACAACTTTGAGAGAGAGAGGGTTCAAGGAGATGTTGTTGTGTTTGGTGAGGAGGGTTGGTGGGTGGTGCGTGGTAGGTATAGGTGTTTTTTCGAGATCCTAATTTTTTTCTTTTCTGGGTAAACCCGAAGGGGGGTCTAATACCGCAGGAGCGGCGACAAGGGAGAGGATTACGCAGGCCCAGTGCCGAGGGCGGTGCTTAGAATTTGTGTCAAGGGTGGCCGACGCAAGGGCGTGGGGATGTCACCGCGGGGGCGGTGCTGGCCTGAGTGTCACTGCAGGGGCATGTTTTTAGAGTCACAGGGGCGGTTTTCTTGACAGAAGCTCCTCTTCTTATTCTTTTGGGTTACCTCCCGAATTAGCGCCTTTGTTTTACGTCGTTGGCTCGATGTAAGATCTCTACTTCTCTGATTGTGCCTCCTCTAGTACCATCTCGTCAATCGGATCGTCCTTGACTCCTTCAAGGTAAAGCTTTAGCCTTTGGCCGTTCACCTTAAACACCTTGTGCGTCTGCGGGTCATAGAGATCCACAGCCCCATGAGGGTATACTTCGGCTACTATGAACGGACCTGTCCATCTTGAGCGTAGCTTACCTGCAAAGAGTTTCAAACGGGATTGGAAGAGAAGTACCTTATTACCTACCTTGAAGTCCTTCCGGAGGATGTTCCGGTCATGCCATGCTTTGGTCTTTTCTTTGTATGTGGTAGCATGGTCATATGCATCTAGCCTTAGTTCCTCCAACTCTTGCAATTGTAGTTTCCGGAATTCTCCTACTTCTTCTATGTTCATGTTGCACTTCTTTACCGCCCACCAAGCCTTGTGTTCTAACTACACCGGTAGGTGGCAAGCTTTCCCAAACACGAGCCTAAAAGGAGACATTTTGATGGGAGTTTTGTAGGCTGTCCGATATGCCCATAGAGCGTCATTTAGCCTTGCACTCCAATCCTTCCGCCCGAGAGAAACCGTCTTTTCAACGATGGTCTTTATTTCCCGGTTGGATACCTCCGCTTGGCCGTTTGTTTGAGGATGGTAGGCTGTTGATACTCGTTGGTGAACATGGTACTTCTTAAGGAGAGCCGTGATCGTCTTGTTGCAGAAGTGGGTACCCCTATCACTGATAAAAGCTTTCTGAATTCCAAATCTAGCAAAGATATTTTCCTTAAGAAATGCTGCAACCACTTTTGAATCATCAGTTTTGGTGGCCTTTGCTTCTACCCACTTGGAAACATAGTCCACCACAAGCAAAATATATGTGTTCCCGAATGACGTAGGAAATGGCCCCATGAAATTAATTCCCCAAACGTCAAATATTTCACAAAATATAAGAGAGGTTTGAGGCATTTCATGTCTCCTTGAAAGATTTCCCACCCTTTGGCATCTATCACACACTTTACAAAAGGCAGAAGCGTCTCAAAAAATGTGTGGCCAAAAGAAACCGGCATCCAAAACTTTTCTTGTAGTTTTGTTTGCTCCAAAGTGCCCCCACATACTTCAGAATGATAGAAAGTTAGGACGGATTGTACCTCATTGTCCGGAATGCAACGCCGGATCACTTGATCACTACAATGTTTCCTGTTCGCCACTTAGCGTGCGTGCAAATAAGCTTTAAATTTATAAAACTAGAATCAAGCAAGCGAACCCGCAGTGTACGGATCGATATAGTTAAGCAAGAATTCCAGAGTATCGAACACAGGGATTTGGGGGGTTAAATCCAATTATAGAATTGTCAAGCAAGTAAATGTATGAGCTTTTGTAAATATTGGGAAAACAACAATCCTAAAGATCCAGGAATCCAGCTGTGGCAATCGATTCAAGATATACAAAAGGTATAAGGACAGAGTTAAGAGTTGCAAAGGTATACTAATGCAAAGCACTGTACGGTGAAGTTCCAAGGCTTTAATTGCCTAGCATCTTCCTTTGATCATTTGTGGTGTCCTCAATCCTTGGACATGCTCAATCCATCTCCATTCTCCCTTATTCCGTTCGGTTTTAGCTCTTAATTGCCTACAATCAACACAAAGCTTATGTAGACCTCTATATCGACAATATAGACAAACTAGCTCACAATTGCTTCCATGCTTTATCAATGAACACCAATACGGATGAAATACTTCTAGAAAACGTGCTTAAAATATCAAAATATTTCATGCTAACATTTCCAAAGGTAAGGATCGTCCCAAACGTAGTGTCGAGCCTCAGCTTTGACTTTCTCTCGTTGTGCCTTGGTGAAGTCTGGAGGATAATCTTTCCTGACAATGAAGTTCACAATGTCAGCAAACCAAGGCTTAAAAGATTGAAGCTTAAGACAAACCTCTGTCGACAATTCCGCAGGGGCGGCTGGTGTGAGGCGCGGGCGGTTACACAATAGAGAGTTGTGTAAAATGTATTGTCTGGAAAGCTTCCAGCTATCTCTCTTTCTTTTCCTGGTTCTTCCTCCTCTTGCACTAGTCTGCTCAAATGATCTGCCACCAGGTTCTCAACTCCCTTTTTGTCCCTTATTTCTAGGTTAAATTCGTTTAGAAGGAGCACCCAACGGATTAATCGTGGTTTCGCCTCCTTCTTTGCCATGAGGTACCTAAGGGCTGCATGGTCAGTGAAAATAATTACCTTTACCCCAAGTAAGTATTGCCTGAACTTCTCAAGGGCAAAAAATACTGCCAACATCTCCTTCTCGGTGGTGGAGTAATTCCTTTGTGCTCCATTTAGTGTCATAGACGCATAATGGATCACATGAGAGGCCCTTCCGTCTTTTTGTCCTAAGACAGCTTTGACAGCGTAGTCACTGGCGTCACACATGATTTCAAAAGGCTTTTCACAATCCTGAGAACGGATGATCGGAGCGGTGGTGAGACATAACTTCAGAGTGTCGAAACCCTTCTTGCAATCCTCATCCACTAAGAAGGTTACATCTTTCTTGAGCAATTCACACAGGGGAGCCGAGATTTTTGAGAAGTCTTTGATGAATCGTCGGTAGAAACCTGCATGACCAAGAAAAGATCGGATTCCCCGAACATTAGTAGGATAAGGTAAATTTTGAATAACATCAACCTTTGCTTTATCTACCTCTATCCCTTTTGAGGATATTACATGTCCTAGAACAATTCCTTGTTCGACCATGAAATGACATTTTTCCGAATTAAGAACTAAGTTGGTTTCAACACATTTTTCAAGAACAAGTTTTAAATGCCCTAAACATGCGTCAAAACTTTCTCCATGGACGGTAAAAATCATCCATGAAGACTTCAATGAAATTTTCTATGTATTCGGAGAAAATACTTATTATGCACCGTTGGAAAGTGCCCGGCGCCTTGCAAAGTCCAAAGGGCATTCTGCGATATGCAAAAGTGCCAAATGGGCAAGTAAACGTCGTCTTCTCTTGATCTTCTGGTGCGATGGCTATTTGGAAATAGCCCGAATATCCATCCATGAAACAGTAGTATTTATGACCTACAAGACGTTCCAACATTTGATCAATAAAAGGTAATGGGAAATGGTCTTTTCATGTTACCTTATTGAGCTTGCGGTAGTCAATGCAAACTCTCCATCCAGTTTGTGTTTTGCTCGGGACCATTTCTCCATGTTGATTTTCCACCAAGGTGATGCCTCCCTTCTTTGGAACTACTTGGGTTGGACTAACCCAAGTGCTATCCGAGATAGGAAAGATCATGTCCGCTTGGAGGAGTTTCAACACTTCCTTTTTGACCACATCCATCATTGGTGGGTTCAACCTCCTTTGAGGTTGCCTAGAGGGCTTGACTTCGTCCTCAAGTAAAATCCTATGCATGCAAGTGGAAGGACTTATCCCCTTGATGTCCGCAATAGTCCATCCGAGGGCCGTCTTGTGCTCCTTTAGTACGTTCACCAACTTATCTTCTTGTCCCGTGGTCAACTTATTGGAGATGATCACCGGCAAGGTATTGTGTGCTCCAAGGAAAACAAACTTGAGGTGTGACGAAAGATCTTCAATTCTATTTCCGGTGCCTGCACTATGGACGGAACAAGCTTTTTTCTTGGGGCTAGTAAAGTGGGCCCAATGGCCAAATTGGAGATAGGTAGCCTTTTATGCCCATCTAATTGGGCTAGGACATCTTTCATGCTAGATGTCAACATATAATCTGATTTGAAACCATCAATGTCATGCTCAATCACATTTCTCAATTCATCCACATCAGAGTTATCAAAACATCTTGCACAAAAGGTTCAACAACGTCAATAACACATAGAGAATGATCATCGCTAGGAAATTTCATTGCATCATAAATGTGAAATTCCACTACTTCTCCATCAAACTCCATGGTCAATTTACCACTAACATAATCAATTTTAGTCCTAGCCGTTTTTAGAAATGGCCTTCCTAACAGAATGAGTGCAACATGCGAGTCATTTTCCATATACATTACAAAGAAATCAGCAGGAAAAATTAGGTTGTCTGCCATCACTAATACATCTTCATTTATCCCTTTCGGGTACAGATTAGATCTATCAGCAAGTTGTACTACAATCCTAGTTTCCATTAGTGGCCCAAGGCCAAGTGACTTGTAAATTGAATATGGCAAGACATTAATAGAAGCACCGAGATCAAGCATTGCTTTGTCAAAGCGGGTTTCCCCTATAACACAAGGAATGCTTACCATGCCCAGATCGCTGCATTTCTTGGGCATTTTCCTTTGGAAAACTGCCGACACATGCTCACTCACTTGCACTTTCAGTTTTCCCTTTAGCTTTTGATTTCTCTTGATAGTGCAAAGTTCCTTAAAAAAACGAGCATACTTAGGGATGCTTTTCACCAGTTTAAGGAGAGGAATGTTTACCTCGCATTTAGAGAAAGTCTCAAAAAGGTCTTTGTCCTCTATGATTCTTCGCTCCTTTAATGCTTCAAGAAAAGGGGCTGGTGGCTTTTCGGAGTAAAGTGGTGGAAAGTTTGGTCGGACGTAAGTATCCTTTTCAGCAAGACCTTCTGTTGAGTTTTCCGCAGAGGCGTCAGCTTGAAGGCGCAGGGGCGGCTCAAGGGCTGTCACTGCAAGGGCGGGGGCAACCAGCCGCAGGGGCGTCCTTCCTTCGGGGCTCGGTGCAGCTACAGCCGCAGGGGCGGCTGTGGGTGCGGAGATAACAATAGAGAGTTCGCTTTGTGGCTCTTTTATAGGTTCTTGTCGAATTTTATTCCCACTCCTTAATGTTAGGGCACTAACATTCTCCTTGGGGTTTATAAACATCTGGAAAGGCAATCCCCCGGAAAGCCTCGATTCGGTCATTGAAATAGGTTCCGCCATTTGACCAACTTGCTTCTCAAGGTTCTTGATGCTTAATTCTGTTGTTTGGACATGAGTAGTGTTACGCTCAGGATGTGATACGCAATGGGTTTTAAATTTATATTCTCGTTATAATTATCCTAACTCCTAGCGAAAGCGCAGTGTACGGGACGTTTTTAGTAGGGATAGTATTCCGAGGTCGAACACAAAGACTAAGGTGAGATTGATTCGATTTATGATTAAGTCTTAGTGAAGATCTAGGTTAAGAAAAGAGAAAGAAATAAAGAAATGAAAATTTCAATATTTTTGGATGGTTTTCGGTGATCAATCAAAGATCACAAATCATGCGAAATATAGTAATCAACTAAGCTAACAAATCAACGCAAACAAACAAGCTAAATACGGGATATAGATCAAAGGTAGAAAAGCGGATTCTAGGGGTTGGAAGTTCCGGTTATGGCGTAGAACTCAAGCTATCTAACCATTCCTTGGATTAACTATGATATGTTGGGAATAAGCATTTCTAGATTGGGATCAGTTACCGGGTAGGTCTCATGGTCCACTAGTCCATTCCTAAGGTCTCATCACCGGGTAAGTCTCTAAGAACCTAAGGGACGGAATTCTACACAAACCGGATTGTTACCTAGGGATCTAGCCTATCCTTACCGGGTAAGTCTCGGAAAGGGAAGTTCTAAGCAACTCTCCTAGCATACTTAGTCCAATGGCGGCTTAAGAGGCTCACCACTACCTATGGTTTATCATCTTCGGAATCTAAGAGTAAGGATTACCGAGTAAGTCTCTCCTAACACTTAGTTGCTAACACTAGGTCACCCTAGGGTAGATTTAATTCAACAAACACTTAGGATTTCAACATTCTAACAATCTAAAGCTAGATCCATCAAACAAGGGAGAATCACGGGTTGTTCTACCAAGTCCACGGCCGTGGTTTGGCAAGAACAAACCGTGGATCCTAATAGAGGCTACGTTCAAGCACACAAGTCATCCAAGGGTTGATCTAAGTCCATCCTATCATAGTCCTAGCCATAACCATTCCTTCCTTACCCTAGAATCACATCTATTTAGCCTACAACATACATCATAGCAATCAAAATCATGAAACATAAAATCATGGCTTCCATTTGCAAGATAATGAAGAGAAAGAGATGAACAAGAGAAGTAAACAAAACCAAGCTAAAAAATGGAATTAGAATGACTCACAACCCTTCTTAAAGAAGGTTCAAATGGTTCATACAAATCAAGAAATCGATTCCGAAATTCTTCACTACAAGCTATCAAACTCTATCAATGGTGTGCTCTTCTTCTTCTCCAATGAAGCTCTTCCTCCAATGGTAGCTTCCTTCTACCTCCTTCTCCAAGAATCTTCTTGTTGAGAGAATATTTTGATTGGATGATGATGGATAATGGAGAGCTGCTCCAAGATGCTTCTCTCAGCCAATGCATGACCACTTTTATACTACAACTTTGCAAGAGCTGGCCAAGAGATCGTGGCACAGCTGTCACGAAAACATTGCAAAAACCACGGTTAGAATCACGGCCGTGATCTGTCAGTGAACCGTGATTTTGTGCTTCAGCTTTGCCTTTGATCATTAAGCTTCGATTTGGTGCATGGCTTGTGTTGGCAAGGTTCCATGAGTCCTCCCTAGCTTTTATCTTGCATCTTAATGAGTCCGAGGGTGTGTCATCTTGATGAACGATCCTCAAACGTATCGTTTTAGCTCCTAAATCTCCCAAAATACCTACAAAGCAATGCACAAGTCCGTGTAGACGTCTATCTCGACATAATACGTGAATTGAGTGCAAACGTCGTGAACTAATGCTAAACCATGCATGAATGAGCGAGAAATCTATCTAAATGATTACCTAAACCTAAGTCATAAATCGTGTTACCAAAAATACCCCATACTTAAGGTTTGCTCGTCCCCGAGCAAATTCTCGACTATAGACTACAAGATAACATGATTTATGTATGCAGAAAAATGGCAAAATCTTTTTGGGTTTGTGTTTCTAATGTTGGATCACCTTCATAGTCATGTTTCATGGCAACGGACAAGCAATTATGTATTAAATAAATGAAGACATGGAAAGACAATTGTACTTAACTCAAAAGAATGCATGAAATGTGAAAATGAAGAAACCAAGAAGATCAAGAGCATATCCAATCTAGATTACTAAGTCTTACAAACATGGAAATAGGTCATAAGGTCTTATGAACTAAAGGCCAAGAAACGTTGTGATTAGGTGGGGATTTTTCTAGGCTATGTGATGCTAATCTGGGAATGGAACTAACTCCACAATCTTGTCCTCGATCAACTTCCCTCAAGTGTATACTTTTCTCTATCTTTTCTTCCTTTTCTTTCTTTTCTTTTTCTTTGACTTATTTTTGAGACAATGACATTGGTGTACAAAAGCCGAAACCTTGGTGATTAGCCATCCTCGGGCTTTTTCTATTTTTCGAGGTGCATCCACACCGGGCACACATACAAAGCTCGTTAGGACTATTGGTTTATTTGACTTTGGCAAGGCACCAACACCCGATTATGTGAAGTGTACTGAGTTACTTGTCATTTAAACCAACGTCCCCAAACTTATGTTTTTGTCTACACTTTCACAACAAATTCAGCATTTTATGCATGATATTCTTTCATCAACATCTTCACCCCACACTTGCTTTTCACACACATCAACACACTATCATGCTCCTATTCCCGGATGGGTCAAAAGAGGTCAATTTATATCCATTGAGGTGCTCAAACAATCATGATCAAGATGAGAATTAGAGGAAGATGAATTGCCTCATTCATTCCTAGATGGTGTGCAAGAACTATCATGTAATTTCGACCTTCAATACTCAATCCATTCTAGGCAAACATCATGATCACAATTCATTCATGGAGTTCAAGAGAAGTATTTCAAGTCCACATATGCATTCATCAATTTAACACATAAGGCCATCCATAGCCAATTCACAAGACAAGATTCATCATTAGGGTCATATCCAAGCCTAGAAAGCACAAAAATATTTTAAATTTTCTGATTTTTATGGGATTTTCGAAATGAATATATACAATGCAAGACATGTGAAAATATTAAACTACCCTAGATGCTCATCATGCAAAGGATCATGCAAACCCCACCCCATACTTAGAAACACATTGTCCCCAATGTGTAAATGAAGTAAAGAAGAGTGAAAGAAGGTTCTCACAATGTAAAAATTGGTTTGCTATGGTATTTGGGATTCTCAAGTGGAATTGATGTTGGATGATCCTATCAACCATGGTAGAGAGCTCTAAGCATTATCAAGGCGTCGGGACCCGCGCTAGGCACCGCTAGCCGTCCAAGTTCCGCGTCCGCTCCACCCATAATTGATGAGGGGTTCATCATCATCATTCGCTTGCCAAGCAAGGCTTTCAATGCTACTAAGGTTCTAGCACACACAAAGCACACACAAAAACACACAAGAGCAGAAAAATCACAAAACAAAAACAAAACGAGAAAAGGAAAACGTTACCGATGGGTTGCCTCCCACCAAGCGCTTCTTTAAGGTCATTAGCTTGACCAAACTCGGGGCGTTTACTTAAGGTGAAGTGGGGCAATCATATCCACCGGAGCTCCCGGGATATACTTCTTCAACCGGTGCCCATTCACCTTAAAGTTCCCACAATGCTCCCCTCCTATCTCAATAGCTCCATGGGAAAAGATCTTCTTCACCACATATGGCCCGGTCCATCTTGATTTGAGCTTTCCGGGGAAAAGCCGCAGCCTCGAGTTGAAAAGAAGGACAAGGTCACCTTCACTCAACTCCATTGGGATGAGGCGCTTGTCATGCCACCGTTTGGTCCTTTCCTTGTAGATCCGGGCATTCTCATAAGCATCCAACCGGATCTCCTCAAGGGCATTCATATCAAGCAACCTCTTCTCTCCCGCCTCCTTGAGGTCAAAATTTAGCCACTTGATGGCCCAATGCGCTCTATGCTCTATTTCTACCGGAAGGTGGCAAGACTTGCCATAGACCAACTTGTAAGGAGTGGTGCCAATTGGCGTCTTGAAAGCGGTCCTATATGCCCACAAGGCATCATTGAGCTTCATAGCCCAATCCTTTCTAGTTCTAGATACTGTCTTCTCGAAAATGGCTTTTATCTCCCGGTTGGAGATCTCCACTTGGCCACTAGTTTGGGGATGGTAAGGTGTTGCCACCTTATGAGTCACCCCATACTTAGCCAAAAGTGCCCCAAAGTTCCTATTGGTGAAGTGCTTCCCTCCATCACTTATGATCACCCTCGGTGTTCCAAACCTAGGAAAGATCACTCGGTTGAAGAAGCGCACCATAACCTTGGCGTCATTTGTAGGAGAGACAATTGCCTCCACCCATCTCGAAACATAGTCAACCGCCAATAGGATGTAGAGGTTGCCACATGAAGAAGGGAATGGTCCCATGAAGTCCACACCCCACACATCAAATATTTCCACTTCTTGTATGTTGTTCAAGGGCATCTCATTCCTCGTTGAGATGTTGCCCGTCCTTTGGCAAGCATCGCAAGCTACCACAAAGCTTTGCACATCCTTGAAACAACTTGGCCAAAAGAAGCCCGATTACAACACTTTAGCACATGTCTTGTGTGAACTAGCATGCCCTCCACATGGCAAGGAATGACAATGGCGGATCACACTCTCCACCTCATCCTCCGGTATGCATCTTCTAAACATTCCATCCGGCCCTCTCTTGAACAAAAGTGGTTCACTCCAATAGTAGTGCCTCACATCCTTGAAGAACTTCTTCCTTTGGGCGTATGTCAAACCGTGAGGCACTTCCTCGCACACAAGATAATTCACAATGTCGGCATACCATGGCTCACTTCCTCTAGACACTTGGAACAAGCACTCCTCCACCATTTGCAATTGCTCATCCCGGAATGAGTCATCAATCGGGATGCCATCTCTCTCAATCTCTAAAGAAGGTAGTCTACTAAGGTGATCCGCCACGAAGTTTTCGGATCCCTTCTTGTCCCGGATTTCCAAATCAAACTCTTGAAGAAGAAGGATCCACCAAATCAACCTAGGCTTGACATCCTTCTTGGTAAGTAGATAACGGATCGCAGCATGATCCGTATAAACTATGACCTTCGCTCCAACAAGATATGAGCGGAACTTCTCAAATGCGTATACAACCGCTAGCAACTCCTTCTCGGTGGTAGCATAATTGAGTTAGGCATCATCTAGCGTCTTGCTAGCATAATAAATAGCATGAGTGCGCCCATCTTTCCTTTGCCCCAAAACAGCCCCAACGGCTACATCGCTTGCATCACACATGATCTCAAACGGTAAACTCCAATCCGGAGGTTGCATGATAGGTGCGGAGATCAAGGCGTTCTTCAACCTACAAAAAGCCTCTAGACAGTCTTTGGAAAAGACAAAATCAACATCCTTCATTAGTAGGTTAGTGAGAGGCTTAGAAATTTTAGAGAATTCTTGAGTAAACCTCCGGTAAAAACCGGCATGCCCTAAGAAACTCGTTACCCCCTTCACCGAGGTAGGTGGTGGCAACTTCTCTATTGTTTCAATCTTGGCCCTATCAACCTCAATGCCACGGTTGGACACCAAGTGTCCCAACACAATACCTTCACTTACCATGAAGTGGCATTTTTCCCAATTCAAGACAAGATTTGTCTCCTCACATCTTTACAATACTAATGACAAGTTAGCCAAGCAGTTATCAAAGGAAGAACCATAAACAAAGAAATCATCCATGAACACTTCCGTGATATTTTCAATGTATTCCGAAAAGATAGCCATCATACACCTTTGGAAGGTGGCGGGTGCATTACACAACCCAAATGGCATTCTCCTATATGCAAAGGTACCCCATGGACATGTAAAGGTGGTTTTCTCTTGGTCATCGGGGTGGATAGGGATTTGGAAGAATCCACTATAGCCATCTAAATAGCAAAAATGAGAATGTTGAGCTAACCTCTCTAGCATTTGGTCAATGAAGGGGAGAGGGAAGTGATCTTTCCTAGAGGCCATGTTCAACTTCCTATAGTCAATGCACATTCTCCAACCCGTAATCGTCCTAGTGGGGATTAACTCATTGTTCTCATTAGTCACTACGGTCATCCCACCCTTCTTAGGAACTACATGAGCGAGACTAACACACTTACTATCTGAGATAGGGTAGATTATCCCCGCATCTAGCAACTTAATGATTTCCTTTTTGACTACCTCTTTCATTATAGGATTCAATCTCCTTTGATGTTCAATAGAGGGTTTGTGGTTATCTTCCATCAATATTTTATGCATGCACAAAGAAGGCTTAATGCCAACCAAATCATCAATAGTATATCCAATGGCTTTCCTATGCAATCTTAGTTCATGCAACAACTTAGCAAGTTCATCATCACTCAAGCATGCATTAACAATCACCGGATATGTTGAATTATCACCAAGGAAAGCATACTTCAAATGAGAGGGGAGGGGTTTGAGTTCGAGTTTAGGAGGACCTTTATCGATTGGAGACGATCCAAATAAAGTTGGATGAGATGAATCCAAAGCAAATGAAGGCTCTCCATGGCTCCTAGAAGCTTGATCATCAATGAGGTCTGATTCAGGGAAAATCACGGCCAACTCCATGGTTTGATCCAAGTCCACGGCCGTGGTTGCTGCCAAGCCTTCTTCTCGGAGTTGTCCAGAGAGTTCTACGGCCGTGGAACATAAATCTAGACCGTGGAACCTACAGGTGTTCAACACTTCTTCGTGGCCTTCAATTTGAGCCCTTGTCTCCTCTTCCAATGCTTCTAAGGCCTTGATCTCTTCATTGCAAGCCTCCTCAACACCTTCCTCCATCATACTTAAGGTAAGAACCTTCTCCAAGGGGTCCTTGATCAAGATCGAGCTCACAACTTCTCTAGATTCTTCTTGCTCGACTATGTTGAAGACATCCTCATCAAGGGTTGGCTCTTTCATCATTGTGGACAACTTGAACTTGATGTTCTCTTCTCCAATGTTAAAGGAGAGAGTCTCATTCTTGCAATCCACTAGGCACCCGGAAGTGGCTAGGAAAGGTCTTCCCAAAATGATGGGAACCGGATAGTCCGCCGGAATATCCAAGATAACAAAATCAATTGGCACATAGAATCCTCCTAGTTGCACCGGGATGTCTTCTAAGATCCCAACCGGATGAGTGATAGAACGGTCCGCCATATAGAGGGTCATCTTGACCGGTTTCGGCTCTCCTAGCCCAACCTTGTTGCAAAGTGCAAGCGGTATGATGCTTACACTTGCTCCAAGATCACAAAGGGCCTCATACTTCACATCTCCCACTCCTATTGGGACACAAAAGGAACCCGGATCTCTTAGCTTGGGAGGCATCTCCTCCTTCATTGTTTGGATCAATTCCGAGGACCTCTTGGTCATTCTTATCTCCCCATACTCCTCCAACTTCCTTTTGTTGGAGAGTATCTCTTTCAAGAACTTGCCGTATGCCGGCATTCCTAAAATAGCATCCATGAACGGAATGTTAATATGCAATTTTGACATTAGTTCAAGGAACTTACCAAAGTGATTGTCCAAGCAAGCTCTTGCTCGTGATTGAGGGAATGGTAGTGGTGGCTTGTATGGAGGTGGTGCCACATAAGTTGGCTCTACATCCTTGCTCTTGCCTCCATCTCTTTGCAAAGTCTCTTCCTCTATCACCACTTGTTTCCCTTTAGCATTTTCCTTGGGCAAAGGATCTTTCATACTCAACCCACTCCTTGTAGTGATAGCCAACACTTGGCCTCTTGGGTTGTCTTCGGTCCTTCCGGGAAGCTTTCCCGGATCTCTATGGGTTTCACCCGCCTTTTGGAACACTTGTGCTTCCAAAACCTTTTGAGCCTTAGAGATTGAAGTCACGGTGCTCTCTAGACCACTCAACCTTCCAAGCAATTGCTCAAACATCATTTCGGTTCTATCCTTTGGAGGTTGAGTAAATCCGGGTGGAGGTTCTTGTGAAGCCTTTGGTGGTGGAGTTGTGCTTGTGGAAGCGGGAGGGTTCAAGGCTCCATCCGGGTTAGAATAGGAAAACCCGGGATGGTTGTGGTTGGGCCGGTAATTATTGAATTGCCGGTTGTTGTTGAAGTTCCTTGGGCCTTGATAATTGCTGTAATTGCCCCTTCCCATGTAATTCACGTCCTCCTCCTTGGAAGATAAGTTGGCTTGTGGAAGCACTTGAGGAGTTGCTTGGTTCTTCAAGGTTGTAGCACACAACTCCTTCAAGGACTTCAACTCATTGTTGATGGCGTCAAGCTTGAAATTGCTCATGGTGACCTCACTCACCTCATATGCCCCCGCCTTTCTCCCTTCACTCTTCCTATGGGAGTATTTCTCAATCACTAGAGCTTGCTTTTCCACAAACTCCCAAGCTTCATCTACATGCTTCTCCATGAAAGTCCCACCGGAAAGAGATTGCAGCTTGAATTGGCTATCTTCATCAAGTCCCTTGAAGTAGATCTCCAATAGCTCAATTTTCGGTATGCCATGGTGTGGACAATCTAGGAGAAGATCTTTGAACCTCTCCCAAGACTTGAATAAACTCTCTCTATCCTTCATTACGAAGGCATTAATCTTCCCTCTTAACTCGGTAGTCTTGGAAGGTGGGAAGAACTTAGTCAAAAACTCGGTTGTCATCTCCTCCCAAGTACCAACTCACCCTTGTGGAATAGATTGATACTAAGCCAAGGCTTTATCCTTAAGAGAGAAGGAAAAAGCCCTAAGCTTATGGTTGTTGCTCTCCAATCTTGGCGGTCTAAGAGTCTCCATCAAAATCTCATTTGTAAAACTTGATGAGGAGACTCTCCTTCCATCCCTCCAAATTGATTATGCCGGATCATTTGTAAAACTTGAGGGTGGAGTTCGTAACCATGGGCTGCGGGATCTCCTAAGTTCACACCCGGACATTGTGCTCTTTGTGCCGGATCCATACGTTGCCCCAACGTTTGTGGCTCTTCCATAGCAATGGTCACAACCCTAATGTTCACCGCCGCTGGCTGCGGTTGTGGTGGAGGTGGAGGAGGTTGTTGACGGTTAAGCTCTCTTTGCACAAGGGCTTGCCTAATCTCCTCAATCTCCCTCCTAGTTGCCTCTTGCCTCTCATTGGCAAGTGTCCTTTCATTCTCTAAAGCTTCATCCCTTATCCTTATTTTCTCTAAAGCCTCATCTAATTCAGCTTGGAGATCTCTTCCGGCCATCTCTTTTCCCTTTTTAATGCTCTTGGATCTAGATCTAAGGGTTTTCTCCGGTTCGGGATCGAATGGAGCTAAATCCTTACCACGAGATCTTCGCATACACCTAAGGAGTGAGATGTCCTGAAAGCAAAGACACAAACCAAAAAGAGATCAAAAGCAAAAAGAAAGATCTACACTATAAACAATCACAAAATAGACTCAATCTAGACCTAGTCCCCGGCAACGGCGCCAAAAACTTGTTACGCTCAGGATGTGATACGCAATGGGTTTTAAATTTATATTCTCGTTATAATTATCCTAACTCCTAGCGAACCCGCAGTGTACGGGACGTTTGTAGTAGGGATAGTATTCCGAGGTCGAACACAAAGACTAAGGTGAGATTGATTCGATTTATGATTAAGTCTTAGTGAAGATCTAGGTTAAGAAAAGAAAAAGAAATAAAGAAATGAAAATTTCAATATTTTTGGATGGTTTTCGGTGATCAATCAAAGATCACAAATCATGCGAAATATAATAATCAACTAAGCTAACAAATCAACACAAACAAACAAGCTAAATACGAGATATAGATCAAAGGTAGAAAAGCGGATTCTAGGGGTTGGAAGTTCCGGTTATGGCGTAGGACTCAAGCTATCTAACCATTCCTTGGATTAACTATGATATGTTTGGAATAAGCATTTCTAGATTGGGATCAATTACCGGGTAGGTCTCATGGTCCACTAGTCCATTCCTAAGGTCTCATCACCGGGTAAGTCTCTAAGAACCTAAGGGACGGAATTCTACACAAACCGGATTGTTACCTAGGGATCTAGCCTATCCTTACCGGGTAAGTCTTGGAAAGGGAAGTTCTAAGCAACTCTCCTAGCATACTTAGTCCAATGGCGGCTTTAGAGGCTCACCACTACCTATGGTTTATCATCTTCGGAATCTAAGAGTAAGGATTACCGAGTAAGTCTCTCCTAACACTTAGTTGCTAACACTAGGTCACCCTAGGGTAGATTTAATTCAACAAACACTTAGGATTTCAACATTCTAACAATCTAAAGCTAGATCCATCAAACAAGGGAGAATCACGGGTTGTTCTACCAAGTCCACGGCCGTGGTTTGGCAAGAACAAACCGTGGATCCTAACAGAGGCTACGTTCAAGCACACAAGTCATCTAAGGGTTGATCTAAGTCCATCCTATCATAGTCCTAGCCATAACCATTCCTTCCTTACCCTAGAATCACATCTATTTAGCCTACAACATACATCATAGCAATCAAAATCATCAAACATAAAATCATGGCTTCCATTTGCAAGATAATGAAGAGAAAGAGATGAACAAGAGAAGTAAACAAAACCAAGCTGAAAAATGGAATTAGAATGACTCACAACCCTTCTTAAAGAAGGTTCAAATGGTTCATACAAATCAAGAAATCAATTCCGAAATTCTTCACTACAAGCTATCAAACTCTATCAATGGTGTGCTCTTCTTCTTCTCCAATGAAGCTCTTCCTCCAATGGTAGCTTCCTTCTACCTCCTTCTCCAAGAATCTTCTTGTTGAGAGAATATTTTGATTGGATGATGATGGATAATGGAGAGCTGCTCCAATATGCTTCTCTCAGCCAATGCAGGACCACTTTTATACTACAACTTTGCAAGAGCTGGCCAAGAGATCGTGGCACAGCTGTCACGAAAACTTGGCAAAAACCACGGTTAGAATCACGGCCGTGATCTGTCAGTGAACCGTGATTTTGTGCTTCAGCTTTGCCTTTGATCATTAAGCTTCGATTTGGTGCATGGCTTGTGTTGGCAAGGTTCCATGAGTCCTCCCTAGCTTTCATCTTGCATCTTAATGAGTCCGAGGTGTGTCATCTTGATGAACGATCCTCAAACGTATCGTTTTAGCTCCTAAATCTCCCAAAATACCTACAAAGCAATGCACAAGTCCGTGTAGACGTCTATCTCGACATAAAACGTGAATTGAGTGCAAACGTCGTGAACTAATGCTAAACCATGCATGAATGAGCTAAAATTCTATCTAAATGATTACCTAAACCTAAGTCATAAATCGTGTTATCAAGTAGCAAAGTGTTTAGTCAAAACCTACAACATATCTTCAGTTGAGTGATACTTACCTTGGCGGGGCTGGTGTTGTTGGTTTTGTTGATCCCTCCAACGAAAATTCTGTTGGTCACGCCAATTTGGCATGAAATTATGTGCATAGGGATCGTTCCTAGGTCTTTGCTGCTGTGGTTGTCCATAACCCATTGCGTTTACTTCAGCGTCGTCATCTTGAACTTGTGGACACATGTCCGTTGGATGATATGGGTTAGCACAAACTCCACAAGCTTTTAGCTGTTGCGGTGTTCCCATTAGTGTTAGCCTCTTCACCATTTCCTTCAGTTCCGCTAGCTCGGTGGAAATCTCGCTCTCCCCGGAACTCACGGCATGAACTCCTTTCTTAGCCGGGGTCCTTCCAAAGTTCCGAGTCCCTTCCGCTAGTTCCTGTATCTTTTCCAAAGCAAGGTCAGGAGTAGAGTTAAGAATATTAGCTCCGCAAGCCGCATCGACGATCCTCCTTTCATTTTCTAACAAGCCATTGTATAAGTACAAGACTAGATCTTGAGTTGAATATCCGTGGAAAGGATAGCTGGATCGGAGGTGTGCAAACCTTTCGAGGTACTCGTAGAGAGTTTCGATTGCCTCTTGCTCGATGTTGCTTATAGCTTTCTTCAAGCTATTGGCCTTTTTAGCTGGAAAGTATTTCTCCAAAAACGCTTTGTGAAGGTTTTCCCAAGTGTCAATGCTCCCGGATGAAAGGTGGTAATACCAATCATCCGCCGAATCCTTGAGTGTGAAGCCGAATGCCCTCATCTTGATCTGTTCTTCGGTAATGTTGGCCGGTTTCATGTTCATACAAACGGTGTGGAACTTCCCAAGGTTCTTGATGGGGTCTTCACCACTTAGCCCATGGAAGGATGGAAGTAAGTGAATAAGGCCCAGTTTGAGCTCAAAGTTGACTCCTTTACCTAGTGTCGGTATAGCTACCGCAAGAGGGTTTTGAGCCAAAGTGGGCTGCGTAAGTTGACGAAGAGTACGGTCAACCATCTCTTGTTGTAGTTGTTGTTGTCTTCGTTTCCGGATGTGGGTCCTCTCAATTTCTGGATCAAAAGAAGCAAAGCCGGAATTAGTAGCACGGGTTTGAACCATAAAATGGTTCAAACCAATAATCAATAATAACAATAAAACACAAAAACTCCCCGGCAACGGCGCTAAAATTTGACCGAAGGTATTTCTATGGTCGTCTATACCCAATCAAAAGTAAATCCCAACTTAGCACTAAGAACAAGTATAGTGATTAAGTAAGGGTCGAACCCAAGAGAATTGAGGTGTTTTAGATGCAATTATCGATTATAATGACAAGTGACACAAAAAGGGGGGGGGGGGGGGTTTGGTTGAATTGACGCACATAAACTTATGAAAACGATTAATGCGACAAATAAGACAATAATGGATGAATCTACACTAGGTTGATTCTAAGCATGCAATTGCTACTTTGGTGCATTCCTTTTACAAGTTTTTAAGTAATCTCCCGTCTCGATCGTACATATGTGTTGAGCCAACCGGCATCAACACAACTAAACCTATTAAAGTTCCGTAAACCTACAAGAACAAATAATAAGTTAGCATTCAAACAAAGACTAAGGGATATAAAGAGAAGATTAAAACCGTTAAACTTATCTTTATATTTGTGTTCCTTTTCTTTAAGTAATTACAACCCGTTATTACTTAAAGTTGCTACTAGATTAAAGACCCGAACCCGGAACCTATTAATCCTAGTTGTTTACATGCACTTTAGGACCTAAGGTGATCAATCTCAAGTAATAATTAACATGCAATTAAACAATGGAGATCAAGGAAACACAAAGCATTACTGAATAAAAACTTATATTAAAAGAACTTACAACCAAAGTAACAAAGCAGCTTCAAACCAACCCAATGTAGCAAGGGAGTTAGCAACTCATTACAATGGAAAAACTCAAGTCTAAAATGGATTTTGTGAGGAAAAGCATGGATCATTCTAGCAATCAGCCATGGACTATTTATACTACAAAAGACACTAAATTAGGAGTAAATAGCCGGCCTAAAACAACCACTTTTAATGCCATAAAGGTGGTGTAAACAACAGGAGTAAAGCTTACGGCATTACACCGCAAGGGCGGCCTTCAGGACCCGCAGGGGCAGTTTAGGCAGAATCGGTTGATCTTCTTCATAACCGCTGGGGCGGCTACACAGCTCCGCTGGGGCGGATCTTTAATGCTCTTCAACGTCTGACCTTTTGCCTTCCTGACGTTTCTGATGTCAAGGCGCAGGGGCGCCTTAAGGCCAACGCAGGGGCAGTGACACAGACTCTTCGCCTTCCAACTCCCAAGGTGAGGCGCAGACAGGGCGCAGTGGGAGGCGCAGGGGAGCTGGTCTTTGTCTTGTCCGGGCAAGTCACCGCAGGAGCGCCTATGGGTGGCGTAGGGGCGGTGATCTACATCTTGGCCGGCGTTGGTGAAGGTGCTGGGAGCCCTTCAGTGGGAAGTGTCACCCGCTGGGGCGGCTGCAAGGGCCCGCGGGGGCGGTGGAGCAACAGAAACTTTGCTTCTTGATCGATCTTTACTCCTAAGTTCTTATAACTCCTTCCTTAGCTTCTTTTGATCTTCTTCTTCTGGACCAAGGAGTTAGTAGCATAAACCGACACTAATGCAATAAAAAGACTCTAAAAACTACCCTAAATGATAGTGATTCCATCACCTATCAGTAGGACCCCGAAAGCTCGAGTCTTTAACCTTAGCCCTAGAACACCTCGCTCAGTCGATGAACATCTCGGCCGGGGTAGGATCTGACTGAACGAGGTGAACCTTTCCTTATCCGAAACTGATGTTAAGTATTCTAGTTTGTCAAATCCTATCCTTATTACACCTTTCCTGGTTCAATGCAAGCCTAGGATGAGACTTACCCGGTGATTCCTTTGTTTGTTTATCTAAGATCATGAGTGTAGGTAATAAAGGTTTATCCTTTATTGGGGTTTGAGTGTGCCTTCATCCCATCTTTGTGAGTTAGCCTGAGACTTACCCGGTAAAGGTTGATTCTATTCCCTTGGGTGGTGTGTTGGTTTGAGATTATAGTTCCTTCCCTTAGTACCTTGAGACTTACCCGGTAATAGGAGCTTTGGTTTGGGATAGTGAGTAGTGAGACTTACCCGGTAATCTATTCCCACCTTAGAAACACCTTCCCTTTGCAAACCTCATCTTTGTCCGCGTTATCCTTTGAGATCTTGAGTCGGAACCACAACTAGATGCTTTAATCCCTAGAATCCACATTTCTCCTTACTTGACTTTATACATCATCTTTGATTGCTTTAATTGCTTTTGGTTAATTGCAATATTTGACTACCGATTCCGTGCTTTGTTTCACCTAAGTCCCTGTTATCGATCATTGGAATTCTTGCTTTTTATTACAATTGACCCGTACACTGTGGGTTCGCATATTTGTTCAAGCATACTTCTTCGGTTATAAATTTAAAGCTTGCACACACCGTTTGGAGCGAATTAGTTTTTGGCGCCGTTGCCGGGGACTTGGTCTAGACCGAGCCGGTTTCGGTTGTCTTTCGGGGAAATTTCCCTTGTTGTTATTAACCACTCTACTTGAGTGTTTTCGCAAGAACTTTTTAGGTTTATGCGAAGAACCTGTGATGTAAAGGAAATCGTTCCTTACGATCCCGAACCAAAAAAGACATACAAGTGAAGATTGAAAGAAGCTAAAATGGCCAATCAAGACAATCGCGATCTTGAGGCCGAATTGAAAGAGGCGCTGGAATAGCTACGCCTCAACCAAGAAGAACTGCAGCGAGAGAGAGAGAGAGCAGACTCGCGCAAGAACTGAAGAGATTGAAGTAGATATGGCCGCTCTAAGGGCCCAGTTTCTGCCTCGACCGAGGCAAGACCCAGTCCATGTTGCCCCGGCCGAGATACATCCACCTCGGATACCTGTCCGAGATGTTCTTTTTGCTGAAATTTTACAAACCCTGAGACAGATGATGGACCCTAATCAGGAAGTAAGGCGTCTAGGAGTAAACCTAGGTGATCCAGCTGAGCATGATTACGAACTTCGACCACAAGTTCTATCTATGATCCGACAATGCCAATTTGGAGGTTAAGAGAGGGAGTCTCCACAGCAGCATTTGCAAAACTACGAGATTCTAATGGAGACCTTGAGACCTTCAAGGCTGGAAAATACCAACTACAAGTTTAGGCCTTTTTTATTTTTCTTTGAAAGACAGGGCGCTTTTTTGGTATCAATCTCTTCCACCCGGAAAGATCAACATTTGGGAAGAGATGACGACGGAGTTTCTAACTAAATTTTTTCCTCCCTCCAAGACCGCTGAAATGAGAGGGAAGATCAATGCTTTTATCATGAAGGACAAGGAGAGTTTGTCCAAGCCATGGGAGAGATTCAAAGATGTTCCATTGGATTGCCCACATCATGGGATTCCAAAGATAGAGTTGCTAGAGATATACTTCAAGGGATTGGATGGAGCTACTCAATTCAATCTCCAACTACTTTCCGCCGGCATATTCATGGATATGCCGATAGACGAAGCTTGGGAGTTCACTAAAAAACAAGCTTTGCATATGGAGAAGTACTCCCATCAAGGAGCCGAGAATAGAGCAAGGAGAGTTAGTTTCCAAGACACTTCATCAAATGGAAATCAACTCATCTCGCTTAACAATGATGTGAAGCAATTAAAGGAGCTTTTAGTAGCTCACACGAAGAAGGAGCAAGATGGAGGATATCAAGGAAGAAACAATTACCAAGGTTCACGGAACGACAATCACAACAACAATAGAGGCTCCAACAGCAACAATTGGAGATCTAATCAACAAAATCCGGGTAACCCTTATTCTCATGCAAATAATGCTTTTAACCCCTCATCTTCTTCTTTTACTCCGTTGAAGAGCCAGGAGCCTGGATCAAGTTCGTCCCAGCCAGAGAAGAAAGAGATCCAGTGAAGCTCCCAGCAAGGACAGAGAGCAACCCAAAAGGACAGATTATGGCAATAACGACGAGAAGTGGACTAAAAAATGCAGATCCAGTACCTCGGTCGGTGCTAGTGCAAACGAAGAACACCTCGGTCCAGGACCAGATGAGGAACACTTTGGTCGAGGTGCGAACCGAGGTGGAGTCCTAGAAAGCAAAGGACAAATATGAAGTTTATGTCCCGCCTCCTGCTTATAAACCACCACTTCCATTCCCCCAATCAAGGGCCAGAGCACATCTAGACAAGCATTTTGGTAAGTTTCTTGACTTGATGAATAAACTACACATTAACATCCCTTTCCTTGATGCTATTCTAGGGATGCCCGCCTATGGGAAGTTCTTGAAAGAGATTCTATCAAGGTAAAGGAATCTGGAAGACTTTGGAGAAGTTAAGATGACATCTAAGTCCTCGGAGCTCATTCAAATCATGAAGGAGAAGATGCCACCCAAATTGAGAGATCCCGACTCATTTTGCATTCCCATTCAAGTTGGGGATGTAACTTGTGAGGCATTGTGTGACCTAGGAGCCAGCGTGAGCATCATCCCGCTGGAGCTATGTGAGAAAATCGGACTTGGAGAGCCCAAGCCGGTGAAGATAAGGCTGTACATGGCAGATCGCTCCATTAACCATCCCGTGGGCATCTTGGAAGACGTTCCCGTTAAGTTAGGTAACTTCTATTTACCTATAGACTTTGTTGTACTTGACATACCCGCTGATTATCCCGTTCCTATCATTCTCGGAAGACCATTTCTAGCAACCTCAGGTTGCAATGTGGATTGTAAGAACGCCAGGTTAAAATTCAACTTGTTACGCTAAGATTGTGTAGCACAAAAGTCTTAAATTTATAACTCGATATATTTTTCCTAAATCCTAGCGAACCCACAGTGTATGGGTCGTTTTGTAGCAAGGATAGTATTCCGAGGTCGAACACAAAGACTAAGGTGAAATCGAATCACATAAATGACTAAGGATAGTGTAAGTCTAACCTAAGAAAAGAGAAAGGAATAAAGAAAAGAAAATCACAATGTTTTTGGATTGGTTTTGTGGTGATCAAGCAAGGATCACAAATCATGCAAGATTAACAAATCAAACGAACAACTAAGCTAGCAACACAAACAAGCAAAACAAACACGAGATATGTGATCAAAGAGAGAAAAACGGATTCTATCCGGTTATGGCATTGGACTCAAGCTTCTAATCAATCTTGGACTAGCTATAATATGTTGGGAAAAGGGTGTTTCTCAAATGGAATCAATCACCGGGTAGGTCTCATGATCCACTAATCCCGCATCTAGGGTCCTATCACCGGGTAAGTCTCTAGGAACCTAAGGTTGGGAAATCTACACAAACCGGATTACTATCTAGGGATCTAACCTCTCCTTACCGGGTAAGTCTCGGGAAGGTAGTTCCTAAACATCAATCCTAGCACACTCAGTCCAATAGCGGCTTATGAGGCTCACTACTACCTAGAGTTCATCATCTTCGGTATCAAAGAGTGAGAATCACCGGGTAGGTCTCTTCTCTCACTTAGTTTACTAGCATTAGGTCACCCTAGGCTAGATTAAGCTTAATAAACATTAGGATTTCAACAATCTAACATCCTACCATTAAGATTTATCAATACAAGCACGACAGAACAAAACCACGGGTTGATATTCAGAACCACGGCCGTGGTTGTCCTAGAACAGACCGTAATTTATGAAGTAGTTAAGTTCGAGCAAGCAAATAATCCAAAGATACATTTAAGTCTATTCTATCATAGTCCGAGCCATAATCATCATTCCCTTACCCTAGAATCACATCTATTTAGCCAACAACATGCATCTTAAAAATCAAACTCAACAAGCATACATTCATGGCTTCCATAGCAAGAAAATGAAATGAAAGAGTAATGAAGCAATTAGAACAAGAAAACCAAGCTAAATGTATGTTAAGAAAGACTTACAACCCTTCAAAAAGAAGGTTCAGATCATTCCTTACAAGGCCTGACAAAAATATCTTCAACAAGTTCACTCAAAATCTCTCAAAAACTATGAAAACTCTAAAACTAATGTTCTTCTTCTCCTTCTCCAAATGAGAGTGTTTTTGCTCCCCTCCAAGAGTAGTATCCAATGGAATGTTTTGTAGTGAGAGAATGTGGGAGAGGATCCTCCTAGCATAAGCCTACAAGGACTACTAATATCCTCCATCAAGGGCAAGAGTTAGTTATGGAGATCGTGGGATAGCTGTCACAATTGTCCAGAGAGAATCACGGCCCAATTCCACGGGGGTGGAAGTGCTAGTGACCGTGGTTTTGGTGGTTCAACTCTCTTTTGATCGTTGAGCCATGAGTTGGTGCAAGGCATGCACCCACAAGGTCCTATGTGTTCTCCTTAGCTCCTAGCTTGCTTCTTAATGAGTCCGGAAGCGTGTCATCGCGAGGAATGATCCTCGAATGTATTGATTAAGCTCCAAAAGTTCCCCAAAATACCTACAAAACCGACAATAGTTCGTGTAGACGTCTATCTCGACAATATGCATGAATTAAACGTAAATGTCATGAACTGATGCCAAACTATGCACGAATAACGGGAAAAACTATCTAAATGGATGCCTAAACTAACGTCGTAAATCGTGTTATCAAAATACCCCGTACTTAAGGTTTGCTCGTCCCTGAGCAAGACCCAACTATAGACTAAGAGATGACATGATTTATGCATGCAGAAAAACAACAAAATCTTTTTGGAATTGTGCTTCTAACATTGGATCACTTTCATAGTCATGTTCATGGCAATGGACAAGCAATCATGCATCAAATGAATGAAGGCATGAAAAGACTATTACACTTAACTCAAAAAGCATGCATGCAAGGTGAAAATGAGGAAGTCAAGATGATCATGAGTATATCCAATCTAGATCACTATGGCTTACACACATGCAAATAGGTCACAAGGACTTAGGAAAGAAGAGGCTAAGAAACATTGTGATTAGGTGGGATTTTTTAGGTCATGTGATGCTAATCCTGGAAAGGAACTAACTCCACAATTACATTTTAATCAACTTCCCCACAAGTGTTTCTTTTTCTCCATCTTTTCTTTGTTTTCTTTTCTTTTTCACTTTCTTTTTCTTTCACTTATTTTTGAGCCAATGACATTGGTGTACAAAAGCCGAAACCTTGGTGATTAGCGGACCTCGGGGTTTTTCCGAGGTGCCTCACACCGAGCACACATACCAAGGCTCGTTAGGACATTCGGTTTATCCGACTTTGGCAAGGGACAAACACCCGATTATGTGAATGGTGCCGAGTTACTCGTCATCAAAACCAAAGTCCCCAAACCTATATTTTTTTCTACACTTTTCACAATAAATTCAGCACTTCATTCACCACATTCATTCATCAACAACTTCACCCCACACTTGCTTTTCACACACTCAACACACTAGCATGCTCCTATTCCCGGATGAGTCAAAAGAGGTAAAATTTTATATCAATTGAGGTGCTCAAACAACATGATCAAGATGAGGAGTAAAAAAAGATGAATTGCCTTAATCACTCCTAAATTATGGGCAAGAACTAGCATGTAATTTCGACTATCAATCCTCAATCCAATCAAGGCAAACATCATGATCACAATCCATACATAGGATTCAAGATAAGTAATTCAAGTCCACATTTGCATACATCCATTCAACACATAAGGCCATCCATAATCAATTCATAAAACAATCTCAACAAGGGTCATATCCAAACTTAGAAGCACTAAAATTTTTAAATTTTCTGAAACATGTGACAATATTAAACTATCTTAGATGCTAATCATGCAAATGATCATGAAAACCCCATCCCATACTTAGAAACACATTGTCCCCAATGTGCTAATCAAGTAAAGAAGAGTGAAAGAGAGTCCTCACAATGTAAAAATGGTGTTGCTTTGGTATTTTGGTTTGCTCATGTGAAGTGATGGTGGATGATCAATCAAAGGTGGTAGAGAGCTCTTGATGTCCATTATGGCGTCGGGACCCGCTCTAGGCACCGCTAGCCGTCCAAGTCCCACGTCCGCTCCACCCACATTTGATGCGGGGTCATCATCATCACCTTCCTCATGCCATACAAGAGTTCCACACCACTTAGATTCTAGCACAAAAATACCAAACACACAAACACACCAAAAAAAAAGACAAAGCAAAAACGAAAACAAAAACAAAAAAAACGAAAAGGGAAAGATGTCTACCAATGGGTTGCCTCCCATTAAGCGCTTCTTTAAGGTCGTTAGCTTGACCAAATTTGGGGGCGTCTCACTCAAGGTGAAGTGGGTAATCATATCCACCGGAGCTCCCGCGATATACTTCTTCAAACGGTGTCCATTCACCTTAAAATCTCCACAATGCTCCCCTCCTATCTCAACCGCTCCATGGCGAAATATCTTCTTCACCAAGGACATGTAAATGTTGTTTTCTCTTGGTCATCCGGGTGAATAGGGATTCGAAAAAACCCACTATAGCCATCTAAGTAACAAAAGTGTGAATGTTGAGCTAATCTCTCTAGCATTTGGTCAATGAAGGGAAGAGGGAAGTGATCTTTCCTAGAGGCCAAATTTAGTTTCCTATAGTCAATACACATTCTCCACCCCGTAACCGTCCTAGTTGGGATTAGTTCATTGTTCTCATTAGTTACTACGGTCATACCACCCTTCTTAGGAACAACATGTACAGGACTAACCCATTTACTATCCGAAATCGGGAAAATGATTCCCGCATCTAGCAATTTAAGGATCTCCTTCTTGACTACCTCTTTCATTATAGGGTTCAATCTTCTTTGAGGTTCAATTGAAGGTTTATGATTATCTTCCATTAAGATTTTATGCATGCACAAGGAAGGTTTAATGCCAACTAAGTCATCAATAGTGTAGCCAATAGCTCTCCTCAGCAATCTCAACTCATGCAACAATCTATCAAGCTCATCATCATTCAAAGATGCATTAACAATAACCGGATAAGTAGAATTTTCACCAAGAAAAGCATACTTTAGATGAGAGGGGAGGGGCTTAAGTTCAAGTTTAGGAGGACCTTTATCGATTGGAGACGATCCATATAATTTAGGTTGAGATGATTCCAAAGCTATGGAAGACTCTCCAAGGCTCCTTGAAGCTTGATCAACAACTAAGGCACTTTCTGGAGAAACCACGGGCAACATTACGGTCTCTGGCACAAACACGGCCGTGGAATATGAGAAGCTGGCACATTTGAGCATTCCAGAGAGTTCCACGGGAAAAATTACGACCGTGGTTCCCTCTCCCTGGCCGTGGTTCCTACAGTGGTTCAGCATGACTTCGTGCACTTCAAATTCAGCACTTGTCTCCTTTTCTAATGCATCCAAAGCCTTGATTTCTTCATTACAATCATCTTCAACTCCTTCCTCCATGAAACTCAAGCTAAGAACCTTCACCAAGGGGTCCTTGATCAAGATCGAGCTCACAACTTCTCTACATTCCTCTTGCTCGACAATGTTGAAGACATCCTAACCAAGGGCTGGCCCCTTCATCATTGTGGATAGCTTGAACTTAATATTCTCTTCTCCTATGTTGATGGAGAGGATTCCATTTTTGCAATCCACCAAGCATCCGGATGTAGCTAAGAATGGCCTTCCCAAAATGATAGGAACCGGGTAGTCCGCCAGGATGTCCAAAACAACGAAATCTATTGGCACATAGAACTTCCCAAGTTGAACCGGTATGTCTTCTAAGATTCCTACGGGGTGATTGATTGAACGGTCTGCCATGTAGAGGGTCATCTTGACCGGCTTTGGCTCTCCTAGCCCAACCTTGTTGCAAGTGCAAGCGGGATTATGCTTACACTTGCTCCAAGATCACATAGGGCTTCATATTGCACTTCTCCAACCCCGATTGGGATACAAAAAAATCCCGGATCTCTTAGTTTAGGAGGCATCTCCTCCCTCATGGTTTGTATCAACTCCGAAGATCTCTTTGTCATTCTAACTTCTCCATACTCCTCCAACTTCCTCTTGTTGGAAAGTATTTCCTTCAAAAATTTTCCATAGGCCGGCATACCTAGAATAGCATACATGAACGGAATGTTAATATGCAATTTAGACATAAGTTCAAGGAATTTACCGAAATGTTTGTCCAAGCGAGCTCTTGCTCGTGATTGTGGGAATGGTAGTGGTGGCTTGTATGGAGGTGGTGCCACATATGTTGGCTCATCATCCTTGCTCTTGCCTCCTTCTTCTTGCAATGGCTCTTCTTCCACCACTACTTGCTTTCCCTTGTCATTCCCCTTTGGTAAGGGATCTTTCATGCTCAGCCCACTCCTTGTTGTAATGGCCAACACTTGGCCTCTTGGGTTATCCTCGGTCCTTCCGGGAAGCTTCCCGGATCCCTTTGTGCTTCAGCCGCCTTTTGGAACACTTGTGCTTCTACACCTTTTGAGCTTTAGAAATGGAATTCACCGTGCTCTCAAGTCCACTCAACCTTCGAAGCAATTGTTCAAACATTATCTCGGTTCTATCCTTTGGAGGTTGAGCAAAACCGGGTGGAGGCTCTTGTGAAGCCTTAGGTGGTGGGGCAGCGCTTGTGGAAGTGAGAGGGTTAAAGGCACCATCCGGGTTAGAATAGGAGAACCCGGGATGGTTGTGATTGGGCCGGTAATTGTTGAATTGCCGGCTGTTGTTGTTGAAGTTCCTTGGGCCTTGATAATTGTTGTAATTTCCCCTTCCCATGTAGTTAACATCCTCCTCCTTGGAAGCCAAATTGGCTTGCACTTGCACTTTAGGACTAGCTTGATTCTTCAAGGTTGTAGCACACAACTCCCTCAAAGACTTTAGCTCATTGTTGATTGCATCGAGCTTGTAGTTGCTCATGGTGACTTCACTCACTTCATAAACTCCCGGTTTCCTCCCATCACTCTTCCTATGGGAGTACTTCTCTATCACCAAGGCTTGCTTCTCTACAAACTCCCAAGCCTCATCCACATTCTTCTCCATGAATGTTCCCTATCCTTCATCACGAAGGCATTTATCTTCCCTCTAAGTTCGGTTGTCTTGGAAGGCGGAAAGAACTTTGTCAAGAACTCGGTTGCCATCTCCTCCCAAGTACTCACACGTCCTAGTGGAATGGATTGGTACCAAGCTAAAGCTTTATCCTTAAGTGAGAAGGAAAAAGCCCTAAGCTTATGGTTGTTGTTCTCTAATCTAGGCGGCTTTAGAGTGTCCATCAATATCTCATAGTTCATCAAGTGTTGATGAGGAGACTCTCCTTCCATCCCTCCAAATTGATTATGTCGGATCATTTATAGCACTTGAGGGCAGAGCTCATAATCATGGGTTGCGGGATCTCCTAAGTTTATACCCGGACGGTGCACTCTTTGGGCCGGATCCATACGTTGCCTTAACGTTTGTGGCTCCTCAATCATGATCGGCTCAAACCAAACATTAACCGCCGGCTGTGGTGGTGGTGGTGGTGGAGGTTGTTGACGATTAAGCTCTCTTTGTACATGAGCTTGCCTAATCTCTTCAATTTCCCTCCTAGTTGCTTCTTGCCTCTCATTGGCAAGTCTCCTCTCATTCTCCAAGAGTTCATCTCTTAACCTAATTTGCTCTAAAGCATCATCCAACTCAGCTTGAAGATCTCTTGCGGCCATCTCCTTCTTCTTCTTAATGCTCTTAGATCTAGCCTTAAGGGTTTTCTCCGGTTCGGATCGAATGGAGCAAAATCCTTGCCACGAGATCTTCGCATGCACCTAAAGAATGAGAGATGTCCTGAAAATTGAAAGACACAAACCAAACAAGATCAAAAGCAACAAGAAAGACCTACACTATAAACAATCACAAACAATGACTCAATCTAGACCCAGTCCCCGGCAATGGCGCCAAAAACTTGTTACGCTAAGATTGTGTACCACAGAAGTCTTAAATTTATAACTTGATATATTTTTCCTAACTCCTAGCGAACCCACAGTGTATGGGTCGTTTTGTAGCAAGGATAGTATTCCGAGGTCGAAAACAAAGACTAAGGTAAAATCAAGTCAAATAAATGATTAAGGATAGTGCAAGTCTAATCTAAGAAAAGAGAAATGAATAAAGAAAAGAAAATCACAATGTTTTTGGATTGGTTTTGTGGTGATCAAGCAAGGATCACAAATCATGCAAGATTAACAAATCAAACGAACAACTAAGCTAGCAACACAAACAAGCAAAACAAACACGAGATATGTGATCAAAGAGAGAAAAGCGGATTCAATCCGGTTATGACATTGGACTCAAGCTTCTAATCAATCTTGGACTAGCTATAATATGTTGGGAAAAGGGTGTTTCTCAAATGGAATCAATCACCGGGTAGGTCTCATGATCCACTAATCGCGCATCTAGGGTCCTATCACCGGGTAAGTCTCTAGGAACCTAAGGTTGGGAAATCTACACAAACCGGATTACTATCTAGGGATCTAACCTCTCCTTACCGGGTAAGTCTCGGGAAGGGAGTTCCTAAACATCAATCCTAGCACCCTCAGTCCAATAGCGGCTTATGAGGCTCACTACTACCTAGAGTTCATCATCTTCGGTATCTAAGAGCGAGAATCACCGGGTAGGTCTCTTCTCTCAATTAGTTTACTAGCATTAGGTCACCCTAGGCTAGATTAAGCTTAATAAACATTAGGATTTCAACAATCTAACATCCTACCGTTCAGATTTTCCAATACAAGCATGATAGAACAAAACCACGGGCTGATATTCAGAACCACGGCCGTGGTTGTCCTAGAACAGACCGTAATTTATAACAGCAGTTAAGTTCGAGCAAGCAAATAATCCAAAGATACATTTAAGTCTATTCTATCATAGTCCGAGCCATAATCATCATTCCCTTACCCTATAATCGCATCTGTTTAGCCAACAACATGCATCTTAAAAATCAAACTCAACAAGCATACATTCATGGCTTCCATACCAAGAAAATGAAATGAAAGAGTAATGAAGCAAGTAGAACAAGAAAACCAAGCTGAATGTATGTTAAGAAAGACTTACAACCCTTCAAAAAGAAGGTTCAAATCGTTCCTTACAAGGCCTGACAAATATCTTCAACAAGTTCACTCAAAATCTCTCAAAAACTATGAAAACTCTAAAACTAATGTTCTTCTTCTCCTTCTCCAAATGAGAGTGTTTTTGCTCACCTCCAAGAGTAGCCTCCAAAGGAATGTTGTGTAGTGGGAGAATGTGGGAGTGGATCCTCCTAGCATAAGCCTGCAAGGACCACTTATATCCTCCATCAAGGGCAAGAGTCGGTTATGGAGATCGTGGGACAGCTGTCCAGAGAGAATCACAGCCCAATTCCATGGGCGTGGAAGTGCCAGTGACCGTGGTTTTGGTGGTTCAGCTCTCTTTTGATCGTTGAGCCATGAGTTGGTGCAAGGCATGCACCAACAAGGTCCTTTGTGTTCTCCTTAGCTCTTAGCTTGCTTCTTAATGAGTCCGGAAGCGTGTCATCGCAAGGAATGATCCTCGAATGTATCGATTAAGCTCCAAAAGTTCCCCAGAATACCTACAAAACCGACAATAGTTCGTGTAGACGTCTATCTCGACAATATGCATGAATTAAACGTAAACATCATGAACTGATGCCAAACTATGCATGAATAACGGGAAAAACTATCTAAATGGATGCCTAAACTAACGTCATAAATCGTGTTATCATCAACATTGGTGGAGATCAAGTGGAGTTTGCATTGCTTGCTGCAATGAAAGGAGAGCCTCTGGAGGATGATGTCTTCAACATCTATGATGAAGAAGAATCAAGAGAATTGGTGAGCTCTATCCACATTAAAGACCCACCTCGGACACCGGCCGAGACAACAAGCGAGATGTTTTTAACCGAGGACAACAAACTTCCTAAACCCTTTTCTAAGATTCATTTATAGTTGGTGGAGCACTGGCTTCACCAAGCTTCTGATAGTAAAAAGCCTTGGTATGCTGATATTGTTAATTATCTTGTTTGCCAGGAAATACCGTCCGGATTGACGTACGCTCAAAGGAAGAAATTCTTCAAGGATGTACGCCACTACTGGTGGAATGAACTTCTACTGTTTAAGAGAGGTCCGGATGGGATGCTTCGACGATGCATTCCAGAGGATGAAGTTGCTAATGTTATACGGCATTGCCACTCGCTTCCTTGTGGAGGACATGCTAGCGCTCACAAAACCTGCGCTAAGGTATTACGTTCTGGTTTCTTTTGGCCTACATTATTTAAGGATCTGCAAATGTTTATTTTTACTTGTGATGCATGCCTAAGAACCGGGAACTTGTCTAGAAGAAAATAGATGTCACTCAACAATATTCAAGAGGTTGAGATCTTTGATGTATGGGGAGTTGATTTTATGGGACCTTTCCCATCATCCGCAGGGAACCTCTACATTCTCCTAGCTGTTGACTACGTCTCTAGATGGGTGGGAGCCATTGCCTCTCCTAGTAATGACGCCATGGTGGTTGTGAAGTTCTTCAATCGGACTATCTTTCCACATTTTGGGACACTACGCATTATCATCAATGATGGAGGGACACATCTCATTAACCGAAAGTTTAAGGCACTTCTATCAAAGTATGGGGTAACCCACAAGGTAGAAACCCCTTATCACCCTCAAACTAATGGACATGTTGAAATCTCGAATAGAAAAATCAAGGCAATTTTGGAGAAGACCGTCTCTAGGACGAGGAAGGATTGGTCCATGAAGTTGGACGACGCTCTTTGGTCTTATAGGACAGCATTCAAGACTCCCATTGGTACCACCCCTTACAATTTGGTATTTGGGAAGTCTTGCCATCTACCCGTTGAGTTAGAGCACAAGGCATATTAGGCAATCAAGTGGTTGAATTTCGATATCAAGGAAGCCGGAGAAAAGAGGCTATTGGACATCAATGAGTTGGAAGAGTTGCGCTTAAACGCTTATGAGAATGCCAAGATCTACAAGGAAAGAACGAAGAGATGGCATAACAAGCATATCATTCCTAAGGAATTCAAAGAAGGAGATTTAGTTCTACTCTTCAATTCCTACCTTCGCCTCTTCCCATGTAAGTTGAAATCTAGATGGATAGGACCTTACGTTGTGAAACATGTTTTTCCCTATGGTGCAATTGAGATTTGGGGTGATACAAGCGGAAGCTTCAAGGTCAATGGTCATAGGCTGAAGAAGTACCAACCAGAAGACTATTTTGGGGAGATTGCACCACTGTACCTTGTTTAGGGATGAAGTACGGTCCAGCTAGCGACCTTAAATCAAGCGCTTCTTGGGAGGCAACCCAAGGTATTGCTTTCTTTTCCCTTTTTCTAGCTTAGTTTAGATAGTCTGCTTTTGCTTTCCTTTGCTTTGCTTTGTTTTTGGCGACCTCTAACAGAAACCAGGTACTCTCTAAGGAAGGATTACAGCTCAGCAGCTACACTGGAAGGACAAAAGTTCGAGAAATTGAGAAGACGGAGTTTGACTAAGACACATCTCAGTTGCTGTCACAGCGCCTCGACCGAGATGTTCTTGATAACACGATTTATGACTTAGGATTAGGTAGTCACTTAGATAGATTTCTCATTCATTCGTGCAAGTTTTGGCATTGATTCATGACGTCTTCGCTCAATTCACGCACATTTCTAGAAAAGACGTCTACACTACCTTTTATCGGTTTTGTAGGTAATTCGGGGATCTATTGGACGTTAATCGATACATTTGAGGGCCAAGCCTCATGATGGTACACATCCAAAGCTTTGGAGGAGCATAATTGGAGCAACAAAGGACACAAAGACCACTATTGGTGCGAGCAATGGATCAACTCATGGCTAAATGTGCATAACACCTTTCTGCTGAAGAAAATCGGACCAGCAAGCATTTAAATCGGCCGATTTTTATCCACTGGGTCGATTTTTGAGGCTTTGACAGCTTAAGCCACGTGTCCCACGATCTCTTGTCCGTCCTTGCTCTTGGTGGAGAATATAAGTGGTCCCTCAGGTGGTTGCTGAGCATCTCTCCTCTCCCACACTCTCATTGACAGCCCAATTTGGATTTTGGAAGGAGATTGGAGAAGAAGAAAAGCTCCCAAGGATTGAAGGAAGAAGAAGAACACCATTCTAAAGAGTTTCTTGTGATTTTGAGTGATTTTGTAGTCTTGGATTGAAGAACTAATTGCAAGGATTGTTAAGAACGTTTTGCATCTTCATTTTAGAGTTTGTAAGTCTTGCTACAACTTGGATTTGGCTGAGATTTATTGATTTTGCTTACTCATCTTTCATTACTCATCTATGAACACCATGTATGCTTGTTTGATGATTTCGGATCTTGATATACATATTATTGGCTAGTTTCTTGTGATTTTAGAGTGATGGATTGATGGTTATGGCTTGGGTGATGATAGGATGGACTTATATGTTAGTTTAGGATGATTTGAATGCACGAAACCCATTTCAGAGACAAAAATCGACCTGTTCTTCATCTAAATCGTCCGATTTTCTGTATGATCCACCCAATTTTCTTCTCTGTTGCTCTTTAATTGATGAATCTGCATGTTGGGGTCCTTGGTTGTTTAAATCCTAGTGTTTATTAAGCCTAATTTAGCTTAGAATCACCTAATGCTACCAACCTAAGTGAGGGAAGAGATCTACCCGATGATTTCCGATCTTAGATACCTAAGATGATGAATGCTAGGTAGTAGTGAGCCTCATAAGCCGCTATTGGATTGAGTGTGCTAGGATTATTGCTTGAGATTTCCCTATTCCGAGACTTACCCGGTAAGGAGAGGGTTACCCTTAAGTAGTATCTTGTTTGTGTGGAATTCCTTACTCTAACCCCTAGAGACTTACCCGGTAATAGGAGTTTGATGCGGGATTAGTGAAGTGAGAGACCTACCCGGTAATTGCTTCCATTAGCGAAACATTCTTTCCCAACACTGCAGCTTAGTCCTTAGAATCTTTAGAACCTTGAATCCAATGCCATAACCGGAAATCTTGACCTCTAAAATCTGCTTTTCTCTCTTGATCATATTCTTGTGCTTTGTGTTTGCTTGTTCGTTTGCTAGCTTGAGTTGTTAGTTGTTTATCATCTTGCTCGACTTGTGATCTTTGTTTGATCATCACAAAAACCAACAAAAACATTGTGTTTTCCAATTTTTTGTTCCTCACCTTATCTTAGTCTAGATTTACACTATTTTTGATCATTGCTTGACTCGATTTCACCTTAGTCTTTGTGTTCGACCTCGGAATACTTACCTTTCTACAAACGTCCCGTACACTGCGGGTTCGCTAGGAGTTAGGATAATTATAACGAGTATAAATTTAAGACTTATTGCGTGCACATCTATTCCTAGACGTAACAAGTTTTTGGCGCCGTTGCCGGGGACTAGGTCTAGATTGAGTCTATTTGTGATTGTTTATAGTGTAGATCTTTCTTGTTGCTTTTGATCTCTCTTTGGTGTGTGTCCTTGCTTTTCAGGACATCTCTTACTCTTTAGGTGTATGCGAAGATCTCGTGGCAAGGATTTAGCTCCATTCGATCCCGAACCGGAGAAAACCCTTAGATCTAGATCCAAGAGCATTCGAAAAGAGAAAGAGATGGCCGGTAGGAACCTCCAAGCTGAGTTGGATGAAGCCTTAGAGCAAATTAGGCTAAGAGATGAGCTGTTGGAGGAAGAAAGGAGACTTGCCAATGAGAGGCAAGAGGCAACTAGGAGGGAGATTGAGGAGATTAGGCAAGCACTTGTGCAAAGGGAGCTTAACCGTCAACAACCTCCTCCACCTCCACCACAACCGCAGCCGGCGGTGAACGTTAGGGTTGTGCCCATTGCTATGGATGAGCCACAAACGTTGGGGCAACGTATGGATCCGGCACAAAGAGCACACCGCCCGGGTGTGAACTTAGGAGATCCCGCAGCCCATGATTACGAGCTCCGCCCTCAAGTTCTACAAATGATCCGGCATAACCAATTTGGAGGGATGGAAGGAGAGTCTCCTCATCAACATTTGATGAACTACGAGATTTTGATGGAGACTCTTAGACCGCCGAGATTGGAGAGCAACAACCATAAGCTAAGGGCTTTCTCCTTCTCTCTTAAGGACAAGGCCTTAGCTTGGTATCAATCTATTCCACAAGGGCGAGTTGGTACTTGGGAGGAGATGACAACCGAGTTTTTGACTAAGTTCTTCCCACCTTCCAAGACTACCGAATTAAGAGGAAAGATCAATGCCTTCGTGATGAAGGATAGAGAGAGTTTGTTCAAGTCTTGGGAGAGATTCAAAGACCTTCTCCTAGATTGTCCACACCATGGCATACCGAAAATTGAGCTATTGGAGATCTACTTCAAAGGACTTGATGAAGATAGCCAATTCAAGCTTCAATCCCTTTCCGGTGGGACTTTCATGGAGAAGCATGTAGATGATGCTTGGGAGTTTGTGGAGAAGCAAGCTCTAGTGATTGAGAAATACTCCCATAGAAAGAGTGAAGGGAAAAAGGCGGGAGCATATGAGGTGAGTGAGGTCACCATGAGCAACTTCAAGCTCGACGCCATCAACAACGAGCTAAAGTCCTTGAGGGAGTTGTGTGCTACAACCTTGAAGAACCAAGCAACTCCTCAAGTGCCTCCACAAGCCAACCTATCTTCCAAAGAGGAGGATGTGAACTATATGGGAAGGGGCAACTACAACAACTACCAAGGCCCAAGAAACTTCAATAACAACCGGCAATTCAACAATTACCGGCCCAACCATAACCATCCCGGGTTTTCTTACTCTAACCCGGATGGAGCCTTGAACCCTCCCGCTTCTACAAGCACAACTCCACCACCAAGAGCTTCACAAGAACCTCCACCCGGATTCACTCAACCTCCAAAGGATAGAACCAAAATGATGTTTGAGCAATTGCTAGGAAGGTTGAGCGGTCTTGAGAGCACGGTGACTTCCATTTCCAAAGCCCAAAAAGTGTTGGAAGCACAAGTGTTCCAAAAGGCGGGTGAAGCACATAGAGATCCGGGGAAGCTTCCCGGAAGGACCGAAGAAAACCCAAAAGGACAAGTGTTGGCCATTACAACAAGAAGTGGGTTAAGCATGAAGGACCCTTTGCCTAAGGAGAATGCTAAAGGGAAGCAAGTGGTGAATGAAGAAGAGACTTCACGAGGAGATGGAGGCAAGAGCAAGGATGTAGAGCCAAGATGTGTGGCACCGCCTCCATACAAGCCACCACTACCGTTCCCTCAATCACGAGCAAGAGCTCGCTTGGACAATCACTTTGGTAAATTCCTTGAACTTATGTCTAAATTGCATATTAACATTCCGTTCATGGATGCTATCTTAGGTATGCCGGCATATGGCAAGTTCTTAAAGGAAATACTCTCCAACAAGAGGAAGTTGGAGGAGTATGGGGAGGTAAGAATGACGAAGAGATCCTCGGAGTTGATTCAAACGATGAAGGAGGAGATGCCTCCCAAGCTAAGGGATCCGGGATCCTTTTGTGTGCCAATCGGAGTAGGAGAAGTAAAGTATGATGCCCTATGCGATCTTGGGGCAAGTGTAAGCATCATCCCGCTTGCACTTTGCAACAAGGTTGGGCTAGGAGAGCCAAAGCCGGTCAAGATGACCCTTTACATGGCGGACCGCTCAATCACTCATCCGGTTGGGATCTTGGAAGACATCCCGGTGCAATTAGGGAAGTTCTATGTGCCCATAGACTTCGTTGTTTTGGATATCCCGGCGGACTATCCGGTTCCTATCATCTTGGGGAGACCTTTCCTAGCTACTTCCGGATGTCTAGTAGATTGCAAGAATGGAACTCTCTCTTTCAACATTGGAGAAGAGAACATCAAGTTTAAGCTATCCACAATGATGAAAGGGCCAACCCTTGATGAGGATGTATTCAACATGGTTGAAGAAGAGGAATCTAGGGAGGTTGTGAGCTCAATCTTGCTCAAGGATCCACTTGAGAGGGTTCTTAGCTCAAGCTTGATGGAAGAAGGAGTTGAGGAGAGTAGCAATGAAGTAATCAAGGCCTTGAATGCATTGGACGAGCTACCAAGTGTGGGATTTGAAGTGCTAGAAGAAGAGAGAAACTGGCAGAAAAATCGGACTGCCTGCCAAAAATCGGCCGATTTTTGTACTTATGCTGAAATTTCAGCTAGTTTTGCCAAAACAGAAACTCAGATCGACCCCCCTTCAGAAAAATCGACCGATTTTTCTTCCTGGGTCGATTTTCCTGAGTCTTTTCAGCATCAACCACTTGAGTATGAGCAATCATCAAGGGACTTCAAGGAGGCTTCCATGGCTTTGCAATCATCTCAACCTACATTGTATGGATCGTCTCCAACCGAAAAAGGTCCTCCTCAACTTGATCTTAAACCTCTTCCTTCTCATTTAAAGTATGCTTTCCTTGGTTCAAATTCTACTTATCCGGTGATTGTGAATGCATCTTTGAATGATGATGAGCTTGATAGATTGTTGAATGAATTGAAACTGCATAGAAAGGCAATAGGATACACCATTGATGATCTTGTTGGCATCAAGCCATCTTTGTGCATGCATAGGATAATGATGGAAGATAATCATAAACCCTCTATTGAACATCAAAGAAGGTTAAATCCTATAATGAAAGAGGTAGTTAAGAAGGAGATCATAAAGTTGCTAGATGCGGGAATTATCTACCCTATCTCGGATAGTAAGTGGGTTAGTCCCGTTCATGTAGTACCTAAGAAGGGTGGGATGACCGTAGTAACCAATGAGAACAATGAACTAATTCCCACTAGAACGGTTACGGGATGGAGGATGTGCATTGATTATAGGAAGTTGAACATGGCCTCTAGGAAAGATCACTTCCCTCTCCCTTTCATTGACCAAATGCTAGAGAGATTAGCTCAACACTCCCATTTTTGCTACCTAGATGGCTATAGTGGATTCTTCCAAATCCCTATCCACCCCGATGACCAAGAGAAAACAACCTTTACATGTCCATGGGGTACTTTTGCATATAGGAGAATGCCATTTGGGTTGTGTAATGCACCCGCCACCTTCCAAAGGTGTATGATGGCTATCTTTTCGGAATACATAGAAAATATCATGGAAGTGTTTATGGATGATTTCTCTGTTTATGGTTCTTCTTTCGATGATTGCTTGGCTAACTTGTCCTTAGTATTACAAAGATGTGAGGAGACAAATCTTGTTTTAAATTGGGAAAAATGCCACTTCATGGTAAGTGAAGGTATTGTGTTAGGACACTTGGTGTCTAACCGTGGCATTGAGGTTGATAGAGCGAAAATTGAAACGATAGAGAAGTTGCCGCCACCTACCTCGGTGAAGGGGGTAAGGAGCTTTTTAGGGCATGCCGGTTTTTACCGGAGGTTCATTCAAGATTTCTCTAAAATTTCTAAGCCTCTCACTAACCTACTAATGAAGGATGTTGATTTTGTCTTCTCCAAAGATTGCCTTGAAGCTTTTTATAGGTTAAAGAACGCCTTGATCTCCGCACCTATCATGCAACCTCCGGATTGGAGCTTACCGTTTGAGATCATGTGTGATGCAAGTGATGTAGCCATTGGGGCTGTTTTGGGGCAAAGGAAAGATGGGAAAACTCATGCTATTTATTATGCTAGCAAGACGCTAGATGATGCCCAACTTAACTATGCCACAACCGAGAAAGAGTTGCTAGCGGTAGTGTATGCCTTTGAGAAGTTTCGGTCATACCTTGTTGGAGCGAAGGTCATAGTGTATACGGATCATGCTGCGATCCATTATCTACTTACCAAGAAGGATGCCAAGCCTAGGTTGATTCGGTGGATCCTTCTTCTTCAAGAGTTTGACTTGGAAATTCGGGACAAGAAGGGATCCGAGAACTCCGTGGCGGATCACCTTAGTAGACTCCCACCATTGGAGCTTGAAAGAGAGGACATCCCGATTGATGACTCATTCCGGGATGAGCAATTGCAAATGGTGGAGGAGTGCTTGTTCCAAGTGTCTAGAGGAAGCGAGCCATGGTTTGCCAACATTGTGAACTACCTAGTGTGTGAGGAAGTGCCTCCCGGTTTGACATATGCCCAAAGGAAGAAGTTCTTCAAAGATGTGAGGCATTACTATTGGAGCGAGCCACTTTTGTTCAAAAGAGGGCCGGATGGGATGTTTAGAAGATGCATACCGGAGGATGAGGTGGAGACTGTGATCCGCCATTGTCATTCCTTGCCATGTGGAGGGCATGCTAGTGCACACAAGACATGTGCGAAAGTGCTACAATCGGGCTTCTTTTGGCCAAGTTTGTTCAAGGACGTGCAAGGCTTTGTGGTAGCTTGTGATGCTTGCCAAAGGACGGGCAACATCTCAAGGAGAAATGAGATGCCCTTGAACAACATACAAGAGGTGGAAATATTTGATGTGTGGGGTGTGGACTTCATGGGACCTTTCCCCTCTTCATGTGGCAACCTCTACATCCTATTGGCGGTTGACTATGTTTCAAGATGGGTGGAGGCAATCGCCTCTCCTACAAATGATGCCAAGGTTGTGGTGCGGTTCTTCAACCAAGTGATCTTTCCTAGGTTTGGAACACCTAGGGTGATCATAAGCGATGGAGGGAAGCATTTCACCAATAGGAATTTTGGAGCACTTTTGGCCAAGTATGGGGTGACTCATAAGGTGGCAACACCTTACCATCCCCAAACTAGTGGCCAAGTGGAGATCTCCAACCGGGAGATCAAGGCCATTCTTGAGAAGACGGTATCAAGGACGAGAAAAGATTGGGCTATGAAGCTCGATGATGCCTTGTGGGCATATAGGACCGCCTTCAAAACACCAATTGGCACCACTCCTTACAAGTTGGTCTATGGAAAGTCTTGCCACCTTCCGGTAGAGATGGAGCATCGAGCATATTGGGCTATAAGGTGGCTAAATTTTGATCTCAAAGAGGCCGGAGAAAAGCGGTTGCTAGACATGAACGCCCTTGAGGAGATCCGGTTGAATGCATATGAGAATGCTCGGATCTACAAGGAGAGAACCAAGCGATGGCATGATAAGAGGATCATCCCAAAGGAGTTGAGTGAAGGAGACCTTGTCCTTCTCTTCAACTCAAGGCTGCGGCTTTTTCCCGGAAAGCTCAAATCAAGATGGACCGGGCCCTATGTTGTGAAGAAGGTCTTTCCTCATGGAGCGGTGGAGATAGGAGGAGATCATTGTGGTAACTTCAAGGTGAATGGGCATCGATTGAAGAAGTACATCCCGGAAGCCCCGGTGGAAGTGATTGCCCCGCTTCACCTCGATTGAAACGCTCCCGAATTTGGTCAAGCTAATGACCTTAAAGAAGCGCTTAATGGGAGGCAACCCATTGGTATATATTTTTCCTTGTGTTTTTCTTGCTTTTGTTTAATCTCACTCTTGGTGTGCTTTGTTTTTCTTTTGTGTTTTTGGGTGCTAGATCTTGTTGATTATCATGAGTTATGGGATGTTGGAGGTCATGTGGAAGCCTCATGGACCAGTTGAAGGAACAAGATCCAAGAACATGGACGAAGAGGAAAGCACCCAGAAAAATCGGCCTGTTCATCAATAAATCGGCCGATTTTCCTGGGCTATGGGGCGATTTTTCCTCTGTACAAGGGAAAGTGATGATCTCCAATCAAGCATGGGTGGAGCGGACGTGGAACTTGGACGGCTTGCGGTGCCAAGCGCGGGTTCCGACATCATAACGAACATCAAGAGCTCTCTACCATCCTTGATCGATCATCCACCATCATCATTCAATGAGAACCGAAATACCAAAGCATCACCAATTTTACATTGTGAGGACTCTCTTTCACTTCTTTATTTAGCTTCCACATTGGGGACAATGTGTTTCTAAGTATGGGGTGGGGTTTTCATAATCACTTGCATGATTAGCATCTACGATAGTTTAATATTGTCACATGTTTCATTATGTCTTGCATTGTACATACATATTTCGAAAAATCAAAAAAAAAAAAAAAATCAGAAAATTTTAAAAAATTTTAGTGCTTCTAAGGCTTGGATATGACCCTAATGATGAATCTTGTCTTGTGGATTGGCTATGGATGGCCTTATGTGTTAAATTGATGAATGCATATGTGGACTTGAAATACTTATCTTGAATTCCATGAATGACTTGTGATTATGATGCTTGCCTTGATTTAATTGAGGATTGAAAGTCGAAATTGCATGCTAGTTCTTGCACATCAATTAGGAGTGATTAAGGCAATTCATCTTTCTCTACTTCTCATCTTGATCATGTTGCTTGAGCACCTCAATTGAGATAAATTTGACCTCTTTTGACCCATCTGGGAATAGGAGCATGCTAGTGTGTTGATGCGTGTGAAAAGCAAGTGTGGGGTGAAGTTGTTGATGAAAGAATGATGTGAATGAAATGCTGAAATTGTTGTGAAAGTGTAGACAAAAATATAGGTTTGGGGACGTTGGTTTAAATGACAAGTAACTCGGTACACTTCACATAATCGGGTGTTGGTGCCTTGCCAAAGTCAAATAAACCGATAGTCCTAACGAGCTTTGGTATGTGTGCCCGGTGTGGATGCATCTCGAAAAATAGAAAAAACCCGAGAATGGCTAATCACCAAGGTTTCGGCTTTTGTACACCAATGCCATTGTCTCAAAAATAAAAGAAAGAAAAGAAAATGAAGAAAAATATACACTTGAGGGAAGTTGATAAGAAAATTTGAAGTTGTGGTTGTTTAGTTCCTTTCCCGGATTAGCATCACATAGCCTAGAAAATTCCCACCTAATCACAACGTTTCTTGGCCTTCTATTTTACAAGTCCTTTTGACCTACTTGCATGTGTGTAAGACTAAGTGATTTAGATTGGACATGCTCATGATCATCTTGACTTCTTCATCTTTACATTTCATCGCATGCTATCAAGTTAAGTGTAATAGTCTTTCCATGCTTTCATTTATTTGATGCATAATTGCTTGTCCATTGCCATGAAACATGACTATGAAGGTGATCCAAAATTAGAAGCACAAATCCAAAAGACTTTGCCATTTTTCTGCATACATAAATCATGTCATCCCTTAGTCTATAGTTGGGAATTTGCTCGGGGACGAGCAAACCTTAAGTATAGGGTATTTTGATAACACGATTTATGACTTAGGATTAGGTAGTCACTTAGATAGATTTCTCATTCATTCGTGCAAGTTTTGGCATTGATTCATGACGTCTTCGCTCAATTCACGCACATTTCTAGAAAAGACGTCTACACTACCTTTTATCGGTTTTGTAGGTAATTCGGGGATCTATTGGACGTTAATCGATACATTTGAGGGCCAAGCCTCATGATGGTACACATCCAAAGCTTTGGAGGAGCATAATTGGAGCAACAAAGGACACAAAGACCACTATTGGTGCGAGCAATGGGTCGATTTTTGAGGCTTTGACAGCTTAAGCCACGTGTCCCACGATCTCTTGTCCGTCCTTGCTCTTGGTGGAGAATATAAGTGGTCCCTCAGGTGGTTGCTGAGCATCTCTCCTCTCCCACACTCTCATTGACAGCCCAATTTGGATTTCGGAAGGAGATTGGAGAAGAAGAAAAGCTCCCAAGGATTGAAGGAAGAAGAAGAACACCATTCTAAAGAGTTTCTTGTGATTTTGAGTGATTTTGTAGTCTTGGATTGAAGAACTAATTGCAAGGATTGTTAAGAACGTTTTGCATCTTCATTTTAGAGTTTGTAAGTCTTGCTACAACTTGGATTTGGCTGAGATTTATTGATTTTGCTTACTCATCTTTCATTACTCATCTATGAACACCATGTATGCTTGTTTGATGATTTCGGATCTTGATATGCATATTATTGGCTAGTTTCTTGTGATTTTAGAGTGATGGATTGATGGTTATGGCTTGGGTGATGATAGGATGGACTTATATGTTAGTTTAGGATGATTTGAATGCACGAAACCCATTTCAGAGACAAAAATCGACCTGTTCTTCATCTAAATCGTCCGATTTTCTGTATGATCCACCCGATTTTCTTCTCTGTTGCTCTTTAATTGATGAATCTGCATGTTGGGGTCCTTGGTTGTTTAAATCCTAGTGTTTATTAAGCCTAATTTAGCTTAGAATCACCTAATGCTACCAACCTAAGTGAGGGAAGAGATCTACCCGATGATTTCCGATCTTAGATACCTAAGATGATGAATGCTAGGTAGTAGTGAGCCTCATAAGCCGCTATTGGATTGAGTGTGCTAGGATTATTGCTTGAGATTTCCCTATTCCGAGACTTACCCGGTAAGGAGAGGGTTACCCTTAAGTAGTATCTAGTTTGTGTGGAATTCCTTACTCTAACCCCTAGAGACTTACCCGGTAATAGGAGTTTGATGCGGGATTAGTGAAGTGAGAGACCTACCCGGTAATTGCTTCCATTAGCGAAACATTCTTTCCCAACACCGCAGCTTAGTCCTTAGAATCTTTAGAACCTTGAATCCAATGCCATAACCGGAAATCTTGACCTCTAAAATCTGCTTTTCTCTCTTGATCATATTCTTGTGCTTTGTGTTTGCTTGTTCGTTTGCTAGCTTGAGTTGTTAGTTGTTTATCATCTTGCTCGACTTGTGATCTTTGTTTGATCATCACAAAAACCAACAAAAACATTGTGTTTTCCAATTTTTTGTTCCTCACCTTATCTTAGTCTAGATTTACACTATTTTTGATCATTGCTTGACTCGATTTCACCTTAGTCTTTGTGTTCGACCTCGGAATACTTACCTTTCTACAAACGTCCCGTACACTGCGGGTTCGCTAGGAGTTAGGATAATTATAACGAGTATAAATTTAAGACTTATTGCGTGCACATCTATTCCTAGACGTAACAGTTCTCAAGGTAACTGAGGCGACTAGGTCTGACATCCAGTCGGACACCTCGGTCCGGTCGGGACCACCTCAACAGAGATGATATCAGATTCAATGAGGGGTATAAAAGGCAAAGCGGATTTCTCTCTCCTCAATTTTTCCCTCTCAACCGAGTTTCGACCGCGGCGTGCCCTAGCCTCGTTTCCTTATTTCTCGCTCATTTTCCACAATTTTTGGTTCGATTTCACTAGAGGAAGCAAGAGGATCGGATTTCAAGCACCAAAATGCGGGAAAATTGCTCCGAATCTGCGGAATCTGGGTATTTTGTTCGAAAACCCTTTCTCTCTTTCTTTTACTAATTCTAGACGGATGTGGCTTTGGTTGCCATCCATTATTGAAAAAAAGATATAAGTACCTGATGACATGATTTATGACACTAGTTTAGGCACTATTTTAGATAGTTTTCCTTTCTATTTGTCACGCTAGGAAATAGCACAAAAAGCTTTACATTTATAAACTCGATCTAATCCCCTAAACTACCTAGCGAAACCCGCAGTGTACGGATTGTTATGTAGGAAGGAAAGTATTCCGAGGTCGAACACAAGGACTGAGGTGAAATCAAGTCATTCAATGATCAACGATAGTGCAAATCTAGTTTAAGAAAGGAGAAAGAAATAAAGAAATGAAAATGATGATATTTTTGGTTGGGTTTTTGTGGTGATCAAGCAAAGATCACAAATCAAGCAAGGTAATAAAACAAACTAACAACTCAAGCTAGCAAACAAACAAATGACACAAACACAAGATATGAGATCAAAGAGAGAAAAATGGACTCTAGAGGTCAAGATTTCCGGTTATGGCATTGGACTCAAGGTTCTAAAGATTCTAAGGACAAAGCTGCGGTGTTGGGAAAGGGTGTTTCTCTAATGGAAGCAATTACCGGGTAAGTCTCATGCTTCACTAATCCCGCACCAAACTCCTATTACCGGGTAAGTCTCAAGGAGGTAAAGTTGGGAATTCTACACAAACCGGATACTACTTAAGGGGCAAACCTCTCCTTACCGGGTAAGTCTCGGAAAAGGTAACTCTCAAGCAATAATCCTAGCACACTCAGTCCAATAGCGGCTTATGAAGCTCACTACTACCTAGAGTTCATCATCTTAGGTATCTAAGATCGGAAATCATCGGGTAGATCTCTTCCCTCACTTAGGTTGATAGCATTAGGTGATCCTAAGCTAAATTAAGCTAAATAAACACTAGGATTTCAACAACCTAACACCCTAACATACAGATTCATCAATTAAAGAGCAACAGAAGGAAAAATCGGGTGGATCATAGCAAAAATCGGCCGATTTACCTGAAGAACAGGCCGATTTTTCTCTCTAGAATGGGTTTCGTGCATACAAATCATCCTAAACTAACATATAAGTCCATTATATCATCACCCAAGCAATAACCATCAATCCATCACTCCAGAATCACAACAAACTAGCCAACAACATGCATTTCAAGATCTAGAATCATCATATAAGCATACACGGAATCCATAGCAAGAAGATGAAGTAAGGAAATGAAAGCAATGAAACTTAGCTAGATTTGAGCTCAAAACAAGTCTTTCAACACACCAAATGTAGCTCCAAGTCGGATCTTACAACCTTCAACAATCTTCTTCACAAAAATCACTCAAATCTCACTATGAAATTGAAATCTACACTAATCTCCCTCAAGAACACCCACAAGGGTGTCTTGAAGAGAGCTCCCAATTGGAAGAGTCTTTGGGAAGATGCTAGAGGATGTGGGAGAAGAAGAGAAAAATGGGAGAGCCAGCAACAACTTTGAAGGACCACTTATATTCTCCACCAAGAGCAAGGCCGGACAAGAGATCGTGGGACACGTGGCTTAAGCTGTCAAAGGCCCAAAAAATCGACCCAGTAGGAAAAATCGGCCGATTTTCCTGGGTGTAGGTCGATTTTCTTCAACAGAAACTTGTTATGATCATCTAGCCATGAGTTGCTCCAATGCTTGCACCAACAAGGGTCCTTGTGTCCTTCATTGCTCCAATTATGTTCCTTCAAGGTCTTGGATATGTACCACCATGAGGCTTGATCCTCGAATGTATCGATTAATGTCCAAAAGATCCCCGAAATACCTACAAAACCGACAAAAGCTCGTGTAGACGTCTTTTCTAGAAATATGCATGAACTAAGCGTAAACGTCGTGAGCTAGTGCCAAAACGTGCATGAATAACGGGAAAAACTATCTAAATGTATGCCTAAACTAACGTCATAAATCACGTTATCAAAATACCCCATACTTAAGATTTGCTCGTCCCCGAGCAAGATCCAACTATAGACTAAGAGAATGACGTGATTTATGCATGCAGAAAAACAACAAAATCTTTTTGGAATTGTGCTTCTAACATTGGATCACCTTCATAGTCATGTTTCATAGCAATGGACAAGCAATCATGCATCAAATGAGTGAAGGCATGGAAAGACAATTATACTTAACTAGAAAGCATGCATGAGAGGTGAAAATGAAGAAGTCAAGATGATCATGAGTATGTCCAATCTAGATCACTAAGTCTTACACACATGCATTTAGGTCACAAGGACTTAGGAAAGAAGAGGATAAGAAACGTTGTGATTAGGTGGGAATTTTTAGGTCATGTGATGCTAATCCGGGAAAGGAACTAACTTCACAATTTCGATTTTGCTCAACTTCCCAACAAGTGTATAATTTTCTCCATCTTTTCTTTGTTTTCTTTTCTTTTTCACTTATTTTTGAGACAATGGCATTGGTGTACAAAAGCCGAAACCTTGGTGTTTAGCCGTCCTCGGGCTTTTTTATTTTTCGAGGTGCATCCACACCGGGCACACATACCAAAGCTCGTTAGGACTATCGGTTTATTTGACTTTGGCAAGGCACAAACACCCGATTATGTGAATGGTGCCGAGTTACTCGTCGTTTAAACCAACGTCCCCAAACCTATATTTTTTTTTTATTTTTCTACATTTTCACAACAAATTCAGCACTTCATTCACGACATTCTTTCATCAACAACTTCACCCCACACTTGCTTTTCACACACACAACACACTAGCATGCTCCTATTCCCGGATGGGTCAAAAGAGGTCAAATTTTTCATCATTTGAGGTGCTTAAACAACATGATCAAGATGAGAAGTAGAGAAAGATGAATTGCCTTAATCACTCCTAAATGATGTGCAAGAACTAGCATGTAATTTCGACTTTCAATCCTCAATTCAATCAAGGAAAACATTCATGATCACAAATCATTCATGGGATTCAAGATAAGTACTTCAAGTCCACATATGCATTCATCTATTAAACACATAAGGCCATCCATAGCTAATTCGCAAGACAAATTTTATCATAAGGGTCATTCCCAAGCTTAGAAGCACTAAAATTTTTTAAAATTTTCTGATTTTTTTGGATTTTTTCGAAATATGTATGTACAATGCAAGACATAATGAAACATGTGACAATATTAAACTATCCTAGATGCTAATAATGCAAGTGATCATGAAAACCCCACCCCATACTTAGAAACACATTGTCCCCAATGTGGAAACTAAATAAAGAAGTGAAAGAGAGTTCTCACAATGTAAAATTGGTGATGCTTTGGTATTTCGGTTCACATCGAATGATGGTGGTGGATGATCGATCAAGGATGGTAGAGAGCTCTTGATGTTCATTATGATGTCGGAACCCGCGCTTGGCACCGCAAGCCGTCCAAGTTCCACGTCCGCTCCACCCATGCTTGATTGGAGATCATCACTTTCCTTTACAGAGGAAAAATCGGACCATCACCCAGGAAAATCGGCCGATTTCTGTGAAGATCAGTCCGATTTTCCTGGGTGCTTTCTTCCTCATCCATGTGCTCGGATCTTGTACCTTCAGTAGTTCCATGAGGTTTTCACATGACCTCCAACATCTCATCACACATGACAATCAACAAGATCTAGCACCCAAAAACACAAAAGAAAAGCAAAGCACACCAAAAAAAAAAGCAAAAACGAAGACGAAAGAGAAAAGGGAAAGAGTTATTACCCTTGGGTTGCCTCCCAAGAAGCGCTTCTTTTAGGTCATTAGCTTGACCAAACTCCGAGGATGTGTCAATCCACCTCGAATACCATGGTTTGCTTGAGGAGTCCAAGCAACCATCGCTTTCCGGCATCCATGATGACAAGCAAGGGCCACTTGATGCCCAAATAAGCTTTAAGTTCTCTCTTCACCGGTGAGTAGTAGACTCCTTCATCACCGCTCCCTTGATGATAGTATGGAGTTACAACCATAGGTGCCACCCCATACTTAGACAATTGGTACTCCGCGGTCATACCGGTGAGATGCTTGTCATCCTCATCCTCTATGATCCAAAGAAGGCTGGTTCTTGGAAAGAATTCTTCATTGAGGTGCTTCATAACCATCATGGATCCATCATGCTTGCCTCCATCATTCAACATGGGATACTCCTTAGGAAAGGGACTCCAATCTTTGTGTGTACTCCGGGCAAGCAAGAAAGGATTGGAAGGAGTTGAAGTTAACTTAGGGCTCTCCCTCGCGAGCTCTTCAAGTGTGGTTCCGGGGTTGATGACAAGGATGTCTGGGGGTGAGAATACTTCATTGCACTCCTCTAAAGGTGAAGGAGGTGGAGGTAAGCCTTGAAAGATGGTAGGATCTCCTAGCATAAGAGCATGCCTAATCTCCTCAATCTCCCTCCTCATTTGTTCTTCTCTCTCGAAATTCAATAATCTTTCATCCTTCAGGTCCAAATCCCTTAGCCTCACTTGATCCCAAGCTTTATCCAACTCTTCTTGAAGGTCTCTATTGGTTATGGTTAAATCGGGTAATTCTTGGATCTCCTCATGGTGAACCTCATCTTGTTGAAATATTTCCGCTTCAAGCACCATGTGGGCACTCGAAATGGAAGCAAGGTTGCTCTCTAGATCATCCATCTTCCTTAACATTTCTTCTAGCATTGATTCCACTCGATCATTGTGAGGTTGATGGTGAGGTTCCACATAAGGCAATGTAGTCATGTGAGCTTGATCATGGGACTCATGATAGGCATTAAACTCCTCCCAATACTCAAACTCATCATGGAGAGGTCCTAGATCTTGGCTTTCCATCCACTCCTCATTCTCCATGTTGTCAAGGTCGTCTTGGAAGTACAATCCGTCCATGGCAAACATGAAAAGGCAAAGACAAAAACAACACAAGATCAAAAGTAACGAGAAAGATAAACACTAAAAACGATCAAAAGCAAATGACTCAATCTAGACCTAGTCCCCGGCAACGGCGCCAAAAACTTGTTAGGCTAGGAAATAGCACAAAAAGCTTTACATTTATAAACTCGATCTAATCCCCTAAACTACCTAGCGAAACCCGCAGTGTACGGATCGTTATGTAGGAAGGAAAGTATTTTGAGGTCGAACACAAGGACTGAGGCGAAATCAAGTCATTCAATGATCAAAGATAGTGCAAATCTAGTCTAAGAAAGGAGAAAGAAATAAAGAAATGAAAATAATGATATTTTTGGTTCGGTTTTTGTGGTGATCAAGCAAAGATCACAAATCAAGCAAGGTAATAAAACAAACTAACAACTCAAGCTAGCAAACAAACAAATGACACAAACACAAGATATGAGATCAAAGAGAGAAAAATGGATTCTAGAGGTCAAGATTTCCGGTTATGGCATTGGACTCAAGGTTCTAAAGATTCTAAGGACAAAGCTGCGGTGTTGGGAAAGGGTGTTTCTCTAATCGAAGCAATTACCGGGTAAGTCTCATGCTTCACTAATCCCGCACCAAACTCCTATTACCGGGTAAGTCTCAAGGAGGTAAAGTTGGGAATTCTACACAAACCGGATACTACTTAAGGGGCAAACCTCTCCTTACCGGGTAAGTCTCGGAAAAGGTAAGTCTCAAGCAATAATCCTAGCACACTCAGTCCAATAGCGGCTTATGAAGCTCACTACTACCTAGAGTTCATCATCTTAGGTATCTAAGATCGGAAATCATCGGGTAGATCTCTTCCCTCACTTAGGTTGATAGCATTAGGTGATCCTAAGCTAAATTAAGCTAAATAAACACTAGGATTTCAACAACCTAACACCCTGACATACAGATTCATCAATTAAAGAGCAACAGAAGGAAAAATCGGGTGGATCATAGCAAAAATCAGCCGATTTACCTGAAGAACAGGCCGATTTTTCTCTCTGGAATGGGTTTCGTGCATACAAATCATCCTAAACTAACATATAAGTCCATTATATCATCACCCAAGCAATAACCATCAATCCATCACTCCAGAATCACAACAAACTAGCCAACAACATGCATTTCAAGATCTAGAATCATCATATAAGCATACATGGAATCCATAGCAAGAAGATGAAGTAAGGAAATGAAAGCAATGAAACTTAGCTAGATTTGAGCTCAAAACAAGTCTTTCAACACACCAAATGTAGCTCCAAGTCGGATCTTACAACCTTCAACAATCTTCTTCACAAAAATCACTCAAATCTCACTATGAAATTGAAATCTACACTAATCTCCCTCAAGAACACCCACAAGGGTGTCTTGAAGAGAGCTCCCAATTGGAAGAGTCTTTGGGAAGATGCTAGAGGATGTGGGAGAGGAAGAGAAAAATGGGAGAGCCAACAACAGCTTTGAAGAACCACTTATATTCTCCACCAAGAGCAAGGCCGGACAAGAGATCGTGGGACACGTGGCTTAAGTTTTCAAAGGCCCAAAAAATCGACCCAGTAGGAAAAATCGGCCGATTTTCCTGGGTGTAGGTCGGTTTTCTTCAACAGAAACTTGTTATGATCATCTAGCCATGAGTTGCTCCAATGCTTGCACTAACAAGGGTCCTTGTGTCCTTCATTGCTCCAATTATGTTCCTTCAAGGTCTTGGATATGTACCACCATGAGGCTTGATCCTCGAATGTATCGATTAATGTCCAAAAGATCCCCGAAATACCTACAAAACCGACAAAAGCTCGTGTAGACGTCTTTTCTAGAAATATGCATGAACTAAGCGTAAACGTCGTGAGCTAGTGCCAAAACGTGCATGAATAACGGGAAAAACTATCTAAATGTATGCCTATACTGACGTCATAAATCACATTATCAAAATACCCCATACTTAAGATTTGCTCGTCCCCGAGCAAGATCCAACTATAGACTAAGAGAATGACGTGATTTATGCATGCAGAAAAACAACAAAATCTTTTTGGAATTGTGCTTCTAACATTGGATCACCTTCATAGTCATGTTTCATAGCAATGGACAAGCAATCATGCATCAAATGAGTGAAGGCATGGAAAGACAATTATACTTAACTAGAAAGCATGCATGAGAGGTGAAAATGAAGAAGTCAAGATGATCATGAGTATGTCCAATCTAGATCACTAAGTCTTACACACATGCATTTAGGTCACAAGGACTTAGGAAAGAAGAGGATAAGAAATGTTGTGATTAGGTGGGAATTTTTAGGTCATGTGATGCTAATCCGGGAAAGGAACTAACTTCACAATTTCGTTTTTGCTCAACTTCCCAACAAGTGTATAATTTTCTCCATCTTTTCTTTGTTTTCTTTTCTTTTTCACTTATTTTTGAGACAATGGCATTGGTGTACAAAAGCCGAAACCTTGGTGATTAGCCGTCCTCGGGCTTTTTTATTTTTCGAGGTGCATCCACACCGGGCACACATACCAAAGCTCGTTGGACTATCGGTTTATTTGACTTTGGCAAGGCACAAACACCCGATTATGTGAATGGTGCCGAGTTACTCGTCGTTTAAACCAACGTCCCCAAACCTATATTTTTTTTTTTATTTTTCTACATTTTCACAACAAATTCAGCACTTCATTCACGACATTATTTCATCAACAACTTCACCCCACACTTGCTTTTCACACACTCAACACACTAGCATGCTCCTATTCCCGGATGGGTCAAAAGAGGTCAAATTTTTCATCATTTGAGGTGCTCAAACAACATGATCAAGATGAGAAGTAGAGAAAGATGAATTGCCTTAATCACTCCTAAATGATGTGCAAGAACTAGCATGTAATTTCGACTTTCAATCCTCAATTCAATCAAGGAAAACATTCATGATCACAAATCATTCATGGGATTCAAGATAAGTACTTCAAGTCCACATATGCATTCATCTATTAAACACATAAGGCCATCCATAGCTAATTCGCAAGACAAATTTTATCATAAGGGTCATTCCCAAGCTTAGAAGCACTAAAATTTTTTAAAATTTTCTGATTTTTTTGGATTTTTTCGAAATATGTATGTACAATGCAAGACATAATGAAACATGTGACAATATTAAACTATCCTAGATGCTAATCATGCAAGTGATCATGAAAACCCCACCCCATACTTAGAAACACATTGTCCCCAATGTGGAAACTAAATAAAGAAGTGAAAGAGAGTTCTCACAATGTAAAATTGGTGATGCTTTGGTATTTCGGTTCACATCGAATGATGGTGGTGGATGATCGATCAAGGATGGTAGAGAGCTCTTGATGTTCATTATGATGTCGGAACCCGCGCTTGGCACCGCAAGCCGTCCAAGTTCCACGTCCGCTCCACCCACGCTTGATTGGAGATCATCACTTTCCTTTACAGAGGAAAAATCGGACCATCACCCAGGAAAATCGGCCGATTTCTGTGAAGATCAGTCCGATTTTCCTGGGTGCTTTCTTCCTCATCCATGTGCTCGGATCTTGTACCTTCAGTAGTTCCATGAGGTTTTCACATGACCTCCAACATCTCATCACACATGACAATCAACAAGATCTAGCACCCAAAAACACAAAAGAAAAGCAAAGCACACCAAAAACAAAAGCAAAAACGAAGACGAAAGAGAAAAGGGAAAGAGTTATTACCCTTGGGTTGCCTCCCAAGAAGCGCTTCTTTTAGGTCATTAGCTTGACCAAACTCCGAGGATGTGTCAATCCACCTCGAATACCATGGTTTGCTTGAGGAGTCCAAGCAACCATCGCTTTCCGGCATCCATGATGACAAGCAAGGGCCACTTGATGCCCAAATAAGCTTTAAGTTCTCTCTTCACCGGTGAGTAGTAGACTCCTTCATCACCGCTCCCTTGATGATAGTATGGAGTTGCAACCGTAGGTGCCACCTCATACTTAGACAATTGGTACTCCGCGGTCATACCGGTGAGATGCTTGTCATCCTCATCCTCTATGATCCAAAGAAGGCCGGTTCTTGGAAAGAATTCTTCATTGAGGTGCTTCATAACCATCATGGATCCATCATGCTTGCCTCCATCATTCAACATGGGATACTCCTTAGGAAAGGGACTCCAATCTTTGTGTGTACTCCGGGCAAGAAAGAAAGGATTGGAAGGAGTTGAAGTTAACTTAGGGCTCTCCCTCGCGAGCTCTTCAAGTGTGGTTCCGGGGTTGATGACAAGGATGTCCGGGGGTGAGAATACTTCATTGCACTCCTCTAAAGGTGAAGGAGGTGGAGGTAAGCCTTGAAAGATGGTAGGATCTCCTAGCATAAGAGCATGCCTAATCTCCTCAATCTCCCTCCTCATTTGTTCTTCTCTCTCGAAATTCAATAATCTTTCATCCTTCAGGTCCAAATCCCTTAGCCTCACTTGATCCCAAGCTTTATCCAACTCTTCTTGAAGGTCTCTATTGGTTATGGTTAAATCGGGTAATTCTTGGATCTCCTCATGGTGAACCTCCTCTTGTTGAAATATTTCCGCTTCAAGCACCATGTGGGCACTCGAAATGGAAGCAAGGTTGCTCTCTAGATCATTCATCTTCCTCAACATTTCTTCTAGCATTGATTCCACTCGATCATTGTGAGGTTGATGGTGAGGTTCCACATAAGGCAATGTAGTCATGTGAGCTTGATCATGGGACTCATGATAGGCATTAAACTCCTCCCAATACTCAAACTCATCATGGAGAGGTCCTAGATCTTGGCTTTCCATCCACTCCTCATTCTCCATGTTGTCAAGGTCGTCTTGGAAGTACAATCCGTCCATGGCAAACATGAAAAGGCAAAGACAAAAACAACACAAGATCAAAAGTAACGAGAAAGATAAACACTAAAAACGATCAAAAGCAAATGACTCAATCTAGACCTAGTCCCCGGCAACGGCGCCAAAAACTTGTTAGGCTAGGAAATAGCACAAAAAGCTTTACATTTATAAACTCGATCTAATCCCCTAAACTACCTAGCGAAACCCGCAGTGTACGGATCGTTATGTAGGAAGGAAAGTATTCCGAGGTCGAACACAAGGACTGAGGCGAAATCAAGTCATTCAATGATCAAAGATAGTGCAAATCTAGTCTAAGAAAGGAGAAAGAAATAAAGAAATGAAAATAATGATATTTTTGGTTGGGTTTTTGTGGTGATCAAGCAAAGATCACAAATCAAGCAAGGTAATAAAACAAACTAACAACTCAAGCTAGCAAACAAACAAATGACACAAACACAAGATATGAGATCAAAGAGAGAAAAATGGATTCTAGAGGTCAAGATTTCCGGTTATGGCATTGGACTCAAGGTTCTAAAGATTCTAAGGACAAAGTTGCGGTGTTGGGAAAGGGTGTTTCTCTAATGGAAGCAATTACCGGGTAAGTCTCATGCTTCACTAATCCCGCACCAAACTCCTATTACCGGGTAAGTCTCAAGGAGGTAAAGTTGGGAATTCTACACAAACCGGATACTACTTAAGGGGCAAACCTCTCCTTACCGGGTAAGTCTCGGAAAAGGTAAGTCTCAAGCAATAATCCTAGCACACTCAGTCCAATAGCGGCTTATGAAGCTCACTACTACCTAGAGTTCATCATCTTAGGTATCTAAGATCGGAAATCATCGGGTAGATCTCTTCCCTCACTTAGGTTGATAGCATTAGGTGATCCTAAGCTAATATAAGCTAAATAAACACTAGGATTTCAACAACCTAACACCCTAACATACAGATTCATCAATTAAAGAGCAACAGAAGGAAAAATCGGGTGGATCATAGCAAAAATCGGCCGATTTACCTGAAGAACAGGCCGATTTTTCTCTCTAGAATGGGTTTCGTGCACACAAATCATCCTAAACTAACATATAAGTCCATTCTATCATCACCCAAGCAATAACCATCAATCCATCACTCCAGAATCACAACAAATTAGCCAACAACATGCATTTCAAGATCTAGAATCATCATACAAGCATACATGGAATCCATAGCAAGAAGATGAAGTAAGGAAATGAAAGCAATGAAACTTAGCTAGTTTTGAGCTCAAAACAAGTCTTTCAACACACCAAATGTAGCTCCAAGTCGGATCTTACAACCTTTAACAATCTTCTTCACAAAAATCACTCAAATCTCACTATGAAATTGAAATCTACACTAATCTCCCTCAAGAACACCCACAAGGGTGTCTTGAAGAGAGCTCCCAATTGGAAGAGTCTTTGGGAAGATGCTAGAGGATGTGGGAGAGGAAGAGAAAAATGGGAGAGCCAGCAACAGCTTTGAAGGACCACTTATATTCTCCACCAAGAGCAACGCCAGACAAGAGATCATGGGACACGTGGCTTAAGCTGTCAAAGGCCCAAAAAATCGACCCAGTAGGAAAAATCGGCCGATTTTCCTAGGTGTAGGTCGATTTTCTTCAACAGAAACTTGTTATGATCATCTAGCCATGAGTTGCTCCAATGCTTGCACCAACAAGGGTCCTTGTGTCCTTCATTGCTCCAATTATGTTCTTTCAAGGTCTTGGATATGTACCACCATGAGGCTTGATCCTCGAATGTATCGATTAATGTCCAAAAGATCCCCGAAATACCTACAAAACCGACAAAAGCTCTTGTAGACGTCTTTTCCAGAAATATGCATGAACTAAGCGTAAACGTCGTGAGCTAGTGCCAAAACATGCATGAATAACGGGAAAAACTAACTAAATGTATGCCTATACTAACGTCATAAATCACGTTATCACTATTCATGCATGTTTCCGCATTAGTTCATGACGTTTACGCCTAATTCATGCATATTGTCAAAATAGACGTCTCTAAGAACTCTTGTCGGTTTTGTAGGTATTTTAGGGAGATTTTGGAGCTTAATCGATACATTTGAGGATCATTCCTCGTGATGGCACACTTCCGGACTCATTAAGGAGCAAGCTAGGAGCAAAAGAGAACACAAAAGACCTTGTTGGTGCATGCCTTGCACCAACTCATGACTTGGTGATCCAAAGAGGGTTGAACAGTGAAAACCACGGTCCAGAGGCCAAAATCTTGACCGTGGTTTTGGCCGTGGTTTCTTCTGGATCACTTTGACTAGTGTCCCATGATCTCTTTGTCCGACCCTTGCTTTTTGGTGGAGTATTTAAGTGGACCTGCAGGCTGATTTGACCGTGGTTGCAGCTTCTCTTCCAAGTACCCTTGTGGGTGTTCTTGGGAGAGATTAGTGTAGATTTTAGTATTGTAGTGAGATTTGAGTGGTTTTGAGTGAGGTTTCCATTATTGACAACTTGGAGTAGCTCTTGGAGCCTTTGTAAGACTTGGTCACTTCTATTCTAGCTTTATAATGTCTTTTCTTTGGTTCATTCTTCATTATCTAGCTATGACTTGCAAGCATTCTCTATTTATGAAGTTTGATCTTGATTTGTATGTTGTTGGCTGAATAGATGTGATTCTAGGGTGAAGGAATGATGTTTATGCTTTGGACTATGATTGTATGGACTTCCATGTTAGCTTAGGATGGATTCGTGTTCGAAACCCTAACTCAGACCCAAAACCACGGCCTGTTCATCCAAAATCTAGACCGTGGTTTTCTCTGTTGTGCTTGTATTGCTGAATCTGGATGTTAGGATGTAGATGTGTTGAAATCCTAGTGTTTGTTGAGCCTAATCTAGCTTAGGGTGACCTAATGTTAGCAACCTTTTTGAAGAATGAGACTTACCCGGTAATTCCCTCTCTTAGATACATAAGATGATGAACTCTAGGTAGTAGTGAGCCAAAAAAGCCGCTATTGGATTGAGTGTGCTAGGATCGTTGCCTAAGACTTACCTTTTCCGAGACTTACCCGGTGAGGAGGGGTTAGACCCTTAGGTAGTGGCCGGTTTGTGTAGAATTCCCGTCCCTAGGTTCCTTGAGACTTACCCGGTAATAAGACCTTAGGTGCGAGACTAGGGGAGCATGAGACTTACCCGGTAGTTGCTCCAATTAGAGAAACACCCAACTCCGAACAACCACAATTTTCCTTCGATCTTTAGAAGCATGAGTCTATTGTCATAATCGGAATTCCGAATCTCTAGAATCCGCTTTCTTACCTCTTGTCTCTTATCGTTGTGTTTGCGTGTTTGTTTGCTTATTTGTGTTGATATATTTGTGATCCTTGTTTAATCACCCAAAACCAACCAAAAATATTGTGTTTTTCACTTTCTTTATTCCTCATCTCATCTTCGTTTAGATTTGCACTATGTTTGATCATTGAATGACTTGATTTCACCTCAGTCCTTGTGTTCGATCCAGAAAACTTTCCTTCCTACAAAATGATCCGTACACTGCAGGTTTCGCTAGTAGTTTAGGAGATTAGATCGAGTTTATAAATGAAAAGCTTTTTGTGCTACAATCCTATCTTAACAAGTTATTGGCGCCGTTGCCGGGAACTAGGTCTAGATTAAGTCATTTGTGTTTGATTGTTTTTAGTGTATATCTTTCTTGTTACTTTTGATCTTGTGTTGTGTTTATCTTTGCCTTTTCACGTTTGCCATGGACGGATTGTACTTCCAAGATGACCTTGACAACATGGAGTATGAGGAGTGGATGGAATACCAAGATCTAAGACCTCTCCATGATGAGTTTGAGTATTAGGAGGAGTTTAATGCCTATCATGAGTTCCATGATCAAGCTCACATGACTACATTGCCTTATGTGGAACCTCACCATCAGCCTCACAATGACCGAGTGGAATCAATGCTAGAAGAAATGTTAAGGAAGATGGATGATCTAGAGAGAAACCTTGCTTCCATTTCGAGTTCCCACATGGAGCTTGAAGCGGAAGTGTTACGACAAGAAGAGGTTCACCATGAAGAGATCCAAGAAGTGCCCGATTCAACCGTGATCATTAAGGAACTTCAAGAAGAGTTGGATGAAGCTTGGAAGCAAGTAAGGCTAAGGGATTTGGCCCTGAAGGATGAAAGAAGATTGAATTTCGAGAGAGAAGAACAAACGAGAAGGGAGATTGAGGAGATTAGGCATGCTCTTATGCTAGGAGATCCTACCATCCTTCAAGGCTTACCTTCACCTCCTTCGCCTTTGGAGGAGTGCAATGAAGTACTCTCACCCCCGGACATCCTTGCCATCAACCCCAGAACCACACTTGAAGAGATCATGAGGGATGAATTGAACAGAGATTTCCATGGCCTATCTGGCACAACAACGCCCGTGGTATCAACCGTGGAAAGCTCTGTCGTAGAGAAACCTAAGTTAACTTCGACTCCTTCCAAACCTTTCTTGCTTGCCCGGAGTACACACGAAGATTGGAGTCCCTTTCCTAAGGAGTCTCCCATGTTGAATGATGAAGGCAAGCATGATGGATCCATGATAGTTATGAAGGACTTCAATGAAGAATTATTTCCAAGAATCGGCTTTCTTCAGATCATAGAGGATGAGGATGGCAAGCATTTCACCGGTGTGACCGTGGAGTACCAATTGTCTAAGTATGGGGTCGCACCTATGGTTGCAACTTCATACTATCATCAAGGGAGCGGTGATGAAGGAGTCTACTACTCACCGGTGAAGAGAGAACCTAAGGCTTATTTGGGCATCAAGTGGCCCGTGCTTGTAATCTTGGATTCCGGAAAGTGATGGTTGCTTGGACTCCTCAAGCAAACCATGGTATTTGAGGTGGATTGACATATCCACGAAGTTTGGTCAAGCTAATGACCTATAAGAAGCGCTTCTTGGGAGGCAACCCAAGGGTAACAACTCTTTCCCTTTTCTCTTTCGTTTTTGTTTTTGCTTTTGTTTTCGTTTTTGTTTTTGTATGTTTTTGTGTTTGGTGTTTGTGTGGTAGAGTCTAGGTAACAAAGAAGTCTTGCAAGGCATGAGGACGATGATGATGATCCCGTTTTCAACCATGGGTGGAGCGGACGTGAGGCTTGGACGGCTTGAGGTATCTTTGTTGGATGGAAAAGCTCCCATCTCGCATACACCTTTGCGCGGGTCTCGACGCCGGAATGACTATGAAGAGCTCTCTACCATGCTTGATTGATCGTCCATCACCACCACTCCACATGAGTGAACCAAAATACCGAACACTACCATTTTTACATTGTGAGGACTTCGTTCACTCTTCTTTACTTGACTTGCACATTGGGGACAATGTGTTTTTAAGTATGGGGTGGGGTTTTCATGATTCTTAGCATGGCATGATTGCATTTAGGATAGTTTCATATAAATGTCAAATGTTTAATTATGCTTTGCATTGTACATATTTATCTCGAAAATTCAAAAAATCAGAAAATTTTAAAAAAATATTGTGCTTCCTAGTTTGGATATGAACCTTATGATGAGATTGTTTTGTGAATTGGCTATGGATGTCCTTGTGTGTTGAATGAATTTATGCATATGTGGACTTGAAGTACTTCTCTTGAATCCTATGCATGATTTGTGATTATGATGCTTGTCTTGATTAGACTGAGAATTGATGGTCGAAATTACATGTTAGTTCTTACACATCATCTAGGAATGATTAAGGCAATTCATCTCTCTTCTTCTCATCTTGATCATGTTGTTTGAGCACCTCACTTAATTAAAAATTTGACCCCTTTTGACCCATCCGAGAATAGGAGCATGCTAGTGTGTTGAGTGTGTGAAAAGCAAGTATGGGGCGGTGAAGTTGGTGTATGAATGTTGTGAATGAAGTTGTTGAAAATGTGTTGTGAAAGTGTAGCAAAAATATAGGTTTGGGGACTTTGGTTTTGATGACGAGTAACTCGGAACCATTCACATAATCGGGTGTTTGTGCCTTGCCAAAGTCGGATAAACTGAATGTCCGAACGAGCCTTGGTATGTGTGCCCGGTGTGAGGCACCTCGGAAAAATCTCGAGGTCCGCTAATCACCAAGGTTTCGGCTTTTGTACACCAATGTCATTGTCTCAAAAATAAGTGAAAGAAAATGAAAAAGAAAAAGAAAAGAAAGAAAAGAAGGAGAAAAATACACTTTGGTGGATGAAGTATAAATGTGAAGTTGTGGTTGTTTAGTTCCTTTCCCGGATTTGCACCACATGACCTTAGAAAATTCCCACCTTATCATCACGTTTCTTGGCCTCTTCTTTCCTAAGTCCTTAAGACCTATTTGCTTATGTGTATGACTTAGTGATCTAGATTCGATATTCTCATAATCATCTTGACTTCTTCATTTTTACCTTTCATGCATGCTTTCGAGTTAAGTATGTTTGTCTTTCCGTTCCTTCATTAATTTAATACATGATTGCTTGTCCATTGCCATGAAACATGACTATGAAGGCGATCCATCTTTAGAAGTACAATTCCAAAAATATTTTATGTTTTTACGCATTCATGAATCATGCCATCTCGTAGCCTATAGTTGAACCTTGGTCGGGGACGAGCAAGTGGAAAGTATGGGGTATTTTGATGACATGATTTATGACACTAGTTTAGGCACTCTTTTAGATAGTTTTCCTTTCCATTCATGCATATTTCTGCATTGGTTCATGACGTTTACACTTAATTCATGCATATTGTCGAAATAGACGTCTACACGAACTCTTGTCGATTTTGTAGGTATTTTGGGGAGCTTTTGGAGCTTAATCGATACATTGGAGGATCATTCCTCGTGATGGCACACTTCCGGACTCATTAAGGAGCAAGCTAGGAGCAAAGGAGAACACAAAAGACCTTGTTGGTGCATGCCTTGCTCCAACTCATGACTTGGTGATCCAAAGAGGGCTGAATAGAGAAAACCACGGCCCGGAGGCCAAAATCTCGACCATGGTTTTGGCCGTGGTTTCTTCTGGACCACTTTGACACGTGTCCCACGATCTCTTTGTCCGACCCTTGCTTTTTGGTGGAGTATTTAAGTGGACCTACAGGCTGATTTGAGGCTTTTTTTTTTCCTTTTTGGACCCTTCTCCTCTAGCTCTTCCCCAACACTCCTCCATTGTAGCTTCTCTTCCAAGCACCCTTGTGAGTGTTCTTGGGAGAGATTAGTGTAGATTTTAGTATTGTAGTGAGATTTGAGTGGTTTTGAGTGACGTTTCCATTATTGACAACTTGGAGTAGCTCTTGGAGCCTTTGTAAGACTTGGTAACTTCTATTCTAGCTTTATAATGTCTTTTCTTTGGTTCATTCTTCATTATCTAGCTATGACTTGCAAGCATGCTCTATTTATGAAGTTTGATCTTGATTTGTATGTTGTGGGCTGAATAGATGTGATTCTAGGGTGAAGGAATGATGTTTATGCTTTGGACTACGATTGTATGGACTTCCATGTTAGCTTAGGATGGATTCGTGTTCGAAACCCTAACTCAGACCCAAAACCACGGCTTGTTCATCCAAAATCTAGACCGTGGTTTTGGCCGTGGTTTTCTCTGTTGTGCTTGTGTTGATGAATTTGGATGTTAAGATGTAGATGTGTTGAAATCCTAATGTTTGTTGAGCCTAATCTAGCTTAGGGTGACCTAATGTTAGCAACCTTTTTGAAGAATGAGACTTACCCGGTAATTTCCTCTCTTAGATACATAAGAAGATGAACTCTAGGTAGTAGTGAGCCAAAAAAGCCGCTATTGGATTCAGTGTGCTAGGATCGTTGCTAAGACTTACCTTTTCCGAGACTTACCCGGTAAAGAGGGGTTGACCCTTAGGTAGTGGCCGGTTTGTGTAGAGTTCCCGTCCTTAGGTTCCTTGAGACTTACCCGGTAATAGGACCTTAGGTGCGAGACTAGGGGAACATGAGACTTACCCGGTAGTTGCTCCGATTAGAGAAACACCCAACTCCGAACAACCACAATTTTCCTTAGATCGTTAGAAGCATGAGTCCATTGTCATAATCGGAATTCCGAATCTTTAGAATCCGCTTTCTTACCTCTTATCTCTTATCTTTGTGTTTGTGTGTTTGTTTGCTTATTTGTGTTGATATATTTGTGATCCTTGTTTGATCACCCAAAATCAACCAAAAATATTGTGTTTTGCACTTTATTTATTCCTCATCTCATCCTACTTTTGATTTGCACTATCTTTGATCATTAAATGAATTGATTTCACCTCAGTCCTTGTGTTCGACCTCATAATACTTTCCTTCCTACAAAACGATCCGTACACTTCTGGTTTCGCTCTATAGTTTAGGAGATTAGATCGAGTTTATAAATGTAAAGCTTTTTGTGCTACAATCCTAGCTTAACAGTACCCCATAGGAAGCATTTGGCAGTAATTTGGGGGAAAATAATAGGAAAATCAAAGAGTTGAAATCGAACAGCCGGTCGCCTCGGTCAAGTCGTGTTGTGTCTCGGCCGAGGTGTTCTTCAAACTGTCAGGGCAACCGAGGTGTTCTTTAGTCAGAATCATGAGTAGTAGATCCGATCGTCAGATTGTTATGAGAGATGGTACTAGTGGTTCTTCCCCTTCTTCTGCATCTCATCCCACTATACCGGTGATCCATGAGCGTCACCATGCAGACTTCGACAGGATTTGCGAGCGTCCCATAGTCGCCATGCGATAGATGTTGCTGCCTTCGAGTGCCTCCACGTGGTGGAGGACTTGAGAAAGATGATTTCTATGGTAGGGCTGGAGGAGTTTATTGAGATTCGAGCTCCAACCTACCTCCAACCGACTATGGAGTTCGTGAGTTCTATCACTCACGTCCCTGAGAGGAACAACATCAAGTACCGGTTGCTGAACCGGAATGATATTGTGCCGATGGATCAGTTTCGAGAGGTTTTTGGCTTCCCAACTCCCACCGTGACTGACTT